>CP126896.1:77325000-77961666 GCA_030440675.1 Furcifer pardalis
GGAAGGATTTATCTTGGCAGCTCAAGAACAAGTTTTGCCAACAAACTGCATGAAGACAAAAATACATCATGTATCTAACAATTGCTTTGACTATTCAGACTTTTGTTGGCAGAGACATCACCCTGTCAACTAAAATCCGCATAATCAAAGCAATGATATTTCCAGTAGTAATGTATGGCTATGAGAGCTGGACCATAAGGAAGGCTGAGCAAAGAAGAATAGACACCTTTGAACTGTGGTGCTGGAAGAGGCTCTTGAGAGTCTTGTGGACTGCAAAGAAATCAAGTCCTAAAGGAAATAAATCCTGACTGCTCTTTGGAAGGACAAATACTGAAGCTGAAGCTCAAGTACTTTGGCCACCAAATGAGAAGAGAAGACTCAGTGGAGAAGGCCCCAGTGCTAGGAAAGACTGAAGGGAAAAGGAGAAGGGGACAGCAGAGGATGAGATGGCTAGATGGCAGACTAAGGAGGATGGCAGATGACAGAGGAGCCTGGTGTGCTGTGGTCCATGAGGTCTCAAAGGGTCAGACTGTGCAACTGAACAACAAATCCAACAATAGCAAGTACTGGCTTTGTAATTAAAAGAATGAAACAATAGATCATCTGATCAGTGGATGCAGCAAAATTTCACTGACTGATTATTTGCAACCCCATAACAGGGTTGTAAAAATTATCAATTGGAAACTTTGCCAGAAGTTTGGATTTAAATGCAGTAAAATCACTGGGAACATCAAGTAGAGAAAGTTTTAGAAAATGAGAGAGTCAAGATCCTGTGGGACTTTAAAATTCAAACAGACAGACATTTGCCTCACAACACACATGTTATAACTGTTCTGGAAAACAAGAAGGTCTGGTTTATTAATATTGCTATACCAGGAGACACACAAATTGAAGACAAACAACTGGAGAAAATCCCAACATATTGTGATTTGCAAATTGAAGTTGAGCATCTATGGAGGAAAAAAAATCTGTTGTACCCATAGTGATTGGAGCCCTTGGAGCAGTACCCAAAGGACTCCCCAGACATTTGGAAATTTTGGATTTATCGGACTTGAGCATCCTAACTCTCCGAAAAATAATTTTACTAAGAACTGCATATATACTCAGAAGTTGCAACAGTTCTTAGGTCCTTGGTTAGGGCTGGAACTGTTAATCTTATTCCAGTCCTCCATGAATCAAATGGTTGATTGGTATACTACGACTACGACGACGACGACGACAACGACAACGATGACTGCTGTGGGACAGACACCAGGTTTGAATTAAACTGGGGAAATTTTTAGTACTTCTGTAGCAGATGAAATTTTGGCAGCTCTCAAATGTCTGGGATGTGAGTGAAATATGTTTTCATAATGGAAGTTTCCCAGGAAACTTTAGAAAGAAATTTTAAGAAGAGCACTCTGT
The DNA here is from genome assembly GCA_030440675.1 of Furcifer pardalis. Taxonomy (NCBI): domain Eukaryota; kingdom Metazoa; phylum Chordata; class Lepidosauria; order Squamata; family Chamaeleonidae; genus Furcifer; species Furcifer pardalis. The sequence goes on from CP126896.1 coordinate 77,326,405, forward strand.
CTACACTGACTGAGAAAGGGCAGCTTGCTTTTTGTTGTTGTTTTGCTTTTTAAAAAAATGTTCAGCTTCATAACCATCACAGTTTGTATATCTGACATTTGGAGATGTTTTGATTTTACTTCTGACTGCTGTTGCTCACAAACATGCTACAGCCTACACTGCAAGGAGCCTAGTGTAGCAAAGGTTGCACCATCATGGCAGAGAAGGGGCACCACAGCGTGAAATCCATGTTATTCCCAGTGGTGTGTGCTTTGATTGTGGAGCAGAAGGTGTTAAGTAGCTCTTTCACTGACTTGTTTAATGCAGCCATCACCAGCAGGGCCTTCCCTGGAGGCCTTTACCCATCTGCCCACAGAAATCAGCAAAACTCCTTGCCAGAAAGAGCAGCATTCAACATCAAATAGAACAGCTGGAACCACAGGACAGTTGGTTTTTATTAGCCAGGAGGTTCTTCAATGTCAGCCTACTGAGATTCTTACATGTAATGCGTGACTACCCTATAATCCTGTACCTGTTTGTTCAAAAATAAGTTTCACTGAATTCAATAGGATTTTCCCAGGTTTATGCTTACAGCTTGGTGCTGGCTGGATTTACATCATTTAAACACTGACATGATTTACACTGTGTGATTCACACACTCCATCATAAAATACTGAGAAACAAAGCTTTATTGATTGTGGTGTTTGCATTTAAATAGGCCATCCATTGAAATCAATGGGGCTCACTCTCCCATAAAGTCAGTATTTGCCATTTATTAATCATGAGGTAACCCTGGCCTTTTCTCTAAGGAGTAGAAGGGGCTTGCATCTCCTGTAGGAGGGGAAGAAATTGTGACTGGAAATGCCTTTAGAAAAAAGAAGTGGATGTAGAACATGTGGAAAAACACCTTTTCTAAAGTGTACAAATTACTTTAAGTGTACAAATTACTTTATTGTTATTTGGGGGAGGGAAATAGATGTAGAACATGTAAAAAACACCTTTTCTAAAGTGTACTAATTTCTTTAAAGTAGTATTTTTATTGTTATTTAATTTAAAAAAGTGTATTTCAGTATCCCTTGAACAGTGCAGTGAATCTTGCTCACTACTGAAGCCAGTAAAGTGAGTTTTAATATACCTGTAGTTACATGAACACTCAGGAGAAACACTTGAAGATGTATCTCACTTAGAACATTAGTTCAGTAAGCAGCAGCAGTGAAAATAACATTAGTAATTGTTCACAAATTGTTCACAAAGAGGCTAAATATAAAACTGTCAATTTTATCTTGCCATCTCCTAATCCCTGAACTCTGGGGTCACTCAATGACACTCCTAATAGTCAGTAGATTGAATTTTGAAAGAATAATTGCACCCATGGCAGAGATAACATACAGAATTTACTAAAATGGGCTTTGATGGTAGTCATTGGTGTAAATATTTCTTTAATCCCTCTAGACAAAATTGCCTGCCACAGTCAGTTAACCATAATATTTAAACAGAACCTCTTGTGTTCTTTTTATTTACTAAATGTGTATCTTTTTTGTCCACCCAAAATTGTGCTCAAAGTGGACAACAAAAATAAAATTTGAAAATAAATACAGGTACCTGTACTGTATTAGTTAGAATACAGTACAGTCAAACTTTGCATAAAGAGCACCATGCTTAAAGAGTAACTCGCTTAAAGAGCAGAATTGTCTCTGAATGTTTGCTTCGCTTAACAAATAAAACCAACCAAAAACTCGCTTAACAAATAAATCGGAGTTTGCAATGCCCCCCCCACCAGAAGTCACAATCAGTCACTTACAATGGTGTTTTGCTTAAAGAGCAAACTCACTTAAAGAGCAATCCTGTAGAACACATTATGCTCTTTAAGCGAGGTACAACTGTATAACATAAAAACAAATAAATTACAAAACATTTTTAAAAGCAATAATAAAAGGCACAAACATCACCTGGGCAATTAAATATCCTTTCACCAAAAGGTCTGATGTAGTCTGTACAATGCAGGCTTTGAAGTAGCTACCCAAAAGTCCTTGTAGAACATTCCCATCAACTATGCCTCCGATGGAGTTGGAGGCCAGTGGTACAGAGGTATTATATCTCTACACACCAGAATCATAAAAGGAGGCGTCACAAAGGCTTCCCTCCCCCTGTCTCCTATCAGAGGCCACTCTAGATCTCCTGCCTAGCAGGCAAGGATCTTATGAAATAACTCCACTGGAAAAACTGTTCATTAGAATGCCATTCCTACTCATAGCATTTCTAACCACAGGTGCCTTCTTTAGGGTCAGGGGATTAACCTGAACCACTTGTACCAGGAGGCGTGTTTTGTAAGGAGACTGTAGATTTATTCTCAGCCGGACGTATTCTGAAGTAAATATACAGTAGAGTAATTGATTTCCTCTTAGAATTAAAGGACCCTCACATAGGTTCTCAGTGACTTGGAAGACCAAATGCTATCTTTTAACAGAGGTCCTGCTGACACCAATACTCATCTTGAGCATAAATATGATTCCTAGACCCTAACTATGATTCCTGGACCTCCCTGTGCCTGAGTTCATTGGGCCTTGTTACTGAGAAATCTTTACTCATGAGCACTGAGAGACTCTCATTATTTTGTCACTTCTGTTCATTACATACTGTTTGCAATACACGTGGACTCAGACAGACTCCTTCCACCCGTCTAGAATTCTTGGTATTGGTTTCGCCACTTATTTCCCAGTTAGAACAAGCTTAGCATGCAGAAACTATGGATAATCGGTTCCCCTGTTTTAGATAACTTCATGTTACCAAGCCTGGGTTTACAGGGTCCAACCTCTGGGACAAAGTACAGTAGAAGGAACCATGACATCATCCCCAGGTTTCCTTGCATGTAACTGAAATCCCTACAGTAGCTGGGGAAGAAATTGATTTTCCCAAGAACAGTAGATGACTAGAACCTATCCCTGATGTAATGCAAATTATCTGAGAATAGGCAAAGGTAAATATCACCCTTGCTCGAAAGCCAGGTGTATCCGACCCTAGGGTGTGGTGCTCATCTATATTTACAGCCAAAGAGCCATCACTGTCTGCATCTCCAGATGTTTCCATGGTCATGTGGCAGACATGAATAGACAGCGAAGTGCCCGGAACACTGTCACCTTCACACCTAAGCAGTACATATTTATTTACCTGCAATATCTTGCTTTCTAACTGCTAGGTTGGCAGGAGCTAGGACCGAGATGGGAGCTCACTCCATCGTACAGCACTCAGTTCTCGAACTGCTGACCTGCTGGCCTTCCAGTCATCAAGTTCAGCATCTTAACCTCCAAACCATGCAGTCTTAGTTTAGTCTAGGGGTACACAGAGAGAGCCTCCTCGAAGATAGTGATACTGTATTTTTGAACAACAACGGGGGTACAATGGTAACGGCAACCTTGTGTTCCCGTCTAATCTTTCTCACACAAGGTCAGGTGAAAGGAACTACAGAGTGAACTCACCAAAAGGTGCCTTCATTTAGAAGAAGAAGTTTGGTCTAAAACGTGCTTTGAGCAAGGCACACACGTTACAAAAGATCTAGTCCTAATTTTTTTTAAAATTATCACTCCGCTTCTTTTTATAGTGTCCTAATTGGGCGCGGGGGGGGGAATAACTGGGGAGTCTGCCGTGATGAAGGTTTGCACAAGCTGCGGGATTCTTCCAATTCCACTCGGAAGATTCCCACGCAGGGAACCCCGGGGGTAGGGTGGGAGACGCCACAGAAGTGCTCGCGCACCGACCCTTAACAAGAAAGGGCGCTTCACAAAGGGAGCCTATGGGCGATTCTCTGCGTCACAGGCCTTTGCGTGCGAGCCTGGGTTTAGCCTTTCGCAGTGGCAACAGCAGCAGCAGCAGCCAGGACTGGCTTCCGGAGGCGTATTTTTGCCTTTTCGGGAATGATCCGCTCGCCCTGGATTTCCAGATCTTCCTCCAGCCGCCACAGGCCTTGCTGAATTCCTGCGATCGCCAGAGCCTCGGAATTAAAAGTGGGTACCCGAGGGTGGGTAGGACTGCGGTGGATTAGTGGTTAAGACGCTGAACTTGACGAGTGGAAGGTCGGCAAGTCAGCAGTTCGAGACCCGAGTGCTGCATAACGGCGTGAGCTCCCCTCTCTGTCCCAGCTCTTGTCAACATAGGAGTTCGAAAGCAAGAAATTGTAAGTAGATAAACTGGTACCACTTCGGCGGGAAAGTAAACAGCGTTTCGTGCACTCCGGTGTCTAGTCATGCCTGCCACATGTCCACGGGAACGTCTGCAGAGGCAGACAGCGCTGGCTCTTTGGCTATAAACAAAAATGAGCACTGAACCCTAGACTCGGATGCGACTGGCTTTCGAGCAAGGGCGACTTTTACCTTTAAAGGGTGGGCGGTTGGGAGTAACGTCCTGCCTGTTACCAGCGTAAAGACGAGCCGCGCTTTCCTTTGCGCATCTGGTCCATTTCCTCGGCGCGGGAGTTGCTGGAAGAGGGCCGAGAATTCCAGCAGGAGCAAAAGCCGAAGGAAAAAAATCCCCCAAGGAAGCAGCTCCACGGAGCAAGGCAGGAGACATCTGTGAAACGAGCGTAAGCCGATGGCTGTGAACCACAACGTGATTGCAATGGAAAGCAGTATAAATAAACCATTGGCGAGCGTGCGCTTTTGCCCACCCGTCTCCTTCTCATCAGCCGATTCCCAGGTTACACCCTGATCATTAAACTCGACGGCTCTGCAACTGGCTCTTGTTTATTTGTAGTTACTCAGATCCAACCTGAGCAAGCAACAGACCTCGCTTTATTTGGAAAAGAAGCCAATCGACCCGCCTCTCACGGCGAGGGTGGCATTTATTTTCTTTTAGCGTAAGCAGCTAAAATCTGGGCTCCCTGGTTCCAGATGAGACGCACTGGAGATCTGAGAGCTGCCCCGAAGACCTGTGGTAAATGTAGTTGAGGGGTGCCCAAACTATGGCCTGGGGGCCAGATCCGGCCCCCAACGCCAATTCCTCCGGCCTGCAAAGCCCCCCCGGAAGCGACTGGAGTGCAGAGGGCTTCATGGGCTGGATGAATTAGCATTAGGGCCAGATCCAGCCCTTCCCCCGCCATAGTGACCAGCCCCCTGAACCACGTGACAAGCCCACAGCCCAAAATGTTTGGGCACCCCTGATGTAGTTGGTGCTTGAAGGGCAGTGTCCAGGTCTCAAACGGAGAAGGTACCTTTGCAGAACACTTTGTAGCGTGAAGGTTTCGAAATTGTAGCCGTGTTTAATCTGTGAAAGCATATCAGAGAGTAAACAAAACAACAACAAAAGGACAAAAAAAAACAAGTGTCACCTTAAAGACTAACTCCTGTATTTAAATGTGAGCTTTCGTGGATCAAGATCCAGTTGGTCAAATATGTGGCATTTTGCAGCATGAGGCACTGGCATCAACTGTTGAAACCGCTGTAGGAGAAGAAAGAAGACGTAAAGTTTTCTGAGCAAATTAGTACCTGCTTTCGAGTAAATCAAGAGTAAAACGCAGCGGCATGAAGTTCATCTAGGTTTGCCTGCGTGTATTGTTAATCCTACTACACATGGACAAGATGTGGGGAGAATCAAATAAAAATTCCATTGTAAGTTGTGGTTATGTTCCATCAAGTGGGAACTGATTTATAGCAAACCTCTTGGGGCTTTCAAGGCAATTAAAATATTTAAGGAATTGTTTTACCATTTCCACTTTTCCAGTCATTTTCTATGGTTGAGCAAGGATTTGAACCCAAGGTGCTGGAATACTAGTCCGCCACTTTATCCACTAAGCCACACTAGATCCTTTGTAAACAGAGCCATAAAATACAAAGTGGTATACAGTATATCTACAGCCATTTGAGTTTAGTTGGAGGATGGGAAACGCCTATCATGTAGAATGGTTAATAAACAATACTCCACTCAAACTAGAATTTGTTTGCTCACAAACAGGAACGTACTTGCTAATAATTTATAACAGGGGTGCCCAAACTTTTCAGGCGTGGGCCGGTCACATCATGTCTAGATGAACATCAGCCGCTCCCTCCTTGTCGCTCCTGGAAGCGGAAGTAAAACGCGCCCGTGCGGGAGCGTTCCGGAGGGCTTCGCAGGCCTGATGAATTGGCGTCGGGAATTGGATCTGGGCGCCGTGCCTGGGCACCCCTGATCTATAAGGACAGGGAGGAAGGGATAGACAGAAAGATTTATGCACAACCTTTACACTCATTCAACAGTCATCCTGTAAATAAACTTCACAGAATGAGAACGACTTCGGTGAAATTCATTTAACAGGAACGCGATTGAGTTATGGGAATATAAATGCAACCACTAAGGATAGGTGGTCATGATCCCCATATTTTTTTTCTCGACCTCCTTTTCAAATAACTCTGAGCTTCAACCAGAGCGATTGGAGAACTTACTGTTACTGATGAGGACAAAATGTTAAAGGGAGGAGAAGCGCGCAGACGAAGCGCCCGTCTGATGTCCAGCACGCAGTCGAGGCAGCAAAGTTTAGGCATTCCTCCCTCGACGGCGCCACGTCGAACAAGGTCCCGTCAGAGACACCGGACGGAAGCCATTTCTTTCTCCCGCGAGGGTGACCTTCGGAGGCAGGGAGGCTGCCGTCCCTTTCCGCGTTCAGCCTTTGCGCAAGAAATCTGTAAAGTTTAGATCTTCCCAAGGGGCGGAAAATTCACTAAACATAAAGAAAGGGAGGCGGGATGGACCTTGAAAAGAAAACACACATTCATTCATTTCACCAATGTCTTTAAAGGTCGTGGGAGAAATGCTTAGCAGCTTTCTGAGGAGCCCTTTTCTATTGAGGTGTTAAATCAACACTGGCACAAGCGAACTCCAAAGCTGCCGATTTATTTACCTCCTAAAAGAGACGCATACGCTGTGTAAGGTCGCCCCCCCCCCTAAAATAGTAAAAGAAAGCTTTGTTGATCCGTAGGACAAATCCCCCCAAATCCACTCAGGGTCAGGAGCGCCCTAAGGCGCTCCACCCGATCTAAGGCAGCCAAAACCGAATCCATCCCAAGGACTTTTAGGCAGCTGCCTTACAGGCACGGCTGGGCAGCTCTTTCCCTACTTAAAAATAGCATTTTCCATTCACAACAAATCCACTTTCCCATTCAATTGTCTTCTTGTGGCTGGGAAAGAACTTCTGCATTCAAGGTGTGCACCTTCCACAGTCACTATTTTAAGGAAGGAAAAAAGTAGAAGAGCCAAATGTTTTTGTGGGTGTGAACTATTGCTCGGGACGGAGAAGTATCGGAGGAACAGGCCTCGGTCAAGCAACACAAACTCTGGAGTTTTAAAACAGGAGACATTTTCTTTGGCACAAGCCAGACTTGGCCCAAGGGGGACATTGGTCCACCCAAGGTGATGGCAGGTCAAGCATGGTCCCACAAAAGCATCGATGCTGCCCTGGCTCGGTTAACACAGGCACCCGAACCGCCAAGGGATCCCCAGAGCCTTTTCCTTCGGGACAGGGAGCCGAGGTGGGAGTGGGGGACAGGCAAGGGGCAACGTGTGTGGCACATCGGCCACATAAGGGCTTCATTACCCTTCCCAATAGATAACATTTGGTTAAGTCCGTCGCTGGCTTACAACACCCCACAATGGCCCCATAAACGTTTTGTGTGGTCCTTATTTTCCCCTGGAAGCACTGATTGAAACATTAGCTCTTCCTTGGAACAAGCAATTCCCTCCAATTCAAGCCCTGGCTATTCTTTCAGGTCTGGGTGGGCGGGTTGTGGATATGGTGAGACGAGAAAGAGGAGGAGGAGGAAGGAAGGAGGAGGAAGAGAAAAAAAGATAGGTTAATGAACCCACACTTTGTAGTTCGATGAGAAAAGACCAGGCGGAGGAAGATGGAGGGGGGAGGGAGAACAGGCCCATTGACACAGTCCTGTTGTCTGTAGGGGCTAAACAGCCCATCAATTTGAGCTTGATCTGTGCAAATCTCCCTTTTGCTCTGCCTTCAAAGCCAGAGGGGACCCCAGGGATCCATTCGTGTGCCCGTGGGGATCCCCTCTTCAAGAGAGGCTGCTCCCAGTCCTATCAAAGGCTCTCTGGCCTTTGTTAAGAGGAGCACCTGTTCAGGCCCACCGACCATGACCAGGCCCTTCGAGCTGTCCAGGAGACACACCCAGGCCAAAGCTATCTAGAAACTGCTACGGAACCTGAGGAAGCCCAAATGAAGGAGGGAAAAAAAGGCCAGAAACATCACAACCCCGAAGTGGGGAAGGGCTGCCTTCTTTCTTAGGGGTTCAGACTAGTGAACCCTGCCTTTCTGCCCAGAGTTGCTGTCAAAAGGAGGAGGCCTAGCAATGTGTTTTCTCTCTTTAATCTCTTTCCATCAAGAGAACGGAGAAGAGCTTTTGCAACTGACCTTGCAACACGGCTTGCCTTTTAAGAAACCCAAGAGGGGGGAGGATTTCACGCACGCACACCCTTGCAACAATATTGAGCCTCGACCTCTGAACTTCCCTCTTCCCTCCCCCTCTACACCACTGTGTCTTCCAGTTCTGCCTCTTCCTGGTGGTTAATAATACACAAGCAGATGCCAAAGCTCTCCAGTGAACACACTCTACGTTGCAATAAATATGACCCAGGGAAAATGAACGGGCAATTGGAAAGAAGGGCGGGTTGTGAGAGGGATCACACTGCCAGATTATCCTGTTATGGTAACAGAGTAGACCATACTGCCAGAGACTTGACACAGTGTCAGGTAGCACTTAACTAACCTGACAACCATGAGGACTGACAGTCTTGGGTGGCAAAGTCCACAAGGAATGGTGATGGTCCCCAAAGTATATTAAATCACACTTGAATCTACCTTGATGGAGGGCAGCAGTTTCATCAATAATGGCCTGGGGCTGAGGAGGACTTTGTGTGCCAAAAGGGCTCAGGACAGAAAGTAACTTGCGGAACTGGATCAGTGGTACGGGTGTCATGCAGCAATGCGGAAGGCAGATGAAAGGCCACTGCATTATATTCTCAGGACAGTCTTCATGGCTGATTACCATGATGATCACCAATATTCAGATTCAGATATAGCAGAAGAAGATGACAGTGATGTATCAAATTCAACTAGAGAGATCCCTAACAGCTAATCTAGAAGCCAATGCTGAGTATTTGACGGCAGTAAATAACCCTAAAGGGCTCCATTAGGTGGGGTGATGGTCCCCCTCAGTGGACGAAATGCCACTGGAAACCATCATATTGGCTTAATGGCAAAATGAGTGGAGGAGGAACTCTGATTCCTAATGGTCATCGAGGCAATAGAGGCAATAGAAGGCTCACCTTGATAATATCCTCAAGGCTGCGGCAGTCCATTGCAGTCCTGGTGCTGCAGGAGATGGATCATAGGATCACTTCATAGCAAGCTGGGATCCATCTTAAACAATGGCAATGGCATTTTGGCAATGGCCAAAAATGAGATGGCTAGATGGTATTGTAGATGCAATGGGCACAGAGCTGGGCAGGTTGAGGAGGATAGCGGAGGACAGAGGTGCCTGGAGGGCAATGTTCCATGGGGTCACAAAGGGTCAGAATTGACTGTACAACTGAACAACAGCAACAACAATGGCATTTTTTTTCTGCTTCAGGGGAAAATGCATTCTTGGATACAAGGAGAAGCTAGTAGGACTGAAGGAAGGAAGATTCAAAGCCTGAAAATGTTGATTTTGGGACCAAAATTCCCAAAATAACATTGATAATGCTGGTTTAGGATTCTGGGAATTGAAGTCCTCAAACTACAGTGAGATTACACTTTTCGGTGAGCAAGTTTAGGGCAGAGGTGATACGGTCCTTGCCTGCTAAGCACCTGCTGCTGAGTGCTGCAACAGGACTAGATATCCAACCAACCTTCACCACAAATCTTCTCCAAGGTACTGATAGGATTCTCAGTGGCAGTTGCCACCCACCAACAGCATGGCTTGCCAAAGGACTGGGCATTTCCAGTGGACATTTTTCTATTGTGACAATAACCACAACAAAGTGAAGAAAACGGGCACCACCTATTCCAATATGTTCTTACACAAATTAAATCAATGGATGTTAATACATGATGTAATAAATACTTGGAATATAAAATGTGATACTTTCCTTATCTTTCTTAAAATTAATATTGCTGGAATACTGAGTTACTTGTTTTAATGAAAAGAACTGGACATGTTAATCCTGAAGCGGTCTGAAAACCCAAGGAAATCACTATATATTTTTAACATGCTCCACTGTAAACTGGAAGAGAAATCTTTGCAATTATTCTTCTGCTGGTTTGGCTGTTCTTAGAAAGATCAAAACTATTATACAGACTTGTAAGAAAAACACTGAACTAGGTACACACAAAATCATCCATCCATTAAGAAAACCCATGCATGTTTTTGGAAAACAGCACCTTTATCCTAAAAATATAGTACTGTATTGGAAAAGGGGTCCTTTTATTTGCACCAGACTAAATTTCTGATTTCATAACTGTTTTGACCAGAATATTCAGGAGCATAATCAACAACAATGATTTCCATAGTGTAAAATGTTCAGCAGATTTAAAAGTGACAGATCATCTCACATTGTGAATTGGAACTTTACATGTTTAAAACATGATACAAAGCATCCGTTGCCCTTTCTGCCTTTAATGGAAGTCACTTCCTGTTTAACCTAATCTTGTGTATTTGATTATACACACAGAATGTTGTTTCTTGATTTCTAGAGTTAATATATCATGGGGTATGTAACTACTGTATTGTATTTGTCTCATCTCTGTAGGAAACTAGAAACGCCATAAAGGAAACCTCCTCCCTCCATTATTGCCTCTTTAGAACCACACACAACCATAACACCACCACTTGAAAATTACAACTTTAAATTTTCAACACAATCTACTTTCATTTGATTCAGATACAAAATGTTGTGTTTACACTATAGAAGACTGCAAAAGTTGAAATTATTCATCACAAGAATAATTTTATTTTCTTTGGTTACTTTTCAGTATTGCTTGCATTTTTTAATTGTCAAGGCTTGGAATAAAATGTATTTTTACTCTATGTTACTAAACAGTTTCCTTCCAGAATCCCAGAATCCATGACTGAGCAAAGTTTATCTTCTGTACAGAATGTAAGCAGATTGATGACATCTTTAAACACAAAGCTGATTCCATCAATTCCAATTAAATTTCCCAGTAAGAACTTCCAAGATATCCATGATCTTGAGTAGTATACTTATAAAAGCCCAGTGGAAGAAAAGAGGGATTTTATTTTTATAAGTCTGCACATTACAGGTGCTGGTCCAAGGACTGCTACGGACTGAAATGAAGGGTTTTCAACATTAACTAGATTGCAAATTATTCTGTGACTTTTAATCATTTGTTTTGAAAATGGCTAAAATTAGTTGTATGACTAAAGTAGGCCCATATACTCTGTATAGCTTTCACCAGCCAATTCCTCTGCATGTTTCATTGCTCTATTTTCAATCATGATTTCTTGGTAGCAATAGATTACTCAACTACCCTGGAGTCAAAATTAGCCAAAATATCTGTAAAGGAAGTACAGTTGTACCTCGCTTAAAGAGCATAATGCGGTCCACAGGATTGCTCTTTAAGCGAGTTTGCTCTTTAAGCGAAACACCTTTGTAAGTGACCCATTGTGGGGGGGATTGCGAACTCCAATTTATTTGTTAAGCGAGCGGTTGGTTGGTTTTATTTGTTAAGCGAAGCGAACATTCAGAGAAAATTCTGCTCTTTAAGCAAGTCGCTCTTTATGCGAGGTTTGACTGTATTAAAATGCTGTTAAAGCAAAACACTAAAGGCCTGAAGCCAAGTGCTGTATTTATTTTGTTGAAAATTAATTGTTTTATTTTCAAAAATGTGTAAAAAAGTTATTTTTTACAATTTGAATGGTACAATAATACTTGCCAGCAATCATAACAATATTCCTGGTAAAGAATATCCATAAAGTATAAAATAAAGCAAAACAAAAATCCATAAACCTATTATGATACAAAAACCCCACAGGCTAAAATAAGAAATGATAATCTAGGTTCTTCGTCTTGTAAACAATGGTGTATTTTTTTTTCATATGAAAAAGAAGGCGACTCAAGTGAACTACGAGGGGGGGGGGGAGAGTCCCTTTTTGTTTACTTTTGTCCTTCCCATTGATCGTCATTGTTTATAGATTTGCAGTTGCTGTTATTGTAATCCCAGGGTTTTAATCCCCATCCAGAAACCGGCTCATTTACTGGTCTGCCGATTACTGCCAGAAACACGCACCGATGAGGATTTAAGGTTGGCCAGTGATAAAGCCAAAAAAAGTGGCTTCGTTTTTGGCAGTCCAGGGTTTGGTCGGGACTACGACAGAAGAAGAATCTTTGCCGTGGGAAAGTGGTTCAGAATCGCGCTGGTGGTGTCTCTGCTTAAATCGGGGGAAAGAAAATAAGGATCCCTTCTTGGCCATCCGTCTGTCTGTCTGTCTGTCTGGGCAGCAGCATAAATAGAGGTATGGAAAACGCGCAGGGCGCAAAAGGCCGAAACAAAGGGACAAACAAGTAAGCAAGTGAAACCCGAAGCAAACAACACGTGTCTGGAAAATCTGTCTCTCTTGCCATTCTTGCCAGAGCCCAGATAAAATAAAAAAAAGGGGGGGGGGAGAAGACAGACAGACAGACAGACGGAGATGGGGGAGGGGCTCCTCCTACCTCGGGCATCCTATCGTTAGCAATCGGAAATCCTAGGCGCAAAGTTCTCGCGGCCCACCAAGGCTGTCTCCCGGCGCAAAGCCGCTAAAGAAGAAGAGGCCGTCGAGGAAGGCGTCGGGCTGCCCAGGGTCCGGGCCAAGACCGGCAGGATGGCCGGCTGGGAGGCGCAGCTGGTCCCGGCGGCCGCCCCGGGGCTCAGGTTGCACCCGATGAGGCTCTCGATGGAGAAAGAGGAGCGGGCCAGGGCTGAGCCGCCCGGGGACGCCGCCGACGCCGCGTGCAGAGAGGCCGAGAGCGACGGGCTGAGCGGGGCCGCGTAGCGGAAGGCGGCGGGAGTCCGGCCCGACAGATCGGGACCCGCCGCCGTGGCCAGGGCGGGCGCGGGGGGAGGCGGCCGGGCCGGGAAGGCGAAGAGAGCCGAGGGCGTCGGGTAAGGCCGGAGCTGGAGACCGTAGCCGCCGCCGTAGCCGCCGTAAGCGTAGGGGGGAGGCGGCGGGGCAGCAGAGGCGGCGGGCGGGTGCTGCCGATGGGCCGCTGCCGCTTGGAGGAAGGCGGCGGGTTCGAGCCCCCGCAGGAGCAGGTCCGGGCCCGGCGGCGGCGGGATGGGCTGCCGCTTGAAGCGCTTGCGGCGTCGGAGGAAGGAGCCGTTGTCGAACATGTCGGCCGACTCCGGGTCGAGCGTCCAGTAGTTGCCCTTGCCCGGGTTGCCCGGCTCGCGGGGGATCTTGACGAAGCAGTCGTTGAGCGAGAGGTTGTGGCGGATGGAGTTCTGCCAGGCGGGGAACTTCTCCCGGTAGTAGGGGAAGCGGGCGCTGATGAACTCGCAGATCTCGCTCAGCGTCAGCCGCTTCTTGGGGCTCTGCAGGATGGCCATGGTGATCAGCGCGATGTACGAGTAGGGCGGCTTCACCAGGCTGCTCTTGACGGGCCCCGCCCGGAAGGAGCCCGGCGGGCAGGACGGCGAGGAAGAGGAGGAAGAGGACGGAGGCGACGACGACGGGGCGGAGGAGGAGGAAGGCGAGCCGGAGCCGGACGAGGCGCTGCGGGCGCGCCCTCGGGGGGAGCGCGCTCCCTCTTCCCCCACATAAGGCCGTCGTCGGTGGAGGGGCTCGTCGTCTTCTTCTTCATCCTCTTCTTCCTCCTCTTCCTCCTCCTCCTCTCCTTCACCGACCACGTCGATGTCTGTCTCTTCGGCCAAGAAGGAGGCGGCATCGGACATCTCCGAGCTGAGAGTCATCGCTTGGCTTGACCGGGCATAAGAGAGAGAAGAGGAGGAGGAGGAGGAAGAGGAGGCTGGGGCTGGGGCTGCGGGGGCTGGCGGTGCGACGGCAGGCACGCGCCCCCCACACCTAACACAACAACCCACCCCGCGGTCCCTCCTGCCTTCAGCCCGGGGCGGCCCCGAGGCGACACCAGGGCTCCGGCCGGACGGGAGGCGCCCCTTGTCCGGCGAGCTCCCGGGTTCCTGCCGCCTCCGCCGCTTCCTCGAACCGCCGGCAGAAGTTGCGGGCTTCCCGGGGGCCGCCGCCTTCAGACATGAATGGCACCCGGAGGGGGGGGGCTTGGGGGGGAACCTTCTCTCCGGGGGTGGGAGGGGGCGGCGGCGGCTGGAGCGCGGCGAAGCTGGGGCTGAGTCTAAAAGGGGGGCAGCCTTTTCTTCCCCTCCCTCTGGTGGGTGAGAGGGGAGGGGGCGTCTGTCACATGGCTGGCAACGTCATCCGGGGGAAAAAACAACCCCGGTGGGGGGGGATAGAGGAGGGGCGAGGGGCGGGGCAGGCGGAGGGAGGGAAGGCTGGGTCTGTGTGTGTCCAGAAAGCCCAGAGAAACAGATCAGCCCGGATGCTGGCCCTTGACCATCTCTGCTGTGGAAGCTTCGGGGGCCCGGCAGCGAAGCCCTCTCCCCCCTGGACCCTCCCTCCCTGTCTCTGGGGCTCCATTCCCGGCCGTGGGGGTGTCCGGCCAGCCTACCCTTGCCGGGGGGGGGGCGCACCGCCCCTACTCCGCCCCTTCCCCTTTTAATATATTGATTGATTTTGCTCCGACAGTGCGGCCGGGATAGGTTTTTGGAGCCATGGGTGCACACGTGGATCCCTTGTGCGTAACCCCAAAGGCCAAGGGAGGGAGGGAACGAGGTTGTTGGAAAACGCGTTTGGAACGAAAATCGACACATCCCTCCCCACCCCCCACACGCACCGGATTCCCACAGTGAAAGTGCCCCATATAGGTCTGGTAACCGGGCTCCGATCTTGCCGAGCCCAACAGTGGGAGGAAAGGAATAGTACTAGCCACACCATAACGCTTAGTACACTTCCTGGGCGGTTCACAAGTTAATTAGCACGTTTGCCCTTGACATGCTGGGTCCTCATTCTACCCACCTGGGAAGGATGGAAGGCTGAGTCAATCGAACTCACCACGTCTTGGGAGAGGGAAGCAAGAGGAAGCGGGGAGGGGAGGTGGAAATCCTTCCAAGAGTGCTCCCTTTTCGGAAAAGGACAGCCGGGACTCTACTCTAACTCTGATAGAAACGCGCCAGGTCGGAGTCTTCGGCCAGTCGTTGTTCGAACATTTTTTTAAAAAAAAATATTATTATTTATTTTTGGGGGGTGTATTTCCGCGCGAATAACTCCGGCAAGTCAGAACTGGGTCGGAGCAAGCGGACAAACGACTTTTGCGCAAGATTTTAGTCCTGCGGTAAAGTCCACAACTGTGGTAGCTTACTAGCTAAGACGCTGAACTTGACGACTGGAAGGTCTGCTCGGTGGGGCAGCAGTTTGAGACCTGAGTGCTGCACGACGTGAGCTCCCATCTCTGTCCCAGTTCTTGCCAGCAGGCAGTTTGAAAGCAAGACATTGCAAGTAGATAAATATGTGCCGGTTCAGCAGGAAAGGTAACAGTGTTCCATGCACTCTGGCATCTAGTCATGCTGGCCATATGACCACGGAAACGTCTGCAGATTCAGACAGCGCTGGTTCTTTGGCTGTAAACGGAGATGAGCACACCCCCTAGAGTCAGTCACGACCGGCTTTCGAGCAAGGGAGACCTAAAATCCACACGTAGATGTGAGGGTGGGTGGATATGTGGCTAGACAAAATAGACAAAGCCAACATTCTCCAGTGCTTCCTCGAAGCACTATCAGCGTGTGGCATGTGGACGTCTCACTGTATGTCCATCGTGGTTTTCCGAGCATGTTTCCCCCCACGGGTCAGGGACTTTGCTTGGTTCACAGTCAGGGTTGGATTTACATGAAAAGAGGCCCTAGGCTATTCCACTTATGTGGCTCTTTCACCTCCCATTTTTAAGTTTGTAAATTACATGAGATATAATAAAATACATAATTACTGTGATATATATCAATATATAGGCCCCTCTTGATCATGAGGCCCTAGGTTGAAGCCTAGTTAGCCTATAGGAAAATCCAGCCCTGTTCATAGTCCCCTGGTGGAGGATAAAGAGCCCACGAGAAAGTCTCTTGTGCATCCCCCACTCCTTTCTTCTGAATGCGGCGTAATCCGGGCGGGAGGATGTCCCGAGAGAGCGAGCACCATCCAATGATGTTGCCAGTCTGGCCAGGTGATCCTGCTATGGTAATAGAGTAGACCCTTCTGCCAGAGACTCAACACTGATGGTCAAGCAGCGGTTAACTAACCTAACAACCCTGAGGACTAACAGCCTTGGGTGGTGAAAGGGAAGGACCAAGTGGATTAAATCCCACTTTAATCCATTTTGAGGGAGGGCAGCAGCTTCATCCATACTGGCCTGGGGCTGAGGAGAATGTTGTGTGCCAAAAGGGCTCAGGACCAGAAAGTAACTCATGGAACTGGATCAGTGTGGTATGGGTGTAATCCTGCGATACATGTCCCCAGGACAATCTTCATGGTTGATCGCCATGAGGATCACCATTATTCGGAATCGGATATGGGACAAGAATAATAATAATGAGGTTGACCTTTTTAAAAAAGAAATCCTTTCAATACAGAAATGATAGTCACAAAATTTAGAACTTCCTCATCTCCGTTTTAAAAAATGATATTTAAAACGAATTTGCTTTGGGATCAGGGATGGAGATTACCAGTTGCACAGTCTGTATCTATCTATCTATCTATCTATCTATCTATCTATCTATCTATCTATCTGTCTGTCTGTCTGTCTGTCTGTCTGTCTGTCTGTCTGTCTGTCTGTCCACACACAGTATTTTAAAAAAGTTTTACCTGCTTGGCAGATAGTTCAAAATGTTAGATGAATATTCTCTTGCTAATAGTGAGAATATTCTCTTCCTCTCCTCACATTTAGAAGCATAGTTAATTTTCAGGGGAAATTCCACTGGAACAGAAAGGAGTCCATTGGAATTTCTGTAGAAAAGTCTGTGTGCTATTTAGCGTCTATTGAGTAAAATAAATAAGATGACTTCACTTATTTTGCCAATTCCGCTGCCAAATGAAGCAACCCAATTCCTGTCCCCATCCCCAGAAGAAGACCAAACCATGTATCACATTATATTTAGGTGTCCTTTACACACGTTTGGAGGCACATTGGAGGACTTGCATAGTGCCACAGATGAAGCCCTTCAGTAGCTTTCAAACCTAGACATGGAACTCTAGCCAGAAACTTGAGATGGACAATTTGTGCTTGCCGTATTTATCAACATTAATGTAGACAACTGAAGTTCATAGGCCCAGAATCCTATCCCACCCACCCACCCACCTTTCTGCTCATGGCCTTAGTCAGTTAGGAGTGATTTCAAACATTGCTTCTTTGTTTTCACTCCCTTCTTCATCTGATGATTTTCACACTATATGTGGTTTTAATCACCATACGAGATTATCCTGGCACTAGAAATGAACCAAAAGAATTCTGAACATGCAGAGATGGATAGAAAGAGTGCCAGGTAAGCGAATGGGATTAGGAGATGTTTTAAAACATATACAATCAAATAATGTTTCATTTTGATATTGGGCTAAGTCCAAGGTTTGGTCTTATTTAAAGTGTTAAAGTTATAAAAATGATGTGAGTAGTGATTAACGAACGCTTTGCTACATGGGTCTAACTTTGGAGCTAACCACTTTTTCATTCTTTAATGAAAATCATATCTCTCTGTATAGCATGTTGTTCTCTCAGTGTTTTTTAAAAACTGGGCAGAAGTTTTTGCTTTCTCTATCATGACCCCTTCCCTACAGAAGTTTGCCATGTTTTTAGGAAGTTAAGAGCAAATTTTACAAACTTGCCTTTTATTAATATGAACATTTTGAATAGATGTCTGAAGGGTTTCTGATTTGTCTGTTTTTTATGTAACTGTACTTTTAGTTGGTGACAATGAATAATGTTTCATTGCATTTTCTGTACTTAATAGATGATGATTTTAATGTATGATTTCATATATTTTGTATATTGTGTATATTGTAAAGTGGCAAAAGTAAGAAGGCAGCATAGAAATGGAAATAAATAAACCAGCAAGAAAACAAACAAATAAGTAAATGTTTTTATTTAATTAAATCATTTTTAAAAGATAAGGGGAACAGTTCATAGCAATATGATCTGACACTCTATTCATAAAGATATACAGTACAGTACAGTATTCTGATTTTTTAATATGAACCTAGATAGTGTATTGATATGGACATTAACAATAAAATACAACATATCTAAGAGTTAAGTTCCATGGAGTTGAAAGGGGCTCACTTTCAGGTAAGTTTGTATTTGGTGTTCAGTCTTAGGGTATAGTGTGTACTTACTTGAGAGTAAATCCCATTGAACTGAATACTCCTTACCTCTGAGTAAACATGCATAGGTCTGTAGTTCATTGCACTGATTTCAGTAGAACTACCATAATGCAGTGGTGGGATGTCAAAATTTTTACTACCCCACTGTGATGTCATCACAGTGTGGGTGGAGCTAGGATCATGATGTCATGATGTTGTGGGTGGGGCCAAAGAAAAAATTTAAAAATACAAAATAATAATAAAATAAAATAAAAATAAGCACACACAAACACACCCCTCAACCCACCCACCCACCCATAACACAAACCCGTAAATTAAATTAAATAAATAAATACATTAAAATAACCCACCCAGTGGGGGAAACAGTGAAAAGGTAAGCCCCGAAGGTGGTTCCCCACAAAAGCTGCTACCGGTTCTCCGGGACTCTGGGAAAAGTTACTACCGGTTCTGGCGAACTGGTGAGAACCTGTTACATCCCATCGCTGCATCTGTACCTCCCAGTCCTTCAAAGCAGGCTACTCAGGAGCAAGAATTAACTGTTCTCATAAATATCAATGGATATTAATGGAGCAGGAGTGCATTTTCTTATCAGTTTTCACTATTCAGACTCATTTATTCTTTTGTCAGTAAGGCAGAAGTTACTTTTTTTTAAAAAAAGAGAGGGTGGAAACCCACCAACAATTAGTAGGAATTACATAAGGAGAAAATTTATCTGCTTCTTATCTACAGTTTTGCAAGTTTCCTGATAGGTCAAAGTAGGGAAGTAATTTGCATTGTTTTAACTGATCCATGTTGAACTTTCCTTTATAGTGCAGTAGCTTTTGATGTTTAGGTTGGAATTTGATTGTATGGGGACATGTTCTAAATGTGGTTATTTGGAAATAAATATTGCTCCTTGATCAGGGTTCCTAAAACATGACACTCCAGGTGTTCTCGGACTTCAATTACCAGAAACCAAAGCAAGCATTCCTGCGGATCAGGGCTTCTGGGAAGTGCAAGAAAAACTGGAGAGCTACAATTGAGGAACCCTGTTCTAGATCATTGTTGCACCTTATCTTATCAGGGCCTTTAAATATAAATGAAGAATTTGCCTAAATGGCAGAGCTTTCAGAGAATTAACCCATGTTTCACCTCTTGCTATAAAAATAACAGGTCTCCTGGCACTTTACAGACCAACCAATATATTGTGGCATAAACTTTCTGTGCATCAGAGCTCCCTCCCTCATGCATTGGCTAAAATGGGCTCTGATCCACTGAAACCGCTGCCAAAATAAATCTCTTCACCTTTAATATGCCACAAGAGTCTCCTGTGTTTAGGGTTTGGGAGAGAAGCAGGTCTTGAACCTCTTCCTTGATGTCTATTCCCTCCCTCCCTGGGAATTGAAAGGGATCTTTAACTCCAGTTACATCTAGCTGGGAGCTTCAAATCTTTCCAGACTGGGTGAAGGGTTAAAGGCCACCGGATTCTGAAAACATTGAATTAGTCTTAAATCCTTCGGATCCTAAGATGGGAAATTTATTTCTAAGTAAGTGGGGCTGAGTAGGGACTGTGGTGATTTAGTAGTTAAGATGCTGAACTTGACGACTGGAAGGTGGGCAGGCCAGCAGTTCGAGCCCCAAGTTCTGCACGGTGAAATGATCGCCAGTTGCCTGTCCCAGCTCCTGCCGACCGACCTAGCAGTTCAAATGCAAGAAATTGCAAATAGATACCACTTCTGTGGGAGGGTAAACAGTGTTCAGCGTCTATTCATGGCTGCCACATGGCCACAGACTGGCTTTCAAGCAAGAGCAACCTTTACCTAAGTGGGCTGAGTAGCGGAGGGTGGGGGAGAGAAGAAAAAGAAAAGAGCAGAAGTGTAACAATGGAAGGCTAGCGGGGGTGGGAGTGAAGGCAAGGTCTAGAACAGGGTGCCCAAACTACGGCCCGGGACCCGGATCCAGCCCCTGATGCCAATTCATCTGGGCCGCACCATCCTTGTTGCTCTACAGGCGCATTTTACTTCCGCTTCTGGGAGTTACGAGGGTGGCGTGGGCTGGATGAATTGGCATCAGGGGACGGATGTGGCCCCCAGGCTGTAGTTTGAGCACCCCTAACCATGCGACCGGCCCATAGCCTGAAAAGTTTGGGCACCCCTGGTCTAGAAGACACTAGAGAGAGGGGAACATTTCATGTTGAATCGTACTAACCATGGGGCAATTCAGTTTTGACCACCGATAGTCCACAAAACTGTTGATCGCCTTCAGCTATGCTTTTTTTTTTTTTAAATGGCAGTCCCGGGAGATCCTACTTGGTGTCCTTTGTGTCACTGCTCTCAGGCCTCTGGATCGAAGACTTTCACTCCCTTCCTCCTCGTTGCGCCACCTCCTCTCAGGGGGGAGATGGTCGGCATATGGTCGGAGATGGAGATATTACAGGTCGCCCTTGCTCGAAAGCCCGTCGTATCCGACTCTAGGGGGCGGTGCTAACTTTCCTTTACAGCCAAAGAGCCAGCAGCTGTCTGCAGACATTTCCGTGGTCATGTGGCAGGCATGACTAGATGTCGGAGCGCGCGGAATACTGTTACCTTTCCCACTGAAGTGGCACCTATTTATCTACTTGCAGTTTCTTGCTTTCGAATTGCTAGGTTGGCAGGAACTGGGATAAACGGCTGGAGCTTACTCCGTCGGGTCTCAAACTGTTGACCTGCCCACTCTTTGTCAACTTCAGGTCTTGACCACTGAGCCTGGCTTAGTAAACCACCACAGTCCCTCTGGGACAGGGGTGCCCAAACGTTTTTGGGCCGTGGGCCAGTCACATAGTTCAGCGGACCAGCCATGTGGTTCCTGCCATCTGAAGTGGAAGTAAAACGTGCCTTTACAATCTATTTTGCAATAGGATGAGATAGATTTTTAGGCTGCCATTTTCTCTCCTTAAACCAAGAGTGCCCAAACTATGGTCCATAGGCCGTATCTGGCCCCAGCACCAATTTGTCCGGGCCCATGCCACCCTTGCCGCTCCTGGAAGCGGAAGTAAAACATGCCTATATGGGGGCGTTGTACTTCCACTTCCAGGAGCGGCAAGGAATTGGTGTTGGGGGCCGGATGTGGCCCATAGGCCGTAGATTGTGCACCCCTGCTCTGGGGGATTAAACATGGGGGTTATACAGCGGGGGGGGGGAGGGAACTCAGGGTAGGATTCCCCACCCACACCCCCTTTCGACTGGTCTCTCTTTGGCTCCCACCCTCACTGTCTTCCGTGGAGTTTTGCTTTTTTCAGGGTTAGGATTCAGGCTTGAGAACTCCCTCTCCCGGTAGATGAATGGTGCCCTCTACAGGCCGCCAGGCCTGCTCCGAGGCGTGCCTTTGAACGCCGCACGCCCAGGGGTAGGTCACTTCCAAGAGGTCACTTCCAAGAGGGCGCCTGGCAAAGTCCGGCACCAAGCAAAGCGGCTCGGCTCGGATCTTCCCGGCCAGAGAGGCCTCGTTACTGCTTCCTTCAGCTCCCCTGGGCCTTCTTCTCATCTCCCGATGGGACTTTCCCTCCAGCTCAAGGGATGATAGGGAAAGGGATAGGTCACCCTTGCTCAAAAGCCAGTCGTATCCGACTCTAGGGTTCAGGGCTCATCTCTGTTATATAGCCAAAGAGCCAGCTCCGTCTATGTTTGCAGACATTTCCGTGGACAAGTGGCAGGCATGACTAGACACTAAGTGCACGAACACTGTTTACCTTCCAACCAAAGTGGTACCTATTTATCTACTTGCATTTTCTTGCTTTTGATCTGCTAGGTTGGCAGGAGCTGGGA
Organism: Furcifer pardalis; assembly: GCA_030440675.1. NCBI lineage: Eukaryota > Metazoa > Chordata > Lepidosauria > Squamata > Chamaeleonidae > Furcifer > Furcifer pardalis. The sequence goes on from CP126896.1 coordinate 77,348,570, forward strand.
CAGACAACAGGTGCTCACCCTGTCTTGCAATACTTGAGTATCAATTACCAACCTTCCAGTCTTCAAGTTGAGCATCTTAACCGCTTGAGCCACCGCAGGCCCTTAAAGGATGATACAGACGGCATAACATACTGTATGGGGAACAGCATTGAGGCCAGGGATGCAATGGATAGTTGTAGCTTGTCTGGGCACTGAAGATACAACTTGTGTTAATATATGGGTGGAGCTTCAGGATTCACTCCGCCTGAGCTCATGTCACCCTTGCTTGCTTGGAAGCCAGTCGAATCCACCTCTAGGGATCAGTGCTCATCTCTGGTTACAACCAGAGAGACAGCGCTGTCTGCATCTGCAGGGGTTTCTGTGGTCACGTGGCAGGCAGGACTAGACACCAGAGTGCATGAACACTGTTTACCTTCCCACCAAAGTGGTATCTATTTGTCTACTTGCAATTTCTTGCTTTCGAACTGCTAGGTTGGCAGGAGCTGGGACTGAGATGGGAGCTCACCCTGTTGTGCAGCACTCAGGTCTCAAGGTGCTGACCAGGCAACCTTCCAGTCATCAAGTTCAGCATCTTAACCACTAAGACACCATAGTCCCGCCTTACACAGCCTAACCCCAGGCTATTTGTGTACATGGCCCAAAGATATCTTTAGAGGGGAGGACAGATGTATGTAAAATCTGAATGTAGAATAGCTAGAATGCTGGTAGGATGTGTACATGTATTTGCCCCCCCTTATTCACGTGTCCAGATTGTGCATGAGGATACTGGGAACGTAACAGCAGAACAGCCTTGCTTCTCATCCAAATGTCAGAGCAGCTAATGTGACTTTGTACTACCGGCTGTTTATAATCCTGCCCATGTTGCACCTACTCTGGCCTAAACTGTGCCAGTTCCTTAGAACCAGACTGCATTAAGTGCTCATAATGCTTAATGTTCTTCTCTCTCTGTCAGGGTTAGGAAACTTTCAGGGTCCAGCATCTCTCATCCAGTACACACAAGAGCTGGAAATGACTCAACATGGAAATAAGTAATGGAAGTATCCAGATGTCCACTTTCACTTCTGTTTTCTAGGTGTGGGTTGGGAATGCTGCAGTGACAGTGAAAAACATATACTAATTCTCTCGCATGGCTCAGAAACAATTTTTGAGATTTTTTTTAAATAAAAGAGATTCTTATTTAAGATAGTGGAGGACCTAAAGGTCTCAGAAATTGTCCTGTCTGGAAACGGTGCTGTGCCTGCTCTGTATCCTCATTTGATTGATTGATTGATTATTGCTAACTGACAATGTTCAAACTGTTATATTATGTACAGTATTAGCAGATTCTGCTAGTCAAAATCTAGTTATGCAGAATCTTGTACCAGAAGAAGAAAAGGGAATTGTCAAAATCACCACTAGTGACAGGAGTGTTGAGAACAATCCCAAATGAGCTAAAAACAACAACACCTGAGTGCAATTAGCATTAATATCAGGACAGGACAGTTACAGAGGGTAGCGCTACTAGGTACCAACTGCATTATCAAGCAAGGAGTCACTGGCTCTTAGGTCCAGGGCTAGGACCCGAGGGGTATAATTCCAAAACTCCATTCCAAACATCAGGTGGATAGTGTTCAACTTTGATATTGATATAATTGCATGCTATCGAGTCAGTTCTGACTTCCCCTTTCCATAACTTTTTAGGTAGAGAATACTGTCCATAGAAATGGTTTATCATTCCTTTCTTCTGGGGGTGTCCTGGACTGTGCAGCTTGCCCAAGACTACACAAACTGGCTCTTCTCCCAAGAGGTACAGCAGGGAATCAATTCCACCTTTGACTGCACAGCCAGATACAGTACCTAATTTAGTGAGCTATCCAACCAGCTAACTTTATTTATGTAGGAGTAATTCCAGTTTCTTTCCCCAGAAGTCACAGTCAAAGGAGATGGAAAACTAAGCATTGAACAGATTGTTTTCCTTAATCATATTGAATTAAATGGAGCTTACTTTTTAGTAAACATGTCTAGATTAATCCTGTACATGTGGCTGTTCTCCCTTTCTAAATGTATAATGGGACACATCCTGTTTCCTCAGTAGCAAGCTGTTCAGGCTGTACTCCTTAGGAGGCTTTAGTTCCCTTTGAAAACAGGCTAGCAAGATTTTATAACATTTAGGTTATTTACAAATAAACAGTTTGAGCATAGATAGAGATGCAGTGTGAACACTCTGACAATTTGCTAAAGACCCTGCTTCTTTGTTAAATCACCAGAGGGATAGCAAGTACTGTATCCAGAAATCCTGTTAGCTTACAGTAACATGGTCATTCTTTGTGCCCCTGAAGACAAAAATGGGTGGCTCAGGAAATCATAAAATCATAGAATAATTGAGTTGGAATGGGCCTATGAGGTCACTAAGTCTAACTCCCTGCTCAATTTATGTATCACTGGACTTGGCAATGGTTGCAGACGCAAGATGGGAAAAGATACTTTTGAGATTATGATTCCCAGAATATTTTGACATTTTGGCCACTGGCCTTTGCTGACTGGAATATTATTGGAGTTATAGTTTTAAAAAAGAGAGTAACCTTTTCATTTCTGGTGCAGCCAGGTTCACCATTTCTTCATACCCTCACCACAAATGCAAACACTGCCTCTTCACTGCAAAAACATAAGGTACACGCCTTGTTCTTTACACAATTATGGAAATGCAAAGAATCACCACATATACTCAGATCATACTGACTAATAACCTTTGTTCCCCACTGTCATTTTGGTGTAAAAGGTCAAGGAGCAATGAGAAGACACCAAACCTCATTCTCTGCATGCTTCTTCATTTTCCCATTGCCTACCTAACTGATGCTGAGACCATTTGAGAAGTATGTGGATCAGCTGTGAGCTGCTCCTCAGCTGGGAACTACAAAGTTTACATTGGAGAAGGTGGTGCATGAAGAGAATTCTTCTTGTACAACTGGAGTAGGCGAAGGGAGGCCCCTCAAATGTGGCCAGACTGCAACTCCTGTCAGTCCTAACCAGCATAGCTGATACTGAGCCACATCTGGAAGGCCATGCATTGCTCAGCTGTCTTCTCAACTTAAATTGCACTGTTTCAGCCCACCAATTTATCAGCCAGAGGAAAGGAGAAAGGCTATGCTGGAATGCTGTGTTGCCTGACCAGAGGAAAGGTCAGCTAGCACTGGGGGCCCACAGTCTGAGGTGGGATGTTTGGTCATGGTAAGAATAATTTCATGCCAGTAATAGCAATCTATATGCAGAGAGAATCAAGAGGTAGAACAGTCATTGGTGGGCTACACAGGAAAACAAAATTCTCAAGAACTCCATGCTGAGAGCTCCAATGTAACTTCATTTACTCAGACTAGAATGTTTGTTTCATGTCACCCTTGAACTGAGATTACCTAAACCTTAGCTATGTACTAACTATTTAGTTTGCCAGGCAATATAGTATTTGTACTTTACCTAAGATGAGCTCAGCTGCACCTAACTAGCATATTTCTCGAGTCTTCCCGGGTTTATCACAGTTGTTGTTGTTTAGTCGCACAGTCAAGTCTGACCCTTTCCAACCCCATGAACCACTATATGCCAAGCTCCTCTGTCATCTGTTATCCTCTGTAGTCTGCCCAGATCTACACCTATTGCATCAATGATGCCATCTAGCCATCTCATTCTCTGCTGTCCCCTTCTCCTTTTGCCTTTGATCTTTCCCAGCATCAGGGGCTTCTCCAGTGAGTCCTCTTTTCTCATTTGGTGACCAAAGTACTTGAGCTTCAGTATTTGTCTTTCAAGGGAGCAGATAGGATTTATTTCCTTTAAGGTTGACTGATTTGATTTCTTTGCAGTCCAGGGGACTCTCAAGAGCCTCCTCCAGCACCACAGTTCAGAGGCATCTATTCTTTTGCACCCAGCTTTCCTTATGGTCCAGCACTCACAGCCATACATTACTACTGGGAATACTATTGCTTTAATGGTGGAGGACAGGAGTGCCTGGCGGACAGTGGTCCATGGGGTCGCAGAGGGTCGGAATCGACTGTGCAACTGAACAACAAAAAAACCTATGTGGACTTCATGCTGGTCAATGGCCATAATAAAGTGATTTATTTATAACTACAGTATGTGGACTTTTGTTGGCAGGGAGATGTCTCTACTTTTTATTATGCTGCCTAGGTTTGCTAAAGCTTGCCTCCCAAGAAGTAAGCGTCTTTTTATTTCATGGCTGCAGTCACCATCTGCAATAATCTTAGATCCCAAGAAGGTGAAGTTTGTCACTGCTTCCATTTCTCCCCCCTCTACTGTATTTGCCAAGGAGTGACGAGGCTAGATGCCATGATCTTCTTGTTTTTTTTTAATGTTTAGTTTCAGGCCAGCTTTTGCACTCTCCACTTTCACCCTCATCAAAAGGCTCTTTAGGTCTTCTTCACTTTCTGCCATTAGTGTAGTGTCATCTGCATATCTCAGGTTGTTGATATTTCTCCCAGCAACCTTAATTCCCACTTGTGCTTCATCCAGCCCTGCATTATGCATGATGTACTCTACATATAAGTTAAATAAGCAATATACAGCCTTGTCGTACTCTTTTTCCTATTCTAAACTAATCAGTTATGTATCTTGTCCTAACTGTCACTTCTTGACCCACATACAGAAGACAGGTGAGGTGGTCTGGTACTTCCATCTCTTTAAGGACTTGCCACCATTTATTGTGGTCCACACAAAGGCTTTGGTGTAGTCCACAGGTGCCCAAACTTTTTTGGTCATGGGTCGGTCACGTGGTTCTTCCCACCAGAAGTGGAAGTAAAATGCACCCATGCATGTGCAAAACACTGCTGTAAATGCACCTGGATTTGTCATAAATGTGTAAAGCCTTGGGTGCTTTATGGCAGTGTTTTGCGCATGCGCAGGCACATTTAACTTCCGCTTCTGGAAGTGACAAGGGCCAGATTATTAGGCGCCATGGGCCATAGTTTGGGGGGGGGCGGCTGGTATTGTCAATGAAACAGAAATAGATCTTTTTCTGGTACTCCCTTGCTTTCTCCATGATCCAGCGAATGTTAGCAATTTGATCTCTAGTTTCCCTGTCTCTTTGGAATCCAGCTTGTACTTCTGGAAGTTCTTGATCTACATATTGTTGAAGCCTAGGTGGTAAGATCTTGAGCATGACCTTGCTAGCATGTGAGATGAGCACAATTGTACAACAATTTGAACATTCTTTGGCATTGCCCTGCTTTGGAATTGGAATATAGACTGACCTTTTCCAATCCTGTGGCCATTGCTGCATTTTCCAAATCTGCTGGCATACTGAGTGCAACACTTTAAAGACATCTTCTTTTAGGGCTTTAAATAGTTCAACTGGAACACCACAGTATGAGCTTACTATACTTCACAGTTTAGAGATCTGTTGCATGGAGCTACTATCATCCCAACTAGTATTCCTGTTCGTAACAGAGGGTTAAAAAAAGTAAACTAGGCTGTGTTTGTTTTGCTTACTGGTAGTTCTACTTAATTTTACTTGGTTGCTCAAATACTGTTGCTTATTGGTCCATTGAATCAGTGGGGATTTGCTCAGTCAAATGGTTCTATTCTAGTTGTGACTTACTGTGCTAAAGTAAGGATGTTCACAGATGGTGCTTCATTTCACAAAGCTCTAAATCAGGGTTTCCCAACCTTGGAGCCCGATGTTCTTGGACTCCTATTCCCAATTTCCCAACCTTGGGCCACCAGGTATTATTGAACCTCAATTAGCAGAAACCCAAGCCAGCACATCTGACCTGGGTTTCTGCTAATTGGGGTTCAATAACACCTGGTGGCCCAAGGTTGGGAAACCCTGCTCTAAATAGTTTAGGACCACACTATCTGCAGGAGTGCCTCTCCCTAAGACATGCTACCAGGAAGACTCAACAACTTAAGGTAGGAGTAGTGACACATAAAGAAGTAAACAAAACTGTTTACTAAAAGATTAGTGTTTTCTCCTGTAGCTTCACATTATGGAATAGTTTACCATATGAAATAAGATCAGTTCCATCTTTAATTCCCTTTAGGAAACATCTAAAAATTTATCTTTTTCATCAAGCATTTTCACCTGAATCCTGTCATATATAAATAACTAACATATTTTGGTTTTGACCTAAATTGCTAGACCCATTAGATCAGGGGTTCTCAACTTTTTTGCATCATGGGCCAGACCACACACCCTCAGACAGATGATCAGGCAGGATACATGGTTCCCCCACCATAAACAGTGCCATAAAACACATCTGTGACTGTTGTAAATGCATTTACAATAGCCACAGGTGCATTTATGGTGCGTTTTCAGCTCTTTTGGACACGTCTGCCGCTTCTGGTGTTGGCAGTGGGAGCAAAGATAGCACATTTCAGCTGTTTTTGCTGCTTCTGGGGGAGGGGGATAGCAGAAGGCAGTGGGCCACATGAAATGGTGCTGCAGGATGGGTCACCCCTGCATTACAGACATTGTATATACTGTATATTTAAAGTTATTGGGGTAATTTGAACTTACACAGTGGCCGTTTGGGTGGATATGTTTACTTACCTACTTGTATTTGTATTTGTTGTTTTTAACAATCATTGGTTATTTATACACTATTGTTGATTTATGAATGAGTACCCAGCATGTTGGGGGCAAAATGCTAATTAACTTGTGAACCTTCCAGAGTGCACTAAGCGTTCTGGAGCAGTATATAAATGTGTGTGTGATTGCTATAATGTTGAGCTGCTTAGTGCATATGCACTAATTGGGGCAGGCTTAGTGGTAAGTCCCTGAGCTTGACGACTGGAAAGTTGGCAGGCCACCAGTTTGAGACCAGAGTGTGGAGTGAGCTCAGCTCCTGCCAACCTAGCAGCTCAAAAATGAAGAAATTGTAAGTAGATAAATAGGTGCTGCTTTGGTGGGAAAGGTAACAGCGTTCCATGCATTCATGTTGTCATGCTATGTGACCACATGGAAACATCTGCAGACAGACAGCGCTGGCTCTTTGGCTGTAATAAACGGAGATGAGCACCACTCCCTAGAGTCAGATACGACTGGCTTTTTTGAGCAAGGGAGACCTTACAAATTCAATGAATAAACAAATCTAGTTTCACAGTCATTCGTCCTCCCAGCAAAGCAACCAATTTCAGGACATGTATCCAGGTAAATTTTTATTAATTAGCATTAAGACAAGTATTTGACCAAAAAAAAAATCATCTCATTCCCTTAGCTGCTTCATTAACGAACGCACTTCCCCTTACATGCACATCCCTCCCTTCTCCCCGCCATAACTGTGGAGCCAGGCTGAGTTCCAGCCTCGCGCAACATTTTCCACAGAAATCTCGCGCCCATTTTGACGTCACACACTCCAAACTGCCACAGAGGGGGGAGAGAAGGGAGGGAACAGAAGCCAACGGGCAGGGAGCGCGAGCCGCGCATGCGCAGCCCAAGGGCGAGGCGAGGCGAACCCAATTGGAGGGCCGCGCCCTCGTGATTCGGGGTTTCGTCACGGTTGCCGCAACGGCCTGTTTTCCTTTCCGGGCGCCATCTTGGTTCCTCCCGCGTGTGCCGTTCGGGGAGGGGGTTCCTGCGCTCTTCGCTCCACTCTTGGCCGGACCCTGACTGGGCCGCATCCTCCTGGGAAAGGTACCCACCCGAGCCACTTACCTTGGGGGATTCCCTCTCGGGGTCCTCCGCGGGCCTTCCGTCAGTCCGGAAAGGGCCGTTGGGCCTTACCCTGGAGGGAGCCTGAAGGCCAAGGGGCGACGCCGCTCACCGGCCATCTCCCGGTGCCTCAAGGAGGGCGAAGACTTCGGGCCTTCTTTCCTTTAGGCCTTTGGCCTCCTAGCTCCGGGGGTGGGGAGAGGCCTCGGCCTGGCTGAGGAAAGATGTGCCTCAGAGGCTGGACTGAGCCGCGTTAAAAGGCCTCTGAAGACGGAAGGCTTGTTTTCGAGGCAACCGCCCCGGCCTCGGCCTAATTAACCCCCGATTGTGTCTTTTCCCCCCCTTCCTAGATGAAAGAAACTATCATGAATCAGGAAAAACTAGCAAAGCTCCAAGCACAAGTGCGCATTGGTGGGAAGGTAAGGGCTTAGCTCAATTCTTTCTTTGGCCTTTTTCTTGTCTTGTTTGTTTATTTGCAGTACAGTAATACCTCATATAACATTAGTATCGAATAACACTAAAATCGCATAACATTAAGGAATCTGGGGGGAAGAATTGCATCACATAACATTAAGATCCTATGGGATGCTTCAGATAACAACCGCTAAAGCCTGTGTGGTTACAATGTATCTCTATGGATCCCATAGGATTTTAACATGCATCAGATAACACTAAAAATCATATAACACCAAGACTTGTGGAACCAGGTTTTAGTGTTATATGAGGTTTTACTTGTATTTATATTGTTGTTTAGTCGCACAGTCGATTGCAACCATTCGCGACCCCATGGACCACTGCACGCCAGGCAGCCCTATCTTACTTATCGTACTTTAGGCGGTTTACAAAGGAAGAACAAAAATAACGAAATACAACAAATTAGAATTTTTTTTTAACTACATCACTTCTTTGTTCCGTGTCTAGGTAGGCCAAACGCGAAAGCCAAAATGAAGCCACCTTTGGTGAATTCATTCCATAGTTTCTTTCACCTTACCTAGTGAGAAAAATTACTTTGTGGTGCAAAAATGCCATGTTCTTTTGTATAACCCAAATACATTGCTAGTACAAATACATTCAGTAAGATATCAACCAACACTCTAAATTCAATTTTTTTTATTCCTTGTTTTTCTTAAAGTGGTGTTGCCAGATTGGCCTTGTTACTGTTTATGACCATTAGCTCATTGTAGTCTGAAGCTGTATAACCTAACCTTTTTAAATCAAGTAATATATCATTTTATGTTTGTATTATTTCATCTAGCTTATTTTCTGTGAAGGCCAGTTAGTGATGGACAAAGGGGTAGGAGAAAAGGATGAAACTGAATTGTTCAGTGGCAGATATCAGTAAGCTACAGCAGGGTTCCTACAACTTGGATCTCCAATATTCTTGGACTTCAATTCCCAGAAGCCCTGATGAGCAGGTGTGCTGACTTAAGCTTCTGGGAATTGAAGTCCAAGAACAACTGGAGAGCCAACTTTGAGCAATCATGAGCCTAGAGCAGGAGTTCTCAGCCTTTTTAATCTGGGGATCAAAACCATCTGGATTAAAATGTATCTGTGATGCTTGTATAGTATCCATCTTAAATTCTGAATCTAAATAATTTGAGTGGAGTGGTTGATTATAAGGGTACACTAGAGGGAGGTGACTATGTGCTTTTTTATTCATTGATTTAACTGGGAGCAGAACCTCTTAAACAAAATGGGACTTCCTTCTGAGCTGCTTTAGGGGATTCTGTTGTCTCAGATTTAAACATTACCATTGTAAATGTACCAGTTGTGTCATCATAGGCTTTTTCTGTAAGGAAGTTGGCAGATTTAATTACATGTTTCAGAAACTTCAATAGAGGTGGAGACAGTGGAATTTCAGGTCCCAACAGAAGATGTTCTCCAGCTGGAGCCTTTAATTTTCATTATGCAAATTGCTTTCAGGTGGTTGCTCTTAAATACAACAAGTGAGAGCAGTTATTGTTATTTGTATATACAGTAATACCCCGGATAACATTATGACTTGGTTCCACAAGTCATGACGTTATCCGATTTTTAGCGTTGTCCGATGCATGCATCGAACAACGCTAAAAAAATAGCCCTGACTTCAGGGCCAAACCGCTTTAAAGGCAGGCAGAGAAAGAAAGAGACCCAATTGGGTCTCTTTCTTTTCCTCCCTGCCTTTAAAGCCACCCCCCCACCCACAGCGGTCTCTGCGACTGCAGTAGGGTCGGGGGAAAGGCACGTGCTTTTCTCCGACCCTTCTGTAGTCGCAGAGACCACTGCGGGTGGGGGGTGGATTGGGTAGTTCTACCCAAACCACCCCACACCCGCAGACCATTGCCTCGGGTAACGCTAAGAATCATTGTCCAGAATCGTTATGCGATGCAAGTTTTTTTCCAAAAAAACTTGCATCGTTATCTGATTCTAGCATTATCCGATGTAATCGTGTCATGTTATGCACTAGCAATACAAAACCCACCAGCCTTTCCTGGACACAGACTTTCTGTAGCTGTTCATTAATTTTACTAGATTTAGCAGTTTACAGTGGTACCTCGGATAACGTTTGCATCAGATAACGTTGGGGAATTTGAGGCAAACATTTGCATCACACAATGTTAAGATAATGTTGTTAGGTTTGTGTTTCTCCAGCCAAAGGCAAAGGATAACAGCAAGGGATTCACCCTGCCCATCCTGTTGTTTCAGCAGGGGAGGCAGGGCGAATCTCTTTCACTTTTGTCTTTTGGGTTGGGGGTTGAACCAGCTTTTTTTTAACATTGTGAGATCAATGCATCGCACAACATTAATAACCGGATAACATTAAGACTTGTGGAACCAAGTCTTAACTTTATCTAAAGTACTAATGTATCTTCATTTAGTTATGAGAAGTATTGCACAACACAATCAGTGGTGTTTATAATAAGATATATCTAGGCAAATATTTGTTGGTGATGCTTTCGTGAAGGATTGTTCAAGGTTAAATAGCTATTCTGGATAGTGTGTGCTAACCACCTCCCTCTTTGTACTGACTTAAATCTATTGACTGCATAATATTAAGATGCTCAACATACTGCTTTAGTTAAAAGTAGGCTTTCCTGTTCTCACTGATGTAAAAATAAATATTTTATTTCATCCAAATTGTTACTGGGATGTGTGTTTATTTTCTACATCTGTGGGACATTCAGTTCTATTTTCTTGAACCTCTTGAGATCATTCCCCTAACCCAGGGGTTGTCAACTTTTTAAAGTCAAAAGCCAGGTCATGTTCCCTTAGATAGTTGAGTGGGGCAGACTGGTGCCCCCTTCCTCCATAAAGGTGCAGGCCTAATGATTCCCCCCCCCCCCGTTCTAACCTCTTCTCTCAGTAATACACTAGTACCTTGGATAACGATGAAGCTTGTTTCCACAAGTCTCATCGTTATCCAGTTTTTAACGTGCAATGCATTGATTGTACAACGTTTAAAAAAAGCGCACAGGGGGGTGATCCGCCTGCCTCTTTGGAAAGGGCATGCATGGAATCCCCACTGCCCTTTCCAAAGAGGCAGGCAGATCGCAGTGTATGATCGGCACTTGGGTTGAGGGTTGAACCGGGATGCACGCCTGTTGAAACCCCCAACCTGAGCACTGATCACGCGCTGCGATCTCAGCATCCAGGTAGGTCTGGGGACGTCGTTAACAGCACGGATAGGGTCTCCTGACCCCAGAGGTGGCAGGGGTGGCGGAGAGCCCGAAATGGGTGAAAAAACCTCTCCCATTTTTCCACCCATTTCAGGCTCTCCACCGCCTCTGAGGGAGTCAGGGGACCCATTTTGTGCTGTTCCCAACGTCTCCAGATTTACCTGGCCGGTGTTGCAAGGCAAAATGCTGGGATTTGAACCACGGCGTTTTGCGTTACAGCACCAGCCAGGTAGGTCTGCGGACGTCAGGAATTGCACGGATCGGGTCCCCCCACCCCCCAGAGGCGCCAGACAGCCGGGTAGGTCTGGGGATGTCGGGAACCGCACTCCCTTTGCAAGCAAAGGGCTATCGAAGCTGGGATAGCCCTTTGCTTGCGAAGGGAACACCTGCACCTGCAGCTGAGGGGTGACTGGGAAGCTTTTTTAAACTACTCCCCCGTCAGCTTTCCAGCCACCCTGCAGGCGCAGGAGCGGGGTGGCTAGGAAGCCAACGGGGGAGTCCCCTGTTGGCTTTCCAGCCACCCTGTCCCTGCGCCCACACTAACAAATTGTCATCTGATGCAAAATTTTGCATCATCCAATTTTAGCATTATCCGAGGTATTACTGTATTAAAAGTTTTTCTCAATTTCTTCATTGTATTTATTTCTAATTTGACTTAACTGTGATGTGAATAGTTTTATTGGTAATGAAAGATCTGTAGGGAGTTGGCAATGTGCTTAATTGTTTTTGTGTAAAATATTGGTATGTTTTTCTTTGCAACGTCACACAACTAGAAAGGGAAATATTCAAATGGAATTAAATAATATAAATTGCAAAACTTTTGTTCATTACATTTCCACTTTTTGGCTATACATAATCTTGCAACGGTCAACATTATAGTCAATAACTCTTTATTGTTCTTATTCATATCATAATCTCCTATATCTGTTAACAAGATTGTATCTGACCCCATTCCGATCTGCACTTTTAATATATTCTCTATTTCTTTTTCTATTCTTTCCCAGAAAGATTTTAATGCCTCACAGCTACACCACATATGCTCATATGTTCCCTTCATTTTTTTGCATCTCCAACATATATCACTCAGATTACTATACATTCTGTGCAGGCCGACTGGGGTCCTATACCACCTCCATACTATTTTGTAATTGTGCTCTTTGATTCTGACCGACATTGTTCTCATTATCCTTCTTTCCCACATCTTTTGCCATTTTTTTGTTGGTATTCTTATATCTAGTTCCTGTTCCCAACTTTGTCTTAACACCTCTTGTATACTTTGGCTATTATTCAGGATCTTGTAGATTTTACTGACTAATCCTTTAATACCCATTTCTTCATTCCTGACTTTAGCCAAAAGTATCTCAAATTCCGTACAATCTCTATTTAGTCCATTTTCCCTTAGGAATTTCTTATTCCAATTATTTATCTGAAGGATCTTAAACCAGTCTAATTGTAGTTGCGTGTACAGCTCATGCCTTTTTTCCTGATCTTTGCAAGTGTTAACCCAATCTTTTAATAATTTTACCTTCTTTTCTACCAATATATCCCTAATCTTTTTATCAATTTTAATTGGAAAATCCTGAAAATCTTCCACCTCTAAAATCGGTGAAATCCCCGGAGTAAGCTCATTCCTCACTCTGTTCCATGTCTCCACTGTTGTCTTTAACATCAGAACCTGAATCTCCTTTTTTCCTTTTTCCTTTCCATCCCATAAAAACTGCGCCTTACCCTCCTTTGTAAATCCTTTCCCTTCAATTCTTTCCCAGATTGTTTCTTGCCTAATTAAAATCTTTATCACATTTCTTATTTGAAAGGCCCTATAATATTTAATAACATTGGGAATCCCTAGTCCTCCCTCCTTTTGTGAGAGATACCACAGTGATTTGGCTATTCTAGCTCCTCTATTTCCATTACAGTACCTATTGATCATATTCTGATATCCTTTCAACTCCTTGTCAGTATGTCTTAACGGTAAAACATCAAACAAAAAATTCAATTTAGGAACTAACATCATTTTGCATATGGCTATCCTACCAAACCATGACAAATTTAATTTACTATATTGTGCTATTTTCTTCTCTATTTCCTTCTTCTGTCTTCCATAATTTAACTCTTTGAGTTCCCCAATTTTATGTGATAGCATTACTCCCAAATACCTCATTTTCTGTGTAATCTGCACATTATAATTCCTTTTTATTGACTCCTCATCTTCTTTGTTCCCATTAACTAAGATCATTTCTGTTTTATCCCAATTAACTTTCAGTCCCGTTACTTCCTCAAAGTCTTTCAAATGTTTATTTATTTTAGCTATAGTTTTTGTTGGATGTTTCACCGTTATCAGTGTATCTTCTGCATAGAGGCTTACTTTGGTACCTTCCATTCCAATTATGTCCTCATCTTGACGAATTGTATTTGCCAACATTTCCATAGCCAATATAAACAATGAAGGTGACAATGGACAGCCCTGTCTCGTACCCGCCTCTAACCTAATCTCATTTGTATAAGATTCATTGAATTTGACTCTTGCCGAACCTTGTTTATATAACTTTACAATAACCCCTTGAAATTTATCTCCGAATCCATATAATCTTATCAACTCATGAATCGTCACCCATTGTAAAGAGTCAAAGGCTTTGAAAATATCTAATGCTAAGAATCCCATCTTTTCCTTTCTTTTTTCAGCTAAATCCAGTATGTCCACTGCTCTTCTTATAAGGTCCGCCATATGTCTGTTTTTAACAAATCCCGCTTGATCCTTCTTAATATAATTGGCTATGAAACCATTTAATCTGTTTGCCAAAATCGTTGTAAAAATTTTTGCATCTTGATTGATCAGGGAAATTGGTCTATAAGATTCAATTTTTTCTATATTTTTACCAGGCTTGGGAATCAAAACTATAATCGACCTGTTCCATGAATCTGGAGTTGCATCTCCCTCTAAAATCCCATTATATAACTCATATAATCTCGGGGCAATCCAAGGCATAAAATCTTTATAAAACTCAGCTGGTAAACCATCCTCCCCAGGTGCTTTCTCCTTTTTCAACTTTTTTATTACATCTTCTACTTCCTTCATAGATATTCCTTGCTCCATTTTATTCCTATCTTCCTCTGTAATTTTTTTATTTTGTTGCTGTTCAAAGATTAGTCGCATTTTTCTTTGGTTTACCTCTTTTTTTGAATACAAATTTTTATAAAAGTTTTCAATAAGCAAAGCTTTTTCTTTCTTTTTGTTGCATCTTTTCCCATTCTTGTCTACCAAGACACCAACCTGCCCTTTACTCTTTTTATCTCTTGCTGCTTTTGCCAATAATTTAGAATTTTTATTGCCATATTCAAAATATTCTCTCTTAAGAAAGATCAAATCTTTCTTTACTTTTTCAATATCTTTCCCATCCAACTCTTTCTTGATTTTTTTTATCTTCTGAAATGTTTTCTGATCCTTCTTTTTAGCATATTCCATGTGAAGGTGTTTTAATTGTTGTTCCAATTCCTGATTCCTATTTTGAATTTGTCTATTTCTAATACTATTCAGTTTTATCGATTCCCCTCTAAAGATTGCCTTCATTGTATCCCAAACTCCTCCCCGACTGACCTCATTATTTTCATTAAATTTCCAACTTTCCTCCCATTTCGAAAATTGCAAAACTTTTAATATTGATTTTGTAGTCAAATTTTCAGAAACTAGTTTCTCTACAACAGGCTTGATTGACCTACTGTAGTAAACTTGTATTGTTCACTTATATCAATATTCTGAAAATAAGCATTGATATTCCTGCTTGCTGGGGATAATCAGAGTTATTTCCTTGCAACTTTTCAGATAACTTTGTTGTCATGAAGTAAGATACCATACAATTTCTTAATCTATGGTGTAGCGTTGTGTTGCTTAACTCTTACATTAGAAGCAGAAGTGTCATTTAATAATAGCCAGGGATAGGACTGAGTGGCTTACTTTTTTGGCTCTTGAGATCTTTCAAAATTAAGTGGTGTAGTTTTGAGAAGCTTTAAAAATATGTTCTTTATAGGGCACTGCCCGCAGAAAGAAGAAGGTGGTTCATAGAACAGCTACAGCAGATGACAAGAAACTTCAGTTTTCCTTAAAGAAGTTAGGAGTAAATAACATCTCTGGTATTGAAGAGGTAATATCTACATATTTTTTTCATTTATTAGAGTAATCTCATTGAATCTGTGTATTTTTCCTTTTGAACGCTGTAATGAAATCTTTCTTGAGACCTACCGGTTTTTAACAACCAATGTTAAATAACAAATGTCTCAAAATATAATTCACTGTAATTGTAAAAAGTGTGTTTGTACTATTAGCTTTGTCTTTTTTTTGTAGGTAAACATGTTTACCAATCAGGGCACAGTCATCCACTTCAACAACCCTAAGGTTCAAGCTTCTCTGGCTGCTAACACTTTCACAATCACAGGCCATGCTGAGACAAAGCAGCTGACCGAAATGTTGCCTAGCATCTTAAACCAACTTGGTGCCGACAGTCTTACAAGCTTGAGGAGACTAGCAGAGGCTTTACCCAAACAACGTAAGTAGGATTTGGAAACACAGAATAATTGACAATTAATATTATCCTTTTTTTAAACTACAGTATAGCTATACAAAACTAGCATCTGCATTGTTCTAGATTATATGCAAGCTTGAGTTTTGAGTTTCCATGGCAGTGTGGTTCTTAAAACTGGAACCACCAAGATAATATTGGCATTTATAATTTGCGCATGATGGACTGACTAGGATTTGTGTTACTAGCAAAGGGAGTCTTATGATTTTAACATGATTATTAAAGAGAGTTGAATGTTAAGTTATAAATATGAGTTACGTGAGGAAAGGAAGACAATTGCAGTTTACTTTGTTCGGAAAGATAATGACTTCTGCTTTATCTTCTAATAGGAATTACAAGTTGCAATGTTTGTTCAACATTTTAAATGCATCCTCAATGTCCTACAGCCTGTTACATTACAGTTGTGTTCGGTACAGTAAAACACCGGATAATGCTAAAACTTGGTTCTACAAGTCTTGGTGTTATCCGATGTTTAGTGTTATCCGATCCATGTTAAAATCCTATGGGATGGATTGGATAACGTTAAAGCTCCATAGAGATACATTGTAACCGCACAGGCTTTAGCGGTTGTTATCCGATCAATCCCATAGGACCTTAATGTTATTCGATCCAATTCTCCTCCCCAGATTACTTAATGTTATGCGATTTTAGCATTATCCGATCCAATCGTTATCCGGTGTTTTACTGTATTTGAGAATTGGTATTTATTAATGTTTATGTCACATCTCTAGTCTACATACCTACTCAGCTGTGTGAGTCCCATTAAATTCAGTGGGATTTATTTCTAGACAAGGGATCCAGAATTGCAGCCTTACTACTGTCTTACTGCAAATTTGAATATTCCTATGGAGAAATCTGTGTTAGATACCTCATCTGTCTCTCATATTTGTTATAGCTGTGGATGGCAAAGCACCTCTTGCAACTGGTGAAGAAGATGACGATGAAGTTCCAGGTAAGAAAAATTCTTTGGAAGTACAGGTAGTTGGGTGGAGGTAAACAAACTGAGACCTAAAAAAAGAAAATACTTGTGCTGGTAGAGCAGTCAAGTGATACAAATGTTGATGTTCTACCCATTCTTGATAGAATTACATTCCTCAGAAAGATTTTTGCAGTTTAGGGAATCTCCTGAAGTCAGCACTATCTGCAAAAGTAGTGTTAACAGCTAAGAGAGGCTTCTGTTAACTTGGGACTGCCGTTGATTGATCTGCCACTTAAAATATTGATATTTTAAGCCCCAAGTTAAATTGGAGAATTTTCCAGCCTACACGGATGGTCCTACCTGTGTAGAGTTTGGATCCTGGAATATGCCCTTTTTGATACCACCTTGACATGTAGATTTCTACACTTTCCTGAGCTGTAGGCAAAATCCTATTACTGCATCTCTATTCTGAAACTGGCAATAGCACCAGGACTTCTCTTTAATTCAGTTTAGGTCAGAAATAAGGACTTTTTTGTGGAGAAGCATGAGACTATGTCTATCACTGTATGGAGGAAGGGTAATTTTTTTAGGATGGGTGGTACTATTTGATGTCAGAGGAGAATGAGGCTTGTGGTATAGTTCCAGTTTCTCAAGATAAATGCCATTTGTGCATGATTAGGATCCGTGACTGCTTGCAGAAGTGCTAGCAGTAAATTAGTAAGCTTGGTTGAATGTCATGGAGATCTTCACTAGAGAAGTAGGTTTGGTTCCTTGTTTTCTTTTTGGGAATCCTAAATGTCTCCCTAGTGTAGTTCCCCATGAGTAAAAATGCTGAATTAGATTTTATATTGTTGCTGCTCTTTGTATTAAATTGTTTTAGGGTTGAATTCGTTTGGCTGTGAGAATACTTCTAGGTTATCATGCTGCTTTTCTAGTTTCAGTATGCTTTGATGAATTGTTTGTGGAATTATAATTCTGTCAATTTTAGCATGAGAGACTTGTAATGAGCAAACATTTTTCTGTGTACGGTAATTTAAAAGCCTAACTTTTGCAAACTTTTTTTGCAGATCTTGTGGAAAACTTCGATGAGGCTTCAAAAAATGAAGCAAACTGAACTTGTCACTTAGAGCAAACTTGAAAATTATATGGAGCTGCTATTTTATATTATAACTTTTATTTGTAACAATTTTGTACTGATCTTAAGTCTAAGATCTGTAATGTTTGGAAACTCCCACAAATTGCAGCTCTCTTCAGTTCTTGCTAGTGCACGGAGCATTTAATCGCGGCTGGGTTGGAACTACACAAAATTGAAAAGTATTACATCAAAATGCAAATAAAGACTAAATGTTTAGGCAAACATTTTAGTAGTATTTTGTACATAGATTTAAAAAAAATCTAGGTACTTGCGTCCAATGATACAAAGTGGAACACACTGAGTTTAAAACTTATGAGAAATAAATAATAACTTATTAACTAATAATTCCATCAGAGGTCCAAAGAAGAGTTCCTTATTTTCTGCAACCTTTATAAGAAGTAGCCACAAGCAGTTGTTACAGAGAGCAGAGGAATAAACTGTTGCATTTATTTTCAAGAGTTTCCATACCTACAATATACAGTAAAACCTCATATAACACTAAAACCTGGTTCCACAAGTCTTGGTGTTATATGATTTTTAGTGTTATCTGATGCATGTTAAAATCCTATGGGATCATAGAGATACATTGTAACTACACAGGCTGGTTGTTATCTGAAGCATCCCATAGGATCTTAATGTTATCTGATGCAATTCTTCCCCCCAGATTCCTTAATGTTATGCGATTTTAGTGTTATTCGATACTAATGTTATATGAGGTATTACTTGTATATCCATACAACACGTGTATTTCTACTAAATTGTACCATTTTTTAAATGGTCAGTTTATTTACTAGGGATTTTTGTGGCATTCTGTTTAGCTTAATTTCTTAAAGTCACAACAACTTCCATTGTTTTGTTTTTTAATATGGAAATGTATTGTAGTTCATGGAATGGTTGTAATTGCCACAAAGAAATTACACAAGTGGGTTTTCTAGGGGTCACCATTGAGGCACAGTGAATTATAAAAACATTTTTTAGTAAAAAAAATTGAACACTGTAGTAATAGTAAACTCATTGTTTTTTCTGAAGCCAGAAGGGCAGCGAAGTGACATTCCTTGTGTCCAATCTGTACAAGGGTTTTTGTGTTGAGAGATTTGCTGCTCTTCATGGAGCAGTAACAAAAACTTTGTGCTTGTTTCTTCGTATTGCAGTAAAAATAGGGCGGAAATATCTGTTGTACTTGACTGGCTGTTCCAGTCATTGGCAGAATTTATCAACGACTTAGTCTAAAATTTATAACTTATGGACTGTAGCATATGAAATCATGTACAAGCTGTTGAATTTGACTCTTTGTGCTAGCCAGTATAGTTGGTGTTGAAGAATGCTGGAAGTTGCATTTTAACAACATCTGCAATACAGGCCTGGGATGTAATCTGATTTAGTTAATATTCTTTCTGCTCAAATAAAATTCACTACAGATATTAATCCTATAGGTCCGAAAGGTTAAAAAAAAATTGAAAGCATTTAACACATTAAAGACAACTGCAGGACAAAGCTTATTCTCTTTTGAAAATCACCCTTTGTATATAAATAACTGAATTACTGTTGCATTCACAGAAATTTAAGATGGACCAAGAAGAGTGGAATGGACAATTGTGCAGTTTTCAATAAGCAGTGTTACTAAACTTTCACTCGTTCAAAAACTAAAATTTGACTTTGAGTGATAGAATTGGAAACAGCTGATAATATCTCTTATGATGAAGGCCATGCCTGTTTTGATTAACTATGGATTAGTTACCCTATGCCTGTGATGGCAAATATTGGCACTCCAGATGTTCTTGGACTTCAATTCCCAGAACTACGGGCGCGTTTTACTTCTGCTTTTGGGAGTGATGAGGGCAGCACGGGCCGGATGAATCGCAACAAACCCATTTGTGTGGATTCACATGAGCTTGGGCTTCTGGGAATTGAACATCTGGAGTGCCAGGGTTCGCCATCATGGCCCTATATCTGTTGCTTCTCTTTCCACTGCAATTTAAACAGACATTCCTGAGAAGCCTGGTCCTAGGATGCATGAGTTTTATAACAGCACTGAGCTTTGGCTTGCCAACATCTGTTGATTTAAGTGATCTGTAGGGAGATGTTTTGACAACTGTTCCCCAAGTTAAGGTCTACTAAATACATTTTAAATGCCATTGTTCAACTTGAATTTAAAAGTAAAATGGAAACACTAACTGCACAATGAACTAGTGCTGTTGGGAATTGCCAAAAAAAATGAGGATTCATCTGTCATGTACTAGTAAGTAGAAAACAAATTTCAAAGAAGGTTGACGCCTGTTTAAAACATTGTGCTCTCTGTAAACTACAAATCTGAAAATAGTTACAACACAGCTGAGTTCAATTTCAGGTCAGTTCGAATGGGTCATGATAATGGCTTGAGACAGAAGAAATCTGAACTTCTGATTTCCTGATAGGTCCCAGATTTACTATGGAGAAGTACACTAGAATATGACTTAGAAAAACACAATATGTGTCTGGGTAGTATTGCAACAACGGTCCTTTAAATGGGTAGGGAAATGTTTATTTTCATGTTTTTAAATCTTCATTTTAAAAGAGTTGTCAGATTGTGTCTACCCTTACAATAAAACAAGTTTTCCCTCTCAGGTTTTCTGTTCATTATCACAGTGGAAATATGCTTGCATTTAGCATAAAATAAAGATGATGTAATTAGGTCAATAATGACTTAATGGTACATAATTATTAAATTATGTAAGCGACACAAATTTTCATGTTTTGGAAACCAGAAAGGATTTTCAACAGCATGATATAATCACAAGTATTTTTACTTCATTCAGAATTTATTTCAAGCCACTTTATTTCTTGGTAAGTTCAGTTAGGATTCTACTCAGGCCAGGGGTGCCCAAACTTTCTAACCCATGGCCCAGTCACGTGGTTTAGGGGTGCCCAAACTACAGCCCAGGGCTGGATCGGCCCCCGACACCCAATTCATCCAGCCTATGCCACCCTCGTTGCACCCAGAAGCAAAAGTGAAACGCCTGTATGGGCACGTTTTACTTCCGCTTCTGGAAGCGATGAGGATGGTGTGGGCCGGATGAATTGGCATTGAGGGCTGGATCCAGCCCTGGGCTGTAGTTTGGGCACCCCTGCCTTAGGCTTAGCCACACTGCACTACTTGGAGAGCAATCTGTTTTATTCAGATGTGTTCACTGCGTTCAGCTTCTAAGCCAAGATTAGGAAACTTGTCCAGCTCTAAAACCAAGATTTAGTTCGGCTCAACCAATGAATAACAGTTTCATCAACTCCCAGAAAGCCAGAGTTTTTCCAGCCTTGTTATTTTAGGTCAAGGTCTCCCTTGTTCTAAAGCCAGTCATACCCAATTCTAGGGTTCAGTGCTTATTTCTGGTTATAGCCAAAGAGTCTGCAGATGTTTCTGTGGACATATGGCAGGCACGACTGCAGATGTTTCCATGAACATGTGGCAGGCATGATGAGACCGGAGTGCAAGGAACGCTGTTACCTTCCCACAGAAGTGGTACTTACTTACTTGCAGTTTCTTGCTAGGTTGGCAGCAGGTGGGACAGAGACAGAGCTCATTCTGTCATTCAACACTCTGGTCTCAAATTGCTGACTTTCCAGTCAAGTTCAGCATCTTAACCACCTCTCTGCCCTGCTGTATGTATAGACACTAAGCATTCCATCTTAATCTATGCAAAATTCTCAGCCGTTACAAGAGTTGCCACATTGACAATAGGAACATCTTGATTCTGGCCGTGACAAGAAATGAGCATTCTTCATACTGTTGAAGTAAAACATTAGTGTACTACCTGATTAAAATCATCTGTAGTAGGTAATCCTATCAAAGTCTGGTTTCCAGAAGGCTGCAGAACCCTAGTAATGATTGGATTTATTTACCCAATAATTGGTTTGGTATTTTAATAACTGCATTTTGTATAAAACAAATACATGCTGCATCTTATAGTCACTTCTTTGGTATCAGCCTAATTCAGTAGTTTTGTTCAAAGTTTTGAGCTGAATACTTTCAATGCACTTTGAAGATTTATTTCATAATCCACTAAAAATTGTATAAAACTATAAAATGTGGCTGACGGAATGAGATACAATATTTCATACACAGCGAAATGTACCAAATATACAACATAATTTACAAGAAATGTTCACAAATAGGTTTGGTTTCACAAATATTTACAAACCAGATAAATATATAAAATGGAACTGTTAAAATCCTGCCAAAAAGAAAAAAAATGTAGACTAAGCAACTGTTCAGAATGTTTTCCCAACTCCTAAGCAATAGAGTAGGGGGTTCCCAAACTTTTTGCACTGTGGGCCTGTCATGTGGTTGAGCAGGCCACTCATGCGGTTCCTCTCACCCTAAAATATGTCCATGGCTGTCGTAAACATGTTTACAACAGCCGCAGGTATGTCTATGCATGGGTGTGTTTTCCGCTTCTGGTAGTAGCAAGTGCGGCGTGGGCTGTATGTAGTTTGGCCACCCCTGCACTAGCAAAGTCTGCTACAGAGTTTCTTACGTTTTACCCCGACAACAATTTTGGGCGGCAGGTCAAGCTGGAACAGATATCACTGCTATGGTAAAAAAATAATCTTGGGTCAACGGGCAGGTCACAGTCTACAGCAGGGATCTGGCACTGGTAATTGTAGATGCTTCTAGAACTTGCTAAAATACAGTGCACACTCATCTGGCAAGGAATAAGAGACCCCATTTTATCTAAAAATCAGATTTAAAGTGCACTTTTGAAAATAAATAAGAGTCTTTATGATGCTGGTCAGCGCAGAAACAAAAACCAAATCTTCATGTAACAAGCTCTTTGTCCCATAACTGCATTCTCCTTACTCCTTGATATTTTGAAGAAGTGTTAATAAATGTGATTCAATAACCTGTTGAACTGAAACAGAAGGGGGGAAAAACACATTGTCAGTGTTGAACAGATGTAATCTTTTAAGTGGTGGTTTAATGTATTCTGATCTAAATGGTCAATACAGTACTGGAAAAAGCAAAGGTTGCATTAAGATTCTGTAGAATCTTAATGCAGAATTCTCTATCCACCCAGTCCGTTGGTTCCCAACGCTATTGTACTAGCATAACTTCTTGGTGGTTTTATTATTCGACTTGTATGCTGCCCCACCCGCAAAGCAACTCTGGGCTGCTAACAAAGATACAAAATATCACAATTACATCAAACAATAATCTCATTTCCACAGAAGTGAGTGGAGAACTTGGAATGAACTATGCAGGTGCCAGAAGGGAGGCACTAGATAGCAACACTTCTCAAAGCAACAGGTATGTTCTAGATCACGGGTGCCCAAACTACAGCCTAGATCCGGCTTCCAACACCCATTCATGGGCACATTTTACTTCTGCTTCTGGGAATGATGGCTTTGTGGGCCGGATGAATTGGTGTCGGGGGCTGGATCTGGCCCCCAGGCCGTAGTGACCAGCCCCTTGATCCACATGACTGGCCCACGGCCCAAAAAGTTTGGGCACCCCTGCTCTAGATGTCTGGAGGAAGACATGAATTACACTGAAAAATACATATTAGGCAGATGTTCCTCTGAAGCTTTCCACGGAAGTATTTTCAATGGGCTTTCTATGTGTATGTTTGGGGTACCTATGCAGAGGGAATAATGAAAGACATCGGAGCAAACGAGTTGTGCTGCACAAGACCAAGCAGAGAGAACAAGAATTTTAAACTAACAGATTTGGAAAAAGCCGTTGATAAGTGGTATGTACCTTTGTGTGCTGGAAACAGAAACCGTGAATGGTCTGGCCTTGGAGATGGGATTGCCTTTATTAAGAAAACTCACAAAAGCCCAAGCTTGGATTGTACTAGAAATCCAGGAACCAATTTGGTTTCTAAAAGTTGGGGATCAGCAAGCTTAGCCCATCCCCCATACCTTAAGTGTGAGCTTGAGGAACTATTTGGTTCCAACTATATAAGGCAAGTGGGAAACTGATTGTTATCATAGATGTTGGACTGCAGTCTATAATGTCTTACCTCTTACTATCCTGACTGGGAATATCAGCCCAACATGTTGAGAGTTACAGTTGCCCACCCATGGTGTGAGTCAGTGTCTACTTTTTATTCCCATGGGTAAAGCACTTGATTTAGGAATACCACTGAGATGAGGCAAAACCTGCCCTCCAACCTGATCCTGATAGCAATCCAGGCACTATTGACAAAGCTCCACAGGGACAAGAAAGTTCCTATGCATGAAGCATTTTACTTCCACTTTTGAGAGCGATGAGGGCTTTGCAGGCCGGATGAATTGGCGTTGGGCCTGCATCCGGCTCCCGGGCTGTAATTTGGGCACTCTTGACTTAGATAACTATATGTCAATTCCTGGATTCTACCCTGTATACTGCGACAGAAAACGCCCTCCAGAAGGTGGCCAAAGTCCTGTTGGTTTGCATAAGCCGAACTCTAAACTTCATTCTACTCCTCCCAGTAAAGAAAGTGTCCCAGGCTGGATTCATGGGTGCATACTACTAGTGTACACATGTGTTGCAAGACCTGGCTTAGTACGTGTGTTGCAAGACTTGTAGCAGGGATGCTTTTAAGGACAAATGGACCAATAGGAATGCTAAGCAACAGAATCTCAGCCAGTGCTGGACTGCAACTCCTGTTGTAAGTGTTGCAGTACAAAAGTATGGGAAGTGCCACAAGGACCCACTTCAGTTTCATAGCATAACAAAGAAGCAGAATATGGGGGCTCACTCTTATCTAGACAAGGGCAAGGAGGTTATTAACGTTCAGGAAAGGCTCATGCAACAAAAACAAGGATTTTAGAAGCACTTGCTTCCAAATAAATGTAACAATCACTAACAGAAGACAGATGTTCATCTGTGACACTTTCAAACATCTTGGGAGACAACAACATGTCAAGCTATAATCTGATGATGCAAAAGGAGGACAAGAGTTATTTAAAGAGACCGGAAACACTTGGGTACTCACCGCTACGATGGCCCAGGGCTACAGCCAGATCCATTGAATTATACCCAGAATCTGTCTCTATAGTTGGATCAGCGCCATGTTCTATTAAAACAGCATGGGATTTATTTATTTATTTATTACATTTATATCCCACCCATTTGGGATATTTTCCCACTCTGGGCAGCTTACATCTTAAAAATATGATAAAATTAAATTGAATAAATGATAAGTATCAACAAGAACAGAAATGCTAACCCTGATGGGGTGTTCGGGAAAGGGGTGGGATTTAAAGAGCATTATCGTGGTGCTTAAATATGCAAAGCTGGAACCTCTTTGGGATCTGGTAGAGAATCTAGAGTCAGAATCCGGCATGGCTCCCAGGAGAAAGACCAGCAAAAGTAATCTGTAGCATGTGTGGATGGTGGTTTTTGGGTCTTGTCAATTTGGAATGTCCTCATAAAGAGGGACAGGGAAACCACATCCATAGAATCACCGAGATGGAAGGGGAATCTTAGGCAATCCAGTCCAACCCCCCGCTCAATGCAGGAATCCAAATCAAAGCAGATACAGAATCATAAAAACAACTGAGTTGGACACACTGCAGTCCTTCAGGTCCCATTGACTAATGCTGCTCTATTAGACTTACCTAAGAGTATTTTGACACACTTCACATGATTCCCATGGACTGCATAGAGTATGGGAGTACCACCATTCTGTAAATAAATAATGAAAATGCTGGATTTCAGAATTCATTTGTCCAGTTTAGTGACCCAGACAGGCAATACCGATTGAGGGATCCACACATTTTGCCTTGGTTTACCAGCTGAAGACCCATTTTGTTTTCCAAACGGACTTGGGTCCTGTGGCTTATGCATTGCACTCAGGGAACCAAAAGGCTTCTGTCTTGTGCTCAGGTTTGCGGAAGGCATAAACAAGCAGGTACAAGATGATGATCCTTTCAAAAAAAGGTAGTCTGAAAGGGAAAGAAAACACCTTTCTCTGGCTCAAAATGTAATTGGGTTATGAGGAAAGAAAAAGGAAGGGCTTCTCTGGTGTTTTAAGCTTTTATTCACTGCTTTTTTCAAAAGGAAGGTTTTTTAAAAGCCCACTTCCATCTCCTGAAGAGAAAGAGGGCAGTCTGTGCCCAACTTCCTTTTGACTAGGTTTCTGAACAAAGTAGCAAGGAAGTGCTGCTGACTCAACTTGCAAAAGAAAAATCATATCTCCAGAAGTAGGAGATTTTTTAAAGTGGTAGCCGTGTTAGTCTGTATAAGCATATCAGAGAGCAAACAAAACAACAACAAAAAGACAAAACACATTGTGGCACCTTAACTCCTGTATTTAAAGGTGAGCTTTCATGGATCAGGTCCACTTTCTCAGAAATAAGAGAAATAGGGAAGGAACAGAGAGGCAGCTGCTTTCCTTAAAATGCAGGAAGCAAAGGGGTGCTTACTATTGCCAAACATTATTACCTGTAGTATGAAGTGGTAGAACCATGTGAAGAAATGCATTTATTACCACTGTACCTCCCTTGCACAGCATGATTTTTCAATATCACACCATTGTTAAGCAGGCCTATCTTTCTACAAGGCTCCACCTTGAGATCTATCCCTCCCCCCCCCCCCCCAAATCAGATCACAGTGTGAACTGGCTTGTATTATTAGATTCCCTTTCTCAATACAGTATTATACATATCCTCTAAGCCAGTGTTCCCCAACCTTTGGTGTTTGAACTTCAATTCCCAGAAGCCTAAGTCAGTAAACTAGCTGATCAGTCCTTTGGGGAATTGACTTAGGCTTCTGGGAATTGAAGTCCAAACATGAAAGGTTGGGGAAAACTGCTCCAAGCCTCAAACTAAAGGAAAAAGCAACTAAGTGGAACTTTTTGGATTGCATCAGAAAACAAACTGACAAGACAATAAGTTGCCATTATGGTGCTACGTCTTAGAGATAACTGAGGGAAGACCCTGCAGTTAGGCTGAACGCAACAGACATTCCTTCAAATCATCAGCTGGTGATGATAATGCAATTCCATTGAGGGTTTTCTGGGTCATGTCAAATTATCTGTTATAAACAGAAAACAGCCACATAACAGAAGACAAGGACTCACTTGTGCTTCAGCAACTAATATGGCAATATAAATCTGAACAAATAAATAAATAACACAGGCCTCTATCTCCTGTCCATCAACTGTACTTTAGAAAAAAACTAAAACTCACCTTTTAAAGAGCAAGTTCACTCATACTACTCTGTCACATTCATATCAAGACCGTAATGCACATCCCACCCTGCTTGTTACTGTTATATTGTACAATATTTTCTATCTTGTGACTCTTTTTAAATTGCTTTCAGCTGTACTGAATAGAAGAATACTGGCGTGCAGTTTGCACTGTTTTTAGCTTCAGATAACTTTTAAACTTTTACGATTTTATATGTTTTTATCTTCTACTTTTATTTATCATGATGTAAGCCGCCCAGAGTCGGGTTTTCCCGAGTGGGGCGGGGTAATAAATTCAATAAATAAATAAATAAATAAATAAATGTAATAGAAATAAAGCAATATCAAATGAAGAATTAACTCTAATTTTTAGTCCTAAGTAGATACATAGAAATGAATGGGGCTACATCCCATTAATTTCAGTGGGCTAATCCATTTTCAATGCCAAGCATCAGGCGGCAGTTAACTAACCTGACAACCCTAAGGACTAGCCACCTTGGTGAAGTCCACAGGGAAGGGTGATAGTTCCCAAGGGGATTAAATCCCACTTGAATCCATCTTGATGGAGGGCAACACCTTCATCAATACTGGCCTGGGGCTGAGGAGGACTTTGCCTGCCAAAAGGGCTCAGGACCAGAAAGTGACTCATGGAGCTGGATCAGTGGTACGGGGGTTACACTGTGATGTGGAAGGCAGATGAAAGGCCACTGTATTATATTCTCAGGACAGGCTTCATGGCTGATTACCATGATGATCGCCCATATTCGGAATCGGATACGACACAAGAAGAAATCCATTTTGTTCCAACGGTGGATTTAGCTCCTAAGGCAGGAGCAACCTGGTAAAAGACTTACCCAGTCATATTCGTTTACATCAACTCCACAGTCAAGCAACATCTTGACAATGTCTGTATAACCTTTGCTGCAGGCCAATGAGAGTGCACTCTCTCGCCCTTTCCCCAGGATCTGTGGGTCTGCACCCTGGCAGAAAAAACAGGGTGTAAATATGTTGCTACTGTATTAATTCAACATATATAAGCCATGGTGCAAGCAAACAGTATCAAGATTCTAGAGATCTGAACCAAGTCAGACACTAATTTATTTGAAAGCAAAAGAGGGGATTCCAGACTTTCCAGAAACAATCTGGTAGATTATTTATTTATTTAACTTCAATTATGAGTCATCATCTTACCTGAGCTCTTATAATATCAAGCAAAAGAACATCCATTTATAAAACCAATAAGATAATATTTATGATCGGAAACAGGGGTGCCCAAACTTTTCAGGCTGTGGGCTGATCATGTGGTTCAGGTATCACATGGTTCCACTCCTGGAAGCGGAAGTAAAACGCGCCCGTACAGGTGCATTTTACTTCCGCTTCCAGGAGCAACGAGGGCTTCGTGGGCCGGATGAATTGGCATCAGGGGCCACATTCGGCCCCCAGGCCATAGTTTGGGCACACCTGATCTAAACCATAATCCAGTGACATATCTAAAGTACACAGAATCAATCATTCCACCCTCTCCCACTTCCTGAAGCCCTCTCAGGCACCAAAAGTCTCTTCCAGAGGATGTTGCAGCAGGTTTTCTTTTTTTGTACTGTGCATAGGGACTGGGGAACCTAGTTAACAGTAGAGACATCACCTTGCAAACAAAAATTTGCATAGTCAAAGCAATGGTATTCCCGGTGGTAATGTATGGTTGTGAGAGCTGGACCACCCGGGGTGTGCCCCCCCCCCCCCCGACACCACTGCAGCACCTAGAGCTGCACAGACTGTGACAAACATGTGGTGCGGGGAGTTGTACTCCTGGAGAGACGCTCCAACAGATAACAAGCACCCAAACCGTATAAGGCCTTATATGATAACAGTAACAGCTTGTAGATCATCAGTGCAGGCCTCCCAAGGCTGGGGAAATATGATCGAATTTGTTTATGCCTGTCACCAGCCTGGCTGCTGCATTCTGGACCCACTGTAATCTCTGTATCAGACGCAAGGGCAGCCCAACATAGAGAGCATTACAGTAGTCAATTTCTGAGATTATCAATGAGTGGGTCAGGGTTATGAGAAAGGTCATCAGAAGAAGAACGTGGGGCTCATTTGTGCATTCTAGAAAGGAGAGAAGAGTTACAACATAGTAAGGCTATAAGAAGCTAGGGCTGTGATGATGAACC
Source organism: Furcifer pardalis (assembly GCA_030440675.1). Taxonomy (NCBI): domain Eukaryota; kingdom Metazoa; phylum Chordata; class Lepidosauria; order Squamata; family Chamaeleonidae; genus Furcifer; species Furcifer pardalis. The sequence goes on from CP126896.1 coordinate 77,377,804, forward strand.
TTAGCACTCCAGATGTTCTTGGACTTCAATTCCCAGAAGCCCATACGGGTGAGTTTTACTTCTGCTTCCGGGAGCAACAAGGGCAGCGCGGGCCAGATGAATCACAGTAAAACCATTTGTGTGGATTCACGGGGGCTTGGGCTTCTGGGAATTGAAGTCCAAAAACATCTGGAGTGCCAAAGTTCACCATCATGGAGCTAGGGCTTGTAGGGAGAGCACTTCACTAGCTAGGCTCAGTCATGATGCGTCTGCTATACATGGAAGAAATAGCTTGCTTAGCATGGTACCAAACTCAATGGATAGACAAGATCATACCCTATTATTACTCATCTGAACTAGAGTGCTACCTCTGTTGACCATAATACTAGAAATGTATGAAACAAACCATATTTTACTTACATTTTGAAGAAGAAATTCTACCACTGCTATCTGTCCATGAGCTGCAGCCCACATCAGAGGGGTAAAGCCTTCTTCATCTGTATGGTTGATTACATTTTCTGTACCCACAAAACATAAGAGACAAACATCTTTCCATTACTGATTGCATTAGCCCTCTATGAAGAAACTTAAAAATGTGATTCTCCTATGAGACATGACTCTATATCTCTCCCCCCGTCCCCAATCTGCTGAGATCCACAGAAAATCTAGAGACCAGAAGGATCACTTGCAACTATGTAGTAAAGGCCCATTACTAAGTCAAGCCACAATATGAGAGTACTGCAGTGGCGTAGCGTGGGGGGGCGGGGGGGGTGGATGCCCCGGGCAGCGGCTTTCAGGGGGCGGCAAAATGTCCTCACCACTTTGGCCTCCTCCCTCTGCCTGGGCTTAGGAAGGAAGCAGGACTTCCCAGGCGGAGGGCGGCCCTTTTGCTGGCGAGCGCTGCTCGCCTCCGTCCGCCTGGCTGGCCGTCGGGGGCTTTCCGCCGCCTGCCCCTGGCTCCGCCTCCGTTGCGAGTTCGATCCTGGTGGGATACCAGATTGCCTAATAGCCATTCATCCTTCCGAGGGCAGTTAAATGAGTACCCAAGCCAATGGGACGGAGGTGAGCAGCGCTCGCCAGCAAAAGGGTCGCCCTCCGCCTGGGAAGTCCTGCACGCGCGCGCGCGCGCGCGCTGCCCACCTCCTCCCCCCCAGCCACCCAGCCAGCTTGCTGTCAGACGGGACGCTCGTCGGGGGTGGGTGGCGCCGTAGCGGGGAGCCCCTGGCTGCTGGCTGGGTGGCTGGGCGGGAGGGAGGAGGTGGGCAGAGCGCGTGCAGGACTTCCCAGGTGGAGGGCGACCCTTTTTCTGGCGACCGAGGCCGGTTAAATGAGTACCCAAGCCAATGGGACGGAGGTGAGCAGCGCTCGCCAGCAAAAAGGTCGCCCTCCACCTGGGAAGTCCTGCACGCGCGCTGCCCACCTCCTCCCTCCCGCCCAGCCACCCAGCCAGCAGCCAGGGGCTCCCCGCTACGGCGCCACCCACCCCCGACGAGCGCCCCGTCTGACGGCAAGCTGGCTGGGTGGCTGGGGGGGAGGAGGTGGGCAGCGCGCGCGCGCGCGTGCAGGACTTCCGAGGCGGAGGGCGACCCTTTTGCTGGCGAGCGCTGCTCGCCTCCGTCCCATTGGCTTGGGTACTCATTTAACCGCCCTCGGAAGGATGAATGGCTATTAGGCAATCTGGTATCCCACCAGGATCGAACTCGCAACGGAGGCAGAGCCAGGGGCAGGCGGCACGTCAGCAGGGGGGCCGCCTTCTGCCTGGGTCGGGGGGGGGGGGGGAAGCAGCGGCGAGCGGGGGGGGAGCGAATTTGTTCTTCGCCCCCGGCGGCTGAACTCTGCGCGACGCCACTGGAGTACTGTATCTGTTTTGGTAACACTGAAACTCAGCAAACATTATAGAGGTAGTTAGTGAATAAGGCTAAAGGGGCCAGTCTGGTCACTTTTGTATAACGTAGATATGGCTTGCAACTACAAGGAGGTAATGCTATCCAGGCACGTGCTAGTATATCGGGCAATCAGGCTTTGTCCCACTCCGCCCTCACCTCTGGCGCCCTGAGGCGCCAATAACAATACATGGTATTCCCCCTCAACCCAGTACCCCCAAAACAAGTGCCCCCATCACTCCCTGTCCAGTGCCTTCCCATGGTGCCCTGCACGCCCAATCCTGACCTCTTTTATTGGATGGAGTCTCTCTCCTCATCCATGTTATGTAAATCACTCGAATTAAAAAAAAGTTTGAATTGACATAGAGCTTGGAATGTTAGTTTTAATAAATAATTAGTTAAAATTATAAAGAGCCAAAGCTTAATTAAGGTAAAGCTCGGCCTTGCTTGAAAGCTACTTTATATACTCGAACATAAGACAGATTTTTTTACACAAAAATGAAGTTTAAAATGGAGACTCAGCTTATACTCAGGGCACCCATTGTGGGAGGCCCAAGGCAGCCCCAGATTGAGCTGCACTACCCAAAAACAAGACCGGGGAAGCAGGCGCGCCTCCAACCGGCATCGACAAATCTCCTTTCTTGCTGCTTCTGGATTGAGACAGGCATGCAATGGGATTGCAACAACAATGGAGGCAGATGCATTCCAATTGCTGTGGAGAAAAAAAATACAGTACCCTTGCTACTCTTGTTTCTCCATTCTGCTGTCAGAGCGTCTCTCTATCTGGGATAGTTTGCTGGGTGGCAAAAAGCACGGAAGAGGAAGTCTCTCAAAACAAAAGCAGCAAGGGTCCCCACTCCACAGCAATTTGAATAAGCCTGCCTCTTCTGTGCTTCTCGGTCAGCAAACTCTCCCAGAGAGACGCTCCGACAACAGTAGGGAGAGATGGGCGTCTCTCAAAACAAGAGCAGCAGGAGTTTTTTCCCCCTCCACAGCAATTTGAAAAGTGGCTCACTCTTCCATGCTCCCTTCTGTTGTGTGAGCGTCTCTCTGGGAGAGTTTGCTGACTGACAAGCACAGAAGAGGCAGGCATATTCAAACTGCTGTGGAGGGGGAAAAACCCTTGCTGCTCTTATTGTGTTTTTTGAGAGACGCCCCTCTCTCCCTTCTGTTACCTCTGTTTAGAGTGTCTCTAGCTGGGAGAGTTTGCTGACTGACAAAAAGCATGGAGGAGGTGTTTTCAAACCGCTTTGGAGAAAAAAACCCTTCCTTGCTGCTGTCTGGTTTCACTTGCCCATACCTGTTGCCCCATGGGCCAGCCAAACCAGACAGGGGAAGCCACGTTTGCTTGCCTCGAGAGCAAGTGACTAGAGCAGGAGTGCCCAAACTATGGTCCGGGGGCCGGATGGAGCCCCTGATGCCAATTTATCCAGCCCACAAAGCCCTTGTTGCTCCCAGAAGCAGAAGTAAAATGTGCCCTATGGCTCTTCTGGGAGCAATGAGGGCTTCAGGGGCCGGATGAATTGGCATCAGGGGCTGAATCCGACTCCTGAGCCATAGTGATCAGCTCCCTGAACCATGTGACCAGCCCACAGCCCAAAAGGTTTGGGCACCCTGGGCTAGAGTGACGTTTTCTGCCTCAGCTCTATTGGCCCACATACCTCTTTACCCTGCAGTGCGCCCACTGGTTGGATGGTGCCAATTCAAATACACTAGTACCTCGGATAATGATGAGACTTGGTTCCACAAGTCTCGTCGTTATCTGGTTTTTAATGTTGTGCGATGCATTGATCACACAACGTTAAAAAAAGCCGTTACCTTTCTGAAGAGGAAAGGGAACAGGGGGGTGATCTGCCTGCCTCTTTGGAAAGGGCAGTGGGGATTCAAAGAAGATTATAAAACATGAAGTCTCTGCTATTTTTGCACTTTTTACTCCTATTGTACTGATACAGGGTAATACATGACCTTTTAGATCAAAACAATTTGGAGGCACATTCACAGCAAACAGAGACTAGGATGTACAAAATGAATCACAGAGGAAATTGTCTATGGAAAAAGGGATTACTGTAGCACTCCATTAACCCTGGCAGATTCTCATTTTCAACAAAGAAAATACAAATCAACAAATGATTTCTCACCTTGTTCTATGCGTGTAGCTAGATATAACATTTCCCCCTGAGCTGCCAGTTGATGAACAGATAGAGCTGCAATGAGAAACAGAAGAAAATTGGATGTGTATCTCCTAATGTGCAGTCCTGCCATAAATGGAAGATTACTGCATATCACTTGGGCAGGGTTGACAATTTCCCAATGCTGTGCAGAGCGGCAGTGCACCTTCCCATCCACTAATGACTATACAGTATTCATCATATAGATGATTTATACAGTATCTTCCACAGGGCATTAGGCAAGTAATTTGCCTAATTATCACAATAAAATCATAACATACATACCATATACTGTTAAAATATAATCTACATTACACCTCTCAAAAAATTAGATGTGAAGACATTCAGTAGCGCCTTCTAAGATTTTGGCCACTGCAGTTGGTGAAGAAATTTGGTGGCTGTTCCCTATCTTGTGGAAAGCAACCCAGCTTATAAAATTTGCTTACTCTCTCATGAGAATTTATGCACAAAATCACATACTAAACATCAGAGGATTTATGTGCAAAATATATCAGACCAAATGTGAGACTTTTTGTTTTTATACTGCTAGACGCTGGCACACAAACTCCATTCAAAATTTGAAAAAGCTTTATTTTCCACAAATCTAAAGTCAATGGCTTGTATCCTGCTGAATGATTGCTAAGACAAAAAAAAACTCCTCCTGAACTGTGCAGACAGAGGATAGGCTTTCTTCATGAAACCACTGATTGATCAGGATTGGTATTTGCACAGGTGGTACCATCTGGCAGCATGGCCCTCATGGGTCTTTTTATTCATTAACACCCAATAGGATTCACTTGTCCAATGCTTTCTTTTAAAACGAATCAGCTCACCCTAAATTTGATAAACAATTAGCATAATCCTACTGTAGATTTATGCTTCTGTGAGGAAAACTGTGGAAGTCTTGGCAGCAAATATTGCTCATTAACAAGGTGGGCCTCCCCAAAGAATTGAAAGTATTGCAAGAGTACACTTGTATCCCTTTAGCAAGTGTAGAGCTGCTCAGGGGACTGTGGTGGCTTAGTGGTTAAAATGCTGAACTTGATGACTGGAAGGTTGGCAGGTCAGCAGTTCGAGACCTGAGTACTGCACAACGGTGTGAGCTCCCATCTCTGTCCCAGCTTCTGCCAACCTAACAGTATGAAAGCAAGAAATTGCAAGTAGATGAATAGGTACCACTTCAGTAGGAACGTAAACAGTGTTCTGTGCACTCTGGTGTCTAGTCATGCCTGCCACATGTCCATGGAAATATCTGCAGACACAGACAGCGCTGTCTCTTTGCCTATAAACAGAGATGAGCACTGAACCCTAGAGTCGGATATGAGAGGCTTTCAAACAAGAGCGACCTTTACCTAGAGCTGTTCAATCTTTCTGACGTACAAAAATGTTGCACTGAGTAACACTCTGATGTGAATTAAAAAAAGAAAGATTAGTAAGGTGCTGATTGTAGCCTCATGCACATGCCCTCTATTGTGTTACAGGGTATATACAGTACCTTGAAATGCAACAAGCCCTGTGTTATGAGTAGCAGTCTTGCACCAAAACTTGTGTGACTTCCTTTATGCAAGTGTTAATGAGCAATAGCATTCTGACCAATATATCCTGGAACCACAAACTAACTTAAATAAAACACTAAGACCAACTTCCTATATTATCCCAATGGAAATGTTCAAAACGAAAGCTCAATTTCACAATTTTTAAGGAGAAAAACTTACAGTTTATAAGCAAAGGTGTTGTAGAAACTTCATTTCCCCTATGCTTGTTAGTTAGAGTTGTTGACTGTTTTATAGGTGAAAAATGCTTAGTAGTTGATGGTGTATAGACATGCCTCACTTGAATCCCAGGAGAAGGAGAAGTGTGGATATTGCACTCAGCTAAGAGAGAGAAAAATAGCCATAAGTAGTAAAGAAAATTCATATTTCAAGGATGACACTCCTAGCATACTGAAATCATCCAAAGCTGCTGGGGTTGATTCATACTGTATTTGAGTCAGGCAGAACTGGGAATGATTAAAATCAGTAAGTTATATGAATATTGGCTTTGCACAAAGCAGCAAAGTGCACAGAGATGTGCCTGCCTTAGCTGAATTCTTGAAGGAAAGTGCATGTCTAGGACTTAGGACAATTTTATTCAAAACATAAGGATTCCAATTCAGAGCAATATACAGTACCGTATATTCTTCTTCAAGTGCCTTATCTGATTCCGAATATTGGCTATCATGGTGGTGATTATCCATGAAGATTCACTTTCTGATCCTGAGCCCTTTTGGCACACAAAGTCCTCATCGGTCCCAGGCCAGTATTGATGAAGCTGCTTCTCTTCATCAAGATGGATTCAAATGGGATTTAATACACTTGGGGACCATCACCCTTCCTTGTGGACTATGTAAAGAACCTTTACATCCACTTTTTAAAGAGTTGTAGTTGGCATATACTTTATGGCTCCTCTGTGTATAAAAAACTGCAGGCTTAAGGAATGCACAACTAAGCCAGGGTGAATTGTCCTGTTGTGCCCACAATGATCCTAGGCACATTGATTTGTACGGTTTTTCAAAATAGCAACTGAGTTTTACATCCACACACTGTATTTAGGTTCAATATGTAAAACTTGGGTAAACAGTTTGGTTTTGTTCATCTTTGAAACAGGATTGTTCCCAATGCTAGAAATGGTCTCCAAAAAGCTTAATGAGCTATGTAGCTGGCTGGAAAGCCAGAGGTTGGGACTTCAATTCCCTACTGTTCTTCCCAAGAGAAGAGACAGTCTGTGTAGCCATGGGCAGGTTGCAAAGCTCCAAAGTGCTCCAGAAGGGAACAGTAATTCACTTCTGACACTCTATGTCTAGAAAACACTGGAAAGGGTCACTGTAAATCAGAACTGACTTGACGACATTTAATTTATTTATTAAGCTGACTACAAGTTCAAGCAAGGCTTAAGGGTGCTGTATGGGGAGTGTAACTGCTATTGCTGCAAAGAGTGTATGCATATTTTTACAGTCAGTTAAGAATACCAAGAATTAAGAATGCAAGAGAGGAATAAATTTCTAACATAAATTATGCCTTATGCTGAAATAATAATAACAACAACAACAACAGCAGCAGCAGCAGCAGCAGCAGCAGCAAGTCAACTTAGATTAATGGCAACTCTCTCCAGGGGTTTCTAGGTAGAGAATACATAGAAATGGTTTACCATTCCCTTCTTCTGGGGACATTCTGGGACTGTGCAGATTGTCCAGAACTATACATTAAACTGGTCCAAAATCACACAGGTTTCAAAAACTTTAGTGCAAAATCTATTTTTGCATCTTAAGGACAGACCATTTAAGGTTATTTGTCACTTTGCATAAAAGAATAGCAGGAGACCAGCCTATCAGAAATGAAATATGCTAGCAAAGAAAAAGCTTATCTTTCTCAGTGCACATCTATATGATGCAAGATCAGAGAAGATGGAATATCAAACTTTGGTTTCGCTAAATGTTCAGTGGACTTTTACAGAGACTTTGTAATGTACTCTTTCATCATTTCCAGTGATAGTATTATCCCTAAAGGAAATATCACTTTTAAATTCTGACCTTTAAATAATACAGATGCCACTTCAAGGTCAGAGTTCACTTGATCCTGTATGTTTTTGCTATCTTCTTCATTCAATGACTTGACAAACCGAGAACAGACATTCATGTCAAACCTATTAGGTAGAATAAACTTCATTCCCATGGCAACACTCTGGGCTGGTCCTTCCTCAACACCAGAATCAAGGTGATGCTCCACTTTAATGTCTGGCATGTGAGACAAAGTATAGCTGCCAGCACAATCTTCCACAATCAGCTGGGTATCAACGTCTAGGTTAGCTGAAGACTCCATTATCCAAGCCTCAGTTACATCAAGTGTTTTCTTATGGCTTTTCCTTTTAGTGTGTGCTTTTCTTCAATTTGTAGTAACCAAGGTTAATAACAACCTGCAGTTGAATACAAAATACTGTTAGAATTCAAAGCCATGGACTCATAATAATATAAAACAAATATGAATAGGACATCACTTTAAACAGTTACTATGGCATATTCTAGGCAGTAGAGAATATTTTTATGCTTTTTATTTAATAAGGTCTAAAGAACCACTAAAATGTTCACATAGACCAGTGGTTGTGAACCTTGGCACTCCAGCTGTTCTTGGACTTCAATTCCCAGAACCCCAAGTCTTTGTGAATCCACATGAATGGGTCTACTGCACATACAACCTTGGCACTTCAGGTGACCTTGGACTTAAATTCCCAGAAGCCCATGTCCCTGTAAATCCACATGAATGGGTCTATTGCGTGTACAACCTTGGCATTCCAGGTTATTACCTTTCGAAAGAAATTCTCTTCTCCGTGCTGTTCAACTTTTTAGAACAAAGCAATTAGTACCTTGACAAAGTATTCTAACTGCACCTTCATCATAGATGTACACCAAAGAACCTGAGGGTCTTTTAGATATTTTGGATTCCAGTTCCCAGATTCCCTCAAAACCTTCAGTTGTTGTTGTTCAGTCGCACAGTCGATTCCAAACCCTTCGGTATATTGTTATAACATTTAAAGATAGGACAAAACAGCATTCCCTTTGGTCAAACAGAGAAGAGTTTATTATGCATAATAATGATTCTCATGAGTGTTGTCACTCCAAAAATGAGAATAACCTCCATTGAAAGACAGAGCATTCTTATACAATTTCTCTCCCTCTTTCTTGTTTACCCAAGAGATCTTACCCGATTACTGTGACCCTTTAATGTCAGGTTATACAAATTATGACTCGATATTTTCATCATTACATTTGTTGACTGATTACAGAGGTCTCAAAAGGATACTTATGTAAGTTCTTCTATGTGCAATTGGGATATATATATTTCTTATGACCCATGACCAGGACATCTTCTGGTCATGGATGTTTGTATTACATTTATATAACATTCTGTATACCCCTAGCATACATAAGTTTCAACATTGTCCACGCAGGGACTGTGCTATTGCAAATACTAAGTTCAAGCAAGCCTTTGCTACTTTGCACACGTAATCATCAGACCTTACACGTAAGCATTATAATTGTCCTTTGTAAGCAGAATTTCTAAATTGCCACGTCGCCTTAGTGCGGCCTTAGTTTCTTTAGCAGCAAGCAGCGTTTTGATTTCCATTTTATTCACATTTTATTTCTATTATTTATTATGCGATATCAATATAATGAAATTGTGGCATCTCAGAAAACTCATCTACTAACCATTCAAGTTCCCAGAAGCCCAACAAGTCTTTGTGAATCCACACAAATGGGTTTACTGTGCGTGTAGAACCTTGGCACTCCAGGTGTTCTTGAACTGTGTACGTGCAGTAAACCCATTTGTGCGGATTCACAGGGACTTGGGCTTCTGGGAATTGAAGTCCAAGAACACCTGGAGTGCCAAGGTTCACCGATATAGACTGTAAAAGTGTCTGAGGAAATGGACTTGATCCACAAAACGCCCATATTAAAATATAGCCTTTAAGTATTTAAGCTGCCCTGTACTGTATGTGCTTGTGTGTGTGTGTGTGTGTGTTGTTTCTTTTCGAAGGAACAAGTGACTATTTCTTCCTCCCCTGGCTGGGTCACGCTGGGACACCTGATGCTGGATTAGACGTAGGAGGGTCACAGTTGTGGCTAAACTGGGGTGTGAAGCAGAGCCTTCCCGGTGCGAGACGGATCTTCTGCAGCGCCTGGGCTGGGCTTTGACTTCCTCCCTCCCCCCGCAGCTCTTCGCCCAGCTCCATACCTCTTACTCGGCCACTTTGTCTTCCTCACCCGGCAGTATCGGTCCTATTGTTATTATTGTTGCTGCTGCTTCACTCGATGACGCCACTTCCTTAATCTGAATCCACTCCGGGAACCAAACCCGGAACGAAAAGGGCAATACACGCTTGAGGATTTACGTGAGTGTTAGAAGAGATCTTCTTCCTCTTCTTCCGTGTCTAAGTCAGACTTTGAACTTGGGGTGCCCAAACTTTCCGGGCTGCGGGCCGGTCACTTGGGTTCAGGGAGCCAGCCATTTATTACTGACGAAGTGGGCTTGATCTAGGAAAGCGAACAATTAAAATACATTCAGTGATGGGATGTAACAGGTTCTCACCAGTTCTTCTGAACCGGTAGTAACTTTTCCCAGTGTCCCGGAGAACTGGTAGCAGCTTTTTTTTTTTTTTTTTTGGGGGGGGGGGAACCACCTTCAGGGCTTACCTTTTCACTGGTACTTACCTTTTCACGCACTTGGTGTGCGTGCATGCTTACAGTGCTTGGCGCCGTATGCACGGCCTCCTTGCTGTCCTCCCAAGCAGGGAGGAGGAAGAGAAGCTGCTAGCCTGAAGCTCCCTATAGCCTGCTCCCCGGGGTAAGTGACTCACCTATGGATGTGGTGTGTCTGTGTATATTTTAATGTGTATTTAATACCTTGGGGTTTTTAAGCAAAGTCTTGGAGTTACCTCATCAACAAGCTACACCTGTGCTGTTCCATTTGGAGAACCCTTAAGGAGGTACAGCTGTTTTACATTTACATTAAGGCATATTATCCTAGAGAACCAGTACGATGACCATATCCATCTTGCAACATGGTGCTGTCCAGGCACTTATACTATCAGGTAAGTGACGGGTTTGCGTTTGGGGTGGGTTGATTTATGTTTGGGGTGGGTGGTGGGTGTATTTTAATCTGATTTTTATTTATTTATTTAATTTATTTACGGGTTTGTATTGTGGGTGGGTGGGTTGAGGGGTCTGTGAGTGTATCCTTATTTTTATTTTTTCTTTGACTCCGCCCACATCATGACATCATGATGTTAGCTCCGCCCACACTGTGATGACATCACGGTGGGGTAGTAAAATTTTTGACATCCCACCACTGATCTGTTAGTCTTTAACATGCCAAAACCTTTTTTGTTTTGTTTACTCTCTGATATGCTTGAAATGCAAACTAACACAGCTACCATTTCAAAGATTTGTTACTCTGAAGTTTGGGCCTGTTGAGTTGTAAATGGTTAGTAGATGAGTGCAAAATAAGCATTGTGACATTACCCATCTGCTAATGAGTTAATTGAGGATGGTGTGAGTGACCCACTGGTTGTAAGAAGTTACACTGCTTTGTAAACATATTAGTTACTCCAGCCAACCATTTCTGTGCCTCTGTACCTGATGTGTATTTATTTATTTATTTATTTTATTTAGATTTATTATCCCGCCCCAATCAGGCGAACCTGACTCTAGGCGGCTTACAGAAAATTCATAAATTAAAACCTTGAGGTTCAAAATTACTTAAAAATCAATTAAAAAAGAATTAAACCATGAATTTACAAAAATCTAAGAGATTTAAAAAGGTTAAAAAGATTTAAAAATATAAATTAAATTATAAAATATAATTTTATATATTAAAATATAAATTAAATTAAATTATAAAATATAAATTAATGCCATGAACTCTTACGTTTGATAAAGTGGACTTGATCCACAAAAGCTAACATTAAGATACAGGCATTTTTTGGAATACGTAGCCATGTTAGTCTGTGGTTCAGGCATATCGGAAAAATAAATAAAATAAAAAACACTGTAGCACTTTAAAGACTGCTATATTTTTATTGTTAGTTTTCGTGTATCAAGTCCACTTCTTCAGAAGATTAAGATACAGGAGTTATTCTTTAAGGCAGGGGTGCCTAAACTTTTTGGGGCATGGGCCGGTCTCACGGTTCAGGAGCCCAAGTCACATGGTTTAGCGGGCCATTCAAATGGTTCCACTGGAAGCAGAAGTAAAATACTGGTTGCAATCTGTTTTGCAACAGCATTTTCTCTGCTTAAACCAGGGGTGCTCAAACTATGGCCCATAAGCCAGATCCAGCCCCCAACACCATAATTCCCTCATCGCCCCCGTACGGATGCACTTTACTTCGCTTCAGGGAGCGATGAGGACCGGAATAATTGGTGTTGGGCCTGGGGGCCAGATCCGGCCTGTGGGCTGTAGTTTAAGGTGCCCCTGGTTTAAGGTGCCACAAAGTTTTTTGTCTGTTTTGTTTACTCTCTGATATGCTTGCACAGAATAACAAGGCTACCACTTCAAAAATTTCAACAAAGGTTGCCGTTTGGGTACTGCCTCCCTCATTTCTTGCACGTTATAGCCAGCAGAAGAAGGAAACGTAGGTGGACACCATGACAACGGGAGAACATGAGGGCTTGACCTTTGCAACAAAAGATGTGGGGACCACCGAGATGGCGGAGAAAGCGGCCCCAAAAGTCTCCCCCCACCCCGTGTTGGGTTTCTATCCCTATAGCCCAGGGGTCTGCAAACTTGGCTCTCCAGGTGTTCTTGGACTTCAATTCCCAGAAGCCCAAGTCAGCACTCCTGCTGATCAAGGCTTCTGGGAACTGAAGTCCAAGAACAGCTGGAGAGCCAAGTTTGCTGACCACTGCCAGAAGCGTCCTAAAAGGGAAGCGGAAACCCCCCATTCCAAATAACTCTTCTATTTTTATCTCTATGAGAGCAGCGACTGAAAATGCCGCTCCTGGCGTTGGCAGGTGACGGTCGCGTTGTGATGACGTCTCGTGCCGCCTGGCAGCTTCTTTGCAGTAATGGCGGCTTCCACGGGGGGCAACGTGACTATGAAGCTGTGAAGGGGGAAAGAAACCTGGCATTCCGTGGTAAGGAGGGTCATCGGGTGTGGAAACGATGGAGGGGCTTTTTCGGGAGAACTTCATTCCCTCTTCCTCCCGGCTCAGTAGTTTCGGCGTCAGGAGTCCGTGTGGATCCTTTGAGTTCTGGTGGCTTCAGTAGCTCCATATCTGGTCATGGGAAGATTTAGTGTGTCCCATCCATCCCCGAAAAGATCCCCTTTCTTTATGCCTTTGCCTTTGTTAATAGTTTTTTCAAGCCTTGTTGGGGTTTCTAAACACTGAATGCATAGTCTGGCTGCATGTTGTGGGTTGTTTTTGCATATGTGGAAATTAAGGCTGAGTTCTAGGAACAAGGGGAAGTGATGACAAACTGATATAATGGCTGAAATTCATAATGAAAAGTAGAGACATCATATTGAAAACAAAAATTCGTATTGTCAAAGCAATGGCATTCCCTGTGGCAACGTATGGTTGTGAGAGCTGGACCATTAGGAAAGCTGAGCGCAGAAGAATAGATGCCTTTGAGATGTGGTGTCGGAGGAGAGTTTTGAGAGTCCCCTGGACAGCGAGGAGAAGAAAAAGGTCAATCTTAGAAGAAATAAACCCAAAATGCTCCTTAGAAAGTCAAATTGTAAAGATGAAGCTAAGGTACTTTGGACACCAAATGAGAAGAGAGGATTCGCTTGAGAAAGCCTTGATGCTGGGAAAGGTGGAGGGCAAAAGAAAAAGGGGGCGGCCAAAAATGAGATGGTTGGATGGTATTGTGGAGACAATGGGCACAGAACTGAGCGAGTTGAGGAGGATGGTGGAGGACAGAAGTGCCTGGCGGGCAGTGGTCCATGGGGTCGCAGAGGGTCGGAATCGACTGTGCGACTGAACAACAACAAGATTCACATATACTGTATAACAAAGCTGTGGAAGTAGAAGGCAAAAAAACTACTGCAGATTGAAAGTATTTCTGTGTTGTGTTCTCCGTGCTATTTAATGTTATTACCTTTTGAAAGAAATTCTCTTCTCCGTGCTGTTTAACTTTTTATAACAAAGCAATTAGTACCTTGACAAAGTATTCTAACTGCACCCTCATCATAGATGTACACCAAAGAACCTGAGGGTCTTTTAGATATTTTGGATTCCAGTTCCCAGATTCCCTCGAAACCTTCAGTTGTTGTTGTTCAGTCGCACAGTCGATTCCAACCCCCTCGGTATATAATGAAATTGTGGCATCTCAGAAAACAAAACAAAACAAAATAAAATAAAAATAAAAAACACAGTAGCACTTTAAAGACTAACTGCTATATTTATATTTATATATTTATATATAAATATATTTATATATTTATATTTATATATAGCTAACAGTAGCACTTTAAAGACTAACTGCTATACAGTAAAACCTCAGATAACACTAAAACCTGGTTCCACAAGTCTTGGTGTTATACGATTTTTAGTGTTATCCGATGCATGTTAAAATCCTGTGGGATCCATAGAGATACATTGTAACCACACAGGCTTTAGCGGTTGTTATCTGATGCATCCCATAGGATCTTAATGTTATCCGATGCAATTCTTCCCCCCCAGATTGCTTAATGTTATGCGATTTTAGTGTTATTCGATACTAATGTTATCTGAGGTATTACTGTATTTATATTTATATATTTATATATAAATATATTTATATTTATATATAGCTAACAGTGAAAATATAGCAGTTAGTCTTTAAAGTGCTACTGTGTTTTTTATTTTTATTTTACTTTATTTTGTTTGTTTTGTTTTGTTTTCTGAGATGCCTGAACCACAGACTAACACGGCTACTATTCCAAAAAATGAAATTGTGGTTATTTTTACTCCAGTGAGTGGTAAGATATATATCTATATGCAGTCTCCTCTACATGTCTACAGGCCTCTTGCCCAATGTATCCTAAAAGTTGGAGCTGAACAACACATACTTGTTTAGTATTGTAAGTAGATTTTCAGGATTTGTGTGTCCTTTGTTTTTTCTTCTTCTTTCAAGAGCTGTTAATCCATTTTTGCCTTAGGAAATTTGCCGCACCAGAAGATCATACACTGTACTTCAAATTGAAGAAATTGTATAAAAGAAGAAATGGCTAATTACAAGCCAGTTGTTGTTCAGACTTTTCCAAAGCTTGGTGAAAAAGTAACAAAAGATACCTTGTATTGGAAGAATTACAAGGTACTGTAATACATACAACTGAGATGCAACTGTTATATGTACAGTACAGTAATACCCCGGATAACATTATGACTTGGTTCCACAAGTCATGACGTTATCTGGTTTTTAGCGTTGTCCGATCCATGCATTGAACAACGCTAAAAAAAAAGCCCTGACTTCAGGGTCAAACCGAGCAGGCAGTACTGTGCCTTTAAAACCACCCCCCACCGCTGTGACTGCAGTAGGATCAGGCTCCTTTCCCCCCAATCTACTGCAGTCTCCCTCCGTGCTTACCTGCACGGCTCCGATCGAGGCTTGTTTTTTTCGTCAAAGTCTCTTTCTCCCTTTATTTCCCTCCCTGTACATTTAAACTGGAGAAGGGGGAAAGAGAGAAATGTGATTGGTTCTCTAGAGAACCAATCACCTTTCTCTCTTTCCCCCTCCCTGGATTGTCAATACAGGAAGTGAAAGACAAAAACACAAGCTGCAGTCGGAGTTGCAGAGCAACAGAAGGTATAGCTGGGCTGGATTCTCTCTGAGCAGGCGGTGGGGTGGGGTGTGTTGAATCCCCAAACTGGGGATGGGGATGGGGGAAAGGAAGGAGGGAAGTGGCAGGGAGAGGAGCTGTGGCCTTCTTCTTTAATACGATGGATTGGATAACGCTAAAATGAGCGTTATTCGGTGCAAATCTTCCCCCCAAATTTGTCGTTGTTATGCGATTTTAGTGTTATCCGGTGCAATCGTTATCCGGGGTATTACTGTATTTGTAAAACGTGAATAATAGATAATTATTTGGATATTGAAAAAGCATCATGGAAATTTTAAACTTGACTTTTAGATTTCACTTTATGACAAGGGAAGATAGTCTGATTTTAAAAAAAATTATTCTGTCTTGAGTGCTGATTTGAACAGAAAGTTAGAATGTATGTTGAATAATAATTATATGGAGTTTGAATATTATTTCAGTAAAAATACTTCTACTGCAATGCTTTTACTGTGCTATGGCACTAAAATAAAAATAAAATTAATTTATTCAGGTATTTAATTGTTTTCTTTGACAAGATTTTGCCTTTTTCTGATCTATGTTCTGTTGAGTAACTGGCTGAAATGAAATATATTAAAATTTTACTGTCTTTTTTTAAAGGCTCCAATTCAGATAAAGGAGTTTGGTGCTGTAAACAAAATAGACTTTTCTCCAGTTCCGCCATATAACTATGCTGTCACAGCCTCGTCAAGGGTAAGGTTTAGAATATACTTCTGTTTTTATTTGTAAGCTTTTCACACTGCTTCTTACTACACTTTTGTTATATTGAGGCTCTGCTGAATGTAGCAATGTACAAAAGATTTTGTCCCTCAGAATGCCAACCTATGTTTCTTTTTCGTTCTAGATTCACATTTATGGTCGGTATTCCCAAGAACCTATCAAAACATTTTCTCGCTTCAAAGATGTAGCATATTGTGCTACGTATCGAGACGATGGGAGGCTGCTGGTTGGTGGCAGTGAAGATGGCAATGTTCGGCTCTTTGATATCAGTGGAAGAGCCCCATTGAGGCAGTTCAGTGGCCATACTAAGTAAGAGAACAGCTTTAGTTAACCATGTGCATCATTGCATTGTGGCTTCAAAGTGTGATCTTATTCTAAAGAATTCCTATCAGCAGGACCTCAATAATGTATTCTGAAAGAAATAGCTTCTTGGCTACAGTCACTGTGTGGTTTAATGTAGGCTTTGAATGTGACTGTGTTGTTTATAAACTTGAAAGCTATATTGCTGCTTTCAAGCAGTTGAATCCATTTTGTATAGTTATATTTTTTACGGTTCGCACTAGATACAGAAAGCGTCAAGGTTCTCCCACTTCATTTCAGTCTCTTATGCCAAATTTCCCCAAAAAAATTGACTCTCCTTTGTTCCCTAATTTTGCCTTCCAATCATTTGTGATTATAAGCATCTCTTGTTTTAGTGTATGATCAGTTTCCTCTTGGATGCTTGCATAACCAGGTTTTCAGTTCATCATCTTCAACATTGATGGTTTTAGATTATAGACTTTAATGTTAGATATATCTATAGGCTTTCCACACTGTCTGATTGATATTCAGTTAGACCTGGGGTCAGCAAACTTGGCTCTCCAGATGTTCTTGGACTTCAGTTCCCAGAAGGCCTGGTCAGCAAATGTGCTGACTTGGGCTTCTGGTAATTGAAGTCCAAGGATACCTGGGGGCCCAAAGTTGGGAAATCCTGATTTAGAGAATGACTTTTTACGTGACTGAGATTAAATAAAGGATTTGAATGTGAATTCAGTGTCAAGAATTTTCATCCATGTATATAATTTTGGTGTGTCCATATAGTATACAAGAGCATTGTACTTTTTTTGGTGGCTTTATCACAGTGCCTCTATACAAGCACCATTCAGTCTGGCTTAGTTCTGCTCATGTTCGTGATCTCAGACTCCTGAAGTTAGTCAGAATGTTTCCATATATAGCTTTCTTGTGTAGTCATTTTCCTTGCTCATTTGTAATACAGATGACTAGGAAGTAAATATATGTGAATAACAAATATAAAGAATTAATGGGATATTTGAACCTTGGTTTTCAGAGCAGTACGTGTTGCAGGCTTTCTCTCTGATAAGTACCGGATAGTATCTGGAGCTGATGATTACACATCAAAGGTGTGGGACATTTCATCTTCATCAGAAATTGTGTCCTACAAGGAGCACACAGACTATGTGAGATGTGGTTGCACTAGTCGACTGAATGCGGATCTCTTTGCAACAGGTTTGTTGTTTACTTTATGGAAATGTCTTCCTCTTAGCAGATCCTGCAGCTTTAACACGAGAAAGTTTCATTCCTAATTTTTATTGGCACCTGTATCTGCATTTTGTACCATCCTCATATTTTGTTGGTTAATAATTTTTGTGACTTGTGGCTCAGTTTTCTTAACCAAATTCATTTTTTCTTATATTTTATTTTATTTTACTTTTCATAATCTCAAGTTGCCATGTTTAGGACATTTATGCACTCAGAATTGTATCCTGCTCATTTAAAAGGACAGCAGTCAAGATACCAATAACAAGTAAAGAAACCTCTTCTCTCTCTTGAAGTATTAAAATAAACGAAGTGTACATCTCTCTATTGTTCTGCTCATATTGCAGATGAGCCTTTATTTATTTATGTTTATATCCCGTCCATCTGAGATATTCTCTCACACTGGATGGTGTACAACAAATTAAAAGATTTTTTACAAATCACAATATAAATTAAAATATAATATAATACACAGAACCAACAAACAATAAACCAAACAGAATAAATTACAGACAAAAGCAGTAAACAATAACAATCTAAGGTTCCCCCCCCCTTAGACTCAACTAATTTCTGAAATCAGTCCTCATAGTTGGATGGAAAGCAGTGTGTGCTTTTGGAACAGTGATTTTTTACTTTGTTCCTTGCCATGTGGAGAAATATAGGAGATGATTACTCATGTTTATCTGAACTCGACAGCTGTTCCAATAAATTCCTGCCTCTGCTGTTTTAGGTCTGCACCTAAAGTGTTGCACCTACAGCAGCAAGCTATTTTTCCGCTTACCTAAACACCTGTGTTGTGCCTTCTAGGTTCCTATGACCATACTGTAAAAGTATTTGATACACGGACAGAGAAAAGTGTCATGACAATAGAACATGGGCAGCCAGTAGAAAGCATAAATCTCTTTCCTTCTGGAAGTCTTCTTGTGACTGCAGGTATTTGGTCCACTCCATAGCTACTTTATTTTTCCTACTGTTTTGGATTTTTCTCCCCTTCTGTTCCTCTGGGCAGCTGATTGAGAGACATTGTTGGTAGGAGCATATTGCTGTAGTTTCTATACATTTCATGGCAGAAGACCCTTCTTTCAAATCTTGTTGAGTTGAGAATGCCAGGACAAATGCAGTTTAGTGGTTTATATAGCAGCCGATGTCTGCCATGGGTTAGTCCATTATCTCCCACGCACTGCTACAGATCAAACTGAGAGTTGTGCTCATTGGTGGCAATAGCTGTAGTGAAAGGTCTTCACTCATAAACTCAGTAAGGGAGTGAGTTTTGGAGATTCTTACTCTGTGTGTGATCTGTCAGCTATATAACTGTCCCCCAAGAGTTAGGGCAGTGTTTCTCAAACTATGTTTCCGAAACACTGGTGGACTTTAATTTCCAGAAGCCTAGGTCAGTACATTGGCTGGTTAGTGCTTTGGGGGATTGGCATAGGCTTCTGGGAATTGATACCCCAAAGATTGGGAAACACTGAGTTAGGGTATGAGCTTGTGTTCTGAATGGGCAACTATGGCCCTCTAAATGTTTTAAGTATGCAAACCATATCATCCCTCACCATTGGCTATGCTGTCCAAGGCTGATGACACCTGTAGACCAGAGGCATTTAAAGGACTATGGTTGCCCACTCTTGGGTTAGGTGAATCAGGACATTATGCAAAGTAAGGTGGCTTACTTAGACTTTTCTATACAAAGAAGTGATATGTCTGAACCTGCAAGTTCTTGCTTCCAGAAAACCTGAGTATAAAATACAGGTAATCTTTCAGGCATCACTCATATTAAGGAAGCACAAATGAGTTGTCACAGGGGAGCATTCGTCTACAGATCCTGCTACAGCAGTAGCTTTAAGGAAGTCTGGAAGCAACTGCTGCTGCTTTGGCTTGTCAGTTCAGAGGCCAATGCTATGATTTAGTCTTCTGGAGATTAACGGGATTGAGGGCAGAGTTGACAGTGTAGCTTCCTTCTATAATAACCACATAATTCACCTTTAAAGATATGAAGGGAGATTGTAGGGATTGTGTAAAACAACGTAAACTAGCAGAGTCTGTAGGTTAATGCTATAATTGAGGCTTGCTTTCAAAAGACTGGGGACTGCAGTGGCTTAGTGGTTAAGACACTGAACTTGACGACTGGAATGTTGGCAGGTTAGCAGTTTGAAACCTGAGTGTTGCACGACAGAGTAAGCTCCTGCCTCTGTCCCAACCAACCTAACAGTTCAAAAACAAGAAATTGCAAGTAGATAAATAGGTACTGCTTCTGTGGGAAAGGTAACAGCGTTCCATGAGCTCTGGCTAGTCATGCCTGCCACATGATCATGGAAATGTCTGCAGATGCAGACAGCGCTGCTTCTTTGGCTATAAATGGAGATGAGCACTGAACCCTAGAGATGGATACTAGTGGCTTTCGAGCAAGGGAGACCTTTTACCTTCTAAATACTTGCTCCCCACTTCTTGTAAAGAAATGTGTGTGCAGATGAAAAATTCTTGTCCTTTCTTTTACAGGTGGTCGGTATGTTAAAGTCTGGGATCTGCTTAAAGGAGGGCAGTTGTTGGTGTCCTTGAGAAATCACCATAAGACTGTAACATGTCTGTGTCTGAGTAGCTCTGGCCAGAGATTGCTCTCTGGCTCACTAGATAGGTTTGTATTTTTCATCATTTGTCATGGTAGATTTTCTAGAGAGGTTTCCATATAGATGAGCCATTTCATAGACCATGTGGTGCCTGTATATAGCTCTGATTTGCAGTAGCAGAGTGCTAAATTGGGTGTACCATTTATCAGCATGCTAGTGATACTGGTTTGCTTGTTTGCTTTTAAATTTATATACCACCCTTCTGGCCAAAAGGCCACCCAGGGCAATAAACATAAAAACAATGAAGTACTCAATTGAATAAAATATAAAATGCAAAATTTTAAACATGAAATAAAACAGCAACAGATGAACAGACAAAGTTCTATTTACATGTATGGAGGCAAAATGTCCTGAAAACCCTCTCTCAAATGTTTGGCCTTGATGACTTTTCTAAATTCTTATCCTAATTTATTCCTAAAGTCTATCCTCTCTCCCTCTCTTCTATTTTCCCATGGAGAAAGAGGTTATTTTTCAAAATATATAGACAAGGCTTGGTGAACCTCAGAGAGTAGATTATAAAAGCTTTCTAGAGGTCAGAGGATGGGCTTAGGCATTCTGTGTAGTCTTTGTCTTTGCACATGATTAAAGGAAGTGGAATTAATTATGGAAATGCATGGCTTGTATTCATGTTTTGCAATAAAATAGTAGATACCTCTAGACAACTGTATGCTCTATTGTATTCCGTGAGGTTTACTCCAAGTAGTTGAATATAGGATTGCCAGCTCATCCAGACTTCTTGGCATAGAGTTTGCATGAACTTTTCTGGACAATGACCATGATCCAGCTTTTGGAAAACAGCAGATCTGTTAGTTTTCCTACAGGGGAAGAGGGGGAATTAGCAAAAACTTAATGCTTCAGCTTGGGTATCTTAAGCAGAAGAGTTCCTGCAGGCAGGAGCAAACTGAATCAAATCCAACTTTCTTACTTGTGAACTCTTCTCATATCAAGGCAATTTATATAAAACTGTGCACCTGATTTCCTTCTTATTAAACAAACCTGTCATTTAACATAATTCTGCAGTTCTTGATCAACTGAGAGCTACTTGAGTCAACTTGAGGCTACACTCACCTAAACATTTTTGCCAAATCACTTCTTTCTTTATAAATTGCCATACCAAAACTGGTCAAAATCCTCTTGCTTCATTACATCTGCAGAAGGTGAAACTAACTTGTAGCATTATCTTGCTGGAAATACAGTGAAACCCGACTTACATATGCCTTGAGTTACATACAATTCGACTTACATAATGATTTTTGCACTAAAACCATGTCCCGGTTTACATAAATGTCCCGATTTACATAACACAGTTTCTGTAATAAAGTAAGCAGTAGTAATTTCCTATGGGTTTGCTTTGAGTTACTTAAAAAATTATTCATTTTTCCTATGGGGCTGCTTCGATTTACATAAATGTCATTTTCCTATGAGTTTGCTTTGAGTTAAGTAAAAAATCATTTTCCCTATGGGTTTGCTTTGAGTTATGTAAAAATTCATTGTCCCTATGGGTTTGCTTCGAGTTAAGTAAAAAACCAATTTACACAAAAGCCTACGGAACAGACTTTTTTTTTGTAAGTAGGGGTTTTACTGTAAATAGGTCTTGATATGCGAACATCCAACCAGGAAGTTGTTAATTATCAGTGAGAAGCTGCTGCCAGTTGCACTGTTTGCCTTCTGCAGATATAACTAGGCAACAGGATTTTGGCCAATATTTCTTCCAAATTAAAATTAGTCAAGATGGATGAAGCAAAAATGTTTGCTACTAACCTGTATGCCATGTCGTATGTTTTGAAAACAAGCTTTGCCAGTGTTTATCTTACACCCTTTGGAACTATGCCATACTCAGATTTATGTAAAATACTTTCCAGATCATGTACAAACTTGCTGTTTTTCTCTTGTAGGCATGTGAAAATTTACAGTACAACTTCCTACAAGGTAGTTCACAGTTTTAACTATGAAGCGTCAATTCTCAGCCTTGCATTAGCAGTAAGTACCAGAATAAAGCCTCAACTTTATTTGGTGGAGAAATTGGTGGCTTAGTGGTTAAGATGGTTAAGTCTGGAATGTTGGCAGGTCAGTGGTTCGAGAACTGAGTGCTGCATGATGGAGTGAGCTCCCGTCCTCTTTCCCAGTGCCTGCCAACCTAGCAGTCTGAAAGCAAGAAATTGCAAGTAGATAAATAGGTACCACTTTGGTGGGAAGGTAAACAGCATTCTTTGCACTCCAGTGTCTAGTCATTCTAGTCACATGTCCATGGAAACATCTGCAGACACAGACAGTGCTGGTTCTTTGTCTATAAATGGAGATGAGCACTGAAATCTAGTTGGATATGGCTGGCTTTCGAGCAAGGGCGACCTTTACTAGGTGTTCACAGCTCTAAAGGTGTTTCAAATTGTCAGTGAAAAACACTGAGTTAAAGTCTGTCTGCAAAGTGTGCAGTTTTTTTGAGCTGCAAGTGTCACACTGGTGGGATGTCAAAAATTTTACTACCCCACCGTGACATCATCACAGTGTGGGTGGAGCTAACATCATGATGTCATGATGATGTGGGTGGGGCCAAAGAAAAAAATTTAAAAGTACAAAATAATAATAAAATAAAATAAAAATAAGCACACACACACACACACCCCTCAACCCACCCACCCACCTATAACACAAACCCATAAATAAATAAATAAATAAATAAATAAAAACATTAAAATACACCCACCTAGTGGGAGAACCAGTGTAAAGGTAAGCCCCGAAGGTGGTTCCCCACAAAAGCTGCTACTGGTTCTCTGGGACACTGGGAAAAGTTACTACCGGTTCTGGCGACCTGGTGGGAACCTGTTACATCCCATCACTGGTCACACTCATTGGATGAAGCCTGCTTTAACAGTTTGGATTGAGAACTATTGTAGCATTGCCCACTTGTGAGTACAACTGTTGGGATTGTTAAGCCTGTAGCAGAAAAGAAAATCATCATAGTCATGGTTTTCTGATCCTGTAATATTGTTGGAATGATAGTTCCATTAGTTCTGACCATCAGGAAAAGACAATGGGAGTTACAATCAAACAAATATGGGAATACAATGTTTCCACTCCATAATAAAGGGTAAATTTTTAAAGTCTCTTAACAGCCTGCTTTAAACAACCTGTTGCTTTTAATATAGCTACAGATGAAGCAAATGGGGTTTGTTGTTATTAAGTTTCTTTTAAAATTAGCTCTATCAGAGAGATGATATTCTGTATTGGAATAAAGTGTTACAGAATTTACTGCATCTTGGGAGTCTACCACTGATGTGTGAAATTAATTGGGTCACATTAATTGTAAAAAAAATTACATGAACCATTTGACAGTTTAAAGGCTGTTGGGGACTGCGATGGCTCAAGTGGTTAAGTCGCTGACAGGTCAGCAGTTCGAGACCCGAGTGCTACACACTGGAATGAGCTCCCATCTCTGTCCCAGCTCCTGCCAACCTAGCAGTTCAAAAGCAAGAAATTGCAAGTAGATAAATAGGTACCACTTGGGTGGGAAGGTAAACAGTTTTCTGTGCACTCTGGTGTCTAGGAATACCTGCCACGTGTTCATGGAAATGTCTACAGATGCATACAGCTCTGGCTCTTGGCTATAAACAGAGATGAGCACCAGACCCTAGAGTCAGATATGACTGGCTTTTGAGCAGTGGCAACATTTACTTTAGCTCTGCTTTTGATTACTTACTCTTCTCAAGCATTGTATATCCCTGACCTTTGTATCCTTGACTAAGAATAAGCCACACTGAATCTTCAGGTAAACCTGTCCAGCATGGCACTGTTTGATTAGGAAAATCATATTGGCATAACCCTGGCGTAACCTCACTAAGCCAGGTATGTGGCTCAGACTTTAATTTCATCTCATTCTACCAGTTTAGGTTAGTTCAAGATGCAGTAGTACTGTCCATAGTTTCTGTTTATTCATAACTGGATGTTAGACACAATTTGCTTGATGACACATCTTCCTAAAAAAATAAAATGCATCACCAAAAGGAGTTACTGAGCTAGATCTGATCATTGTGTTTCTTATTGTGCTCAGCCTGAGGATGAAACTCTGGTTGTAGGCATGACAAATGGAATACTGAATGTCAAACATCGGAAGCATGAAGGAGAAAAAGAGCTTTTTCGCAAGAGCAGAAGGCCTGCATATAGAACCTTTGTGAGAGGACGAAATTACATGCCAAAGCAGGTATGGAAAACGGCTTCACGGTATGCCCTTTTTTTTTTGACAGTCCCATAAATCAGTACTACGTTTTCTCCAACATGTTTTAACAACATGGACTACAAATGTGTTGGGTGGAAGAGAGAGAGAACCTGGTCAAAAATAAATAATGTTCCATGGCATGTTAAATAACACCAAACGCGGCAAAAATAATATTACGAGTTTATCTGTGTCTTCTGTCATGATTTGTCTCTCCCTGTTTTTCTTTTTAAAGGAGGATTTTTTTGTGAGCAAGCCTGTAAAAAATTATTTGACGAAATATGACAGGCTCTTGAGAAGTTTTGAGGTTTCCAAAGCTCTAGATGCAGTACTTCAGGTAAGGTAGCATTACTGAAGTTCTCTTTTCAATTGGATTGTTCGACTAAAGCAGAACTAGGCAACATGGAATATACTTCTGGAAATAAAAAAAATCCAATACACTGTTGTTGTTTTTAAAAGCTAGGGGAGGTTTCTTTTTACTTAAATTATCCTTGTGGGAAAGTTGTTGAGGAGATCCTTTGTTTCCATCTTGTAAGGATTTTGCATTGTACTGGGTTCAGCCACTGGCCTGTCTAATTCAGTAATTTTCACAGTGATTGATGGTGTCTTTGCAAGGAGCCAATCAGGTCCCTTTTACTCAGCCCAGTGTAAGGTGCCAGAGGTCGAATCTGGGGCCTTGGCACATGAAGGGTGTACTCTACCACTATGCTGCAGTGTAGTGCAATTTCATGCCTGAGTTTGTGGTTTCTCTAGGCTATTTCGTGAGAAATGGTCTAAGACTAACTGCAGAGCAAACGGGTCTGTCCAGGTCCAGCCCAAATTTACATAGTCTATTGCCAACATTAGATATGAGAACTGTTTGCAAAAAGCCCACCTTATTTTAATAAGAGTAGGGAAACCAAATTTGTCTGGCCAGGTTATCCTGCTATGGTAATAGAGTAGACCATACTGCCAGCGACTCAATGCTGAATGTCAGGCAGCAGTTAACTAACCTGACAACCCTGAGGACTAATGGCCTTGAGTTCCAAAGTCCACAGGGAAGGGTGATAGTCTCCAAGTGGATTAAATCAGTGGTACGGGGGTTATGCTGAGATGTGGAAGGCAGATGAAAGGCCACTGCATTATATTCTCAGGACAGTCTTCATGGCTGATCACCAATATTTGGATTCAGATTTAGCAGAAGAAGGAGGGAAGCCAAGGTTCTTTGTGTTTCACTTGGTGTTCTTTGTGTTAAGATTTTAAAAATGAATTACAGAAAGCGGGAAATTGAAAGAGTGTAAAAAGCTACTCAATTGGTGGATGTTTTAAAAAATGGACTGCTATATTGTAGATGGCTGAAGATCTCACAGTGACCATTGTGGGCTGGGAAGAAGATTGAATAGTTGAGAAGCATGTGTTCAGTCAGCTGATAAGCTGTTGTGCTTGATGTTTTATATTTGTAGCCACCTATGAGAAAGAACCCGCCTGAAGTTGCTGTTGCTGTCATGCAAGAATTAAACCGCAGAGGAACCCTGAAAAATGCTCTCGCAGGACGTGATGAAAAGCAACTCAGTGTCCTCCTTTCGTTCTTGATAAGGTACTAAATACATTATGATTTCTGGGCCACAGAATATTACAGATTGGGAGAAATTATGCAATATGTGCTCCTTTCTAAATCAGTGTTTTCTAGTACATGTTCAAGTTCTTTAAGAAGTTCAGTCTTGCCAAAGAGAAATTATTGCTAGAAATGTTCTTTTGTCGTAGCTGAGGTCACGATGCAGGAAGGTTTCCCCCCAGACATAGCCAATAGTTATTTGCTGGATTGTGTTGATTTCCCCCCTATACACACTTATTTTGTGATGGAGAACAGAGTTTCTGCAGCATCTATGCACTGCGAAAGAGAAGATTTCTAGACTTGGTTGTAGCTATTAACATCTAACTTTTAATTTAATTTCTAGACATGTGACTGATGCAAGATTTGCTCCTGTGCTGATAAATGTTGCAGAAATTATTTTAGGTAAGTATGAAACTTCAGTAATATTAACGTAATTTACTTATATGAAGATAGTTCAAGAACCGGAGTGCAAACCCTGATTTAGTTGTTCAACAAGTTTTTGGTTGGTTTTAGTTGTTAAGCAAGGTGACCATTCAGAGAAAATTCTGCTCTTTAAACGAGTTAGTTTCTAAGCGAGGTACTCTTTATGCGAGGTTTTACTGTACAGTATATTACTTATATACAGTGGAATCCTGGGTTACGGAATTACTCCGTTCCGGGATGTTTTCTGTAAAGCAATTTTTCTGTAACGCAAAGCACAATTTCCCATAAGAAATTGAAAATAAAATAAAATGTTCCTGAGGTTAGAGAACGAGGTTAGAAAAGAGCAAAAAAAAAAAAACCCTCATAATTTTTCTGTTCAAAACTCTTTTTAAAGTGGCAAAAACACAGTGAAAAATTACAAACTGCACTTTAGAAAGAGTTTGGAACAGAAAAAACAAGGTTTTTTGGCTTTTTAGTAAGCTTGCTGAAGTTAACTAAGTCAGACCTTAATGGTAGAGTGGGTTATGCATATATACCACCTGGGCTTTCGATATTGAATGTAACCCTTTGGTCAGATGCCCTGTTTCTTAATGGTATTTAGCAACTAGCTTAGTTTACATGATTGAATAAAATAGAAGAGCTTTCTTTATTTCTCTTCATTTTGTGTGAAAGTGTGCATGATATTTTAATGTGTGTATATACAGTAATGCGCAAATGGGCCACCACCTGCTTGTTTGGGGAAAATTCAATGAGTTATGTGGGGGGAGTCATAACTTGGACACCTTAAACCCAAACTTCACCAAACATGCGCAAGGGTGAGAGGAGAGCCAGCAGAAGACTTTCCCCAATTTTAGTGTGTTTAGGTGGCTTGGGGGGTTTGGTATGCCCCCCCCCATTGACTCATTGACTTTTCCCCTAACTATCTGGTTATAGCCTAAGACTTTTGCACAGCTCTATACACTCGGTGTCGAATTATTATTTTACAACTAAAAAATCTTTACCACGACAATTCAGTTCAGTGACCAAAAATGAGTTATGCAAATATGCTCACTGGCTTATTTTGCATGGTATTGTTTCATTCTCATGACATGCTGGATATGAACATGTACAAGAAGGAAGGCTCTCTATAAAATAGTATGGAGTAAAACGTAGGGTGTCTCAGTGGGAAAAGCAGCATTTAAAAAAAAGGTAGACAGGGACCTTGCTTAGCAGTGATGTGCCTGATTTCCCCCCCCCTTTTTTTTTTTTGTAGTGGCTTTGAAAGGGTTATATTGGGAAATGCCCTTTTGAGTAAGCATCATTATGATCATTCTTTTCTGAATGTAGCTTGTTACCTGGCCTGGGTTAAAAAGTCTTTGTCTACTTGCACAGACTATAAGGTTTGGATCTATCCCTGAAGAAGATATTCCAGAGACAGAGTGCCTCAAGTGAAAAAAGATGGCTCCTTCTTGTCAGCTTTCTAATCTTTGACAGCAAGTTTGTGCAAGTAAACAAAGACTTGGAGAAAGTCCATTACTACTAACTGAGTAGAGAAGAGAGATCTATATAGAGTGCACATAGTTTTGGCCATAGGAGGCTTTAAACCAGTGGTTCCCAGCATGGGGTCCATGCCCCACAAGGGGACTTCAGTTCCCAGAAGCCTAAGTCAATAATTGGCTGATCAGTGCTTTGGGGAATTGACTTAGACTTCTGGGAATTGAAGTCCAAAAACCAAACTTTTGGGAAATACTGTACTGGTTTAAACCCTTATTCATGAAGAAAGCTAGTGTCATCCATGCTGGTAAGAATGTTTTGCTTTTCTCTGAAAGATTGACTGGAAGTTTGTTTTTGCTTGCCTTGGAAACTTCTTTGGAAACCTTTAGAGCTGAGAAAGATTATATAAATGTGTTGGTTTATATAAAGTGTGTCTTGATGAGATGTATGTTTAAAAAGGCAGGATGAATAAATATCTGCTTATAAAATTACACAGAAGTAACTATTTTTCAACAAAACCTGAAAACTAGCACCTTTAAGACTAACCAAAACAATCTATTGAAACTGTCTGAATTTTGGTAGGCATTGTGATGATTTCATTGTGTTGCCAAGTGTTGGACAAACAGTTTCTAAATTTGTTCCAAGAACAAGCTACAGAAAGTCTTTGGCTCATGATGTCCACCCACTGCAGCACTGCCACAAGAGGATGTTTAGATGCTTCCACCTCTCTTTTGGATTACTTACAATTTATCCAAACCTTCCACTGTGATTAATCTTCAGTATTATTAATAGAAATAAGCCAGCTTCATAGTCTTTGGCTTGCTTTCAATCTAACTCTAGTTAGGATCAACTCTTAATTTATCAGTGTTCAGATACAATGTCAAGCTGGACTTCTCTTTAGTGCTGTGTTGAAGCAAAAGCTTGCTGTGTCTTTCCCTGTTATATTAAAATATTAAGCCTGGTGTTACATCAAAAACATCTGTCTATCCAATTATCTTTACAATAATCTTGCAGGCTGCTTTATTGTTGTCTCTATACTTAACAGAGTATAGCTTTGTGAAATCGCAACAAAAGTGGGCATTTGAACATAGACTTCCTGATATGTTGCTCAATTTTTTTACGTTATACCACAACCCATTCTAACTAGGAAATGTATCTGGTTTAAAAAGACAATGCTCTTTCATGATATTATTGAAGTTAATTCTTAAAGGAATGGTCTTATCCAGGTCCATTAGTTATGGCATTGATGGCCAAACTTGGCACGTCAGATGTTCTTGAACTTCAATTCCCAGAAGCCCTGATCAGCAGGTGTGTTGACTCGGGGTTCTGAGAATTGAAATCCAAGAACAACTGGAGTGCCAAGGCTGGCCATCACTGGGTTATGGGGTTTCAGGTGGTGTAGAGGCACTCTGTCACTGATGGTGGCGACTCCTTCCTGGATGCTCCAGATGTATCCATGAAAGAGTCTTAGGAAATATTCTCCTATTTCTGGCACTAAGCATAGGTCTTAGGAAGGACATTCAGGAAGTGGTGACTTCATATTCATAGCCCTCTTTTCCTCCTGCATCTAAATTTAGATCAGATTACAGTCTTGAGGCTGGCCTGGATGTCTTCCCTCCCATGGGTTTCAGTAGGAGGTGGGATAAGAGCCTCTCACAAAATCTAGCCAAAAAACTGCCAGTAGCCACTAAAAGAATGCACCATAGTGAGCAAGGAATTGCATCTTAATGTTGAGTGGAAGAAATACAACTGGTGACTGCACAAAAGCTTATGTCAAAATCAATTAAGCATAGTCATTTTGCTAATTTGCATCTTTTTCTCTTGCCAGATATTTACATGCCAGTCATCGGAAAATCTTCAGTTATTGACAAGCAGTTTCTGAAACTTCAAAATCTCATAGAGAAAGAGATTGACTACCAGGAGGAATTACTAGAAGTCTTGGGTATGATGGATGCACTCTTTGCTACTATGGCAAGAAAAAAACCCTCTGCTCTGGATGAGAATCGAACTGCTGATGGTTTATCAAAAGAACTGGGAAATTTATAAAAAAAATCCAATGCATTTGACTGTCCTTTTCATTAGATGTGTTTACATAACCTTTTTTTATTCTGAAGAGTGTAAACTACTGATGACTAGAGAGCAAAAGTCTTTCAGAAAACATTCTATTGCAGCCATGTTTTTTTAAACCAAAAACGGATTTAACGTTTAAAATTTTCTGCTACTCTTGTATAATATTTGATTTTTATTTATATAAATTCTTGTGATTAGATCCTTATTCGGATAAGTTACATTCTCTCAGTTTTCTGAAGTCATTTATTTAATCTCCGTGGCACAATTTCAACACATTTATGTCGTTTCCTATTTAAACATTTTTACACTCAGTAATGTATGTTAATTCAGCTGTTTTCTTATTAGAACCAGGTACATATTTTCCCCCTTACTCGAGAACATTTTGGCAAAATTCTTGCTAAATAATCAAGTTCTGGCTTTCATGTTTATTAGCTTCCAAGGGTGCTTTTGCTGAATATGATTCATTTTCAAAAATACAGTAACTTTAAATCCTAAGAGTAAGTGTTAAACATCAACACAGGCGTTGGCTACATTCCTTCATATCCTGACTGATTAATACTAAAAGATGGAGGAAGGAGCTCACTGGGCAAGGGACATCATTAAAGGAGGATAGAGCTGTGGAACTCTCTGTCACTTGGAGAAACCTGAATAGGCTGAGGGTTGGAGTGTCTAAATGTAAGGTCAACATGCTCAAGTGGGGGCTGCTGCTAGACAACAACATCCTGTGTGAATGTGGAGAGATACAGAATCCAGCTCATTTAACGGTCTGCCAATTACTGCCAGAAACATGCACTGAGAAGGACTTAAGTTTGGCCAACGACAAAGCCAAGACAGTGGCTTCATTTTGTCAGTCCAGAGTTTGATCAAGGCATTAAAGGAGTACCCAATAGTATTAAATTGCAGAACTAGTTTAGAGTGAATAGTAGTCGCTTGAGCAAAGTCTTCAAGGCATTGTGCAACCATAAGGTTCTTTAGCATATAAAAGGGATGCTACTTTTAGTATTTTTCTTCTTGTTCTGCTGTATCTGAATATTGGCGATCCTTATGGCAATCAGCCATGAAGACTATTCCAAGAATATAATGCAGTGGCCTTTTATCTGCCTTCCGCATTGCAGCATGACCCCCATACCACTGATCCAGTTCCATGAGTCACATTCTGATCCTGAGCCCTTTTGGCACACAAAGTCCTCATCGGCCCTAGACCAGTATTGATGAAGCTGCTGCTCTCCATCAAGATGGATTTAAGTGGGATTTAATCCACTTGGGGACCATCACCTTTTCCTGGTGACTTGTGATACCCAAGCCGTTAGTCCTCAGGGTTGTTGGGTTAGCCTGACACTCGGCATTGAGTTGCTGGCAGTATGGTCTACTCTATTGCCATAGCAGGATAATCTGGCCAGACAATATAGTATTTTTCAGTGGACTAAAACAGAAACATTGTACAGAAAGGGAACTTACGTAGCATGTTAGGTCATATCTGCTAGATTTCAAATACTTTTTTTATTCAATCCCTCAAGTGACTTTGCTGAATTTTGATCTTTAACTTCTGTTAAGGCACTGAGTGTAGACAGAAGAGTTTTATGCTCTTATTTAACACAGATAAGAAGGTGAAAGGTTACAAAACAGTCTCAGTTCCCTGCTATGGCACAAGTGCCCTCCCTGCTTTGACTGCATATTGTTCTGGGTAGTTGGACAGAAGCAGCCATGTATGTAGACTGGGCCGATGGCTTGTCTTCTTTACATTTGAATTGGGCCTCCCAGTCTGGCAATGGTTGTTTGGTAGAGAAGGTAATTGTCTCAGCCTTTGTTAGATTCTTCTTATACACAATCCAAGAGTGGTGATGTGCTGTTTTAGCAAAGAGGTCTGGATCTCATGTTGCTTAGAATAAATGTGACATTTGTCACCACTCTTGTTTATATGAATGATAAAACTATGTTTTGATGACAGAATCAGAGGCAGATAAATTGCCAGGTGTGGGTGGTTAGTTGTGTTAGTTTGTTGGAACCAAAATGATAAAAATCTTGTGGTAATGAATGAATACTAACACTGTTGTAACAGGCTTTTGTTGAGAGGTGTCACTAGAGGTGACTGGGTACACAGAGACTCCTCGAAGATTGTAGTATTTTTGAACCACAAATGGGCTTACCCTGGTAATGGCAACCTTGTGTTGCCAGCTAGTCTTTCTCACACTAGGTCAGGTGAAAGGAACTGCAAAATGATCTCACCAAAAGGTAATTTAGCTTAGACAAGGAAGAAGAAGGCTAGAGGTGTCACTGTAAATGATTAGATACATTATTTTAAAAATAAAGCTCTTAACATGTTTAAAGACATAAGGACTTGTAAGGGGAGTCTCCTGTACTCCTCAGCAGCCCACACTTTTACAACACAGAAAGAAGAATCTTTGCCCTCCCATCACAAAGAGAACTGTGAGTCTTGCAGTTGAGAGAAAGTGAGTTGTTTGTATTTTGAAAACAAAGATTTCTGGTTTATTACTACTTGTTGCTCTGTCGTGTTCTTGGCAAAGCCAAGGATCTTTCAGTGAACACTAGCTGAGCATCTTCAAACTTTTTCCCATTCCATCTTAAGACAGCATGCTGAATTTGAGGCTTTAATATCAAGCCCCCTCTTTTTTAAAACAACAATTGTGAGGAAGAGTGCATACATTCAGAATGTGTTGCTGCTTAAGATGGCCTAGGAAAAGCATGACCACAGCATGGATTTTGTGACTTGCCCATTAGCCAGCATGGCATCCCCAGCATTTTGAGTAGGGCAGGGATTTGCAACCTACGGCCCACAGGCTAGCTCCGGCCCATGATGACATTCCATCCGGCCCACGGTGACAACCCCAGAAGTGGAAGCAAATGCATCCACACAGGTGCAGATGTGCCCGCTGTGGTTTGTGGCAGTGTTTGTGGCAGGGGGAAACCATGTCTGGCCTGCTCAGCTATTTGAGGGGGAATTGTCTGGCCTGTGGCATGATAAGGTTGAGAACCCCTGGAGTAGAAGATGACATTTTGGAAACGACAGGTTTCTTTCCCCTCAGGAGACTGCTGTGACAGTCATCCTTGTGGGTGTATGGGACTTTTTCAGATCAAAATAGCTGGGGGAGAAGGGTCAGGCACACATGTGATCTGCTAGTCATACTTTGCCTACCTGTGATCTACTGCACCTCTAAAGGATCGTGCTGAGACAATTTTGGCATGTTTGTTACCTTGCTTATTCATGAATTCTCTGGTGGAATACTTGGGGTAGGTATGAAACGTTGCCTTCTGTTGCCAGTGACCCAGCATTCTTAACATATGGCTTAAATCAAGGTGATTTTTATCTGATCCATAACTAGCGCCCTCAGATATTCCTAGTACTGCGTCTTCTGCTCTGGTATTATTTCCACAGTGACCATGCTTTAACCTGCTGTTAGATAATCTTCAGAAGAAAACCTTGTGCTGAAATTCATGAAGAGAAGCTCAGAAATGATATACAGTCAAACCTCGCATAAAGAGCATTTCGCTTAAAGAGTAACTCGCTTAAAGAGCAGAATTTTCTCTGAATGTTCGCTTCGCTTAACAAAACCAACCCAAAACTCGCTTAACAAATAAATTGGTGTTCACAATCCACCCTACAATTGGTCACTTACAATGGTGTTTCGCTTAAAGAGCAAACTCGCTTAAAGAGCAATCCTGTGGAACACATTATTCTCTTTAAGCGAGGTACCACTGTACAGTAAAACCTCGCATAAAGAGTGCCTCGCTTAGAGACTAACTTGCTTAAAGAGCAGAATTTTCTCTGAATGATCATCTCGCTTAACAACAAAAACCAACCAAAAACTCGCTTAACAACTACATCGGGGTTTGCAATCTCCCCCACCAGAAGTCACAACTGGTCACTTACAATGGTGTTTTGCTTAAAGAGCAAACTCACTTAAAGAGTAATGCCACGGAACGCATTATGCTCTTTAAGCAAGGTACCACTAGTACCTTGTCTCCTGTCTCCTATCCTCACTCCCTCTGTCACACAATGACACCAACATGGTCATGAAATACAACCCAAACAGTTTCCGTGAAATGTGAGAAATGCAAAATTCTTCCAGGGTCACTGGAAAAACCTGCAGAGTATAGACTTGCCCTGCTGTTTGCTCTTTTACAGGTTTAGCTGTTCTAGTATTATGGCTTGAGAAAAGTTACAAAATATCCAAACCACATTTTAAAATCTATTGGAAATTTCCTTGCACCAAAACATCCACTTGTAGAATCTGCCTTTATTTTTGCATAAGTCCATTGGGAGGTCTACATAGATAGGAAGGTCCCAAACCATGAAGGGCTTTGTATGTTAAAGCTAGCTCCTTGTCTCTAATACAGAAGGGGATAGGCAACCAGTGGAAGCCTGCCAGTGCTGGAGAAACATGTTCAAATTTCTTCATTCCTGTCACCAATCTGGCAGACGCATTCTGGAACTGCTGAAGTTTCCGTACCAGGCACAAGGGCAGCTCCACATAGAGAGCATTACAGTAGTCAATACACGAGACTACCATTGAAAACACCAGGGTTGTAAGCAGTGATGGGATGTAACAGGTTCACACCAGTCTGACAGAACCGGTAGTAACTTTTCCCAGTGTCCCGGAGAACTGGTAGCAGCTTTTGGGGGGAACCACCGTCAGGGCTTACCTTTTCACTGGCTCCCCCACTGCGCATGTGCACCAAGCACTTGGTGTGCATGCACGTCTACAGTGCTTGGCGCGTATGCACAGCCTCCTTGCTGTCCTCCCAAACAGGGAGGAGGAAAAGAAGCTGCTAGCCTGAAGCTCCCTATAGCCTGCTCCCCAGGGTAAGTGACTCACCTTTGGATGTGGTATGTCTGTGTGTATTTTAATGTGCATTTAATACCTTTATCTATATTGACATACTACCACAGTTCCTAAAAAGGCCTGGTGGCCGGCAGGACTGGCTTGGGGTTTTAAAGCAAAGTCTTGGAGTTACCTCA
Source organism: Furcifer pardalis (assembly GCA_030440675.1). Lineage (NCBI taxonomy): Eukaryota > Metazoa > Chordata > Lepidosauria > Squamata > Chamaeleonidae > Furcifer > Furcifer pardalis. The sequence continues at coordinate 77,412,814 of CP126896.1, forward strand.
TCAGTAAGCTACACCTGTGCTGTTCCGATTGCTGTTCCAATTGGAGAACCCTTAAGGAGGTACAGCTGATTTACATTTACATTAACGCATATTATCCTAGAGAACTGGTTAGGCAAAGACTTAGTAGCTAACTTCTTTAACTGTTGAAAAGTTGAAAAGTACCAAAATGAAGCCATCTTGTGGTGAGTTCATTTTGTAGTTCCTTCCATCTGACCTAGTGTGAGAAAGATTAGCCAGAATAAGCTTTAAGCTCTGGTTTAAAAGCTCTGGTTGATTTGTGTTTGGGGTTGGTGGGTGGGTGTATTTTAATGTATTATTTATTTATTTATTTATTTATTTATTTACGGGTTTGTGTTGTGGGTGGGTGGGTGGGTGAGTTGAGGTGTGTGTGTGTGTGTGTGTGTGCTTATTTTTATTTTTCTTTGGCCCCGCCTACAACGTCATGATGTCATGTTAGCTGATAAAGTTGGTAAAAGGCGGGTCATCAGACAAGATTAGGCAATTGCCTCAGATGGCAGAAACTGGAAAGTGGAAGGGTGACAATTTCCTAGCTAGTTTCCCTGTATGCTTCCACTGTTTCCCTGTCTTGAAAGACAGTCTTGACCACCTGCACCTTTTCCTGCCTCCTGCCTGAAGGAAGTTCCAGTGGCCAGTCCAAACTGGTTGCTATTTTTAAAAAAATATGTGGCCTTCCATCCTTCCGTTGTTGGTAAAGTGAGTACCCAGCATGTTGGGGGGCACAATACTAACAAATTGTGAACCGTCCAGAGAGTGCACCAAGCACTATGGGGTGGTAAGATAAAGGTCTCCTTTGTTTGAAATCCAGTTGTATCTAATTCTAGGGTTCAGTGCTCATCTCCGTTTATAGCCCAACAGCTAGTGGTATTTAGAGCTGCAGCCATTTCCATGGTCATGTGGCAAGCATGCACAGACACTGGAGTGCACAGAACGCCATTACCTTTCCCGCTGAAGCGTTACCTCTTTATCTACTTACAATTTCTTGTTTTCAAACTGCTAGGTTGTGGCAGGAGCTGGAACAGATGATGGGAGCTCACTCCCTTTTGCAGCACTCAGGTCTCGAATTGCTGACGTTCCAATCATCAAGCTCAGCGTCTTAAACCACTATAATAATACAGTTGTACCTTGCTTAAAGAGCATAATGTGGTCCACGAGATTGCTCTTTAAGTGAGTTTGCTCTTTAAGTGAAACACCATTGTAAATGACCAATTGTGACTTCTGGCGGGGGGGGGGGGGGACTGCGAACCCTGATTTATTTGTTAAGTGAGTTTTTGCTTGGTATTATTTGTTAAGCGAGGTGAACATTCAGATAAAATTCTGCTCTTTAAGCGAGTTACTCTCTAAGCAAGGCACTCTTTATGCAAGGTTTTACTGTAATTAATAATAATAATAATAATAATAATAATAATAATAATAATAATAATAATAATAATAATAATAATAATAATAATAATAATAATAGTTATTATTATTATTATTATTATTATTATTATTATTATTATTATTATCATGTCAGAAATCATTCTGAGTTGAAAGGATTTTTGCTGGAGGAACTCTGCTCAGGGGACGCCCAAATAAGACTCTTTTCATGTCCCTAAGATCTTTTCCCATCGAAGTCCCTATTTATCTACTTGCAATTCCTTGCCTTCGAACTGCTAGGTTGGCAGGAGCTGGCACAGAGACAGGCGCTTAAACTGTTATGTAGTACTGTACCTGGGTCTCGAACTAACAACTTGCCGACCTTCCAGCTAACAAGGCGAGCTTCTTAACCACCGAGCCACCGCTGCCCCATGTGGGGCGGTAAAGGTCCCCCTTGCTCAAAAGCAAGTCGTATCCAACTCTAGGGCTCAGTGCTCATCTGTTTCATAGGCAAAGGGCCAGCGCTGTCTGCTTCTGCAGGCGTTTCCGTGGTCACGTGGCAGGCGTGACTATACTGTACCACCGGAGCACACAGAACGCTGTTTACCTTCCCACCGAAGTGGTCCCTATTCATCTACTTGCGATTTCTTGAACTGCTAGGTTGGCAGGAACTGGGGCAAAGACGGGAGCTCATTCCGTCCTGCAGTATCAAACTGCTAACCTTTCGCCTTCCAGTCAGCGTCTCTTAGCCACTTGACCCACTGCTCAGTGATGGGATGTAACAGGTTCTCACCAGTTCGCCAGAACCGGTAGTAACTTTCCCCAGTGCCCCAGAGAATCGGTAGCAGCTTTTGGGGGTAACCACCTTCGGGGCTTACCTTTTCACTGACTCCCCCACTGCACATGTGCACCAAGCACTTGGTGTGCATGTATGTCTACAGTGCTTGGCATGTATGCATGGTCTCCATACTGTCCTCCTTGCTGTCCTTGTGTTGTGGGTGGGTGGATGGGTTGAGGTGTGTGTGTGTGCTTATTTTTATTTTATTTTATTATTATTATTTATTATTATTTTTTCTTTGGCTCTGCCCACAATGTCATGACATCACGGTGGGGTAGTAAAAAATTTGACATCCCACCACTGCCACTGCTGCAGTGTGGAGCGGTAAAGGTTTCCTTTGCTCGACAGCCAGTCGCATCCGACTCTAGGGTTCAGTGCTCATCTGTGTTTCAAAGCCGAAGAGCCAGCGCTGTCTGCTTCTGCAGACGTGTGTGTGTGTGTGTGGAAATATAAGTGTAATTGCCCTTGCTAAGGGTGTGTGTGTGTGTGTGTTGTCGCTTCAGGCGGCAAAATATCCCGGGCCTCCTGCCTGCCGTGACTCCACCAGAGGTCGCTGCGGCCATGTCGGGCGAGCACTCCTGCCACAGGCGCTACCTGAGCTCGGAGGGGCGGCGGAGAAGGCTCCAAGCTCCAGAGCCAGCTGCCAGCCGGGAGCCACCGCCGCCGCCCGGTCCCTCCCTTGGCGCTGGAGGCCGCCTTTGCCAGCGCTCCGGAGCGACAGGTCTGGCGCGGCGGGTCCGGCTCCTCCTCCTCCCAAGCAGCTGGTGGCAGCGGCAGGAGCAGCCAGCGCTGGGTCGAAGTCCCCTGGCTTTGGCGTGGGGTGCCGGCGGAGGAGCTCTGGTCCCTCACTGAGGACCTCTCTGGCGGCCAAAGCGGACCAGGTAATCCCGGCGGAGGGGCGAGAGGGTCTCTCGGGGTGTGCGCGTGGTGGTGGGACTCCTGGGTCCCTCTTCTACGGCAGGGGTGCCCAAACTTTTCAGGCCGCGGGCTGGTCACATGGTCCTGGGAACCGGTCACTATGGCCCGGGGGCCAGATGCGGCCCCTGATGCCAAGTCATCCGGCCCACAGAGCCCTCGTTGCTCCTGGAAGTGGAACGCGCCTGTTCAGCGCAACAGGTCTGGGCATGTTTAACTTCTGCTTCCAGGAGCAACGAGGGCATCGTGGGCCGGATGAATTGGCATTGGGCGGCCGCATCCAGCCCTGCGCCATAGTTTGGACACCCCTGCTCTACGGTTTCCCCGCAGGGGAAGATGCTTTGGTGTCTCTCTCACCCCCAAACGTTCCCTGGCGATGGTCAGAGATGACCTTTGGAGACTCCATTGATGTAACCTTCTGGCTGCCGGGTTGGCAAAGGACATGAAAAACCTCACATCTGCCTGGCTCGAAGGGGAGAAAGAGCCCTGCCAGGCAAAAAAAACCGGACAGCCAGCCCAGTGGGTGCCTTTGGGCAAGAGAAAACAATGCTCTTTTTAAAAGTTTGGCCAAGGTGTTATCCAGAGATGCTGGGTTGGCAGTTTTGTTGTTTTGCATTCATGTTTATCTTGCATAGGGAATGGAGTAGTTTAGTTAAGAGGCTGAACTTAATGACTGCAAGGTCGGCAGGTTGGCAGTTTGCGACTGCACGACTAAATGAGCTTCCTCTTTGTCCCAGCTCTTGCCAACACAAGAGTTCGAAACCAAGAAGTTACAAGTAGGTAAATAGGTACCACTTTGGTGGGAAAGTAACAAAATTATGTGCACTCCGGTGTCTAGTCATGCCTGCCACATATCCATGGAAACTTCTGCAGATGCAGACAACGTTGGCTCTTTGGCTGTAAACAGAGATGTACACTGGCTTTTGAGCAAGGGAGACCTCTGCCCTCTGCATGTCCTCTGAAAATGGTAAGATCCTTTCCTGCCTTGTTCAGTGAACAGGTCTCCAGCAACTTGAACTTTGGTATGGATTTACCTTAATGAATCAATTCTAGTAACATAATTAATTTGTGTTTGTTTCTTTTAATTTGTTAGAGCAGGGGAAAAGTTCAGCTGAGCAACCTGAGACAGACAGTTCAAGGCATGTGTAGTTACGGTGGTTGCTTGGATCATCACAACCCCAAACATTGTGTATTTCCATTTTGTCTGATAAAGAGTTCCTGCCGTTTTATGCTGTTTTCCAACCTCTGTGTAGCAACAACTGCCAGTTTGCTCTTGAACTGTAATACAGCTCTTGTGACTTCAGGCTTGTCTGCACTGGTCCCATGAAGCATGTCAAACTTGATTTCACAGTGAATTTCATGCATGTCTCATTTGTGGTATCTGTGCAACACACCAGAAAATCAGTGAGTGCCTAAAAATCATTATACTGTATTTAAAAAATACCCAGAATACCTATCCTAGACTGAAGAAGTTTTTGATTATCTGTTGTGCAACAGGTTGGAATGCAAATATGTTTTCAATACCTCCCCCTCACACACACACAACAACAACAACAACAACAACAACCAGCAAACCCATGCAGAGGTCCATGTTGGAGGAATGGAGCTGAAATTTCCATCATACTCTTTAACTCCTAACCCTACTCTGTTCCCCCAAAGGCATTTACTGTTAGTTCTTCCTGCAAAGGGTGGAGAAGTCCTCACTTGTCATATGCAGTATCTATCAGTTTATGCTGCAGGGCAAATCTAAAGTTATTTTTTAAAATGCTGAAATTTCTTTGGTAAGATGATTTCCTGGAATTACCTCTTCTGGCTATCTTTGCACATGAATGGAGCAAGGCAAGGATCTTTGAAAGCATGGATGGTTAATTATGCACCTTCTCTTCATTATGTGCAATGGGATGACCCAGTCATCTAGAAACATTCAGGGAGTACAGTATTTTTATTTATTTATTTGTTCAGATTTATATTGCCGCCCACTCCCCCAGGTGACTCAGGGCGGCTTACAGTCAAAACAGTAAGAGTACAGTAAGAATCATAAAATACAACCTCACAAAACAACCAAAGCAGAACACAGACTAACTGCCCTCTGGCCGTTGATGGGGGCCTGGAGGTGGGGGCAAGGTCCTCAGCCGCCTGCCAGGCCACGGCGTCTTTTCCCTCAGGCCGTTGGTGTGGGCCCAGAGGAGGGGGCGATGTTCTCAGTCGCCTGCCAGGTCATGACATCCTCTCCCTCAGGCCGCTGGTGTGGGCCCAGAAGTGGGGGCAAGGTCCTCAGTCACCTGCCAGGCCATGGCGTCCACCTGCTTCTAGGAGGAGATGGCTTTTTGCATCTCTGTATGAATCACATACATACTGTATAAATCACACACATGAAAGTACTGTGGTGTCTTAGTGGTCAAAAACCTGAACTTGATAACTGGAAGGTTGGCAGGTGAGCAGTTCAAGATCCAAGTGCTGGATGACTAAGTGAGCTCCCATCTTTGTCCCAGCTCCTGCCAACCCAACAATTTGAAAGCAAGAAATTGCAAGTAGATAAATAGGGACCACTTCAGTGTGAAGGTAAACAGTGTTCCATGCCTGCCACATGTCCCTGGAAATGTCTGCAGATGCAGACAGCGCTGGCTCTTTAGTTTTAATAGAAATGAGCGCTGAACCTAGAGTAAGATATGACTGGTTTTTGAGCAATGGTGACCTTTTGCCTATGAATGACTGGTCTAGGCTTACTCTCTGTAAATCAGTATTTGCTGCAATATGGTCCTTCTCTTTCATCTCTTTGTGATGTATAACTCCATCAATCAATCACTAGTGCTGTAGAAGCATAGCAGAATTATCCTTCAAAGGAGTCTGCCTGTTGCCCCTCTCTAAGAGCTACTAGCCCAAGCTTACTTCATGGCAGTTGTTAGGGATGGGAAAATCATTCTGATTTTCTCTGTATTGTACTCTGATGAATCATTCAACATAGAAATATATCCTATCTCCTATCCCCAGGAGCAGACTTTTGAAGTCCTGCGTTTGACCTTGTTTCCTACTCCTAGAAAAACATCTCACACCAAAATACTGTATAGTAACTATATGTGTGACTGAGTGAGTTTTACTTCAGTGGACTCTAAAAAATAAACCTTTGGGGTGTATGTTTCCTTCTATGCTTCATTTGCCAAAAAAGAAGAAGAAGAAGTTGTGGATGAAATATAGTCCAAGCTCCCTTAAAATACCAGTTTACTGGAGTTTCTATGGGGGCCAGAAAATGCCCCAGAATTAATAAGTTTTAGTCATAGAGCATCAGATTTAGGAAGTTTCCAGTAGTAAAACTTACTACAGTATAAGAAGACAGCACAACAGTGCTAGTAAGACAAAACAGAAGATAAAGTAGCTGTAAAAAGCTAATCTCTATTTTTAAAGCTGGGTGAACATAAAGACAAGGAGGAGTTACCATTAATATCTGAGGCAGCATATGTGTTTTTTGTGCGTGTGACCTTTATGTATGAATATGATATACTGTGAGAAGTAACGTTCAGGTGAAGCATATCAAATAATAAAACTTACGCTTTGGAAAAAGGTAGCAGGCTCACAATAACAGTTGTATAATATTTTCAGATTTAGAGGTTCATTAATGAAATACTATAGAAATTATTTTGGCACACTTGAACTGGCCCAACTTGAAGCTGGATTATGTTACAGGATGTTAAACTGTAATTGAGAATTATTGCCACTGTACCTGGTGCCAAGGGGACTGCAGTGGGTTAGTGGTTAAGACGCTGAACTTGACGACTGGAAGGTTGGCAGGTCAGCAGTTTGGACCCGAGTGCTGCTCAATGGAGTGAGCTCCCATCTCAGTCCCAGTTCCTGCCAACTTAGCAGTTTGAAAGAAAGAAATTGCAAGTAGATAAATAGGAACCACTTGGGTGAGAAGGTAAACTGTTCTGTGCACTCTGGTGTCTAGTCATGCCTGCTACATGTCCATGGAAACATCTACAGATGCAGATAGCACTGGCTCTTGGGCTGTAAATGGAGATGAGCACAGCACCCTAGAGTCAGATACAACTGTCTTTCGAGCAAGGCCAACCTTTATCTTTACTTGGTGGCAGGCGCCATGGCAAGGGAGAAGAGGGATCAAGTATGTTTGATTCCCACAGTGCAATGGAATATTTTAAACAAATTACTTCTCCAAAATTCTCAAAGGCACAGAAAAAAGCACCAAGAATGCTCCCTTCTATGCTTCTTGGCTTGTACACAACTTTTAAATTAGTTGCAGGTTGTTCCTTTGGTACAGCTAGACTTCACTTACTGATTTATAGGTAATATTTTGAATGGTTGGCATGCAGAAGCCTTCCCTTTTGAAGTGGTTGTGTTCTGGGTAAGAAAAACTGCAACAATGTTAGATGCTTCTGTTTGCTTTTGTTGTTATTGTTATAAAATGGGTTGCGGCATGATTGTTTGGAAGAATAAACTGCAATGTGTAATGTGGTACTTTGCAAAGACAATCTTCTTCTGTGACTAGGCCAGACATGAAACTGCCAAAATGAAGGCACCTTTTGGTGAGTTCATTCTTCAGTTCCTTTGCCTGACCTAGTGTGAGAAAGACTAGTTGGCAACACAAGGTTGCTGTTACCAGGGTACATTCAATTGTGGTTCAAAAATACCACAATCTTCGAGGAAGCTCATTCTTTGTACTCCTCAAAGACAATCTAAGGAATATTTTCAAGCTTGAGGGAAGTAAGGAGAAAGACAGAGCTGAGAATGGAAACATGAAGGCTTGTGCTATAGGTGGGAATGAAAAGTTGGGAAATTCAGTGGTACAAAGTACAGTGGTACCCTGCATAATGAACGCTTCACATAGTGAAAAATTTGCATAACAAAGCATTTGTTATGCAAGGGCAATACCTCGCATAACAAAAAAAAGTTCATTATGCGGGGTTTTCGGTAGGTTCAATGGGAACCCCAGTTAACAACCCCCCCCCCCCCATAATGCGGGGTACCAATAATAGTGCTTTACATAACGAAAAAACTGCATAATGAAGAGCTCCATGGAACAGAGGTTTTTTTTTGTTATGCAGGGTTCTACTACTATCGTAGTAAAACTGATGTTACTAATATTACATTAGAAAATGGATTGTTTGCCAAGGGTTGTATAGCTGAGGGAAGTGAATCAGGAATGAGCCGGTGGAAGTCTACCCTTTCTTGTTTTGTATAGTGTCCACTTCTTATTTTACACAGGATAGTCATCTGTTTGAAGAACTATCTGATCTGTGCAAAACAACAACAACAACCAGGGAAAGTAGGTACCCATCAACAGGTTTAGGACAGACGATATATGCACCCTGGTCACAGAGGGAAAGTACTTTGTTTATATTTAAGTTATAACAAGTTATTTCTAAACATTCATCTTGTTACTTAAATTAATGTGTTAATTCTTTAAAAAAAATTCAGTGTCCTCTCCCTTTCTCATTTGTAAAAGGTAAAGCCGCTCAGAGTCGGGTTCTCCCGATTGGGGCGGGGTAACAAATGCAATAAATAATAATAATAATAAAGGTTTCCCTTGCTTGAAAGCCAGTCATATCCCACTCTAGGGGTCAGTTCCAAAGCTGAAGAGCCAGTTTTGTCTGCTTCTGCAGACGTTTCCGTGGTCATGTGGCAGGCATGACTAGACACCGGAGCGCACAGAATGCTGTTACCTTCCCACCAAAGTGGTCCCTATTTATCTACTTGCAATTTCTTGCTTTCAAACTGCTAGGTAAGCAATACCTAAATGCACACCTTATTTCTGCACAATACCTTCTCCAGTGTGGATTGCCACAAGAGCTAATGGCACTGTTCACTACACTGTTCAGTGGTCTTCTACTGGAAATAGTGGAGAAGGGTCGACCACCGTCTACTTCTTAATCCACCATATTTTCCCAGTTCAGTTCTTCCACATGGCTAAATATACAAATACTGCACAAGAACTTACAAAGATGCAAGAATGATTCTGCAGTAATACACTCTCAACTGAAAAATCATGATGTGTATCAATATTAATAACTGGAATTGGGGAAAGAAAAAACAAGGCTTTATTGAAATATGACACATTCATGCTCCAAGTATATTTCAGGAATTGTACAATTCATAGCTTTGAGAGGAAAACTCCTTTTTCACTACAGCTGTCAAGGCCAGATTTTCTGATACCTGATCATTAACCCCAGGAGTCCTGCAGAACCTATAGACCAGGGGTGCCCAAACATTTTGGGCCACGGGCCAGTCATGTGGTTCAGGGAGCCCATACTATGGTCTGGGGGCTGGCCCCGACCCCGATGCCAATTCATCCAGCCTGCAAAGCCCTCATTGCTCCTGGAAGCGGAAGTAAAATGCGCCCGTACGAGCGCATTTTACTTCCACGAGCAATGAGGGCTTTGCGGGCCAGATGAATTGGCATCGGGGTCCAGCTCTGGCCCCAGGGCTGTAGTTTGGACACCCCTGCTGTAGACTTCCAGGAAAAGAAGGAAACAATATATCAGAAGCCCATGTTTTTCACAGCTGATATCCCAATAAAGGGTTAAATCCAGTCACTTCTGATCCTGTCAATATTCCTCTTACAGCCCATTGGCCGAAAAAAGATTCTGCAGCAGAAAAGAGTCCTTGTCTTTCAGTTTAGCAGGTTCTGTATGGTAATCCTAGCCTAGACAGTGATGGTGAACCTTGGCATTCCAGGTGTTCTTGGACATCAGTTGCCAGAAGCTCAAGTCAGCTCTCCTGCTGAACAGGGCTTCTGGGAATTGAAGTTCAAGAACATCTGGAGTTCCAGGGTTCACCATCACCACCCTAGAACAGCTCCCCCCATGATGCTCTGAGCTGTTTCCTGACTATTGCCCAAGCTGTCTGGGAATGATAGGAGTTGTAGTCCAAAACATCTAGAAGATGCCACCTTGGGAAAGGTTGCCTAGCACAGCTCTCTGTGTTTATTCAGAAAGCCATTCTCAAAAGAAGTTGCTCACAGTAACTTAAAAAAGTATAAATCTATTATTTAATTCTCTATTAACCCTATTGTCAAAATCAAGTTTAAAAACCATCCAAATCAGCAAGTTGCATTTTTAAAAAGAAGAAGGGTTGGAGGAGCATTTAATTCATTGAATTAAATGGTGATATTGGTTTGTTTTGAAAAGAAAAATAAATGCTGATGGAAGACACAGAAAGTGATAATTGAACCTCTTTTCTTGGGATGTTGTTCAGTCACACAGTCGAGTTTAACCCTTAGTGACCCCATGGACTGCTGCATACCAGGCTCCTCTGTCATCCACCATCTTCTGGAGTCCGCCTAGATCTATGCTCACTGCATCAACAATGCCATCTAGCCACCACATCCTCTTTCTTCTTTTATTCTCAATCTTTCCCAGCATCAGGGCCTTCTCCAGTGAGTCCTCTCTTCTCATTTGGTGACCAAAGTACTTGAGCTTCAGCTTCAGTATTTGGCCTTCCAAGGAACAGTCAGGGTTGATTTCCTTTAGGATTGACTTATCTGATCTCCTTGCCATCCAAGGGACTCTCAAGAGTCTTCTCCAACATCACAGTTCAAAGGCATCTATTCTTCTGCATTCAGCCTTCTTGGGACAGGAAGTTCTTACTGCAGGATCCTGCTCAGAGGATGGTTGTGTTCTGCATTGTCATCTCTTACGTGTCAGGATGGCACATGGTTGGGGGCTGTATTAAATAATGGGTGATTTACATATGGTGAGATAGTCCTTGAAGTAGTCTGGTCCAAGTGAAATTAATTGTAAAAGCCGTCTTCTTGAATTTTACTCAGAAATTAATTAGCAGCCTAGTGCAGGATTGCTACAAACCTGGGATGGATAAAGTATGCCATGTGTTGTTGAGCTATGAATCCCAGCTTTCCTTGCCTTTCTTTGCCTATGCAGGTTAGGACTGCTGGAAGTAGCAATCCAATGGTGTCTGAAGCCTGCAATAAAGAGATCAGAGTTTTAGTCATTTCTCAGTCACCTCTTAGGGCCAAACTGCAAGGGATCTCATCTGCTCTCCCAATGCCCTCTTATTTTTCTTAAAGCTACGAAACAAGTTGGAAGTCTAGGTTCAGCAGGAAGGAATGAGACCCATAATCCTCCTACCATGAGTGGTGATTCCTAATTTGAAATATTAATGCTCCCCTGTGCAGTGAGGACTGGAGGACTTTGAAGGGGGAAAAGATATAGAGGGAAAGGTTTGAATACTTTCCCCCAGTGTCTCTGATCATGCTGATACATCTCTGTTTTCTAGTTGCTAGGGAACGTAAGAAGGACATTGACTTGCAAGGCTTCTCATTGGCATCTGCCTGACCACTGTGGGAGCAGTATGTTGGAGTAAAATCAATCTGAACCAGCAAGGCTCTTGCTAAGATTTTATGCCCGAAGCCAGAGCACTCCATTCCACTCCAGCTCTTGATAAAAAGCCAGTATAAAACCTAGGAAATTGGATTGAAGATCAAGGCACTTTGGCTCTTAGCTTCATCCTTCATGTTATCAATTCTTTGGCCTTTGTGCATTTTTTAAATTTAGAGGTCTTAGGAAATCCATCCATCCATCCATCCATTATTTCCGTTAGGACTTCCTCCTTTCATTTGTTTTTAGCATAGTAGTACCCAATTTGAAGGGGACTGTGGTGGCTTAGTGGTTAAGACACTGAACTTGATGACTGGAAGACTGAGTACTGCACGATGGAGTGAGCTGCTGTCTGTGTTCCAGCTCCTGCCAATCTACTAGTTTGAAAGCAAGAAATTGCAAGTAGATAAAGAGGTACCACTTCGGCGGGAAGGTAACTAGCATTCCGTGCACTCTGCTGTTTAGTCATGTCTGCCACGTGTCTACAGAAATGCCTGCAGACACAGACAACGCTGCCTCTTTGGCTATAAACAGATGAGCACTGAACCCTAGAGTCAGATACACTAGAACATCGGATAACGTTATGACTTGGTTCCACAAGTCATGATGTTATCCGATTTTTAGCGTTGTCAGATGCATGCATCGAACAACGCTAAAAAAAAAAAAAGCTAGCCTAGGGTCAGTTTGACTTCAGGGACAAACCAAGCGATTTGTCCCTAAAGTCATTCACAGCCCGGATGGGGTTCAAAAGAAGCCTAGCACAGCCCAGCGGGACTGCGCTAGGCTTCTTCCGAACCTCATCCGGGCTGTGTTCGAAGCCTAGCGGCGCCCAGGCTAGCTAGATCCTTGCCTGGACACGCAATCGCACACCCGGGCAAGAATCAGTTTGGGTGACAATCTTCCCCCTGTGCGGGGGGGGGGGGATTGTCACCCAAGCCGAACCGAGTTGCGGCTGGCGATCCCTAGCCGCAGCTCGGTTCAGCTTGGGTGAAGCCTTTCCTCCTGACCCTACTGCACTCACAAAAATTGTTGCAAGCATAGTAGGTTGGGGGAAATGCGCGCTACCCAATCCACCCCCCACGCCCTAGACGATTGATTCAGATAACGCTAAAGGATCGTTATCCAGAATCATTATCCAATGCAAGTTTTCCCCAAAAAACTTGCATTGTTATCCGATGCTAGCGTTATCCGATGCAATCGTTATCCGGTGTATTACTGTATGACTGGCTTTTGAGCAAGGACAACCTTATCCTTTACCTTACCCAATTTGAATTTTGAAAACCTATTTTAGAAAGCATGGGTCATGGTCTCTTACAATAGCTCTAAATATCATAGCTGTTGAAGCTTCATCCATGGATGCACACATGTGCACACACAGACATGCATTTAATGAATTGGGGAGCATTTTTTGGCTCTATGATCATTCTAGGTTGGGTGTTAGAGAAAAGGTTTAATCAAGTGTACTTTTTATAATGTGTAAGTGCCCTTTTCAACAGCACCTTTTTGTTCTTTGCAGTGTTTGGTCATAGGCTGTGCAAATACAATAGGTGTTTGCGCTGATCTAGAAAGGTGCTTATGTTCTTATACCTCCCACTGTGAGGAGATGAAATGTATTGCATATACTGTATATCTATGTATGTAGTATGCGTGTGTGTGTATGTGCATGTATGTGGACACTATACGTGAATCTGAATTTTGTGTTGTTTTTCCTCTTTAACAATGCTTGTTCTTTTCTTGGCAGTGCATGATATATCACTCCAAGCTTCTGTGATTGCTTTTGATATTCTCTCTGTGTTTTTAGGCAAATGACTAAAATATAACCATGAGTGGGGGTGGGGGGGTGGGGGAGACGAGTGTATGTGGAAGGGAGAAGGTCACTTTTAGTTCTGAGGATCCTGAATATTCCTCCTGAGACTCCATTCTACACCCACTACAGAATGATATACAGTATTTGCATGTTAGTGTGGAAAACATATCCTAAAACACAGCAACAAGCCTGAGAACAGAACACAGGAAGGGTCCCCTTTGCAATTGGAGGGAGGTGATAACATATTCATCGCTTCAGAGATAAGATTTCAAAGCTGCTTGAAACAACCTGTTGCTTCTTCCAAATGAACCATCACTAAGCAGAGGCAAGCTAATTTGCAGCTTTTGAAAGCCACTGGAGGATAATTGCACATATTTTACTGCTTAGGCCAGCCCAGTTTCTAATAGCAAAGCTGTCATTTTGGCCTTGAATGAATAAGTAGGGATGGGCAATATTATTATCAAGCAGTAAATAACCCTGGGAAATGTTCTGTAACTACTGTCATGAATAAGTAGCCAAGATAATACTTTGGCAGAGGGTTGTTCTTGATCACCCTTGAGATTGTTCCAATATTGCAATTCTATTAATCCTTGTGTATTGTTATTGCTGCTGCTGCTATGTGTTGTCCAGTCAGAACCATCTTATAGGAGCTCTATTATGGCTTGCAAGATATTTAAGAAGTGGTTTTACTAGTTCCATACCATTAATAAGCTTCCATGGCAGAGCAGGGTTTCAAGCTCAGACCTCCTGAGTCTTTATCCATAGTCTATCCCAGTGATGGCGAACCTTGGCACTCCAGCTGTTCTTGGACTTTAACTCCCAGAAGCCCAAGTCCCTGTGAACCTGGGCTTCTGGAAATGGAATTCCAAGAACAGCTGGAGTGCCAGTAAACCCATTCATGTGGATTCACTGGTCTATCTACCACACTGGGTAGTCTATGGTTTTAAACAAGTTTATATGTATGCATTTCCTTTTCCTAAAATTTAAGTACATATAATTAATATTTGGCTATAATCTGAATCTACAGTTTTAGCCAACTGACTGCTTCTCTGTACTATAGCGTTTACTTAAAATGAAGAATGAAAGGGGCATCCTTACCGGATATCCATGCCAAAGGCACAAATGCCTTTGCAAAGAAAAAAAAGATAGCATACCTCTGTAGTTAACTGTTGATGGGAAACTCTACCCTCCTTCCCCTCTGCTGCCTCATCTTTAATCCAGATTTACACTGGGCAGCCTTCACTTAGGATTGTTCTTTATCAAATAAGACACATGGCCATTTTATTTTGAAAGTGAATCTAGTGCGATTTCTTCTAAATGTGTTTCCCTATTTCCCATAAAAACACTCCTTTTTGTTTCTTGAAGAGGAGCCTCCAGGCATCCCTGGCTAAATTGCATGGGAAACCACTCTTGAAACCAAGAGTGCAGAGCAGGGGTGCCCAAACTACAGCCTGTGGGCCAGATCTGGCCCCCGACACCAATTCATGTGGCCCGTGCTGCCCTCATCACTCCCGAAAATGGAAGTAAAATGAGCCTGTATGAGTGTGTTTTACTTCCGCTCCCGGGAGCAACAAGGGTGATGTGGGCCAAATGAATTGGCATCAAGGGCTGGATCCAACCTGTGGGCTGTAGTTTGGACACCCCTGGTTTAAGCAGAGAAAATGGCAGCTTAAACTCTATCTCATCCTGTTGCAAAACAGATTGCAAGGTGTGTTTTACTTCCATTTTCAGTGGGAGGAACCACGTGACCGGCCCCCTGAACCACATGACCGGTCCATGGCCCAAAAGGTTTGGGCACCTCTGGTGTAGAGAGCTATCAGATGCAAACTTCAGTATAGGAGTTTACTTTTCAGTGAAAATAAGATCCAATATCCCCCTTTGGATCTAAAACACAGCAGGACATTCTCCTTTTCCTCTCTGTATTGCTGTTATGCTCGTTCCCTGAAATTTGGAGCAGATTTTAGGGTGTGAAGGACTCTATGAAAGGGCAAATGCTTCTTTCATTTCTCACTGTTGTAAGCAGATCACTGCTGTAAGCAGAAAGAAGAAATAGGATTTCACCCTACTGTATATGTTATTTTTATGTTCTATTAAATTGTTTCTAACAGTTGACAATCCTATGAATTAGTGACTTCTAGAGAGTCCTGTTCTAAAAGACTATGCATAGTGTACATACCTATTAGGAAGTTATTTTGCCATCCCTGTGGTACGGTATGAACATTTCTACATTTGTTTTTCCATTGGAGTTTACAAAGCAGCTGGCAAGTAGGCGGTGTTAGCCTGGGGTTCCCAACAACAGCAGCATGAATATTTGGGGTGGGGGTGGGGGAGAGGGAAAGATAAACAAAGTTAATCTGTGTGTCCAACCATCACTTTGCCAGACATTATTATGTGTTGTGTACTTTGCTTAATCTGAGTTCTCTCTGAATAGAATGCAAACCAGAAGAGTTTGGTAACAAAACCTTCCATACTTCTTGAAGCTGTTTTGATTCAGCATAGATCTGTCCAGACAGGGGAATTTGGACTGATCTGGTTGCACTTGAAAGGTTCATCTCTTCGATGCAATCTATTTTATCTCTCATTTGAGCAAATTTCCATTCATACTGTTGACCTTTTTTGTCCAACAAGAAGGTTCCAGACAGGTCTTTGGATTGCTCCAATTTGTCCTACTTTTGAGTAATGACATTTCCCTTCTTGCCACCTTCTCCAACTTTCCCCATAGCCATCATTCATCGGCTGCAGGGACATTTCCATTTTTTGTGTTAAATAACAAGTGGCATAATGAAACAGAAATGCATCTACCTAGCACAGTGCACATATGGGGTGCAGGATAGGTACCCTAAGTCTAAGCATATGTGGATATACACAAAAAATTGATCCAAAAGGGCTGCATCAGTAGTAAACTTTATTTATTTATTTATTTTAAAAAAGTAGAATAGATGACTATGGGTGAGAAAATGTTTCTTCATTGTCTCTCTTGTCCAGCCCTGGAGGGCACAGACTCCAATTAAAAACCCTGAATCTTAATGCATTTTGCACAACCAGTATCCAATTTTTTGAAACTCTGCACCTTCAGAGTGTGAAGTGACTCCCCATGTTATTTTTCCATTTAGAAGTTGTCTTAAGCATTAGTGTTAAGCTTTAGTCTTATGCATTGTATTGCCTGGAATGTGTTTTCCATGTGTAAGTACCATCCTTTTCAGATCCTCTTGAGAAAAGGCTCTGCTCAAAGTAAGATGTTGAATCTTGACATGGATGTGCTGGTGCTTTCCTTCCCCCCCTTTTTTTTTTGGGGGGGGGAGGAAGGGGGACCCTGGCCAGTTATCTTGCTATGGTAATAAAGTAGACCCTACTGCCAGTGTCTCAGGTGGCGGTTAACTAATGTGACAACCCTGAAGAATAAAGGCCTTGGGTAGCAAAGTCCACAGGGAAGGATTTTGGTCCCCAAGTGGATTAAATCCCACTTGAATCCATCTTGAGGGAGGGTAGCAGCTCTGATTTCCAATGGTCATGGAGGCAGAAGATGGTCTGGCTGTGAAGATACACCTTGATAATATCCTCAAGGCTGTGGCAGTCCATTGCAGTCCTGGTATTAAATCCTGCATGTCTCATTTCATATGTGCTGCAGGAGATGGCTCCATGATCATAGTGTGTGGGTCACTTCATGGCAAGGTGGGATCCACCTTAAACAAATTCACACCAATGGCATTTTTAATGCTTCAGGGGGAAAAATGAATTCTTGGGTACGAGTTGCAGCTGATGATTTAAAAGTAAGAGAGTAGCACCTTTTAGTTAGTTTAAAGATAAAAATGCCTTGGATTCCTTTATTGGGAGAAAGATAGGATATGAAAAAAGTGAATAAGTCAATTAATGATAATTGACTTATATGATACCCCCCCACTCCTATAACTATAAAAGAAATTAAACACAATTACAGTTACACTACAAAAGGAATTAAGAAATCCTTTATGGTATTATGTTTCAGTAATTGTTGCAAAACATGAGTAAATTGTAACTCATTATTTGTAACAATTACTTGCAAAGTCTGACGAAGAGTAGAATTAATTGTCCTAGAAGATGATATTTAGACAAGAAACAACACAAAACAACAAAAAAGAATGGCTAAAATATTGTGTAACATCTTATTTTGCAGATGTCCAAATATAATAATGTTTAGCTTCACTTCATCGCTAGTATGACACACTGTACCCAATTTTTGCTGCATTATATCTTGATAAGCAGCTTGAAGGTCAACACCACTATTTTTTTAATGATGTTAACAAGATCTTATTTAAAAGCAGGAAGTCAACGAGGATCAATTATGTGCACTGTTGCACGTCTCTTTCAGGAAATACCATTATTAATACTGCTTGTGATTCTACCATGGCTTGTTTAAAGGAAATGAATGTATTCTGTAACAATGGTTGCTATCCTTTTTCATATAAGACATATAACATGTCCCCCGGGGGCTTCTGTGTGTCTTAAGGCTACTTGAGATACAGGCCAACAAAATACATGTTATGTGCAAGAGTAATGTAGGTACAGTTGTACCTCACTTAAAGAGCATAATGTGTTCCACAGGATTGCTCTTTAAGCGAGTTTGCTCTTTAAGCAAAACACCATTGTAAGTGACCCATTGTGACTTCTGGTGGGGGTGATCGAGAACCCCGATTTATTTGTTAAGCGAGTTTTTGGTTTGTTTTATTTGTTAAGCGAAGCGAACATTCAGAGAAAATTCTGCTCTTTAAGCAAGTTATTCTTTAAGCAAGGCGCTCTTTATGCGAGGTTTAACTGTACACCATTTCTGATTCTGGCAGGATGTGTTGAGTGGGAGGGAAGGCAGAATAGTCAGGACAAATTAACATTGTGGCAGGAAAGTGTTTCATTGATTAAAGAATCATAGCATATGTCTTAAAACAGGAATCAAAATGGCTCAAGACTGAAATTTTAGACACATTTGGGATCCTTGCTCTGTGCTTTAAATGCAGATGGTTCCAGGTTCGATCACTGGTGTTGCTTAACAAAAAACCAGGTAGCAAGCTTGATACTTGGAAGGCCAAGCTGGTTAGAGCAGATGATCCTCATCAAATCTGAAAGGTAGGTACAGTATCTGAGTTCTTGAGAATAAGTAGTATTTCTTTACTATGAACTTGTAAAGAAACAGTTCAGTGTCTTTTTGCAGTTAGTTTGGGCTAGACTGAAACCACTTTCTTGTCTTCACAATTTTTGTAGTCAAACACTGTTGCCTTGTGAATAGCAGCATTCATGTACCAACTCTGAATGTCAAGATACAGCATTGTTGAAAACCCTTCCAGCTTTCTCCCGGAGCCCATCCCATGGCAAATACAAACAACAGAAGCGTAGGTGTTTGGTGACCTTTGGTAATAAAAGAAGGGGACTTTGAAGGACTGCAATGTTTGGAGGCAGAATATATGTTCAGTATGTGGTTATTGTTACCTTCACTTCCCCTCTTTAATACTACTGATTTGTCTTGGCAGTGACAAGGTCACAGAAAATTATGACAGGCACTGTGTCCTACTATCTTTATGGACAAGAATGAACTATGTGGTCTAGAAACTAGCATGCAAGTTGAGGCCAATAGGAGAATAACTAAGGAGAGGGTAGATTGGATCTCCTTTAATGTGCTTCTTCCATCTCTCTCTCTCTCCCCCCAACTTTGCTTTACTGATGCAACATGCATTCAGGGTAGTGTGTATTCCGTTTATAAATTGGTCAACTCTTTGGCCCAAAGTAATCCATATTCCATTTCAGAAGAAATTGACTTTTTCAATCTATACAGCTGTGCAAGTCAGTTAGTTTTGCATCGTTTTGCATAAACCCATAGAAGTATCAGCAACCCATGTAGAGTTCTGAAGCCTCAGTCGCTCATGTACTTCCAAGGTGTCTGCCAGCCGTATACATTCAAACATGCTTTTCTCAGTGAAGGCAGCTAGAAAACTGATTATTTTTCACTCACATAGTATAAAATCCAGTATACTCAGAAACTCCTTTTGTAATTTTTATTTATTTGTTTGTATTTGTGAGTCAGGTTGTGATATGCACATAGTCCTGTTTTTGTTTGATTTTATATATTTTCCTAAAGAAATTTCAGGGCAATGCAAAGTAAAACAAACTTTGGGCTCCAAGTATGTGTTGTTGTTGTTGTTGTTGTTGTTGTGGTGGTGGTGGTGGTGGTGGTGCTGCTGCTGCTGCTGCTGGTGGTGGTGGTGGTGGTGGTGGTGGTGGTGGTGGTGCTGCTGCTGCTGCTGGTGCTGGTGCTGGTGATGCATTTATATCCCTTCTTTCCTCCTTTGAACTCAACAGGGTTATCCCTGTTCTCCATATCATCCTTAATACAATTCTATTGAGTAGGTTAGACTGAGAGTCTGATTTGTTCAAGGTCACCAAGTAAGGTCGGTCGCCCTTGCTTGAAAGCCAGTCATATCCGACTCTAGGGTTAGGTGCTCATCTCTGTTTATAGTCAAAGAGCCAGCGCTGTCTGCGTCTGCAGACATTTTCATGGACATGTGGCAGTCATATCTCAACACCAGAGTTCATGGAATGCTGTTCACCTTACCACCAAAGTGGTCCCTATTTCTCTACTTGCTATTTCTTGCTTTCAGACGGCTAGGTTGGCAGAAGGTAGGACAGAGACGGAAGCTCATTCCATCATGCAGTACCCAGGAATTGAACTCTAACCTTCCAGTCAGAGAGTTCAGCATCTTAACCATAGTGGGAAGTAACTTGGTGCAACCCAGTTTACACTCAAGATAATGCCTTTTTTGCATTGGGAAAGTGAAGAAAGACACTCCTCAGGCTTCTTAGTTTACCTTCAGGCTTCTTAATCTATCCTTTCATTGTTATGACATATGCTGACCTTTCATCAACCTTAAATTGTTATTTTTAGGATCAGATGGTGCCACATCCTTCCCTCTCATGCCTTTCTCTTGTTCCTACAAGAAACAGATTGATTGCCTTTATTCTTTAGGTGCAGTTGTAGTATAACTTGCCTTACGCCTGGACAGCATTGTCAGTGATGGCTGTTCTTGAACTTCAGTTCCCAGAAACCCTGATCAGCATGAGTGCTGACTTGGGCTTCTGGTAATTCCAAGTCCAAGAATACCTGGAGTGCCAAGGTTTGCCATCATGAGCAATGGGGGCTGCAGCTCAAAGAAATCAGAAGGACTACATATTCCGCATCCCTGCCTTATACTGGTTGTGAAAGGTTCTTGCTTGCTTTCTTTTACTGGGAAAAATGTTGTATTTTGCATACACAATAAGAGGAATGCTTAAACAGCTTCTGACTTATTGCACATTATATAACAGGAGATAACCAAATACACCAAAGAAGGATATTCATTTTGGAAAGTCTTCAATTTTGAACAAACAGATCTACATCTGTATGAAGGTGACCTTTTTTTTAGGTCAGAGTCCTATTCTTATTTCTGTTTCTGTTCTGATTTTGTCACTGTGGCATTGAGAAGATTTGGCTTTGTACATTCATCCTTATTAATTAATTAATTGATTGATTTGGTTAGTTAGTGAATATATTTCCCCTTTCTCCCAGTGCAGTACCAAAGATAGGTCATGAAACGGATTAAATAAGTTGCTGCTAAGGAGAAGATGCATTGTGATATTAAAACATCATTAAATTAGTTATCACATTAGAAATATAAACTTCTAAAGGAACATTAAAGTGCATAAGAGAGGAAAAAGAAAGTCCTTTCCTGAATAACCAGTTGGTGTCCAGAGGCCTATCTAAACAAAAAGGTCTTCATCTCTTGGTAGAAGGAGAGGAGGGAACCAGCCTAACTCCCCTCACAAGGGATTTCCATAGCTTGGGAGCAGCTGCAGGGAGAGGGGGCTTCTTATGTGACCGTAGAACTGGGTCTGTGAAGCTGGGATTGCGAAAAGATTTCTGTTAAAGACCTTGTGTCTGGGGAGCAGGGCAATAAATTTGGGTTGGTGAGAACCAGGACTTAACCACAAGGTGTGAAATTTGGAGGGTGTGCGCTTTCCCCTAGACCAGGGGTGGCCGAGGGCAAAAGAAGAAGGAGGTGGCTGGGAATGAGATGGCTAGATGGTATTGTCAACACAATGGGCACAGAACTGGGCAGGTTGAGGAGGATGGTGGAGGATAGGGGTACCTGGCATGCGATGGTCGCAAGGGGTCGGACTCGACTATGCGACTGAACAACAAGAAGGGGTGATCAACTTTAGTGCTCTGGGTGTTCTTGCACTTCAGTTCACAAACGTCCTGAATAGCTTGTGTGCTGACTTGGGCTTCTGGTAATCGAAGTCCAAGAACACCTGGAACAACAAGGTTGGCCACCCTTGTCCTAGACCTTACAGATTGCCTGGCAAAATGGTGGTAGACTCAGCTTTCAGTGCAAACAAGCCCTTCTAATTTGTTTTGTAACTCTGCAGTGCTATTGATCCCCTATGGAGGAGAAAAGTAACTGACAGGATGTTCAGTACAGTAATTACATCTTATATTATTTTCACACCATGAATTATATAATGGATTTGGGGGCACATTTTGTTCTGTTTCTCTTGGGTACTTTGCATTAACTCAATTCTTAATAGGCTAGTTACCCAATACAAAGCTCAGTACTACAGCCTACTGATATCCCTACTGTGAAGATCTAACCCTTAAGGGGTCTGTCTGCCTTCAGGGTTGTGATCAACTCCTGTCAAATCACAAAATTAATTTCTCCATGTACCCCAGTCTTCTTTTGTTTTTTCTTCCTTTCCTAATGGACATTTTTTCAGGATGATTTTTAAACGAGAGAATTAAAAGTTTTGAGGGACTTGCATACTTTTGGTCTTTCTTTGCTGAATACATCATTCCTATGTCAGAGTCAATTTGCCTGAGCCACAAGCAGAGCTGAGCTTGGAAAAGTTAGGCTTTTTAGGTCTACAGTTTCTAGAGCCCTCCAAACAATATGTTGCCTGACGCCAAACAGAAGCCATGCTGGATGAGAGTTTTGGACACTACTCCAAACCAGGAGTTTTCTAGGTCTGATACACAGCTTAAGGAGCAAGGGAAGAAATGTTGCTGATGTTAGGAATAGCAGGAGAGGCGCCGTTGGTTATTTACTGCAGGGAATTCATTTGAGCTAAGTGCTAATGTAGGTCAGCTTCCCTGTGGGCCAAGCTCAGTCTTGTCAGCATTTCCATGTCCCAGTAGCTTCTTGTGTTGCTCATGACTGTTTACCCATAAAAAGTAAATACAGTATATTAGGATGCCATGTTAAGCAGCGGAAGACTTGAAAATGTGAGCAGAGCGTGCTGTAAAAAACACAACAATAACACA
Source organism: Furcifer pardalis (assembly GCA_030440675.1). Classification (NCBI taxonomy): domain Eukaryota; kingdom Metazoa; phylum Chordata; class Lepidosauria; order Squamata; family Chamaeleonidae; genus Furcifer; species Furcifer pardalis. Next base: position 77,435,412 of record CP126896.1, read on the forward strand.
GCAGATGAGGATGTTTTCCTACACGCAGTTCCTGAAGAGGAAGGAAGGCTTTGCTCTAGTCTAGTCAATATCTGTCCTCAAAAGGAGGCCAAAGACTAGTCTCCTTCTCAAGGGAAATCATAGACTAAGAACAGCATTTTAAGGAGAGGCTGGTTTTGCAAAGACATGTTAGAGCTCTCCTTCTTAAGAAGATCATCTAAAAAAGAAAAACCCCATCTGAGCTTGCCTGTGAGAATATTTACTTGCAGTCAACCACTCAGGCCTGTTATTTAGAGAGTAAATCTTTGCTGGGGTTTATGTATCACCTGCAAAATGGTGAGCGAGGCACTAGGCAGGATGAAACTGTATGTTGCAATTGTTGGATGAAGAACTGGAGACTTCTCTGATGTTCTAGAAACCGAAAACATACTTTCTCATTTTACTTCTTCAATTTTTATAATATTTCAGTTTCCTCCTCTTTACATGAAATTAATTATAAGGATGTGGCTAGGTCTGTTTGGTTATCAAAGCAGCAGTAACTGAGCATTTGGAGTGGGTGTTTCCAGTAATTACATGTTTGGTAATTTTTTTTTTACAGGAATTACTATTAATTCACTCTTGCTTTGTTTTACTCTGGCAAAAAAGTGTACTCAGCAGGTTTTAATTCCCCAGCTAACAATTCCTGTGAAAATTTCATTTGAACAGTAATCTGTTGGCTTGTTTATGTTATATGAAGCAGGCTTTAACTGATCAATAGACAAAATAAAATTTTAATTTGTGGAAAAATGAAAATTTTGAATTGAGTCTGCAAATTAAGGACTTGCTTGCTTATTTTTGAGAATCTTTAGTGTTTATCTTGAAGTTTGTATACTATTCAAATGCATTTAAATTTAACCCACTGCTGTATAATTGGTTGAATGGTTAACTTTGGTCATAATTGTACTTTTGCACCTGCCCTGTTCTTTTTCTTATGAAGAAATAGATAAGGAGCAGAGTCTTGGACAGATGGTAGGAAATGGATTGAAGAGACACTCAAATACCATGGTGATGAGTTTAGTATTGGACTTTGAACAACACACATAATAGTGTCAATGCCTTGCAATTGAGTCTGTGATAATTACTTTGGTTTACTCTGTTTATAGATGCTGCCACGATGGAATTGAGCTGCACTGAAGTACCTCTTTATGTAAGTTCCACAACATCAGGTTTCTGCCCTCAAAAGTCCTTTCTTTTATTTTGAATAGGGACATGCTGAGAAAAAAGCCTGAATGAAGCAAAGATTCTGTGCTCTGCTTGATAGAGGGGCTCTGAACCACTGAATGCTACTGTTTCTTTGGAGCTAGTATTGCAATATTAGTGCCTTGTATGCATTTTGTGAACCAGCTTTCTGAAGTACAGTACTTAATGAAATAATTGTGGCATTGTGACTTCTGGATTGCTACACTTTTGTGAAGTTTAGCTGGAAGTGTTTGGAATGAGACATTAACTGTAGCATGAAAAAGTAACTCTGTTTCTTAGGAAATAGACATTTCCATAGTAAATGCACATGTTCTTTCTTTCTCTCCTGTATTCAACCTAAATGTTGCAACATGACAAGTAAGGGACATGATACTGGGGCTGGCATAGAACTTTCAAATATTCTATCCTGAGATGTCTGTTCAATTAATTTGATCCTTTTTCTTCAACTGCAAAATCAAACGTATTTGCAAGCAGATGGTTGGGCTAAATCTGAACCCTAGATTTTGTTTCCATTTGTGCAAGGATTGCCCCTCCACTTACAAGCTCTCTGTTATACACTAAATAAGCCTTTATCCAACCTAGTGCCCTTCTGATCTGTTGGATTCAAATCTACCTGTAGCCACGATTGCTTGGGAATGATAGCAAATGTATTTCAGTACTTCTGGGGGTAGGACAAAACTATTTCTACAGGTCACACAGTTCTCAGGACCAGACTGGGGGGGGGGGGGCTTAAGGAGCTGCAGAAGGAAGGGTTCTGTTCTTGAAGTTAGGATCAATTTCACTGAGGATTCACTTTTGAATAAGCATATACTGTACAGAACTTCACTCTCAGTGCAGTCTTTTTTAAAGCTCCAACTTGCCCATTTTTATGTAATATATTCCCTTTGGTGGCTATGTATAGAGGCAGAAATTTTAAAATACTGTATTACCATATACAGAAAATTTTAAATGGTTTGGAACAGGACTTGGAATGAATAGGCATACATTTACTGTGCAGGCATGTGGTACAGTGGTTCAGCTGCAGTACTAGTCAAAACTCTGCTTACAGTCTGAATTCAATTCTGACAGGCTCATGGATAACTCCAGCCTTCCATCATTACAAGGTCAATAAAATGAATAGCCTGCTTGTAGGGAACAAACTGTAGTTTGCATAATTACCTCGTGAGCTGCCTCGAGCAGCAAACTTGACTCTCCAGATGTTCTTAGATTTAGCATGTGTACTGACTTAGGCTTTTGTTAAATCCAAGAATACCTGGAGAGCCAAGTTTGCTGACCCCTGGCCCAGAGACTGCTTAGTATTATGGTACATAAACGGAAACAGTAATACTATGACTCACAGTTATTCTACTAAAACAACAAAGCACCATGTCACAACCTGCCTATAATTGATTTTTAATGCAGCTGGTTAGATAGTGCAGTGAGTTAGGTACCTGACTACAGAGATTGAGATTGAGAGTTCAGTTCCCCATGTGCCTCTTGCAAGTAGAGCCAGCCTGTGTAGCATTGGGCAAGCTGCACTGTTCCAAGGCACCCTCAGAAGAAGGGAACGATAAGCCACTTCTGAGTATTGTCTACCTAGAAAACCTTGGAAAGAGTTCCTGTAAATCAGAACTGACTTGATGCCACAGAATGATTAATTAATGCAGAATATAAAGCACCTGGGAGTTCCTTCCATTAGGGAGGTTCCTGCTCTGTTATTATACCTTTCATGGAAAACTCAGTCGAACCTGTATTTAAATCAGGCACTGGATATGGTTCTTTTGTCTATTTCCTCTGAATAGATTACTGGCTTACTCTCTTTGGATGAAATTCTATACATTTGATGTGAGAGCTTCAAAGCAACCTGGTATTTGTCTAAGGCAGAGATGATGAAAATGACTCGCTTCAATTTCAGTCTTTTTAAAAAGAAGTGTCACAGAACCCATAGAATCAGGAAAATATTGTATGCATACAACTTCAGTTTGGCTTGGGAGGAAGAGAGGATAGTGCTTCTTAAATATGTATATTGTATCTGGCAGAAATTGAATTGCTTATTACAGTAATTTGCAAGCATAAAAATCTCACTTGAAAGCTAACAAGATGCAAGTCAGAAGAAAGCTGCTGGAGTTGAAATTGCAATGCCATATTTTATATGGATGACTGCATTAAGTGTTAAAGTGCTCAAATGTTAAATGATTAAAGACAGAGCAAGGTTTTAAATATTTGAATAAAAGCCAACTCACTTATTTCTTGGGACTGTGGTGGTTTAGTGGTTAAGATGCTGATGACTGGAAGGTCGACAGGTCAGCAGTTTGAGACCTCAGTGCTGCACGACAGAGTGAGTTCCTGTCTCTGTCCCAACTCTTGCCATTCTAGCAGTTTGAAACAAGAAATTGCAAGTAGATAAGTAGGTACTACTTGGGTGGGAAGGTAAACAGTGTTACGTGCTCTCCAGTGTCTAGGCATGCTTGCTACATGTCCATGGAAACATCTGCAGATGCAGACAGCACTGGCTCTTTGGCTATAAACAGAGATGAGCACTGAACCCTAGACTCAGATACGACTGGATTTTGAGCAAGGACAACCTTTACCTCTTATTTCCTATAGTTATCACTGCCATGTTAATATTTCCCAAGGGACAGGGCATATACATACAAATCCAACAAAAATGTTTACTGAGACCTTAAAAGACTTCACATAGTTTATTTGGCTTAAGCTTTCATATCTCATTAAGAGGAAGATAATCTTGAAAACATTATATACAATAAAAAACTTAGGACATCAAGGTACCAATGGTTTTTTGTTGTTTTGGTGACATTTATAGGTACAGTATTCTGATTCTGATCTTATTGTTGACACACATTTTATTTCATTACCTGTAATCATGTGTTTACATTGGGCATTATGCACTTTCCCCTTAGACATAAAGGTCTGTTTTCTTTCTTCAGCTTGCATTCCCAGGCATCCAGTGAAATAGGATGCTAAATAGTGCAATACGACGTTGAATCAATGAATGATTTAAGCACTTGCTTTTATTCTCCAGCCCTGTCCAGTTTTCCTTCCTTGGACCACAGTAAATTTATAAGATGCACTGACCTTCCCATTCCATCTAACATCCTGTCACGCTGTGTGCATATGAATGTGTGTAGATGACATACTGGGATATTGAGAAATACTGGAGTCTTCCATATACAGGTTCTGCATCTATATTGCAAGTGGATTGTGTCCAAATTGAGTAATGGCATGTAATTACCACGTGTGCTTCTTTTAACTGTGGCTTGGAGGAAACAAGTTGCTGATTGAAACTGGATAATAAGCCAGAAAACCATATACAGTGGTACCTCGCTTTATTTATTTATTTAAATTTGTTTATCGCCCTCCTCCCCGAAGGGACCCAGGGCGATTCCCAACAAACAGCAAGACAACAATTTAAAACCAGTTCAGAAATTAAATGTTTTAAAAGTTTTAAAAGAAGCTTAAAAACTTAGCATTAAAAACCAGGCATTATAGCTAGGCATTATAGCTAGGAGGCACTGGGTGTCAAACCATCCAGCCAGCTGGGGAAATTGATCGATACATTCCCCAGACCTGACCTGCCAGCCAGGTTTTCAATCCTTTCCTGAAGGACAGCAGCTCCGTTTGCAGGTGTAGTTCTATTGGGAGGAGGTTCCACAGGGCCGGAGCGGACACAGAGAAGGTCCTCCTTCTAGTGCCAGAGAGGTGCGCCTCTCTGGCTGATGGCACAACCAGAGAGCCTCTCCGGTCCACTCTGGTGGGACGGACAGATGTCCTTGGGATGATGCGGTCTCTTAAGTATCCTGGTCCACTACCAGGATGCTTAAAGAGCATAATGCGTTCCACAGGATTGCTCTTTAAGCGAATTTGCTCTTTAAGCGAAACACCATTGTAAGTGACCAATTGTGACTTCTGGCTGGGGGGGGGATTGCAATCCCCGATTTATTTGTTAAGCAAGTTTTTGGTTTTAGTTGTTAAGCAAAGCGACCCATTCAGATAAAATTCTGAAGGAGACTTCTAGCCATGTCATATTTCCTTTTTTATATCTCTAAAATGGTCCTTGTGGCACTTGGAGGTTCGTCACAACAGACAATTGTCCCCTAGACCCCTCTGGAGTCCCCACTCCTTCTTTAAAAATGTCTGACACTTTCCAAAGCACTTCCATAGTATAGAGTAATCTAAGGCAGGGGTTCCCAACCTTTTCAAACCAAGGGCCAGGTAACGTTCCCTCAGACATTTTGGGGGCCAGATGTCCATTTTGCCTTGCCTTTCACACATGACACTTCTGGGTGTGGGGAGGCAGTGGAGGGCCACATGAAATTGTGTTGTGGGCCACATCCAGCCCCTGGACCATAGGTTGAGAACCCTTGTCTTAAAGGCCAGTAGTATGCTAGTATGGAGACTAAGACAGAGGAGGCTGATGGGGAAACGCTTATTTTAAAAATACTCTCCTCCCCCCCCTCCTCACAGGTAAATAAAATTAGCCTTCCTACCTGCCTGCCTGAGCTACCTGCCTGCAGCTGCTTTTAAACTGTGGAAAACATGGCAAATCACATGGCTGGCTGCCTGGAATGGCGTCAGGGGCCAGGTTTGGCCTGAGGGCTGTAGGTTCCAAATGCCTGATCTAGGACCTAGGCCATTGATGGCAAACCTTGGCACTCCAGGTATTCTGGAACTTCCCAGAAGCCCTGATCAGCAGGAGTGCTGACTTGGATTTCTGGTAATTGATGTCCAAGAACATCTTGGAGTCCCATCACGGACCTAGGACCTAGGCCATTATTCTAAAAAAGTAGTGACTCTCCGGCATTTGGGGCAGAGATTTCCACATCACTTCTTTCCTGACCTTTTTGACAAGAGTTGTCAGTTGAGTTAGTGTGGTGTAATAGTTTGATTTTTGAATGGTATCTCCTCTTTTTAAAGCGTTACATCCACTGGGTGACTTTGGGTCCATCACTCGCTCTCCCAACCTAACCTACTTCACAGTGTTGTTTAAGGATAAATTGGGAGGTGGAGGAAGGAAAACCCTGTAAGCTGCTTTGAGCTCACTAGAGGAAAGATGGGATATAAATTAAAACAAATAAATGTAGGAACTCTCTCTGAGGTAATAGTTGCAAAAAAGAAAGTCCCTTTGTGTTATCCATGCTAAGATGTGTGAGAAACCTTCAGGTTTTGTTGGAGAATAATAACAATTACCTCGTATTATAGTTCCCGAGACGAGGTGAGTAATGTAAGTGCTATGGGCCATCTTATCTGGCCTTTCTCGACAACTGGGAAATCTTGTTGGGCAAGCATAGGTCCTAAGGCGTAGCTAAGCAGAATCCTGTATTCCAGCCCCAAACTGCTATTATGTAAATTACTTTTTCATAAGAAAAATTGTCTTGAAGTTAGCAATGACCGTTTGCAAATCATGTCAGAAGTACACAAAGGTACTTTCTGGGTTGAAAGGATTTTTGTTGAAGGAACTTCGATTAGGGGATGCCCGAATGAGGCTCCTTTCATATCCCTAAGATCTTTTCCCACCAAAGTGGTCCCTATTTATCTAATGCTATTTATCTAATGCACTCATTCCGTCATGTAGTACTCGGGTCTTGAACTTCTGACTTTTTCCAGCTAACAAGATGACCTTCTTAACCACTGATCCACCGCGGTCCCAGTAATTCTATCAGGTTTTGAAAGCCCTTGGGATCTGGTTCAGAAGACCTAAAAGAGAAGCGAGGAGACCTAGAAAGTTCATTAACGTACAGTATTCCCAGTGAGAAATTTCTTATAAGCTTCACATAAAATTTTATTTTGAAACAAGGAATTAGTGAAAGAAAATGACTTTAGAGAAATTATGGGGAGAATTTTTGGATAACATATTAGGGAAGAGGGAAAAGAACAAAGCCAGAACTATTTGATATTGTGCATAAGTCTTACGGGTGGAGGGTGCATGTAGATATTAATGTAATGCTTTGTATATATCGTTTCAGCATTTTTTGTGTTTGTAATTTCTTTTTAAAATCATAAAAAAAAATTTTTTTTTGACATTTAAATTGGAGGCAGCATAAAAGAACATTACATTACTGAAAATACTAGAATTGCTGAGATTCTGCTGTAGGTAGTGAAAAGTGAGTTGGTCACCTGGGTAGAGCTTAATATGAGTTTCCCACACTTTCACTTGCAACAGCTTTCTCCGACCTGTTGCCCTCCAGATCTTTCGGGCTCCAACTCTTAATAGTCCTTCTTGATGAGCCAAATACAATAGTTGATATGTTGAACCTGAAGTTACCATTTATCCTCTTTGGATGGCCAGTCTCTCACAAGGTGGCTCTTGATCAGCAACAAGTACTACATTTACGTTGTTATTGCCATGTTCAAAATCCTCAGGCCACACCTTCAGTCTAACCCAGTGGTGCCCAAACTAGGGGCCGGATGCGGCCCCCAATGCCAATTCATCTGGCCCGGCCCTCAAAGCCCTCATCGCTCCTGGAAGCGGAAGTAAAACGTGCCCGTACGGGTGTGTTTTAATTCCACTTCCAGGCACGACGAGGGCTTTGTGGGACAGATGAATTGGCATTGGGGGCCACACCTGGCCCCCAGGCCTTAGTAACCGGCTCTTTGAACCACATGATCCGCCTACAGCCCAAAAAGTTTGGGCACCCATGGTCTAACCTACCTCACAAGGTATTGTGAAGATTAAGTGGCTAGGGAAGCTCTTTGAAGGAAAAATAGGATACAAATGTAATTAATTAATAAGACATATTAATACCTGACCAATGACCAGCAAAATGTCAAATGTTATAGATATAAGTATCTGAAGGCTATCAGATTAGGGGTACCTATTTTAGAAATAAAATGTGTTAGTAACAAAACACAGTTATCCTGTGAATGTGCAAAGTACTTTTCCTTCACCACTGACTTGTATCAGCTCAGTGTATATATTTTAAAATTAGCAACATTTCCATATCAGTGCAGTTGGTTTGAAAATATTTTCCCCATGATGTTGTGCTTCATTTTAAAAATTAAAAAATCTTATGAGTCTTGAAGTGGAAAAAGAAGGGAGGTTTCAACATAGTGAATGTAGTATTTTTTTTTAAAATGTAAACTTGATTTATCTAAAGCTAATAAGCTTTTGAGTTAATAAAACAGAAGGTACGGCAAACAATAGAGATTGAGGCAGTAACATTTTACATTACAGTTGAAAGGGAGATAAGAACATTGAATTGGCTGAAAACGTATAGTAAGTTGCTACTAGAATAGATGGGGTACACAGAAAGAGCCTCCTTCGAAGATTGTGGTATTTTTAAACCACAATTGGGCATGTCCTAATAATGGAAACCTTGTGTTGCTGGCTAATCTTTCTAACACTAGGTCAGATGAAAGGAACTACAGAATGAACTCACCAAAGGTGGCTTCATTTTGGCAGTTTCACATCTGACCTAGACAAGGAGGAAGAAGACTACAGTAGACCCTTTATTGAATTTGTGGGGATCTGGTGAGTCACCTCATCTGTAAATTACACTTATTCAGTGTGCCTACTCTATTTGCTGCTTACTTACTGGATTTCAGCCAGTAATTCCTACAGAAGTGTTTGCCAACATTAGAAATTATCTGCCTAAGAGTTTGTCCATTTGGTGGAAAAAGTATTGGTTTAGTGCAGTGTTTCCCAAATGCTGGTGTTTGGACTTCAGTTCCCATAAGCCTAAGCCATTATATTGACTGATCAGTGCTTTGGGGAATTGACTTAAGCTTCTGGGAACTGAAGTCGAAACACCAGCATTTGGGAAACACTGGTTTAGTGCAGTGGTTCCCAATTAGTTTTTTCTACGTACCCCTTCAAGAAAGACCTCAAACTTGCGTACCCCTTATTGCAGGAACGTTAAATAAAAATGAAATCAGGTGTATTTTATATTTATTACCATCAAAAGCCATTCTAATGACAGAGAACACATGTTTCATTAATGTGACAAATGTGCACGTTTTTCTTTGCACAACTCTGAAAAATCTGGTTGCATTTTGATCAGCTTCAATCTCAAGTCGTCTTCGAGTTGAAGTCTGTGACGATGTTTAGTTTTTAAGTTTGTCATTGCAGAAAATCCACTCTCGCAAAGGTACGTCGTGCAAAATGGCAGTAAATGTTTTATTGCTACTTCGCTGACACGATAAACATCTTTAAGACCAGCCCAAAAATTAACCAGTGATTGCTCCGCAAAACAACTTTTGAGTCTACTGTTGCATGAGATGTTTATTAATTCCTCTTGATCAGAGATGGATAGGTGATCGGTGGGACAGTTTCCAAAGGGGTTGTTTACCCAGTTCCATTGCGACGATATTTCTGGGAAATAAGTGCATAATGCGGTCGACAAATTTTGCAAAAAATTGAATTTGTCCTTCTGTATTCGAAGTAGGTACATAGTAGAAAACAAATTAAACATTATTGCTTTGTATTGAAATTTACAATGAAAATAGTATTAATGTAACTTAAAATCTAGAAAACAGAATCTGCGAACATGCTTACAACTGAAGCAGCTTGAATATTATTTTTATTTTCTAAACATCATTACATTGTATTGCAGTTTATAGTGAAAGTGCAAATTTAAACACAGTTTTAAAACATTATCTTACCGTTTACCGAGGTAGGTATATAAGGCTGATTGACGCGACATGGTGCGACAAATATTTATTAATTTACAATTAAAACAACACAACGAGCACAGTGACACGCTCACGCGACATAAACCGAACTGACTGATTGACAGTGACGAGCAAATAGGCGGGAATGGGGGCGGCCGCGATCGGGTGACGCGAGGTGTGGGAGGCGCGGGAAAAACTGCCGCCGTGGGAGAAAGCGCTTGATGCATATGATTGACTTACCTACTGATCATTTAATTAAATTGAATAATTTTTTGGCAATTGTTATTGCATTATTGTTTTTAAAGGATTTAATATTTTAGTTAAGAGATTGCTGCGCGTACCCCTTGTTGCAATCTCGCGTACCCCTGGGGGTACGCGTACCACTAATTGGGAACCACTGGTTTAGTGGTGTTCCTTTTGAGCCCCCACCACCACTAGATGATGTTTGTTTAAATTTGTTGAGATCCACAAATTTGACCTGCATTCTGAGAGGATTTTGTATTATTTTGCACTGTGCTTTTTTGTTTGTGGGGCCATAGCTTAGTATTAAAGTGATTTCTTTGGAAGGAGCTATGGCCAAACTGAATCAGGCTTAATTACAAAATAACTTTTGCTTGTTCAGACAAGCCCTCAGATATAATTTCATAGACTCACATGGGAGAATGGCAGGGAGTATTGAGACTTAATGTTATCGAAGTAGTCAATAAATCGGTCCAAAACTGAGTAAAAATTTTTTTTGTATTGTTTACATTTTGTTTATATTAAACATTTTAATTCTGTTTCCCACAAGGCCTTTCTCATGGCAGTTTGCAGCAATTAAACAAACAGTGCAAAACAGCAGGAAACGATAATAATTTAATGTCTCTTATCTTGTCTCTTATGTAAGATTGTTTGTTCTTATGTTCAGTGGGCAACATGGTTGGAATGTCCAGAGAATTCTGCTAGCCTTTCAAAGCTGTTTATATCTGAACAGATTATATGTGCATGGAACAGATCTTGCAAGGTCCGTTTGATAAGGAAGCTGCTTTTGCCCAGTCCCTCAGGACTGCAAGGGAGCCTTGGCACTAAAACAACTTTGGACCTCTAATCTGGACTGCTAAATCCTCAGCCACTGCTGAGCATATGACTGCTTTTTCAGGTTGTGAGAAATGTAGTGTAAGATATTTCTTTAATCAAATGTCAACATGCATTTAGCTTACAATGACAAAGGCTCACTTCTACTTCACTATTACTTGATAAGCCAAAACCTTTCATTTCCCACATTGCCAACATACGTTGGATCATGGAGAAAACAAAGGAATATCAGAAACAAGTCTACTTCTGTTTCATTGACTACACCAAGGCCTTTGACTGTGTGGACCACAACAAAATGTGGCAAGTAATTAAAGAGATGGGAATACCAGAACACTTTATATGCCTCATGAGAAATCTGTACAAGAGTAAAGAAGCAACAGTTAGGACAGAATACGGAATGACAGAGTGGTTTGGAATAGGAAAAGGAGTAAGACAAGGCTGCATTTAGTCACCCTGCTTATTCAACTTATACACAGAGCACATAATGCGCAATGCAGGGTTGGATGAATCACAAGTTGGGATAAAAATTGCTGGGAGAAACATCAACAACTTGAGATATGCAGATACTACCCTAATTTATTTATTTATTTATTTATTTATTTATTACACTTGATACCCCGCCCCAATCGGGAGAACCCGACTCTGAGCGGCTTACAAAACACTAAAAATAAAAGTAAAAGCATAAGAAACAATTTACTCCAATAAAACATCAGTTAAAAGGTCATCAAAATATTACCACAAAAATTAAAAACAGTACACAGTCCCACTTCCAGACCCAGGTTGGCAGTCCTTTAAATAAGCCACCTGGTAAGGGAACTCGTATTCCCAGGTCCCCAAACCTGTCCAGCCAGCCAGGTTTTCAAACCCTTCCGGAAGGGCAGGAGCTCTGTCTGAAGGCGCAGTTCAGTGGGCAGGAGGTTCCAGAGGGCCGGGGCGGACACGGAGAAGGCTCTTCTCCTGGTACAGGCGAGATGCGCCATTCTCGCCGAAGGAACAACGAGGGAGCCTCTCCGATCCGCCCTGGTGGGACGGGCAGATGTTCTTGGGGTGACGCGGTCTCTTAGGTATCCTGGCCCAATACCATATAGGGCTTTAAAGGTAATAACCAGCACCTTGAATTGCACCCGGAGACATACTGGCAGCCAATGCAGCTCCCGGAGCAGCGGTGAGGCATGAGCATAACGCCCACACCCCACCACTACCCGGGCTGCCGCATTTTGAACCAGCTGGAGTCTCCGGATGGTCATCAGGGGCAGCCCCATGTAGAGCGCATTGCAGTAATCAAGTCTGGAGGTGACCAACGCATGTGTGACCATAAGCAGAGCATCCCGGTCCAGGAGTGGGCGTAACTGGCGTATTACACGAAGTTGTGCAAAAGCCCTCCTGGCCACGGCTGCCACCTGCTCTTCGAACAGTAGCCGTGAGTCCAGGAGGACCCCCAGATTACGCACCGGGTCTGTTTGGGGCAGGGCTGCCCCATCCAGAACCAAAGGTGGAAGCTCCTTTGTTAACACGGGACCCCTTACCCACAGCCACTCAGTCTTGCCGGGATTCAGCTGTAGCCCGTTGTCCCCCATCCAGACCTTAACAGCCTTCAGGCACCTGGAAAGGACTTCCACCACACTGCTTGGGTCCCCACGGGCGGAGATGTATAACTGGGTATCATCTGCATATTGATGATACCTTACCCCGTGGGAACGGATGATCTCACCCAGCGGCTTCATATAGATGTTAAACAAGAGAGGAGAAAGTACCGAACCCTGAGGCACCCCGTATTGCAGGGGCCTAGGGCTGGACTTCTCCTTCTCCAGGCATACCGACTGGGTCCTGCCCCTCAGGAATGAGGCAAACCAGGACAACACTGTGCCCTGGATCCCCAGACCCTGGAGCCTACCCAGAAGGATGCCATGATCGACAGTATCAAAAGCCGCTGAGAGATCGAGAAGAGGAAGGACAGACGGTTCCCCTCCGTCCCGCTCTCTCCAGAGATCATCCACCAAAGCGACCAGTGCAGTTTCGGTACCATATCCGGGCCTGAATCCTGACTGAAACGGGTCCAGATAATCCGCTTCATCCAGGACCTCCTGCAACTGCTGCGCCACAGCCTTTTCCAAAACCTTACCTAAAAAGGTAGGTTGGACACTGGACGGTAGTTGGAAATTATTGTGGGGTCGAGGGATGGCTTTTTCAGGAGGGGGAGCACCAAAGCGTGTTTAAAAGGTGCAGGAAAATGCCCCTCCTTTAAAGAAGAATTGATGATCGCCTCGACCCAGCCACCTGCCACAGACCTGGAAGAAAGTGAGGCAGTAATGGCAGAAAGTGAGGAAGACCTAAAGAAGCTTCTGCTTAGGTTGAAAGAAGACAGTGCAAAAGCTGGCTTGAGACTCAACATGAAGAAAACCAAGATAATGGCAACATGTCCTATCAGTCCCTGGAAAATAGATGGGGAAGAAGTAGAAGCAGTGACAGATTTTACTTTCTTAGTATCCAAGATCACTGCAGATGCTGATTGCAGCCATGAAATAAAAAGGCAACTGATGCTTGGGAGACAAGCTATGAGAAACCTGGGGAACATAAAAGTAGAGACATCACCTTGCAAACAAACATTCGCATAGTCAAAGCAATGTTATTCTCGGTGGTAATGTGTGGTTGTGAGAGCTGGACCATTAGGAAAACTGAGCGCAGAAGAATAGATGCCTTTAAAATGTGGTGCTGGAGGAAAGTTTTGAGAGTCCCATGGACAGCGAGGAGAACAAATAGGTCGATTCTAGAAGAAATCAAGCTTGACTGCTCCCTGGAAGGTCAAATAGTAAAGATGTACTTTGGACATCAAACAAGAAGAGAAGATTCACTTGAGAAAGCCTTGATGCTGGGAAAGGTGGAGGGCAAAAGAAGATGGGGGCAGCAAAAAATGAGATGGCTAGATGGTATTATAGATGCAATGGGCACAATGCTGGGCAGGCTGAGGAGGATGGTGGAAGACAGAGGTGCCTGACAGGCAATGGTCCATAGGGTCACGAAGGGTCGGAATTGACTGCGTGACTGAACAACAACAATAGTTCAGATATTAAATAACTCTTTTGATCTCCTCGAACTTTGCAGATAACCTTTCCTTCCATAGGCTGTTAATTTTTCCCCCTACAAGGTACATAGTTTGTTTTTAATCATGAGTTGTCAGAGTTTACTTAGTTCTCTTAGTTAAGTCTTTTGTTCTGGTTACTGCAGAATAGGTGTATTATGGATACATTTAATATTAGGGAGCAGCACTGTAATAATAATAATAATAATAATAATAATAATAATAATAATAATAATAATAATAATAATAATAATAATAATAATAATAATAATAATAATAATAATAATAATAATAATAATAATAATAATAATAATAATACAGGTGGGGTGATGGTGGTGGTCCCCCTCAGTGGAGGAAATGTCTCTGGAAACCATTATATTGGGCCCAATGGAAAAATGAGTGGAGGAGGAACTCTGATTCCCAATGGTCATGGAGATGGAAGAGGCTATGCCAGATGGACTGTCTGTGAAGGCGCAGCTTGTTAATATCCTCAAGGCTGTGGCAGTCCATTGCAGTCCTGCATGTCCCATCTCATATGTGCCACAGGAGATGGCTCTAAGATCATAGTGTGTTGGTCACTTCTTTACAAGCAAGGATCCATCTTAAACAAATTCATGCCAGTGCCATTTTTCCTGCTTCAGGAAAAAATGCATTCTTAGATACGAGTTGCAGTCAATGATGATAATATATATATTCCTGCCAAACTAGCAGTTTGGAGGCAAGAAATTGCAAGTAGATAAATAGGTACCAATTGGGTGGGAAGGTAAACAGCGTTCTGTGCAGTCCAGTGTCTCGTCATGCCTGTCACATGTCCATGGATACATCTGCAGATGCAGACAGTGCTGGCTCTTTGGTTATAAACAGATGAGCACTGAACCCTAGAGTCTGATATGACTGGCTTTCAAACAAGGGGGACACTTATATAATATACTTATATAATATACTCTATACATGCATGCACACAAAGATAGAGATATGCAAAGCTTTACTGTATCAAGTTAGGAAATATTACAACCCAAAGATTAATTAAGTAACATGCAAACAAATCTTAATAATCAGGTGGTGAAGAACTTGCCCTGAAGGAGTTCAGAACAATATTAAAGAGAAGAAAAGACTGATGGTGAAACAGCCTTGAGAAGTGCTAAGTTTGTAGCCTTCTGGGAGAAGATCTCCCTTCTGTTACAGGACTAGCCTTGGGACTTTATTACAGTTGGGGATTGATTAATACAGAACATCTGGCTAGGCTGAGCTAACCTTTGGATGGGCTGTATCTTGGAAGAGAATTGTCCTGTTATCCTACCACCCCAAGTTCCCTTTGGTTGGGGTATGATCAATAGATGATAATAAGGGATATAACCATCCCCAGGAACAACATGGTAGTTGGTTAAAGTTTTGACGTTCCTGTGTGGATCACTGAATCGGTTCGGATAGCCTTCTAACCCAAGTTGCAGAGGAGCTTCCTGTAAGGTTTGCCCCGTGGAGTGCACGAGATAGGAGCTTGTGAGTAGAGAGGAAAGACCGAGGCACTAGCCTGGCTAATCAGCTACACAAGATGGTGGTTAAGGTTCCACTCTTTAGCAATCTTCAGAGCTGGGTAGATCAGTTCCTGGTTGCAAATTGAGGCAGCAACCACTTGAGTCAGGTAAGTCTTAGCTCAAATTGTCCTATCCTTTTTGGAGGACTTGTTTCTGGTGAGGAGAGAAAAGAAATGGGAGGGACAGAAAGCTTTTCCCCTGGCCTGGGTGTGAGGGAATCCTGTAGGGTTGTTATTGTTTCTAAAACCTTCTTTTAAAAAAAGTTTATCATACAGGGACTGATCATTGGGAACCGTCAAAACTTTAAAACCTTGGAATTAAAAAAATGTTCAGAATCATGCAATTGGGGTAGTATTCAAGAACACAACAAACACTTTAGTACAATTTGCCATACAAGACTTATATGATTTCCCCTACACAGGCATAAATCAGCAACAAGGTTCTTGACCACTCGAAATTATTTATTTATTTATTTAAATTTGTTTATTGCCCTCCTCCCCAAAGGGACCCAGGGCGATTCCCAACACAACAGCATAGACAACAATTTAAAACCAGTTCAGAAATTAAAAGTTTTAAAAGAAGCTTAAAAACTTAGCATTAAAAACTAGCCATTATAGCTAGGCATTGTAGCTAGGAGGCACTGGGTGTCAAACCATCCAGCCAGCTGGGGAAATTGATCGATACATTCCCCAGACCTTACCTGCCAGCCAGGTTTTCACTCCTTTTCTGAAGGACAGCAGCTCCGTTTGCAGGTGTAGTTCTATTGGGAGGAGGTTCCATAGGGCCGGAGCTGACACAGAGAAAGCCCTCCTTCTAGTGCTAGAGAGGTGCGCCTCTCTGGCTGATGGCACAACCAGAGATCCTCTCCGGTCCACTCTGGTGGGACGGACAGATGTCCTTGGGACAATGCAGTCTCTTAAGTATCCTGGGCGGTCTCTTAAGTATCCGTATGGGCGCGTTTTACTTCCGCTTCCAGGAGCGATGAGGGCTTCGCGAGCCAGATGAATTGGCGTCAGGGGCTGTGGCCCCTGGGCCTTAGTTTGGGCACCACTGGTCGAGGTGAAAGTAAAGGTCACCTTTGCTTAAAAGTCAGTCATATCTGACTCTAAGGTTCAGTGCTCATAACCAAAGAGCTAGTGCTGTCTGCATTTGCAGATATTTTTGTAGACATGTGGCAAGCATGACTAGACACTGGGGGCGGGGGGGCGGGCACAGAATGCTGTTTACTTTCCCACCGAAGTGATTACCTATTTATCTACTTGCAATTTCTTGCTTTCAAACTGCTAGTTTGGCAGGAGCTAGGACAGAGACAGGAGCTAGGATAGATGCTCAGTCCATTGTGCAGCATTCAGGTCTCAACCTGCCAACCTTCTGGTCATGAAGTTCAGTATCTTAACCACTAAGCCACCGCAGTCCCTGCACTGTCTACATAGAGATAATCAAATCCTTTTCTTAAACCTGTTCCTTGACGCATGTAGAGTAAAGGAACCCAAGTGTTCGGCATTACTCAGGGACTTTGTAAGTCTTCTAATAAGCCTGTAGCTTGAAAACCCCTTTTCCACACATGTCGGTTTTGAAATTCAACATATTATTAACGGCCAAGGCAAACTTTCTAGATCACCCTTTGGCTAGGAATTGCAAAAATTTAATTCCAGACCTGAATTGACCTTGTGATGCAGCAGACATTATCATGAGTTTTTTTTCCAAGCAGAAAGGTAGCAATAAGTTTTATCAAGTATATCACATTCAAAAGTATTTTCTGTTAAATGAGTTTTGAGGTTACTTTGCCCAGAGCTCTGACTCAATTATAATTTAATTATAGTAGAGGTATAATATAATCAGGAGTTGGCTTGGAGCTCTATTATGAATTCAGAGGGGGAAATGGGTTAAAAAAAGCCAGTGTACATATAATCTAGTGCCATTCTAGTCTCTCTATCCAAGCTAAATGAAAACTAGATGGTCACATTTATGAAGATTTTAAGGCAAAGAAAATGTGGAGCTGGAGAAAATGGCGGAAAGGGCATAGAGCAGTATTGGTGAACCTTTTAGAGACCAAGTGGCCAAACAGAAGGGTGGGGTGAACTCTGTGCTGGGGGAGGGAGGGAGGAAGCGCTCCCATTGGGCTGCTGGGCAGAGGGGCGGAGTGAACTCTGTGCTGGGGTGATAGTGCATGTGCCAACAGAGAGGGCTTGGAGTGCCACGTCTGGCCCGCTTGCCATAGGTTCGCCACCACTGGCATAGAGGGTTACATTTGCCCTTTTGTTTCTTATTCCTTCCCTTTAAATTTTTCCCATTTTAGAACCACATAATTTGTTTGGTGCTTCAGCTAGAAAGCAGGATACTGTACGTAGTTGGAAAAATAGGCAAAATAACAATACTACGTACTTTGAGTTTTACACCAGATAGGTTGTGTATACTGGTTTGGAGGTGGTTTACCATGGAAACTGTCTTCTCACGGGTGCCCCCACTCAATTGGAGAATGATTTCCTGAGGCAGCGCTCTGTCTGCTTAAATAGATTTTCCGAATTGGGCAAACTTCTTTTTATTTTCATGGAACTTCTAATTTAATCTGATCTGTTTCTTTCTTAGCCTTAAATTTAACCTATTCTTTAAAATTCTTTTGTTTTGCATATGTTTTATATGTTTTAAAATGTGGTATAAAATTTTTTGCAAGTGTCTGAGAATTTGAGAGGGAGATGGGGAGGAGATTTAAAGCTCTGTAAAAATTGCTTAAATTTATTGTTTTTCTTCAAGCTCACCTCCTCATGCCACCTTACGCATTTGTTCTTACACTGAGACTAGCAAGGATCTTCTTAGTAAATTAACATAAGTTAAAATAACAGAGAGCTAGTTGAAACACATTTCTAGCCAAGGGCAGATAATTATTTTAGCAAGTGTTCAAAAATGTTTCTTCTCAGACTTTGTAAAGGTCTTTTTTTTTAAGTATAGCTGCCATCTCACCAACCACACACACTTAACCAGCATGCCTTGCATTCATACCTGTAGGAGATTCTGGGAGCCTTAGTCCAAAAAAGTTAACTCTTTAAAGCTGTGGCCCCTCCCATCTGCCAAATGTCTGTCTAACCCAGGGGTTTCCAACCTTTTTACACCATGGGCTTGACCCTGCCCCGGACAGCTGAGCGGGCCTGACCATGCCCCCCGGAAGCTCAAGCAAGCACATTTATTATTGTAAATGCAGGTGCATTTATGACGCAGGCGCGTTTTACAGCTGATGTAAACACTTCAACTTCCACTTCCGGGTGCGGTGGTGGCAGCAATGGGCCGGATGAAATGTGTGCCATAGCCTGTGACTGGCCCATGGGCCATAGGTTGGGAACCCCTGATATAACCTAATGTTTGAGAAGGGGACATAGCTTAGGCTAGTGGCTCCCAACCTTTTTCCAGTTGCATACGCCTTGGCAGCCCATTTCCATAAATTGTACCCCTCATATCAGCAAACTTTTAATATAGTTGTTGTTATTTTAAATTTGTATGTTGTAAGTGTAAAACAAAATAGCCAAATAATGTGTTAGATATGTCCTGAGAAATTTTTGGAAATGGGTCAATATCTACGTTATATTTCAGCTATATTACGGTGCTGGTTTTCAGCCACTGATCCATATATGATAATATATAGATAGAAAAATTAATTCAAAAATTAATATAACAAAGAGAAGAGATGTAGAAAAGTCCCAAAAGAACTCATTCACTTAACAGTGTGTGTATACTGTATATCCACCTGAGTAACTAAGTATACAAGAATGTTTAGCTCATGAGACTAAGCTATTCTTGTAATAAGAAAAACAGTCATGGGTAATCTACTATATAGAGTGGGTGTCCCTATTCATCACACAAAAAAGAATTGAGGAGGGAAAGAACCCACACCCTTCTTTGTCCTTCCAAAGCTTATATTGTGTTTGGTTTTTTGTTTGTAATGACTAGTTCTGAAAGCAATTATGTTTTCCTTCTTTCATTCAAGGGGAGAGGAGTCACACCACCAACTGTTACCTGAAAAACTGTTACCTTTTAAGTTTAGGGGAATGTTCCACAGGCAGGGTTGAAGCAGGAACCAAAAAACCACATTAGATTGTGTGGGTTCAAATAAAAAGGAGTTTATTGAATTGAAGGTACCATCTCAATTCAATTAAAGTCCACCCACACGATGAGCCTCTAACTAAGAAAGGAGCCACAGACAGTTGGCTTGTTGCAGATTAAAGAAGTTTACAGAAAATAAGAAAACAGTAGGGAAAATTAAACATTGGATAAAGAAAAACAAGATCTGTGAGGCAAATGAACCCCCCCCCCCCATAACACATGGCCTATATGCTATGGGAAATTGCCACCACAGGGCAGAATCAGAATGGAAAGGGTTCTGCACTAGACAATGGCTGCATGCAGCTTATATGTGCATTCAAAATGGAGCAGAAAGGGGCTTGCACAAACACCATTGGTTCAAGGCATCACATGGGAAGGGAATGGGTCTGCACCCACATTTGATTTGCTCAGAAGTGTCCACATGGAAGAGGAAAAGTCCACCCCCAGATTATGGCTGGTCCAGGACACCACATGGAGGTGTGGGAGGAGTTTCATCATGTGGTCAGCATGGAGGCTGCTATGGGAGGAGTTGAGGTCTGTTACAAGAGTCCATATATGGTGTTCCCACCAAAACACTCTTGATCGGAGATCTTCCCAAAGCCCACCCCAGATTCCTGTTTGTTTGTCATCCTTCTTTGCAAAACAGCTGCAGACAGCCTTAACAAAGGATTTCCTCCATCCTGATGGGATTAGTAAATAGCACATTGTTCTCCTCTGGCTTCTAATTGCAGTACTATCTCTGGCTTTAATTCCTTTTCAATTTGTCCTTCTAAGATATGAAGCAAATGTAAAAATGTTACCAGAATGTTACCAGAATATTGTTTACTGGGTATTTCCCAGTGGTGGGGTGTCAAAAATTTTACTACCCCACTGTGATGTCATCACAGTGTGGGTGGAGTTAACGTCATGATGTCATGGGCGGGGCCAAATAAAATAATAAAATAAAAATAATAACACACACACACCCCTCACCTCCCTCCCCACACACACACCTGCAGGTGTGCATGCACACCAAGTGCTTGTCGTGCATGCACAGTGGGGGAACCGGTGAAAAGGTAAGCCCCCAAGGTGGTTCCCCCCAAAAGCTGCTACCGGTTCTCCGGGACACTGGGGAAAGTTACTACCAGTTCTGGCGAACTGGTGAGAACCTGTTACATCCCATCACTGGTATTTCCCCACCTAGCACTTTGTATAATCTAACCCTGACCCCAAAGACAGTAGAGTGAAAGAGCCAAGCAAATAAGAGACAAGACTTAATCTCAAAGCCTCAGGGTACCTCCCAGGAAGGATGGAAGTGACCTCCTGCATGCCCAAATATGGTCTGATAGGAAGTTAGGAGATTCTACCGGTAACTTGAATTGAACAATTTAAATTACATGGAAACATTTTTATTAATTTATTTAAAATCCTAGGTAGAACTACTAATGAAATATAATTAATCAGGAGTGAAAGGTTTAAGTCTGCGGTGTCTTTTTTGCAGAAAGGAAAAATGCATTTTAAACCAAACTGCAGTTTCCAGCCCTTTTACTGCTGAGGACCAGACTTGGGGGGGGGGGGGGTTGCCCATGCCCCTTCCAAATAGCAGTTTGAGATCTTTATAAATTTATTAAAAATCACCCTTGCAGTTATCTTACTTGCAAGTGAGTCATGGTACAGTGTATTGTTTGTGGACCTTAAAGTGGATGGCAAATTAAAATAACGAGAGAAGAATTTTTATTAGGAATAAAAGTATATATATATATAAATAATAAAAATGGTAATTTCAAAATTGAGGTTACACAACTAATACAAACCTGCCAAAGGTTGTCAAGTGAACCTTTGCCATACCATTCTTGCGTACTTTCTACTGCTACATGCCCAGTGGTGGGATTCAGCGGGTTCGCATCAGTTCGCTAGAACCGGTAGCAGAAATTCCAGCTGGCCCTGCCCATTCAAGTTTTGAAATAAAGTACATTAGTACCCCGGATAACGTTATGACTTGGTTCCACAATATCCTCAGCTAGTGCAGCAAGCCAGAATGTCAGAGTTCGAATTCCGACATTTTGGCTTGCTGCACTGGCTGAGGACGCCGGGGAAGCCCAGAAACAGCTTGGATCGGGTCTCCACACCTCCCTGGACCCAGCGGGGGGGGGGTCAGAGACCCCAAAATTGGTAAAAAAAAGTCTGTTTTTTTTAAACCAATTTTGGGGTCTCCGACCCCCACCCCACCCCGCTGGGTCCAGGGAGGTGTGTAGACCCGATCCAAGCTGTTTCCAAAGTTCCCCCACCTCTCTGGAGGCTGCAGCAAGCCAAAATGTCAGGATTCGAATCCCGACATTCTGGCTTGCTGCAGCCTCCAGAGAGGTGGGGGAACTTCAAAAATAGCGCACATTGGCTCTAGGGAGGTCGGGAGACCCGATGCGCACTAATTTTGAAGTTCCACCACCCTCTTTGAGGCTGCAGCAAGCCAGAATGTCGGGATTCGAACCCTGACATTCTGGCTTGCTGCACTGGCTGAGGACATCGGGGAAGCCCAGAAACAGCTTGGATCGGGTCTCCCCACCTCCCTGGACCCGGTGGGGGGGGTCAGAGACCCCAAAATTGGTAAAAAAAAACCGGACTTTTTTAAAACCAATTTTGGGGTATCTGACCCCCCCCCCCCGGCTGGGACCACGGAGGTGGTGAGACCCGATCAAAGCTGTTTCTGGGCTTCCCCGACGTCCTCAGCCAGTGCAGCAAGCCAGAATGTCGGGATTCGAACCCTGACATTCTGGCTTGCTGCACTGGCTCAGGACGTCGGGGAAGCCCAGAAACAGCTTGGATCGTGTCCCTTGTCTGCTCCAGAGAGATCAGAGGACCCGATCTACAGCAGCAGGGTGGCTGGGGAAGCTGACGGGGACTCCCTGTCGGCTTCCCTAGCCACCCGCCCTTGCCTCCGCAGCTGTGGGGTGGCTGGGGAAGCCGACGGGGGAGCCCCCCGTCAGCTTTCCAGCCTCCCCACCCCTGCCTCCGTAGCTGCAGGGTGGCTGGGAAGCTGAACGGAGAACCCTGTTCAGCTTTCCAGCCACCCTGCTGCTAAGAACGACTGTATCGGATAATGTTAAAAATCGCGTTATTCGATACAAGATTTTCCCGAAAATCTTGTAACGTTATGCGGTTTTCACGCTATACGGTACTCACGTTATCCAGGGTATTACTGTATCCCTAACTTGGGTGCAATGCAGGGCTCCCCCCCCCCATGGCCACATGTGGCATACCATACCATTAAGCCCTGGGAATCTCCTACTCTAGTTACTTCCCTAACTACCCTGCCTTTCCCCCCTTTCTTGGAAGTAATTAGCATGCCAAAACCCAAGGAAGCCACAGCCTTGCCGCACCGAACCGTCTTCTAGATATGGAATGGGCTGAGGGCTGTGGAGGGTTGCAGATATGTGTTAGGAAGCTCTGAACACCAACTCATAATGTATATCTTCATTCTGGCTCTCTTTCCTCTTATCCACAGCTTCTGTGCAAAGCCATAGAAATCTGCTCTTAGAGGCATCAAGTAGCAGCTGCATTGTCTTTGGTGGGCCTCCAAGCTACAAAAGACTCCCACTAAACAAAGCCAATTCCTATTTCACCCCCCCTTGCAAATTTGGACTATTTTTGTCCTTTGCTGCACCTAATATGCTAGAGGTGAATTTTTTTGCCCCCTCCCTACCAATGGCCCTGCAGAGTAAAAGCATTTAAGACTTCAGTAGCTTGGCCTTTACTTTGGCCTGATACATAAGGTAGCTCCCCATGTTCTGACAAAAAGAACAGATGCTTAACATGAATGCTCTGTTCTTCTTCCCTTCCCAGACTGCAAGGTGAGGTTTTGGGATATATCAAAAAAAACCATTTGTTTCAGGTCTATTTCTCCCATCTTACCAACATTAGAATCCATTATATGGGAATGTTTCAATAACAACATAATTTTAGACATAACATCTGGGACAGATCTTGAAACAGCCTTGGTTTCTTTGGATTTTCAGAGAATATGCGTGTCAGCTCTCCTCCAAGTGCAGGGTATGAAATAATGTTTACTTTCAGTCCTTTTCTAAATCAGGCTATAGAGGCCCACAGAAAGGGATTGGAATTTTTTGTTTAAACCTTGACATTTAAAAGCAAGAATGTGTTGAAGATAGTTTTTATGGAAATAATTGGTATAAATAGGTTGATTTTTGTCTTTATCTCTTTAGGTAAACCACCTCAGATATAGCAGTATCTAACCAATAGTATGGGCATGGGCAAAGTAGATCTAGTCCTACTGTTAGTTAGAGTTAGGCAACTGCTCAGGTAGCAGATGTTGAAGAACAGTGGTGACAAAAACCCGGTTGTTCCTTCTGACTCTCCTGGACATATATATCCCTCTGTTTGACTCCCACATTATATACTGTATTGCCTTTCCTGGGGTTTCTATACTATAGTCAGCTGACTTAGGAACAATAGGGGATAGCCTTTCATTTCAGGTGCTGAATTAAACCCCAACTCTCCATACAGAAGGCTTTTGTAAGTATAGAATCCTATCTTGTCTATTTCAGGAAGCAAAAACCCTTAGACCAGGGGTGTCCAAACTATGGCCTGTGGGCCAGCTCTGGCCCCCAACGCCAGTTCATCCAGCCCATGGTGCCCTCATTGTTCCTGGAAGTGGAAGTAAAATGTGCCTTAACGAGTTTTACTTCTGCTTCTGGGAACGATGAGGGCAGCATGGGCCAGATGAATTGGCATTGGGGCCAGGGCTGCCCCATGGGCCATAGTTTCAGCACCCCTGATTTAAGCAGACAAAATGACAGCTTAAAATCTATCTCATCCTGTTGTAAAACAGATTGCAAGGCGTGTTTTACTTCCGCTTCTGGTGGGAGGAACCACATGACCGGCCCACTGAACCACGTGACCAGCCTACGGCCCAAAAAGTTTGGGCACCCGTGCATTAGACTGAGCTTCGCCAGATATATGTCCCTATGGACCGTCATACTTTTTGTTATCATGCAGTAGGTGTGGTTCTGTTGTTAACATGATAACATGATTAACATTAGCTGAATATTCCATCAGTGTTACCAACTGCTTATCTAAAACTACTATAAAGTTTTTGTTCTGTATGACTGATACGCTGTGCTCTAAGAGCAGATATTTTTCTAAGTAAAATGTATCCTCCACTTCTTATCTTTTTGCTTTAAAACGTTTC
This sequence comes from Furcifer pardalis, assembly GCA_030440675.1. Taxonomy (NCBI): domain Eukaryota; kingdom Metazoa; phylum Chordata; class Lepidosauria; order Squamata; family Chamaeleonidae; genus Furcifer; species Furcifer pardalis. Next base: position 77,460,205 of record CP126896.1, read on the forward strand.
CAAGGCAGCTTATGTTGCAAAAATACAAACTATAAAAGAAAAACCACAAGCAAACTGCACTTTGAGAACCAAGAACCACCCCATTCCCCTCCCCCCCCCAAAAAAAAAAAAAAACCCTTGACAATACATGAAATAGCAGAACAGCATTGTCAGGTACAGCATCAGATATGACTTGTGTAGTTAAAATGGTAATCTCCTGGTAGCTAAGCATCAATAATTTTTTCACAGGGGAGCAATTTGAACACAGGATAAGGTAAAGGTCTCCCTTGCTCCGAAGCCATTTATGTCTCACTCTAGGGGTGGTGGTGCTCATCTCTGTTTACAACCAAACACTTTTTGTATTTGCAGACATTTCCATGGGCATGTGGGCACTGGAGCACACAGAACACTGTTACCTTCCCGCCAAAGTAGTACCTGTTTAACTAGTTGCTGGCAATTTCTTGCTTTTAAACTACTAGGTTGGCAGAAGCTGAGACAGATGACGGGCACTCTGTCACGTAGCACTCAGGTCTCAAGCTGCTGACCTCCTGACCTTCCAGTCGTCAAGTTTAGCATCTTAACCACTAAGGCACCACAGCCCCTCAAACGTGGAAAAGGCATATCAGAAAACAAAAGATGATGCCGCCGCCGCCGCCGCCGCCGCCGCCGCCGCCGCCGACGACGACGACGACGACAACAACAACAACAACAACAACAACAACAACAACAACAACAACAACAACAACAACAACAATAATAATAATAATAATAATAATAATAATAATAATAATAATAATAATAATAATAATAATAATAATAATAATAATAAACCACTGCAGCATTTTAAAGATTAACTGCTATATTTTTACTGTGAGCTTAAGTAGATCAAGTCCACTTCTTCAGATAAATGAGTAAAATTTCAGGTATGGTTTATATACACCAGATGCAGAGGTCAAGATGTTACAAGGTAAATTGATTACAAAGTAGTGAGGTAAAGGGTAATCAAGCAGAATGACCCATAAGCATGCATATCAGTACAGCTTCCTACAGCTAGCGGTAACAAATGATCCATAGAAAAGGCCTTTTCTCCATGAACAACACACCTCATGCTGGTGCTAGGATGAACTGAGGCCACCAGGGACAATTCTAGACACCTGGTATGAAGGACAAGAGGGTTCCATACATAGAATCCAAACAGTTGAGACTTACCTCTGAACTAGGGGCAGGACTGAATTTTCCATGCCATGTAAACACAACATATTGGCTTAGAGAGCACAGATCAGTCTCAGAATGCAAAAAAATTGCTGCTTTAGCCTAGTCATACAATTTGGGTATTCTAAGAATTGTTTCCAATTTCTGGGCTAGCATAGGCTCCTTTTGATCTGGAGCAAATATTGAAGGGGTTATTAAATCAGCTTAGGCATATCAGAAAACAAAACAAACAAAATAAAATAAAATAAAAAACACTGTAGCACTTTAAAGACTAACTGCTATATTTTTATTGTTAGCTTTCGTGGATCGAGTCCACTTCATCAGACTTGATCCACGAAAGCTAACAATAAAAATATAGCAGTTAGTCTTTAAAGTGCTACAGTGTTTTTTATTTTATTTTATTTTATTTTATGATATGCCTGAACCACAGACTAACACGGCTACTATTCCAATAAATCAGCTTAGGAGTTATGGTGAGATTTTTAAGTAGCTGGATTTAAATGAGTTCAGATGATTTTTTTTTTTGGGGGGGGGGGGAGGATTAACAAGAGTGTAATACTACACAATAGAGGACTTGGATCTAATTTAAACTGCTATGATTTCAACAGTAAACACACATGTGAAGACTTCTAAGAGCTGTGGGAAAATGTAGATTCCAGCCACAGGCAAGTTCCAGATGAATCCAGATGGCATTACCTTCTGCCTTGCGGCAGAAACATTAATGTGTTCTTCCAACAAGTTAAACTAACGACTTCCTTGATATAAATTAAAAGAGTGGTATAAAATACCAGAAGCGCAAGTCAGTACACTTGCTGATCATGGCTTATAGGAATTGAAGTCCAAGTACATCTAGTGAACGATGTTCGCTGACTCCTGATCTAGAGCATCTCTGTCACTGTGGTTTAGCTTCTTTTAATTAATTTTGAACATGTATATAGTATCTATTTTAAATTTCAAGATACAGTATAAGGAAAGTTTCGCAAGCAGTATTCTACATGCAATAAATACATTCTCATTTTGTTGTCTGGTGGTTGTCCTCAGAGACATAGGAATGTTTTATAAGCACGTTATTAAATTGTAATAAAATAAAAATAAAATAAGGAAACACATTAGGTACCTTTATTTAGGCTTTTTGCTCTTCTGTTTTGACTTACAGTGTTCCCTGTCCACATTTTCTGATGCAATGTTTTTCTAAAAGTATAATGTTTAAAGTGGACACATGCATTTATTTCATAATACATTGAGTGGAAAAACACACTGTAGGCTGTTTATAAGAACTTGCAGCTAAAATCATGAAACGAGAAACAAAAGCAAAAATCATATCCTAAACTTTGTTTGGAAGCATTTGCGAATGTTTTATACCACCGTGAAATGCATTTCAACCTTTTAGGCTGTGTCCTATTTTTGTTTAAACTTTGCTGATGTTTGGGGGTAAATCTGCTGCGGTGTCTGATTTCTTTCTTTCCAGAAAATGATGCTTACATTATACCATGTGTTTGGAATATTACTTCTTAAAACCAGTACATTACTTTGGGAAAATAGGTAAAGGTAAAGATCACCCTTGCCCGAAAACCAGTCGTATCTGACTCTAGGGTTAAGTGATCATCTCCATTTATAGCCAAAGAGCCAGTACTGCCTTAGTCTGCTGATGTTTCTGTACTCTTGGCAGGTATGACTAGACACAGAGTACATGGAATGCTGTTTTGATCTACTTTGCTATATTGCAGAATTTGCTCAAATGCCAGTCGTATCCAACTCTAGGATTTAGTGCTCATCTTTATAGCCAAAGAGCCAGCATTGTCTATGTCTGCAGACATTTCCATGGACATGTGGTAGGCATGACTAAACATCAGAGTGCACAGAATACTGTTTACCTTCCCACCAAAGTGGTTCCTATTTATCTACTTGTATTTTCTTGCTTTCGAACTGCTAGGTTGACAGGAGCTGGGGACAGAGATGGGAGCTCACTTCGTCGTGCAGCACTCGAGTCTCAAACTGCTGACCTGCCGACCTTCCAGTCTTAAGTTCAGAGTCTTAACCACTAAACCACCACAGTCCCTACTGGTATCTGACTACTTTCTAAGAATTGATGCCAACATTGTATCCAGGGCATGGAACATTATTTTTTAAATAGTGCATTAGTTTTCGAAAGTAACTTAACACAGTCAAACCTCGCTTTGTGAGTAACTTGCTTAGCAAAAAACTCGCTTAACAAACGGGTTTTTCAAAAAGCAAGCTGACTCACATAATGAATATTTTCGCTATGCGAGTCCGACTTCCCCTATGGAAACACTCACATAGCAAGTGTTTCTACGGGGGAAAACTCACATAATGAAAAAAAAATTGCTGACTTGCATAGCGAAAATATTAGCTATGCTAGTCGGACTTTCCCCATAGAAAACTCACATAATGAGCGTTTCTATGGGGAAAACTCACAATGAAAAAAATTCACTATGCAAGTTTTCCCCCTTAAAAAGCTCGTTTTTCCATAGGGATTTTCGCTATGCGAGTCTGACTCACATAGCGAAAAACTTGCATAGCGAGCAGCCTCACAGAACTAATTAAATTTGTTATGCGAGGTATTACTGTACAGTTGTTCATTGTTTGTTTTACTTTTCCATTCATTAACCTTTCTTCTTGCTTGCTTTCTGTAGCTTGGCCTTTCCAAATTGGTTGACTTCCGCTTTCAACCTCAGTAACTATAACCAGAGATAACACTTTCTGTCTCTCTTTAAAAAACCCTCTTTTTTTGTGCTTTGTATGCAATTCTCTTGGTAAAATCCTTTTTTGGGTACCACAGCCTAATCTTTGGGTTCACCAATCCACTGGGAAGCTCTCTCAGAAAGAGATCAGGAAAATCTTAACCTGACTAGACCCTTGTTTCCTATGGCTTCAGTTCATAGGGATTGTCAGGCAACATTTCCTGAGTTTTGTCTGATTCATTATCAATTAAATCACCTACATCCTGTTCCTTCATTATATGGAGCTAGAAAACAAACATGAAGATTCCAAGACCAAATTTGGATAAAAAGGAAAGAGAATAAGATGTTGCCAGCATAGGGCCAGGAATTCATTCATTTGACAATTTTTGATTTCCCTAGGTTCAAAGTATACATTATAAGACGTTTTGGGCTGCCACTATTCTCTATTTCTGTAGCTGAGTATCAGTTACAACACAGAACATAGCTTATCCCTTAGTTACATGATAATAGAGAAATTTTAGTGCAGTTGATGTGATTGTGCATTTTTACTTATTATTATTATTATTATTATTATTATTATTATTATTATTATTATTATTATTATTATTATTATTATTATTATTATTATTATTATTATACTTGTATGCTGCCCACTCGCCAAGTGACTCTGGGCGGCTAACAAAGTTACAAAGTATACAATAACAAAAAACAATATATCACAGTTACAAGATATGACATCACCAAAAAAAAATTCAAAGGCATTTCAAAGCATCCCCAAACACAGTTCAAGTCATTATAAAACACTTCAAAAATACTTCATAAATAATGCACAAAAACCTCCCAAACTCAACCCCACCCAGTATGTCCATATCCCTTGAGGCAGAGCTGGAGCTGGCCAGGCCGTGGAGGCTCCTTTTCAACCCAGCCGGTGTGGGGGGCTGGGTCAGAGGTTGCAAGTCCTGCCTCCCACCAGTCCCACGGGGCTCCTTTTCAACCCAGCCGGTGTGGTGGGCTGGGTCAGAGGCTGCAAGTCCTGCCTCCCACCAGCCCCGCAGGGCTCCTTTTCAACCCAGCCAATGTTGGGGGCTGGGTCAGAGGCTGCAAGTCCTGCCTCACGTTGGCCCGCGGGGCTCCTTTTCAACCCAGCCGATGTTGGGAGCTGGGTCAGAGGCTGCAAGATAAGGTCGAGGAAAGGATAAGGTTGAGGTGGTTGAGATTTCATGTATACCTTAATGGTGTATACATTTATGATAAAACAGAGTCTGTCCTACTTTGGCAACATCATGAAAAGGCAAGATTATCTGGGAAAGATAAAATGCTGGAAAAGATCGAAGGCAGCAAGAAAAGATGAAGATCAAACATGAGATGCATTGACTTGATGAGGGAAAACACAGGCTTGTGTTTGCAAGAGCTGAGCAGAGCTGTTGAGGAGAAGACATTTTGGTGGTCTCTCATTTATAAGGTTACATATGTTGGAGGGTTACATATGTTGGAGACAACTCAATGGTGCATGATAACAACAAAAAATCAAGTCCAAATAGTATTGCATAACATATATAACAAGATCTGGTCCCCTAACGCTAGAAACAGATTTGAGTAAGTATTAGGCTAAAAGGAGTCTGGTCATTTTTATCCTTTGTCACAGCAGTCATAGATGGAACCTGAAATCTAACCATTTAGTGTAGGCTAATCTAATTTTAGTTTGTGTAACTTTTCCAGTATTTTACTTTAACATCATTACAACCTAATTTCATGGTTTTAAGACAATGCCTGCTTTTTCTCTCCTTGAGTGCCATTCCCCCTTTGCTCTTTTACTAGCTGGATGAAAATACATGAAGCATTTGCTTCCTATTATGTGGCATTTTAGGTAAAGGTAAAGGTTGCCATTGCTCGAAAGCCAGTCATATATCTGACTCTAGGCTTCGGTGTTCATCTCCGTTTACAGCCAAAGAGTTAGAGCTGTCTGCAGACATTTCTGTGGACATGTAGCAGGCATCACTAGACATGGAACATTGTATAGCTTCCTGCTGAAGTGGTACCTATTTATCTACTTGCAATTTCTTGCTTTTGAACTGCTCAGTTGTCAGGAGGTGAGACAGGATGGGAGCTCTCTCCATCATGCAGCACTCATGCAATCTTGAACTACTGACCTACTGACCTTTCAGTCAAGTTCAGCGTCTTAACCACTAAGCCACCACAATCCCTTATGTGACATTTTGGTTGGACCTAGTAAAAATATCCTAATACAGTTTTTTGACATCTAACAAGATGGCTGTATATTCTTCATGTGGATCAATGCAATATTGGTATATTCCATCCTCTGTGGCCTGTTAAAACTAGGATACAACTTGCAATTTTGCCTAAGAGCACCACAGCCCCAGATTCTGCCAGTATGTCTAGAGATTTTTTTCAGGAGGGGAGAAAGGAAGTGTATAGGTTGTGTTTATCCTAAGATGAAAGTGTGTGGGGGCAGCCCTAGACCTCTCCAGTGCTGATGTGTAGCCTCTAGTGGATTACTTCTGAGGGGAAAAATATTCCCGGCTCCCTACTGTGTGGAAGTGATCAGGAAATGGATGTATTAAAAGGTTATTTTGAACTGTGAAAGCCTTGTCAACTCTGTACGCAATTAGTTTTCTGTATCAAGCTGCTTCAGTCACATCAGGACAATTCTGTTTGAGGATTATTAAGTAACTGTAGGAATTAGCAACTGTAGATGAAGCAAGCTGTACTTCATTTAAAGAAACATAGCTCCATCTAAATTTTCTCCCTAAAATGTGTTATACAGTCAAACCTTGCATAAAGAGCACCTCGCTTAAAGAGTAACTCACTTAAAGAGCAGAATTTTCTCTGAATGTTCGCTTCGCTTAACAAATAAAACCAACCAAAAACTCGCTTAACAAATAAATTAGAGTTTGCAATCCCCCCCTCACAATTGGTCACTTAAATGGTGTTCCGCTTAAAGAGCAAACTCGCTTAAAGAGCAACCGTGTTGAACGCATTATGCTCTTTAAGCGAGGTGCAACTGTATGTCCTGTTACTACAACTTCTTTCTTTGAACAAACAAAGAAAAAGTCTTTTTAATGTTGTATGGCAGACTTGTCTTGGCCTATTAAGTTTAGTTGCTCAGGAAATGTATGTGTTGATACCTCTAAGAATCAGCATAAATATGATAGTGTTAATATGGAAGTAGCAATTCACTCGTATCTTTCTAACAAAATGCAATAAACCTTACATATTTTACTATATATATAATATAATATATAATATTATATTATAAAGGATTAAATTAGATAAGGCTCGTAACCGATTGTGCTGAATGAATTGATTTATTGAGTTTACCTGATTTACCAATGATTAACATAGTCAAATTCTCCTTTGAACTGCAGTGGAAATCTGATAATAATAATTTCTTATCATTATTCTGGGTTGAAAAGATTTTTGCAAAAGAAACTCCACTCAGGGAATGCCTAAATGAGGCTCCTTTCATGTCCACACGAGCTGGGACACAGAGAGGCACATCTGATTACAATTGTTTTTATATCATGGGCACGGCTCAACTTGGTAAGTTTCAGGTTTTGAATAGGACTGTCTAGATCCATGATGGCGAACCTTGGCACTGCAGGTGTTCTTGGACTTCAATTCCCAGAAGCCCAAGCCCCCATGAATCCACATGAATGGGTTTATTGCGATTAATCTTGCCTGCATCGCCCTCCTCGCTCCTGGAAGCAGAAGTAAAACGTGCCCGTATGGGCACGTTTTACTTCTGCTTCCAGGAGCGATGAGGGAGGCGTGGTGTGGGCCGGATGAATCGCAGCAAACCCATTCGTGTGGATTCATAGGGGGTTGGGCTTCTGGGAATTGAAGTCCAAGAACATCTGCAGTGCCAAGGTTTGCCATCATGGGTCTAGATTATGCTTAATACATATTATCTCAGGACCGTATAAAGTTAATTAAATTTCTTGCTGTTTATTACTTTCCTGAAAAAGTAATTCACTAAATTTAAAAAGCTTGTTGTTTTTCTACTGTTTACTGTTAGTTTTGCAACAAAGGGGGTGAGCCTTCAATAAGTGAATGGTATTAAATTTGGCAGGGGAATCTTGTCAAAATGCCTCTGAAAAATAATTTCAAAAGTAATTACCAACTGCTACTATACAGTAATTCAATCTTAGTAGTTACATTGTTTTTTGAAATGAAATACTGTATGATTATCCCTTTGTTACCAACCTCTCAAAACACCAGTTGCAAGTAACTCTGTTACTTATGTGTTACTTACTTACAACTCATATTTCCAACCTCTGGTCATCAATTTGTACATGTTGCCACTTCTTTGGGTGCTTTGGCTTCCAAATGCAACCTCCCTTATTTTCCCAAGTTTTCTTTTTACAGAAAATTCACAAAGGATAACAACATGAAGCATTGGATGTTAGTGCTGGCTTGTTAAGTTATTAGAGTTCTTTGTTTCAAGCATTCTTTATAGTTATAAGTAGATATTTGTCATGAATGATAACAATGTCAGAAGAAAACCAAAGTCTATGTTATGACTCAGCCAAGTTTTATTAATTTTCCAGGGGCAAGTCAGTGTTTATGGAAAATTTGACACAATTCTCCCAGAAGATGCTGAATTTTACTTTATGTACGATGGTTCCACACAGAGGCATATAGTTTTTGCCAAGCATGTTACAGATAATACTCTTCAATCTGTTATTCCAGGTAAGTGCCATAGTCACTACTAATATTACTAATTCTCCTTATGCTTTTGTTCGCCTTTCCTTGCACCCACAATCCTTGTCCTATGTGTTGGTGTGCGTACAATGCAAAGATGACTAGTGCCATCGGAGTCAAAGTGAGACAAAAAACCTTGCTTGCCAATTGTCTTTTTTACACCACCACTCCCAGGTGATTCTGTATTTTTGTTCTGCTTTGATCTACTTTGCTATATTGCAGAATTTGCTCAAATGCCAGTCGTATCTAACCCTAGGGTTTAGTGCTCATCTTTATAGCCAAAGAGCCAGCACTGTCTATGTCTGCAGACATTTCCATGGACATGTGGTAGGCATGACTAAACATCAGAGTGCACAGAATACTGTTTTCCTTCCCACCAAAGTGGTACCTATTTATCGACTTGCAATTTCTTGCTTTTGAACTGCTAGGTTGGGAGGAGCTGGGACAGATATAGGCGCTCAGTCCATCATGCAGCAGTTGGATCTTGAACTGCTAACCTTCTAGTCATCAAGTTCAGTGTCTTAGCCACTAAGCCACAGCTGTCCCAGAATTTGCTGATGTGGACCCAATAATGTATTATACTGTCCCTGTCTTCAAAGTTGTCATTTGATGGCTTTCCTTTATGGACATTTTTCTGCTGTTTATTTTCCACCTCTCCATGCACCAAAGATGCTTAAAATAAGGAGGGAAGGGAGGAGAAAGTGAAGTAGTTGGGGAGAAGGCCGAGAAGACAGCCAAAATGGGAAAACAATCTGTTTTGGTGAGAGAGAAGTAATGGAGTAATACTGGATATGTGTAGACAAACAGTACCAGAACAAAGTGCATCCCAGTACATTCACAATAGATACCCTGGCCATGTGTGGATACAAGCAAGGGAATGGTCTACTTAAATTTACAACAACAAACAATAGCAGAATAACTGGAATAACTTCTTGAAACAAGGTTCAAAGGACAGAAGTCCTTTTTTCACAGATGCATCTTGGTCATTGCTAGCTTTTGAGTATTAGAACAAGATGTGCAGTCTCAAAAGACAGTCCTTGGGAATTTTTGTGGAAGAAGGGATGCTGCACAATTCACATGCAAAGCATGCAACAGTATTGTACCAAATTCCTGTGTGTGTACATTAAACTAATCAAATGTATTTGTACAAATGACAGAATCCACACCATAAAGTGTATTTGTCTGGAGAGAATCAATGCTTTTATGGTCCCCATTCAACACTGGACATCTGTGCAGCCCATGTGGTCCTTAAATTATCAGTAAAACCTAATAATTTAAAAAAAAATGTGTCCACCATTGAATTTAGCAGGTGTGCTCCTGGTGTAGCAAAACTAGATGATGCCAATGCATGTGCCTTGCTTATCCCAAGGGTAAAGCCTAATATTTTCTTGTATTTTTTTTCAGCTCATAGAGAACAAGAAGAAGTTTCTGTCTCAGTATTCATGTACACAAAAGAAGATGTGTTAGTAATTCTGGGGTGCTCCTCGGTCACATACAAGCAGGACACAGCTTGTGAATTAGCATGCTTTCTGGTGAGCCAAGTGGAGTGCCTCACTTCTTCCAGTCACCACATGATTCTCAGTAGATTTGGTTTAACATATGAAGATTTTCAATCTGTGGATTGTGATGTTATGTTAGCAATGGTCCATGGAGAGATACCATCAGCTTGGAATATCACCGGGAATTTTTCTGGAGATGGTAAGGGATTTTCTCTATTTTACCTGAATTGTGCTTATTTTTTTTCTAGATTCTACCTGTTTGTTTAATCCAGGGATTCTCAACCTGCGGACCACAGGCCGGATGTGGCCCATGGCATCATTTCATGTGTCCTCTTACTGCCTCCACCACACCAGGAAGTCCCATGTGGTGGAGGAAAGGCAAAATGGCTGTCTGGCCCTCAAAGCTGTCTGAAGGAGCGTGACCTGGCCCCTAGCTAAAAAGGTTGAGAACTCCTGGTTTAAGCAGTAACAAGTTTGATAACTGATTTGGGGCTGCCACTGTAGGAGAGTTAGAAAAAGCTTAGAAAAATCACTTTCTTTAACCAACATACCCAGAATCCCTCTAGCTAGCATTATCAGTGGTCATATAGGTTGGAGATTTTCTGAACTGTAGTCCAAAAAAGTAACTCTTCCATGCTCTTTTTGACTTAATATCTGTAGAACTATAGGACTTAATATCTATAGAACCTACAACATTTGAGTTGAGTCTGGCAAAGTGCACAGTTCACTCTTTGTCAGGGCTCAACACACTGTAAAAATATATAATTTTGAATTATAAATAAATAAATAAATAAAAATACCATGCTTAATACCACAGTTAAAACTGAAGTACTGTACTTTCTTTTTCTTCAATGAGGTAAAGGAGAGGGCAGGAAAACCTGACCCTTTTCTTTGGGAATTCAGTGTATTTTGATTGGCCAACAGGGATATTTTTATGGTTCTGCCTGCATTGCTTGGCTTCTGTTTCTCCAATGTGTGATTGCCTATTCCACCCCAGTGATCTCAGCCCTTCTCATCCTGCCATCTCAATTTGTAGCGCATTCAGCAGTTACTAGATCAAAGGAAACCTCTCATCACATTAGCTGTTAGTGACAGCATAACTTTCTCCAGCTGCTTTGAACTCTCCCATCTCTCTCTTTCTCTCTCTGGCATTCACCCCTTCTTGCCTGAGTTGTTGTTACAGCCATTGCTTTCCCTCTTCACTCCTGTGGAATACCAAAGTTAAAGCATCGAAGGATTGGGAGTGTGGGCTGTTGAGTTTGTTATCCTCACCCACCCACCCTTCCTACCTCTTCTTTTCCTCTTTCCTCAAAATGTGAGCAAACTGGAAGGGGATTTGCCAAGTTTTTGGTGGAAGCTAGCTGTTTGATGTTTAAGTGATCTAATAAAGGTAGTCTGGCCAGGTTATCCTGCTTTGCTGATAGAGTAGCCCATACTGCCAGCGAATCAACACCAATCTCTAAAACATTATGTTGTACTGCATCTGAACCAGTCTCCCAGGTATTACAGCCAACGTGTTCTCCTTCCTGTACTTCTTTGTCCCTTTCCAAGTTTCATTTCTTGTTATATGACCAAAGTAGCTTTCTGGATTTTGTGTTTTATGGTGTCTTGGTTTTTATTCATTTGCTTTATTACCTCTTCATTGGTTACACTCTATATCTCTTAGTTTAAAAATAGACCAGCTGAACAATGGAGAGAAGGAAGCTGTCTTTTCAGACTATTGAGTCTATGAAGCAGCATCAGTAACTTGAAATTAAAACAGCATGTTGCCTAGATCCCTGCAGGCTTCATCTGACAACTGGTTATAAAACTTCCCCCTTCTTTTACTGGCTATGCATGCTCTGCAACGCCAAATTGTTTCATTTGTAGCCCTGAACAGAACTAAGCACATATGGTATGTCTGATCGTAGCTACAAACATCTAATGTTGGCTAAGGAATTGCCCTATAGCTATCAAAAGGTGATAAACATTCATTAGTACACATTAGAAAGGAATCATATTTTATACAAATAATACTATTAATGGGCGGTATTCAACTCCATCAAAGAAATCTTGGTAAATGAGAAACTTGACAAGAAACAGCGCACCAACCTTTTTAATTCAACAGTACTACCTGTAGTCCTCTATAGAAGTGAAACATGGTCATTAATGAAGTCCAAGGAAGAAGAACTCTCAAAAACCATAAGAGCCATGGAAAGATCAACACTAAAAGTATTCCTTTGTGATCACATCCCCAACACCCAGATAAGAAAACAAAGTGGAATCAACGAAGCTGTTGCTGAATATCATAAACAGAAATTGCACTAGGCTGGACAGGTCTCTCGAATGACAAATGGGTGTTGGACAGCAGCAGTCACCAAGTGGTATCCTAGAGGAGTAGAAAGATCTCAAACATGGGAAGACTCAGTCATGAAAAGCTTTGGTCAAACCTTGAGGAGAAGAGCTTGGCAGTGAAACAAATAGAAAACGAGTTGCAACCAGCAGGAACCTATCGCTTGATAGTCTGGTCAATCAAGGAATCAAGGAATAATATTGATAGTAACCTTTACAAAGGCCTTGCAATATGTTACCCTTTCATCCAAATAACAGCTTCCTTGTGGTTAAATGACACATGCTCTGGCAACTTTTGTATAAAGATGGCTGTCATACATTTACCTTCTGAAAAATTAATTTATTAATTCAACGTATTTTACCACCCAATAATACATACACTGTACAGGCAGTTCGCTTTTATGCCAACATGAATTAGTCTTCAGAAATGAAATGGAAGTTGGCATATGAAAATTTACATAAAGAAATTAAGAGTATCACAAACCCTTAAACAATTTCCCCCCTCTAATTCAGTCTCCTTTTTTATTTATTAAAACACAAACTCATCTTGATTTTATTTGTGGATTTAATTTTATTTGTAAATAGTGTTTGTCATATTTGAAGAAATGCCTGCATTAATGGTTGATCTAATAGGTTCATTAAAGTGGATCCAGATACAATCTTCACAGTGGTCCTATACAGGATACAAAATATTTGTCCATAACCGATAAATTTTTGAGGCTTCAAACAAACTGAAGACGGAGGTAATTATATGTCTCCAGCATGATTCCTAGCAAATTAAGTTTTGTAATTCAAAGATTGTTATTACACAAACAAAAGGACACATCTATTGTCTTGAAAGAGTCAAAAGAATGTTGTAGTACAGGAATTTTGGCCAGCTAATAGCTTATTTACTACAACACTACCTCCGGTAAGCCTGCATTGAAAGTTTTAACTCTTTTGTATATGAATTGAATCATGTTATGACAGAGATATGGAATACAAATAATCTATACTTATATAAATAAGGTTGGTTCCCTGTTCTGTTTTAAATGAAGTAGAACTATTGATCCTGGAAATGGAGAAGCATAAGTTCTGTTGTATTTGTGGAAGCACATACAGTACATATTTTGTCTTCCATATACATTGGGCTACTATTTCTATCATTCTTAGAATGCTAAGTTAACCCAGAGTACTTTAGGACAGGGGTTCGCAACCTGCGGGCCAGCCCCGGCCCTGATACCAATCCATCTGGCCCACAGCGACATCCCCGGAAGTGGAAGTGAATGTATTTATGACAGCTGTAAACACGCCTGTGCATGTGCAAACACCCACTGTGGTTTGTGGCAGGGGGAAACCACATGTCCGGCCCACCCAGCTTTCTGAGGGTGAGTTGTCCAGCCCATGGCATGAAAACCTTGAGAATCCTTGCTTTAGGAGCTTGAACGTTCAGGTCAAAACTTAGCTCAGGCAACTACTGTGACAACGCCTCTGTAGCTGACTTGGATCGGGTCTCCAATCCTCAAATATACTGGCTAGGTACAATGGGAATGTATTCTAGTGGTGAAAAGATTTGGGAAAATTACTTGGACTCTAATAGAAAAAATGAGATTTTTCTTTCTTGATAGCTCATTCAGGTCTAGTAAGATTGCTGAGTATGCTGTGGTTATATGCATATCACAAACCCCTTACTGGTCTTAGAGTGAGATAGAATTTGTAATATATAACAGAGACCTCCTTTTAATGCCATGTTATAACTGTTGCTTTAAAATTAGTTTGTAAATCATAGCTTGGAAAAGTTACCTTTTTGGATTATGACTCCCAGTATCTCATTGCAATCAAGGTCCCACAGCCAGGCCCGTCATCAGTTTTGCTTCTCTAGGAACTTCCAGTCTGAAGGTTCTTTCTCAGCCTGATGATGTCCAAATATGTGGAACTGTAATTTCTATCTTTTCTGTGATTTTAATTTAATACAGACAGCAGGTTGAGGGAGGCTGATTTAGAAAATAATAAGTCAAGCTGTCCCTTTGGTTGCATACTGCCAGAGGACCATTTTGGCTTCAGCTGGTATTAATAAAAGTGCCAGATATCAACAAAATGCGTCTGTGCTTTCTGGTTCCCTTTTTGTACAGTGACTTGCTCTCAGGTAAACTTTTTGCCTGTACCATGTGGGCTCTTAGATATTGATGGATTGTGGCCCATGTCAGGTCTAGCAGCATAGTTTGTATTGCAGGGTAGGGGAAGTTGCAATCTTATAACAACAGTTGTAGGACCACACAGTCGGTTCATTCATTTTCATGTCAGAGATTACTCTGGGTTAAAAGGATTTTTGCAGGGGATGCCCGAATGAGGCTCCTTTCATGTCCCCCATTGTGCAGCTCTCAGGAATTGAACCTGTCATTCCAGTCTCCAAGCCTAGTGCCTTAACCACTATGCCACCAGGGAGCTGTTGCACAGTCAGTGTTTCTGATCTAGTACAAGGGACTGGGGTAAACAGCTACATCAGCCTGTCTCACCTGCCCTGCACCACCACCACCCCACTGCAAAACTCTTCTGTCCCTATCTCTGGTGTGTGGTTTCATTTATAGGCTCTGAAATCTCTGTATGAGAACTTGCAGAATTGTTAGGTACAGGTAGGAAAGTGGTTAGAATCTGGAAACATGGCCTTTGTAGGAACTGTGGTAGTACGTCAATATAGGTAAAGGTATTAAATACATATTAAAATACACACAGACACACCACATCCAAAGGTGAGTCACTTACTCTGGGGAGCAGGCTACAGGGAACTTCAAGCTAGCAGCTTCACTTCCTCCTCCCCGCTTGGGAGGACAGCAAGGAGGCCGTGCATACGCGCCAAGCACTGTAGGCATGCATGCACACCAAGTGCTTGGCGTGCATGCGCAGTGGGGGAACCAGTGAAAAGGTAAGCCCCGAAGGTGGTCCCCCCCAAAAAAGAAAGAAAAAAGCTGCTACCGGTTCTCCGGGACACTGGGAAAAGTTGCTACCAGTTCTCGTGAACTGGTGTGAACCTGTTGCATCCCATCACTGGTTAAGAGATATCGTTGCTTAAGGTGCATATCAGGTGCTTTGATAAAGCATTGCTAGAGAAGCGGCAATAACATAATTACTTCCTTTTCTGCTGAGCTATCGGTCAAAAGTGCAAAGGAACACTGGAGCATGTAACCTAGGAGACAAATTTGGTCTGTATACTTATGGGAAATAACTGCTGCAGCCAGGCACACTGCACACACTTGAAAGTAAATGTAGGCAAATCACCTACAGAATATTGTGGCAGAATGTTATATTATAGTTGTTTTGAATTTATTTATTTAGATTTATATTGCCGCCCACTCATCGAGGCGACTCAGGGCGCCTTACAGTCAAAACAGCAACAGTACAATAAAAATTATAAAATGCAACCACATAAAACAACCAAACCAGAACACAAACTAACTACAGAGCCCCACAAAAACTCAAACAATGTCTTTCTAGCTTAAACATGTTCTATTTGTCTCTCTTCAATTTGAATCTGGCAGTATTTTACATACCATCTAAGTGAGAATTAATTGTCATACCTCTTCCCCAAGAACATCATTTGAATTTTCTGGTCTATGTAGGGGGAGGCCATTCATTATTCAGTACAAGGAATATTACTAGATTGAGGAGATACTAATGGAACATAAGCATACTGTATCCAGAAAGAAGATTGTGTAGTGAGAGTAAAGTGTAACAAGAATGGCACATTAATGAGAAAAATTAATGAGAAAACATTGTTCACATATGTCTTTTGTTCAGTATACCTGCCTGGCTAAATTAAAAGTCTTGTATTTCATGGATCTGTAGGGGTGGATTCAACTGTTAGTTCCAATAAAGGTAGAACCAATAATGAAGAAGATATGTGTGTTCAGTCAACTTTTATGTGAGACGAATTGATTTTTTTGAGGATCAACTCTACAAATTTTTTTGCCCACAAAAGCAGGCACAGATCTATGAAAAGAATAGATACTGTATGCTAGTTCCCATTAGTCTAAAGGCCGTTCTGCTAAAAATGATGCTGATAATCAGATATTAATGATTGATATTCATTATTCACTTCAGTTTAATAGTTGAACCTATTGAATTGTTTCTGATTGAGAAAAATTATTTTTACATTTATATGAGAACACTACAGACATATAGAAGTTTTTCTACACATGGGCCTTCACTGTAGAAGTGAATCAGCAAGATGGAAAAGGAAGACACCAATCTAAGTGGAGAAAGAGACAAAAGAGGTCTAAATGCAAGGATGTAGTACTGTACTTATGTTCTTGGACCTTGGAGAAGTTAGGTTGTGGTTTTGTTTTTACTACAACTCTCAGAATAACATCCCCTAACTTTGAATCTTCATAAGGGATGTTTTAAATGAACAAAGCTTAATCTTTATTGTCCAGTTGCACTGTTGCAAATATGTTCTTTTAAACCAGATAAATATTGCCAGCTGACTCTATATTATGATACTGTATATAGATGACTAGAACTGCCAGTATTCCGAATCGGATATGGCACTCCAAGAAGATCAGAACAGCAAATTCAGTAATACTAATGGCTGTCAAGAATGAATGGGTAATGTAAATGTACCAATATGCCTCCTCCCCCTCTACTTTCTTTGGACTCCAGATCACAGAATTTTTCATTCTGGACATCCTACCTGCCAGATCCTCACTTAAAATGTGTTTTCATAGCCTAGAATAGGCTGAGCTCTGGTCTAGAAAATGAGGCTGCTCCCATGGTCCTTGGGAGATCTGTCCTGCTCAGCCTTTCTCCATATTTATTTAATTATATACTGTACTGCCAATCTGGGATATTCTCCCACTCTGCGCAGCATACAACAGATTAAAATATTTTTTAAAATAAATAACAATATAGGAATTTAGTACCAGTGTGCAAAACTGAGTTGTGTTCACAGTAAACCATTCAGCTGCTCCTTTTGTTATGAGCAAACAACAAAGGCAGTTACTGGTAACTACAAGCTGCTTGGTTTGTGAATGGTTTTTCATGCACAGACTTGTATTAGCACAGTTGGGTAGATGTCTTGTGGGATTAAGGGTTTAGCTGATGTTCAGATTAAAAATGTGATATTGGATGTGAAAGGCTGTCAGCACATTAGTAGCTGGAAGGAAAAATAAATCTGGAACAATTGGAAGCTGTTAGCTTTTTGTGATGTCTCATCTTTTCTCCACGACACATGTGCAGTTTTCGGCTTCCTTCCTGGAAAAAAAAAGAGCTACACCATCCAAGGAAATCTTAGTCATTTCTGCCAGGAGAAAGGTTTATTTTGTTTTGAATTGTTTTGAGCAGGGAGAAAGGATTCAGGTATAAGAAAGAATAGAAGGGTTTATGTAATGGGTAAAGCAGGCTGATTTTTGTTCTGATATTATCTTTCAAGCTGTATATTTTGGCTACAGCCTCAAGGCATGATGCAAAACAAGACTGGCTACTAAATTCTTGCTTGTCTATTCACTGCCTTGCAGTACCTCTGGCTTTCCATAGCAAGATCTGTCCAGATGATTTGCACAATAAATGATTTGATAGAAAACAGTGATCTCCCTATGTTCCAAAATAGTGATTTGTTCCCCCCCTTCTTTTAATTTAAGCTTCTGTGCCTGCCTCATTTTGTGAAATCCCTCACTGAATTAAAATAAATGCTGTCTCTCTTGGCCAAAACTGTGCTAATAAACCTAGGTTCAGTGATTGCTGCCTGAACGTGGAATGTCAGGATGGCAGACAATGGTTTCTGGCTTGCAGGTTGCTTTTATCTGAACAAGAAACTGCCCTCACTGCCTCTGCTTGCAGGAAGGCATGTTGTTGAGAGAGAATCATTTCTTAGTAATCAGCATGAAAAACCTGAGTCTCACCTAGGCAGTATTGGTGTCATACTGGCAATGAATGTGCTGCTAGTTAAGAACCACTGGTCTAAAACAGATGGCTGAATGATAAGCAGTTTGGAAATTAAGGCTGAAAAATAATTCACCTGTGCTATGTGAACCTCCTGAAGTTTTATTTTAGCTTTGCATGTTCTGGTGGCATAAAAATTAAGGGTGGGTTCTGTTTGGCTGAAATATCAGCCTCAATCAGTTACTGTATTTATATTTTATCCTGTAAGTAGTACACACATGAGTTCTGTGTGCAAGATTTAAATCTATGTGCTTTCTGTGGTATTAAAGTGTAATTGGTGAGGTGGTGTCACCGTGACAAGGAATTAATGTTGTTTAGCATTTATTATTTATTTATTTATTTATTTATTTATTTATTTAGATTTATTATCCCGCCCTAATCAGGCGAACCTGACTCTAGGCGGCTTACAGAAAATTCATAAATTAAAACCTTGAGGTTCGAAATTACTTTAAAAAATCAATTAAAAAAGAATTAAACCATGAATTTACAAAGATCTAAAAAATTTAAAAAGGTTAAAAAGTTTTAAAAGATTTAAAAAGTTAAAAGAGTGAGGGAGGGGTGGCTGTCCCATCAGATCAGCCACCCAGCATTCAATGTGAATCAAGAGTTAAATTTGCTATGCATTGTGATTTTTTGACATCAGTGTTTCTGTTAATCTAAGCGCATGTATAGTGACATTGCCAAAAAGTCAATGACTACAAACCCTTATTCTTGTTTTATAGGGTTATTTTTTGATTTTCCAGCTACAGTATAGGGGAGGAAAACAAATACATCATTGAATTCTTGATTTTGTTTTGTTTACACAAGCCATAAAATATATTTAGGAGACATGAAAAGTACATTATTTATTTGTCCTAAGGCAAGGAAGATATTTGCTAATGATCTGAGTAAAGCATACACATTGCCTTGTTTTATGATAAATTTTGTGTCAGAAATTACTCTGGGTTGAAAGGATTTTTGTGGGAGAAACTCAGCTCATGGGATGCCCGAATGAGGCTCCTTTCATGTCCCTAAGATCCGTTGTGTGGAGATTACTTTTATGACAGACATGTTTTTTTAATCTGCTAAATTAAGAATGGCCCAGCTAGCATGGCCATAACTTTTCCCATCTCACATTAATCACTCCACTCCTGCAAAGTGCACACATAGATATGTAGAGAAACATCAGCTTTAGCAATGCCTCATTGCAATTTCAGGGTGTAAATTGGGGGTTTTCAACCTTGGACCCCCATATGTTATTGGAATTCAATTCCCAGAAGTTCTGATCAATGGGTGTCCTGACTTGGCCTTCTGGGAATTGAAGTCTAAGAACACCTGGAGGTCTAAGGTTGAGAAATCGTGGTGTAAACTCATATGGGCCATTTCTTTAGTTTTCTTTATTTGAACTGATACTGTCTTGAAAATGCAAAAAACAAAAACAAAAAACCAACCACTTAAAGGGATGCCTTTAGTCTTGTTTGAGGGAATGGGGTGGCTTAGTGGATAAGATGCTGAACTTAATGATTGGAAGATCAGCAGGTCAGCCGTTTGAGATCCGAGTGCTGCACGACAGAGTGAGCTCCTGTCTCTGTCCCAGCTCCTGCCAACCTAGGTACCGCCTAGGTGGGAAGGTAACAACATTCAGTGCAGTCCGGTGTCTACTCATGCCTGCCACATGTCCACAGAAACATCTAAAGACGCAGACAGTGCTGGCTCTTTGGATGTAAACAGATGTGAGCACTGCTCCCTAGAGTTGGATGTGACTGGCTTTTTTGTAAATGAGACCTTAGTCTTGTCTAGTTAGTTTTTCTTCTCTTGGTTATTCCCTGTATAATGAACCCAAAAAGGTTGATATTCACTCAGCTCCAGTGTGGAAACTTGGGGTGGAGCTCTGCACTCATTCCTAGTGAAATTTCATTGCTGCAACACCCTCCTGTTGTATAAAAGCTCTAGGTTTCCCATTCAGCTCATTGGGCTTTACATTGTGTCCAAGGGTCACAGCTAGAGAGAGAGGAAAGGGAGGGAGGGAGGGTAGGCTTGCTTGAGCATCTGTGGTCTAGGATTGGAAACTGCACAGCCATTCTAACTATGGAAGGCAAGAGGCAGTCATCCTAGGAGAGCTTTGGGGCAAGTAGAAGTATCAAATTACTTATATGTAGAACAAGGGCAAGCATGCTAATTTGCTTGAATGAGAGTAAGCAGGCTGGGGTGGTGGTGGTGGTGTTAGAGACAACTGGAGCTAGTTACCAGCTCATACAGATAACTTTTTAATCCTGTTTAATACTGATTTTTATACCTTGTTTTTACTGTGTTTTAAAAGTTTGTTAGCCGCCCTGGGTCTTTGTGAGGAAGGCGGCATAAAAGTTTGATTAAATAAATTAAATAAAAAATAAAAATAAATAAATAATAAAATAAAGGTAAAGGTTGTGACTTAACAACAACAACAAGGTTGCCCTTGCTTGAAAGCCAGTCATATCCGACTCTAGGGTTCAATGCTCATTTCTGTTTGTAGCCAAAGAGACAGTGCTATCTGTGTTTGCAGATGTTTCCATGGACATGTGGCAGGCATGACTAGACACCAGAGTGCATGAAACGCTATTACCTTTCCTGCTGAAGTGGTCCCTATTTATCTACTTGCAATTTCTTGCTCTCAAACTGCTAGGTTGCCTGGAGCTGGGACAGAGATGGGAGCTCACTCCATCCTGCAGTACTTGAGTCTCAAACTGCTGACATGACGACCTTCCAGTCGTCAAGTTCAGTGTCTTAACTACTAAGGCACCACAGTTCCTACCAGTTCATATTGAGTGGATTTTTTTGTACTGAAATAACTGAGGAACTCCATTGTTCTAAAGAAAGACCAAACTATGAATATAATGAGGTCTTATAAAGAAGGGGGGAAAGAAGCATTCTCCATAGATGGAGCAGAAACACAAAGGAACCTAGTTAAAGATCTCATCTTAGAGTTATTGCTGTCCCAAACTCCCACTAAAATGAGTGGGAATCCTGAAACGGCAAAGAATGAGAGCAATGACTTGTTTGTTGCAATGTGCTACAGCTGCTCCACTACTTCACTGTTGATTCTGGGTATCTTTTCTCTAAAGTACTGCTGCCTGCTACAATGCAATTTACTGATTCTACAGGTGTAATTTAAGATGGTGGCAAAACTCCTCTTTTTTAAATCTTCAGGTATGTAGGTTGAGATGCAATAAATTCCTCATGTGTGTACCTGTGGTTAAAACAAAGTTTAGAGTGACCACTCAAATGTTACAGAATACACAGGCTTCATTCATTAAATTTATATTCCGTCTTTGCAGTAAAAGTGGTTCTTAAGGAAGCTAAAAAAGGGTCTGCAGTTAAGACATTGAACTTGATGACTGGAAGGTTGGAGTTCAGTTCCTAAATACTGCATAATGGAGTGAGCTCCTGTCTCTGTCCCAGCTCTTGCCAGCCTAGCAATTTGAAAGCAAGAAACTGCAAGTAGATAAAAAGGTACCACTTTGGTGGGAAGGTAAACAGTGCTCCATACACTTTGGTGTTGAGGCACACCTGCCACATATCCACAGAAACACCTGCAAATGCAGACAGCACTGGCTCTTTGGCTATAAGCAGAGATGATCACTGAACCCTAGAGTCGGATTAGACTGGCATTCGAGCAAGAACAACCTTTATCTTTACCTGAGGCAGCTAATATTAATAAGATTCAGTTTAAAAACGAAGTTATCTTTAGAACATTGTTTAAAAAGAATACATCAAAACACAACAGGAAAGATAGAGGCTGCAGCTAATCATATTTTTAAAAATATATTGCGAAGCTGATTAGTTTACTTTCCAAAGATCTGCCTTAATTTATAAAAAGGGTTTTGTCTCATAGAGGAAGAATGACAGTGAGCAGGACTAGCACTCTTTGGCAGCAAATTTGAGAGCCTGTGAACAGCCACCTGGAAGAGCCTCACTCAAGTCCTAACTAAATGTGCTTATAGGGCAGTGATGGTGAACCTTTTAGAGACTAAATGTCCAAACTCAACAGGCTGCCATCCAATACTACAAAGGGGTGGAGCGAACTCTGTCCTGGGAGAGAGAGGAAGCGCTCCCATTGGGCTGCTGGACAGAGGGGCAGAGCAAACTCTGTGCTGGGGAGGGAGGGAGGGCTCTCATTGGGCGGGGCAAACTCTCTGACACATGTGCCATTAGTTTGCCACCACTGTTATAGGGGCATCAAGAAGAAGACCTGGAGCTCTTCTGAAGATCTTAAAACCCAGTGAGGCTTATATAGTGAAGCTGAATGAAAGTCATAGAAGGCTTTAAACTTCATTAGCTATAAAACTGTGTTTCCTATCCTTGGATTTGTAAATATTGTCATGGCAAGAATTCTAAGTATCATAGTCCAATAACATTTGAGAACCCCAGACTGGGAACCACTGTTAGGCTAAAAAGTAGCATTTCATTCTAGTTCTTACAGACTCTCAATTTCCCTGGGAAACAAGTTAGAGATATTCAGAAATCAAGCAAGAGCCCCCACCCCCACCCCCAGATTGTAGCACAGCATGTGAAGGTACCTGCCCAGAACCCAAGGCAGCAGTTAATAGTCTTTCTAACTCAAGTCCTATTTTGTCACAAAATATATTTTAGTTTGTTTTTATCTGCTTTAGAGCAGATCAATTTCTCCCCAAGTCACCATAGTAAATATTGATAACCCAGCGTTGTATGCATCTTCTGAAAGCATAATTGGTTCTGTGCACTAATCTGTTTTATAGATATTGAAGAGCCTGGGGAGCTGTGAGAATGGGAAGTAGCCAAGCAATTAGTTATCAATATTCATGCTGGGCTGTGTGTGAAAAGCAACTTCTGCATTCACGTTTCATGGAGCTGTCTGAAATGTATAGCATATCAGCTTTCTAGGCACTGGGTGGTAAGCCAGTGGAGGAAAAGGGTGGGAATTCACAGACCTTGGTATATTTGAAGAGACACACAGAACAAGGAATGACTATATTAGATTAAAGCATGCACATAATTATTCTTCTGGGGGAATAGTGGGGCCATTTCTGAGAATGGTTTATGTCTCATTATGGAACCTGACTCAAAATTTGAAGATTTTAAGAACAAACTGTTATACTCAGTTGGTGTCTTTTTACTGAAAAGAACATTTGATCCAATGGAAGCGCCTGGAATACTGAGTTTCCCTTACTCTAATGTTTGGCTCTTCCAGCTGGGACAAAATTCTCCCTTATTATTCTTGAAGGAGCATCAGGCTTACCAGAATTTGTGCCCAAACTACACTTCTAAAATTCGGTTTCCTATACTTGTTCCCTTCTAACAAAATCTTGCAAACTTTTAAAAATTCCCAAGCAAAAAAGAACTGCTATAGAGGATTAATGTTTCTCACGATAAAGTAATGTTGCTACATTGAAACATACATATGATCTGTTTGAACAGTGTATTTCTGGAAACAGTTGATTTCTGATGTGTATCTCTAATTTCAGAATCTGAACACAAAGAAACACTTCTCCACCTCACAATGAGATTGGGCTTGGTTAAACTTTCCCAGTACCTGTTCTTCCAGCCAGGTGGACCAGATGCAGTCACTTTACCTAATGAAGATGGCCTAACGCCGTTAGACTTGGCTTTGCAGAATGGACATGTTGGACTTGTTGACATTTTCTCCAAGTAAGTTCTGCCTTAGCATGAAATACTAATGACAAGTGGTGGTTCAATGAACTCTGTTGGTTTCACTGTCAGTTATCCAAATGCGGTTGTTAAAATGCAATTATCCCCAAAGTATATGATCCCTATCTCTTAGAAGGGTATATGCCCATTCCTTGCTTCTATCCCATTGTAATTGTCAACTTATATTGGAATATCTTTGGGGTTGTCATTCATATGTGAAATCTAATTTATGAGTAGGTCATACGATAGGATACAGTAACTAGACAAAGAGATATGCAGCCAGAGATGGAATATCACAGGAGAGACAGATATGATAAGCAAAGTGATGAGTATAGCTTCACAACAGAATCAATTTTTAATCTGCTTTTTCATGCTTTTATGGGTTATCTAGTATTTCAAGGGGACTTCCCAGTGTTGGGCATGATCTGGTCCAAACCGGATCACCCATATCGGTAGCAAAACTGGCTGACTAAGTCCCCCCCCCCCCCGCAACTCTGGGTCAATTTCACCCTTTGTCCAAGGCTTTTCCGGGGCTCTGTTTCAACCAGAAGTGCCTTCCCACCCCCTCCGGAGTGACTAGGAAGGCACTTCAGGCTGAAACAGAGCCCCAGAAAAGGATTGGACAAAGAGGGAGATGGCTTTGGAGGTTCACTATAGAGCAATGAAAATAGGCTTCTATTTTCTTAGCTCTATGGTGAAGAGCAGTCACATGGCCAACAGGCCACACCCACCCAGTCTCATGGCCATGCCCACAGTGTGGTAGGAATTTTTTTTTGATGCCCACTACTAGGACTTCTCCCCAAAAAAACCATATGAATACAGTATGTTGCTGTGAGTTTTTATTTACTCTTTGTAAGCATATGGGAAATGTGTTCTAATTCATAACACCTTACTAGGTAATAAATGTATTGGTCTGTAAGTACTGTAAGACACTTGTTTTTTCCTGCAATAGTTTAACACAGGTATTGTCTAGTGACTAACATGGACTTGCCTGTCACTAGACTGTTTCCTCTTCTTGTATAATCACGGTTTATTGACTGCTCAGTCTTCTTCCATGTCTAGGCCAGATGTGAAACTACCAAAATGAAGGTTAGCATTTGAAATGATGGGTCCCAAGGGAGCAAAAAGATGCATATATTTGGTGAATCCATTCTGCAGTTCCTTTCGCCTTACCTAGTGAGAGAAAGATTAGCCAGCACAAAGTTTCCATTGCCTGGGGTATGGTCAGTTGTGGATAAAAAATACCACAATCTTTGAGGAGACTCTTTCTGTGTAGCCCTCCGGTCAGTTATTAGCTCTTTGTTTTCTTGACTGCTTTGAAAAAGCATTAGAATGGAATAACTTTGAAGGCATTCAGAGGCCTGTACCTTGCTGAGTATATTGTGTTGTTACCAAACATTAGCTTAGTTACCTATTTGACTTTGTTCTCTATTGTCAAATTGTCTCCTGACACAGTCAGGAAGAACAAAGAAAAGAAAGGAATGGGGGGGGGGAATCCTACAGAGAAACAAAATAATTTAGTTTTCCTGTCTCCTTTTGTCTATTTCAATCTTCTTTTTCCTAGCTTTGCACAACATATGATATGTCTAAGAATCTGAGTGTGCTTTTTTCCCCATGAGAAAATGACTGAACTCTTCTTCACTTGTTTGGAACATTCAGACAATGCAGCAACCCTCCTGAGAATCTCTGTTTTGAGCTACAGTATGCTAACAAGCCTACTGGCTGTTGGTTCATGGTGTTTCCCGCACAGAGCTCATGAGTAAGTGAGCTGTATCTTTTTACGAAAGATATAAAAAAAATCAGATCTTTTGTTCTGTTAAAAATTTCCAGGTTGAACAGGTAACCTAGAAAAAACAATGTTCCATTGTGTTAATGCATGAGATCTTTGCAATGGGTAGGTTAGCGTTTGAAATGAAGGGTCCCAAAGGCAGCTAAGAGATGCATATATTTTCCTTTCATGGCCCCCTTATTCTTTCCTTACTTGAGTAAATGTGTTATTTCAGGAAGGAAATCAGCCATCCATTTGAGATTTCTAAAGTAGATCTTGGTGAGAATGCTGTCCTACAATTTGTTCATTCATTGGACACTCTGTCACTGACATTTAATCACAAAGCAGACGGTGTGCTAGAATCCGACATTCAGCTCTTCAGGAAATATGTCTGGGATACAGCTTTTCCACACAAGGTAAGTGCCAAAGTATAATACAGAGATGTGTCTTTGTCTTTTATCAAATATGTTCAACTTGTTTATTCACATTTAATAGATACAATGGTTTTAGATTTAAAAGCCTTGGGGGAAAAGCAGTCGTTTTGATTAATACACACAAAAAGGAGTCTTGTAGTATTTTAAATATCTTTAAATATAGACCTGTTGACTCTGTGGGATTTATATAAGTTTTGACTTATTATCCAGCAAATGATTAAAGGAGTTTGCTCTTAGTTGAGAATAGCAATAGGACACTAGTGTAATGGATCAAAGATATGATAATAGAGATACATAGCTCGCATTTTGGACCATTTGTGGCAATAGTGCTCCAGTGTATGGGCAGTAGCACTCCAGCTTGACTTCTAATCTGTGCCCAAGCTGGATACTTTTGGTCCAATACTTGGGCTATTATTTTGGGGAGCTGAGCCAAAGTAACTGTCCAAAGTACAGAAGGGTTGCTTTAAGAGAGAGACCTCCTGCGAAAGTGACCCTTCTTGGTGCAACCAATATGCACCTTTCTCACCATCTGATCCCACCATTACTGTGATGTGTGGTTCTGTGAAGTAGAACATAACATAACTGGTGAAGTATGTCTAGCCCATGAAGGCTCATGTGTGATTAGCCCTTCTGGGGCACCCACCTCTTTTGGGGTTGGTTTTAAGCCCTGGAAAACCATTTGCAAAATTAGAAGAAACCTTCTTGTCATACTGGGTTTGAAAAAGAAACAACCCCAAAAACTCAGCCTTACCCTAAAATAGCCTTGTGGGAGTGGAATGCGTTGTTTCAGGGTAGGATCCTGGGCGGGGGGTGCAAAACATTACCTCAAAGGCCTCATTCATCTCACAAGTAGGACTTCACTAATCCACAGTAGAATGCTTAATTGGAACTAGCAACTAAAAAGAAAGACTATTATTTTAGATATTAGGCTGATGACACATAAAAGTCCGTTCAGTATAAGAAAAATAATGCTAATACACTAGTACCTCGGATAACGATGAGACTTGGTTCCACAAGTCTTGTTGTTATCTGGTTTTTAACATTGTGCGATGCATCGATCGCACAACTTTTAAAAAAAGCCCTGTTTCCCTGTCCCCCGACGTTTTGGTTTGTTGCAGCCTTCAGGAGGGTGGGGGAACTTCAAAAATAGTGTGGCAAAATGATCCACAAATGATCTTTTTTGCTTTTAAATCTAGCGCTGGGGGGTGGGGGTGGGGGGAATACCCATCCCCCCACACAAGGGCAGTGATCACTGTCCTTGCATGTGTGTGGGGGTATTCCCCCACCCCACCCTCAGCGCTAGATTTAAAAGCAAAAAGATCCAGAGGAAAAGAGACAATGTCACTTTTCCTGTGGATCATTTTGCTTTTAAAGCTAGCACTAGGTGGGGTGGGGGGAATACCCACCCCACTCCGCAAGGGCAGTAATGGATCACTGCCCTTGCAGGATGGGGTGGGTTCCCCACCCACCCACCGTAGCGCTAGCTTGGAGTGCAGGAAGGTGGGGGGGAAGAGGTGCGAGATCACACCTCTCCCCCCTTCCTGCCTTCCAAGCTACAAGCGCTGTGAATGAAGAAGGGGTGAGGGAATCCCCATCGCATGCGCTGGGGATTTCCTCATCCCTCCTTCATTCACAGCGACAGCAGTAGCGGGGTGGTGGTGTAGTTTGGGTAGAAGTTCTACCCAAACCACTACCCCTGCAGACCATTGCCTCGGATAATGCTAAAGAATCGTTATCAGATGCAAGTTAAAAAAAACTTGCATCGTTATCCGATGCAATCGTTATTCACGGTATGACTGTATGTCATTATTCTTCACGTATGTTATAAAGCTGTAAGATCAGTGTCTACAGTCTTTTTCTGTGGAGCAGTGGCTCTTTTATAACTATATTTTTGATACTATACAATGGTACAAACCATTTTTGGTAGCTTGAGATGCAGAAGAAATGAGCATGTAAGAAAACTTCTTTTTGTTCCTCCTGGTTATTTTGTCTCAATTTGGCGTCTATAGTACAATTGCCTGTACAGTATAAGAATTGGTGTTTGTTGCCTTTTAATTTTTTTATTTTTTAAAAAAAAGGTAGTACTGTACTTGTTTAGGATCCCAAAATTTACTTCTAAGAAAGAACTTCAGATATATGAATATTATATTTTCTCTGTTCAAAGTACAGTCATCAACCACTGGGGAAATATGGATTTGCATAGGCAGCTTGCCCACACAACAAGAGCATACAGTATTGGTTTAGACAGACCTTTGGTATGATTCAACATGTCCCTTATGTTTGTACGATATTTCTCCTATATCATGCATCTCAACGATGTTGAGTTATATATTGTATATTTATGTGATGTGTCTATGAATTTGTTGTTTACTCTGTGCTTGTGAACCGCCCTGAGTCGGCCCAGCCGAGTAGGGCAGTATAGAAATTGGAGTAAATAAATAAAAATAAATAAATCTTACAAGCACAATGCAGAAAGAGATTGTGTTTCATATGACTGTTTTGTTGGCATTTTCAATTTTCTTTTATACAGTATGTCTTTTCTTTTGCTGAGACTCAAAAGCATAAATACTTCTTCTCTTGTTGTGTAGGTCCTGCCACTCATCCTCTGTTTGTTACTAATGCTGCTTCCTGTTGACTTGATGTTATAGTAAAGTTGGTAACAGGAATTAAAGTCCTGTATGCCCAGAAGAAGAGAAAAGGAAAATACCAAAGAAAGGGGAAGATTCTCAGATAGAGCTTATTTTGACTTTGTGGGCCAGAGAAAACATCAATTAGATTTGCATGCTTTTATGGCAAGAAGCTTCTTGCAGGTTTTGGTTTCCCCCCTTTTGCTTGAAATTGCTGCTTTTCCAATAACAAAGCATATACAAATGCAAATGTTGATGGAAATATCCACCTTTAGAAAAGCTCCCTCTGAGGACATAGTTAGTAGCCATGCTAATTGGGGGAATGTCAGAGCTATAGTACTTAAAAGTGAAACTGCAGTGGCTTAGTGGCTAAGATGCTGAACTTGATGACTGGAAGGTCAGCAGTTCGAGACCGGAGTACGAGTGAGCTTCCACCTCTGCCCCAGTTCCTGCCAACCTAGCAGTTCGAAAGCAAGAAATTGCAAGTAGATAAATAGGGACCACTTCAGTGGGAAAGGTAACAGCATTCCATGCACTCCGGTGTCTAGTCATGCCTGCCACATGTTCATGGAAATGTCTGCAAACACAGACATCTCTGCCTCTTTGGCTATAAACAGAGATGAGTACTGAACCCTTGAGTCAGATACAACTGGCTTTTGAGCAAGAGCAACCTTTACTTAGTACTTAAAAAAAATGTTTCCAGCCTCTGGACATATGTGTCAAAGTGCATTATGTTAAGGAAAAATGCTTGCAAAAATGTGTGTATCTGACACAACGTCATACAAAAATATAATAAACATACACTACACATGCATACACATTTACTTTAGACTTATGGGTCAACTTTTGCAAAAAAAAAAAAAATGCAATGAAACAAATTTAAGACCAAGGGGAATGATAAGATGAAAGTAATAATTTCAACAGATTTCTCCATCCCTACCTAAAATGCTGAGAATGCTTTTGTAATGAAAAGTTTACAAGATTCTATGCAAATTAAAACAAAGCATTCTTGTCACTCATGTGAATTAATCATGTTTTCTATTCTATATGCATACTTCGAGAAAATGAAGCTTGATTCTCACTGACCCAACAATACAGCTTCTGTAGTAGAGTTAGGAGAATGACTAGGAAATATCTGAAGGAGGGCCTAAGACATAGAATAAACAGGATATTCTAGGCAGAGAAACAACATAGGCTGTTCATAATTTGGAAGGGAGACAAAAACAGTTGTTGTTTTTTAAAAAGTGTATCTGCTTAAAGTTAAACTGACCTTCAGAAGGGAAATCTACTAATACTGGAAGAGCATCTCAATTGTGTCAACTTTGCAAATTAGGATATGGCAAAGCTGAGGGAATATGGGGGCTTAGTGGTTAAGATGCTGAACTTGATGACTGGAAGGTTTGGCAGGTCAGCAGTTTGAGACTGCACATGAGTGATGCATAACTGAATAAGCTACCATCTCTATCCCAGTTCCTGCCAACCTAGCTGTTCGAAAGCAAGAAATTGCAAGTAGATAAATAGGTGCCACTTGGGTGGGAAGGTAACAGTGTTCCATGCACTCCGGTGTTTAGTTATGCCTGCCTAATGTCCATGGATACATCTGCAGACAGACAGTGCTGACTCTTTGACTGTAAATGGAGATGAGCACTGTACCGTAGAGTTGGATACAATTGGCTTTCGAGCAAGGGAGACCTTTGCCTCCTAGAGCTTTACAGTGCGACATGATATCCAATTGAAATAGACATACCAAATCTCTCTCTTAGACTCTTGCCTTTCCCAGGGCCAGAGCAGATAGTTGGGGAAAAGCAATAAACAATTTCAGTAATACCTCGGTTAACGACTGCATCGGATAACGATGCAAAATTTCTGCTGCGGAGGCAGGGGTGGGGTGGCTGGAAAGCTGACGGGGCGGCTTCCCCATTGACTTCCCCAGCCACCCCACAGCTGCAGAGGCAGAAGCGGGTGGCTAGGGAAGCTGACGGGGAGTCCCCGTTGGCTTCCCCAGCCACCCTGCATCTGTAGATCCCTCCCCTGCCTGGCTTGGTAAAGGTCTTAGCTATCCAGGCAGGGGGGGGGGTCTTCTTAAGAGAGGCTGTGATAAGGGACCCAAGCCTCTGTTAGGAAGCCCCCCCCCCCCGGCCTGGATTGCTAAGCTCTTTAGCAAGCCAGACGGAGGTTTCTAAAAAGAAGGTAGGGAGAAAAATCCTACCTTCTTTTTAGAACCCCTCTCCTCCCCCACCTGGCTTGGTAAGGGTCTAACTATCCAGGCGAGGGGGGGGGGGTTCTTAAGAGAGGCTGCGATAAGGGACCCAAGCCTCTGTTAGGAAGCCCCCCCCCCCTGGCCTGGATTGCTAAACTCTTTAGCAAGCCAGACAGAGGTTTCTAAAAAGAAGGTAGGGGGGGAAGTCCAAAAATCTTGCATCGTTATCCGATTCTAGCGTTATCCGATGCAATCGTTATCCGGGGTATTATTGTACTTCTATCCATGCCAGTATGAGAAGAGAAGTGCCATTCATCTTGCCTGCCCCCCACCTGTCTGCGAAGACACAGTCACTGTTGGGGAGGGACAAAGAGGAAGAGGAGACATATTTTCCCTCTCAAATCACAGCCTGTGTGCCTCAGCAGGAGAAATTATGAGTTTCAGGTTCAGGTGACTTTGGAGAAGTCCACTCTGACATCCACAGTTCACCTTTTCAGCTCTCTTCTGCCTGTCTGTCTCTGTCATACATTCTATCATATACTGTGTCTCTCTCACTCACATGGGTGTTTTTTCTTGTTAAATCTCTCTTGGACCGACTCTCTCTCTTTTTCTCTCATGCCAAGCCCTGTGGGAGAGAGAAAGTAGAGGTGTTTCCAGTCCCTTGAAGTTTCTGTCTTCACCATTGCTGTTTTTGTTCCTTAATTCTCTTCTCCTGATAATGCCTTATCTGCCAAAAAAAAAGGCAAGGAGATGTAGTAAGACAACATAAATCTCCAATACAGTATGATCCTTTCTCCTTTCCACTGCTTGTTCAAGCCATCCCTTCACCAGTAATAAGTAATAGGCAGACACTTGACTTTTCTTGCATTTAGAAGTGGCAGCATATAGCCATGGCCATCATGGACAAAATATATTTGTGCATCTCATTACTGAAATATTTATTTATTTATTTATTTCTTCTTATTTGCTATCCCGCCCCAATCGGGCAAGCGACTCTGGGCGGCTTACAATATTAATTAAAAATCACTGAGATACACATGTAATAATACAAAGAATACTTAAACTAATGTTTAAAACTCTAAAACAAATGCTTAAAACTTAAAACTAATGTTTAAAACAGAGCAAGAGATAGAACTGAGATATTTGAGGTGTGCGTGCGTGTGCGTGCGTGTGCGTGCGTGTGCGTGCGTGTGCGTGCGTGTGCGTGCGTGTGCGTGCATTTGTGAAAGAGAGAGAGAGAGAGAATGGTGAAAGCATAGTGTTTGTGGTAATAATAATCATGAGAATAGAAGAAGCACTAAACATCTCTCAATCAAGATAATAGGGTAAAACCATTATTTTGGATAGTGGAATTAATCTGTATAATCTGTAGAGTACATGATACAGGTAATAATGCTGCACAATTATTACTTTATTTTAAAGCATCTTACTCCAAAACTGCCTGGGACGCTAGGAGACGTGCCGATGCCTTGTGACTCTGTAATCTCTGCAGCAGAAGGTATAAGATTTCTATCTTTATCTACATATCCATTGCTACATGTATGCATAAAATGCATTGACTTAGCTTTTGCTTTATATACGATCTGGCATCCAAATCCTTTGCAAACAAAGATAATTGTTTTCATCTAAATAAGCTTTTCTAAGGCAGTACTGATCATCTTTCAGCCTGGCCGTGTAAGGCAATACTGATTGCTTTTCAGGAATTGGAAGAGGACGAGGAGATAAGAACTGTAAAACATGAAACAATGAGATACAAATAAATCTGTATAGTAGATTACTGTACTTTTCTTCTCTTTCATAACATTTTGACTGCAAAAACTGCCACAATGAAAGGGGGGAGCTGCCATTTAGCAAATAACCAGACACATAACCAGCACCTTGTCAGATTACCATGCCACCCACCATATTTGGAGTTCTATGTATATAAATACGGAATGGGATACTAGCCAATAATTCTTACCGAGAAAACTGTTATTCAGTTCTGTAACATACCTTGTATGGATAAATAATACCTTTTTTAGATGTTAACATGTAGAATTCTCTCAGTGTGGATTCTGAGGCATGAGGCCTTACTGCTGTGCTACATAGGGGATCAAAAAAAAAATCTTACTGATTTTATTTATTAATTTACATGTATTGGACTGTGGTGGTTTAGTGTTTAAGATGCTGAACTTGACAACGGGAAGGTTGGCAGGTCAGCAGTTTGATACCCAGTTCTGCATGAAGGAGTGAGCTTCTGTCTCTGTCCCAGCTCCTGCCAACCTAGCAGTTTGAAAGAAAGAAATTGCAAGTAGAAAAATAGGTACCGCTTTGGTGAGAAGATAAACAGTGTTCAGCGTCTAGTCATGCCTGCCACATGACCACGGAAAAGTCTCCAGACGCAGACAGCGCTGGCTCTTTGGCTGTAAACAGAGATGAGTACCATGCCTTATAGTCAGAGGGCAATTTTTTTTTACTATTATTACCTTCTAAGGCCAGGCTGAAAGATGATCAGTAGCAGGTATTACAGACCACTCCCCAGCCACCCGCCACTCCACCCACACTGCCGCTGCCCCCTCCCCCCACACCGCTCCCCTGCTTCCTAGCTTGGAGGAGCTGCATGGCACCAAATCATCCGTCCTGCAACCTCGCTACAGCCATTGCTTCCACTTCCGCCACCTCAATCTTTGTCTCCTCCACTTGGTGTGTCCCTAACACCATGTAGCAAGGCCAAAGTACTGCGAAGAAATATAAGATTACTGACACTAAAAGGCTTGGACCCCTTGAATATGGGACTTCCTGTGCCTAAAACGCATGAGCTCTGAGTAATATTGGCAGACCCCAAGCCTAGTTCAAGCAGTGTGAGAACATGTCCTGCTTCCTCCAGCTGATGTGCCAACACAGTAGTATGCCTGGCATCATCTACTGGAGAAGTGAAGAAGCAAAGGTATAACCATCAAAAGCTTTGGGAAGGGGCAAAGCTTACGTGTACTCTCAGCCTACAGGTATGAACATCTTCAGTTGCGGTCCACATATTCAGAGAACAAGGTGCTCAGCAACGTACTTTCCAGCCTACAGCTTCCAAATTATAGCATAGAAAGATTACGGGAATCATCACCCCCAAAGAGAGCTTCAGATGTTTGGGATTTATTTGTTTTGTAAATTTTGTAAATTCTTCTCAAATGCCAGGAGAGTGCAAAATTTGAGTGAAGGGACTTCACCTTGGTATCACACCTGGTTTTCAATATGAGTTTATCTCTGTAATTTTGAGTGAGTGTTTGCAGGGCGATCTGATTCACTCCTATTAATCCAGAATGTCTTTTCCATAAAGAAAATTGATTACATCAAGATTCTGATTGTAAAAATTTATCTTTATTCATTCCTGAGACAGGCTTACTTTCCAATTTACCTACAGGAAAGTGTTGTCCCATAGCTGTATACATTCTTTTAACCCAGAAAAGCAACAAAAAAGAGCAAATGTAATAATATATTGTAAGGGATTGTTCAAATACCACACGACCATTTTAGGGGGGGAGAGGGTTGGCCAAAAGTCACAGAAAGTCACAGGGGGAGGGGGGTTTGCAAGACTTGGGGCAGCAGGCGGTGGCAGTAGTGGTGGAGCTGAGTGTGGCGGGTGGCGGCAGCAGCACTGCTGCACTAGCCATGGCAACAGAACAAATTTTAAAAAGATTAAAGTGACTCTAACACAATTTAATGAAGCGTCTTATTTTGCCACCATTGTCTGCAAGAGCAGGTGGAGGATGCCCATGCAATCTTAAAATTTCATGAGGCTGAACTCACCTTGAAAAGTCTTCATTTGCTTTTCACATCCAGCTGGCCATAAATCTATCTTCAAAGCACGGGTCGGCTATGCTTCTGCCATTTCTCTTCAAATCAGGGAAAACGGAGAAACCACGTGATTTGGGAGGTCGGGGGGCCAGTCAAAGATCACAGAAAGTCACAGAGGGGGGAGGGGCTCAAAAGTGGCCTATTTTAGGTCACGTGGTATTTGAAAGCCCCCTAAGGAGTCTTGTGACACTTTAAATATTACTACCAGTATGGTTTATTTGGCAGAAGCTTTCTTAAAACCTAGCCCTCTTCTGCCTTTACATGGACTATGAAAGTTCATGCCAAATGAAACTTGTTAGCAATTAAGAGTCTTTATTCTTGTCGCAACTGACTAGCATTTCTACTTTTTTTAAAAAATGTGTGTGATATTGACACTAAGGAAAAAACCTGGCAGTAGAGTCAGATACGACTGGCTTTCGAGCAAGGGAAACCTTTGCTAATGTTTCACTTTATCCAGGAAAAGGTATTTGGAAATACAGGTACAGTAATACCTCGGATAACGCTAAAATCGCATAACATTAAGTAATCTGGGGAGAAGAATTGCATCAAATAACATTAAGGTCCTATGGGATGGATCGGATAACAACCGCTAAAGCCTGTGCAGTTACAATGTATCTCTATGGAGCTTTAACGTTATCCGATCCATCCCATAGGATTTTAACATGGATCGGATAACACTAAACATCGGATAATACCAAGACTTGTGGAACCAAGTTTTAGCGTTATCCGAGGTTTTACTGTACTGTACTTAGAAAGACCTTATCGATATTAGCCAGTTAGGTTCAGTCCTGATGCCATCAGACACCAACTACAGTAGTTTAATTTAGTTTAGTTTAGTTTGTGAGGTATTTGTTGGTGGTGGGTTTTAATTTGTCGTAGATATTTCTGTTATTGGTTTATCTTCTGCTTGTTCACCACCCAGAGTGGGTTAGCACTCAAATGGGCAGTATAGAAATCCACTCACTCACTCACTCACTCACTCACTCACTCAATCAAAGACATCAATACATAGTTTACTATTAGGTGCATAAGCACACTATATCTCCACCATATTTATTACTTTATCTTCTATTTGTGTGTCTTATGTAAATAGATTGGTAAAGTAGTAGAAAAAAATAGACTGACTAATATTACCACATTGCCTCTTGGCTTGTGTCATTTCCCATGCTCTGTTTCTGTATAGCTGAGATAAAGCCTTAGAAGACTACAGCTGCTATGAAACATGCTATTGCTGTTGACTGAGGCACTTCCATAATCCTTGGGGTCAGTGGTTTGGTGCTTTGCTTACACAAGATGTCCATCTTGACCTTGGGTGCCACCTGCAGGCTGTGAGGTTTGCAAAAGCAAAACAGGTCGGCTAGGAATTGGCATGAAAAGCCTGAATGTTCTCTCCACTAATAGATAGAGATGGTGGAACTGATATTTTTCATGCCTCATCAGCCTGCAAGCCAGATCTTGGAAGTGACACTGGTGGTGGTGGTGGTTTGTAACAAGGTCATAAATGAGGTTCCTTTTGAAAAACAACAAATCTCTTCATCAGCAGTAATAGTTGCTTGTTACTTTTTCATTATTTGGGGAAGGAAAATTAAAAACAATAAAGCAAACAATGTAGCAAGTCACCAACTGTACGACATAAGCTACTTCTTCCTCTCCAGCTTTGTCTCAAGTTACATGAAAAGACTGCTTTTTAAAATGCACTTTTCTGAGTTCTGAGCAAGTTTGGTATTTCTTAGGTTACAGAAGATTACAGTTTAAGTGTAAATCTGTCTATAGCAGAATACAGTAAAACCTCAGATAACGCTAAAACTTGGTTCCACAAGTCTTAGTGTTATTCGATTTTTAATGTTATCCGATGCATGCATGCATCGGATAACGTTAAAATCCTATGGGATGCATCGGATAACGTTAAAACTCCATAGAGATACATTGTAACCAGCACAGGCTTTAGCTAACGTTATCCGATGCATCCCATAGGATTTAACATCATGCGATGTAATTCCCCCACCGCCAGATTGCTTAACATTATGCGGTTTTAGTGTTATCTGTTATCTGATGCAAACGTTATCCAAGGTGTTACTGTACTGAAAAATTCTTTGCTAAATTATAATGTTGAACATTTGTAACCCAGGGTTTTACTATATTGTGGATTCTGCTTCCAATGTAATAAACAAAGGGGGACCTTTTCTTTTTCAGATGAATTCAATGAAGTTTTTGATCAGTGTGACTTGTACTTTTATCATAGTTTGGAAAAGTTACTTTTTTGGACTACAATTCCCAAACCTGCCTTAGCCAACGTGACAATTGCTTGGTCTGACTGTAAGATTTTGGGGACTGTACTTTGCAAAAGTAACTTTTCCAAATTCTTCTTCTTCCTTGCTTTCATATGGCACCTGAAGTCACCTTTGCAATGTAAATTTAAAACCAATTGCCACTTTGCCTCCCTTGTTAAAAAATGATACTAAATGAAAATAAATAAAATAAAAATAGCAAGTCAATAGATTCTTTTCTTTTGATTAACAACAATATTTCTTTTAGCTAACCACATAAGTTGCAAGGTGGAGTAGGTGCACCAAATGTGCTCAGGTGTGGAATATTCATTCTAGTCTTTCATAATAGCCATACTCTGTGACCACTGGGAATATGAATTAAATATGGATTCAGTGCACTGTGTCCTTCCTTTAGAGCAGAGGTGTCCACATTTTTCAGGCTGAGGATCAGTCATGTAGTTTAGCAGGCCGGTCACATGATTCCGCCCACCGGAAGTAAAACATGCCTTGCAATCTGTTTTGCAACAGGATGAGATAGATTTTAAGCTGCTGTTTTCTCTGCTTAAACCAGAAGTGCCCAAACTACAGCCTGTGGGCCAGATCCAGCTGTTGACGCCAATTTATCCAGCCCACACCACTCTTGTTGCACCCAGGATTGGAAGTAAAACGTGCCCATAAGGGCACCTTTTACTTCCACTTCTAGGAGCAACAAAGGTGGGGTGGGCCAGATGAATTGGTGTTGGGGGCCAGTTCCAGTCCATGGGCCATAGTTTGCGCACCCCTGCTTTAGAGTTTTGAAAAGAAGACAGGAAACCAAATAATATAGTCACAATTGTTCCCTGTTGCCCTGTTTGTTTGTTTGTTTGTTTGTTTGTTTGTTTATTTCCTCAAATTTACTATCCCTCTCCAATCGGGTAAACCCGACTCTGGCCGGCTTACAACATTGGTTAAAATCACAGGTTGCACCTATAATAATACAAATAATACTTAAAACTAATGCTTAAAACTTTAAAAATCACCAAAGAATTAAAACAGCGTAAATAATATATTTTGTCAAAATGTGTAAATAATATTGTCAAAGTGAAAGAGCTGGAAATGGGTTTTCTTTTCTTTTCATAAAAAGTCACATTTATTTATGCCAGGGGCATACAAAGTACAGCCCATGGGCCAGATCCGGCCCTGACACCAATTCATGCAGCCCACACCGCCCTTGTCACTCCTGGAAGCGGAAGTAACAAGTGTGTTTTACTTCCGCTTCTGGGGGCGGCATGGGCTGGATGTATTGGCATCAACAGCCGGATCCAACCCCCAGGCTATAGTTTGGACACCCCTGGTTTAAGCGGAGAAAACAGCAGCTTAAAATCTATCTCATCCTGTTGCAAAAAGGATCGTACGATGTGTTTTAACTCTGCTTCTGGTGGGAGGAACCACTTGACTGGCCTGCAGAATCATGTGGCTGGCTTGCTGAACCACTTGACCGGCCCACAGCCTGAAAATTTTGGGCACCTCTGATTTATACATTATAATATGCTTTTGACAATCTGTGTGATTGACAAGTGTACCTTAATCAGTAAGGGTAGTTTATGATTCAACATGCATCTTCACAGCATGCCCTTTAAGGAGAAAAAAAGGTTGCTTTACAATTAGTCCATTAAAATAACACAACAGCTTACCGTACAGCTATCTCATATTTCAGCTGTAGGCTTGCTACTTTGAGTGAAGCACACATTGTAAAGGAGTTTTGTTTGGTCTTTGTGTATTGTTCTGTTTGCCTCCCTGAGTGGTTTTGAGGGAGAAAAGAAAATTGTACCACCAGAGTTGGCAACTTGACACTAATGGGGAAACTACTTTTCTTTAAACAGATCTTGTATCTGAGGAGCCATCGCCTAAAAATGAAGACGTGAAGGTATACCCCAATTATATTTTTATGAGCTGCTAAAGTGAAATGAGGTTCTCATGCCACACCCTTTGCTTTGATATTTGAACACCTTCCAGGATAAAAGATTAATCTGGTTAACACCTGCCAAGTCATGCTTCTTTATATATTATTCCAAAGCAAAAAATAACAAAAAAGTGTGAATAGTCTAAGAAAACAACCAGATAATATTCTGGCTGTGGAAGCCAGTGGAAAAGAAAACAGCATTACTTCTTCAGACTCAGAACTATCATAATTACAGTCAATTCTGTTTGCTGGACCTTCTGGAAGATAATGTCTGACAGATGTGAAAGACAAAAATAAAATAAAAATTGAGAACCAGATACCTGTCTGCGGTTTCAGCTGAAGATCTTTCCCAGTCTCCTCTATGAGAGCCTTATTGACTGATGGTGGCCACTGGCCAGGTCAAGGGAATGAGACATTGACCATCACAATATTACAAAAAAAATTTGTTGTTGTGGAAAATTGGATGGGAGCTTGCTGAGATAATGGGTGATTAAAAAAAAAATCTTCATGGATTATTTGCCTGACATTTTAAAAAATGTTAATGTTGGGAACAAAGTGGAAGAAAGGCATCTCCTACTTTTGAAAAATATATTATGTTCTAAAATGTTTCCAGCATGATTTATCACAGAGGACAGAATGTAACATAGACTCATTCCTATTTGTTTTGTAGGTTTATAGGGATCGTGCGATTCAGCTGGAGGAAAATGAAGATGATATTATGTTGGATTTAGGTAAGAGTCTTGCCAGTTCAAGCTCTCTTAGTACGGGAGGCAAAGAGAGCCACAAACACATGGGCGTAAGTGTTGCCATGTGCCCCCTGCAGCCAATGCCATGAGAACAGGCAATTTCCTAGGCCGCCTCTCCACAAATCTCTGACTGTGAAAAAGGAATGAGAATTCCCTTGAAGTCAAGCACCTAGGGACATGGCAAACTCTGTGGAGAGATGTGCCTCCTTAAAGACCCTGATTACCCTTTGTCTTTTTCTAAGGGCATAATCTGAGTGAAAGGGACATTGAGCAGCCATCACCCATCAGGCCTCTTGGTTGTACTACAGATCTTGTTAGAGTTGGGCAGAGGATGAGCAGTTGTTTTGTAGAACATCTGTGCCTGGCCTCTGGCCCCCCCTCCCCCTGAACAGGAAGATGTCTTCCAGCTGAATGTTCCAGAGAATTCTGGAATATGTCTGATTCTGGTGCCATACTGGTGCTCTCCTGTTGTGGTTTTTGTGACAGTGCAACTCTGGAGAGTACCCGCTGTGGTGCTGTCTTGCTAGAATGAAGTGGTGGTGACAAAGTGCTCCTGGCAGTTTTAGTAGTAGAGTTTTATGTCTCCACACCATTATTTGAGGCAGAAGATCTGTGCCATCTCATGAGAGAGAGGAGGTTTCTTAGGGATCATCTTAAACTGTACCTTTGAATGAGTTTTTCTAAAGTCGTTGTAACTTGCTGGACTCTTCAGAGACTTAGAACCTCAATCTCCCACACCCCTTTTCTAGTTGGTAAAGAATAGCATAGTACTCAAGTAGGTTATAGTTGGTTTTTTGAGAAGGAGTGAAGAAAGGACAGGACAAACAGTTGAGTTTTTGTACCTGGAACTAGAAAAACTGTAAACAAAAACTTGGATAGGCATGGCCAGCCAGAATTTCTGCTACCAGTTCTAGCAAATGTGTGAACCTGCTGATGCCCACCACTGACTATGCCACACACACCCACAATTCCTCTTATTTTCTCTTTGCATTATTCTTGATTCTAGCTCTAATAAATATTAAATGAAAATAAGAAATAATTTTTGGATAGGGTTTTTGAATCAATAATAAGATATCAAATTTTGGGTTAAAGGCAAACTTCATGCTAAATTAAAGTAAAAACACGAATTTTGCAAGAAAACTTGACAAGATGGATTTTTTTAAGTATTTTTCTTTGTTTCACTAAGTAAAAATCTATAAGAAACAGTAAAAAAATCATATGCAGTTTTTTGGTTGCAGACCTGTGTAATCACCTGATTAAGGCTTGAGAATGTTAAAAGAGACATAAAAATGTAACATAAAATGCAGCTCCTTTACATGAAATGTGCATGTCTTGGTTTCCTCCCCAAGTATGCAGCTATGAACTGTAGTTGGAACGAGTAGAGTTGTTTGCTTCACTGACTTTAGTGATTCTGTTAGGCTAGGAACTGGTGGAAGGAGACTGAAATGGGAATCATACTTTCCCTGTAGATTAAATATGGCTATTGGACCTATAATTTACTATGTTTACAAATGATATAAATAACTGCTTGACTATTATGTGTAGTCATTGATATTAAAATCGGCCATATATTTTTTTTGGGGGGAGGAAGACATCCAAGGTGTTTCCAGACCTTTTCCTAATGTGAAGGAATTTGTATCCATGGAATGGAAATTTGCATGTAAGAGCCAAGCTAAACGCTGAAGTTCTCTAAGTTGCAAAATGAAGAGTGTAAGAGTCATTGCATGCTTAAATGCTTCACTGAACTGTGGCTAGAGGAGAAGCATTTGTTTACCTGTAAAATATGGAACTGTTTTAAATTGACTTGTCTCCTGTTAAAAAGTGAAAGCTGCTGTATTTTCACACTAAATAGGTCTACATTTTAAAAAACAAAACACAAACATTATGTTAAGTGTCTGTCTTCTGGGGCATTATTATTTTGCAAACAAGGAAAACGTCGGGGTAACATGACTTTGAAAAAATGAGAAGGATAGTAACGATTGTTTGATAACTTTTGCATAGTGGTGCAGCTAACCTCTCCCCAAATGTTAAAGCTGCATGTTTTGAAATACATGCACTCCTCAGTTCCCCTTTTGTTTCTTCTTAATCCCTACAGGATAAATGCTCAAGCAATTTCAGCAGATGGAAAAAATCATGTTTACTTACAAGGCCTGTGTTCAAATAAAGTTGTCAGGTAGATGTCAAAAAGTATAACACACCCATTCATGTCGGTTGCAGTAAAGGCAGGGAGAAAAATATCTAAAGCAGGGGTGCCCAAACTATGGCCCAGAGGCCAAATCTGGTCCCTGATGCCAATTCATCCGGGCCACACTACCCTCAGAAGTGGAAATAAAACATGCCTGTGTGGGCACATATTACTTCTGCTTCTGGGAGTGACGTGGGCATCGTGGGCTATATGAATTGGCATCAAGGGCCAGATCCGGCCCCCAGGCTGTAGTTTGGGTACCCCTGGTTTAAGTAGAGAAAATGGCAGCCTAAAATCTATCATCCTGTTTCAAAACATAGAAGTTGCAAAACAGATTGCAAGGTGCGTTTTGCTTCTATTTCTGGTGGGAAGAACCACATGATTGGCCTGCTGAACCACGTGATTGGCCCGTGGCCTGGAATGTTTGGATACCCCTGGTCTAAAGGAAAGGAAGGCTGCAAGAAAGTACTAAGTTACTGGCTTTCTGAAACTAACATTTTGGGTCAGAAAGACATCTGAACCAGTCAGACAGACCAAACTGAAGTGGCAGTGGTAGTACAAGATGTATACAGAAAGCTTAGAGTGGAGAGACAGTTACATTGGGTGGGAAGAAACATTTAGCTTGCTGATTACTCAGTGAGTATGTTTATTAAATACTGGCCCTTCCCATCTTCTTGCTAGTGTGCAAAACAAACACAAAGTACAGTTGTACCTCCCTTAAAGAGCATAATGCGTTCCACAGGATTGCTCTTTAAGTGAGTTTGCTCTTTAAGCGAAACACCATTGTAAGTGACCAATTGGGGGGGGGGGGGGGATTGAGAACCCAGATTTATTTGTTAAGCGAGTTTTTGGTTGGTTTTATTTGTTAAGCGAAGCGAACAAACAGAGAAAATTCTGCTCTTTAAGCGAGTTACTCTTTAAGCGAAGTGCTCTTCATGCGAGGTTTGACTGTATGATGGAACTGCCTGTTGAAAACTCAACAATAGAAAATAATAGAAAAGGAATGAGGAAAATAATAGCGTTGGGGAGCAACCAGATAAGCAGTTCGAGAAAGACAGGTCAACATCTGTTACGTAATAGAAACAAAATAAGTAATTGGTCATAAAATAAACAGTGAATAAAAGAAATCTTTTCTTTTCCATTATGGTCCCTCTACATAGAACATCTTTTTGTTAGAAATTAAAAGCATCTTTGGAAAGTCGTCTCAGAATATCTTCCCTGGATTAATAGCTTCCTGCTGTTTCAGACAACAGCAATGTTCCCCCCCCCCAAAGTACCTTAACTTGTTACACAAGAAGGACACTAATCCTTTATACAAATAGAAGGAGTTCCTTCTGTTTCACTCTGTGATAATGAAACATTATTTTAAAGGTTCTTCCCCTCATTACAACATAAGGAATACAGTAAAACCTCAGAGAACACTAACACTTGGTTCCACAAGTCTTAGTGTTATCCGATTTTTAATGTTATCCGATGCATGCATCGGATAACATTAAAATCCTATGGGATGCATCGCATAACGTTAAAACTCCATAGAGCTACATTGCACAGGCTTTAGCATACGCATAACGCATCCCACAGGATTTTAACGTTATGCGATGCATTTTTTCCAGATTGCTTAACGTTATGCAGTTTTAGTGTTATTTGATGCAAACGTTATCCGAGGTATTACTGTAATTCTAAAAAATAGTGTTGGTCATAATATACCCCTGAGAAAGGAGATTTTTTTCCTCTCACCAGCTTTCCTGTCAAAAGAGGGCTCTATGCTCTGGTACAACTTTTCCGTGCTTTTAAATAAAGATGCTTAAATAAGACTTAATCTGAAATTCCATTTTCTCTATTTGAATTTCAACATATGACAAAGGGGTTAACATACTGGGAAGGGTGAGATGTTCAGATGAGAAAAGTTCTGATGGTTGTTAGATGGACTATTTCTTTGAATTAGTGAAAGGACTATTTAAGTTTCTTTTGCTCCTTGTTTTCTTTAAAAGGCAAAGAGCCTCTTCATGGGTTGCTCAGTAGCTAACTAAATGTTGCACATACAGAAGTATAGTGGACAGTAAAGTACATGACTACCTGCATCTTTTACCCAGACAGAAATATCTTTAAAATAAAGACAGAAGAAAAGGACAGAAAGGGAAAGAATTCAGTGAAAGGGGTAAAAGATCAGGGGTGAGAGAGAGAGAGACAGAGAGAGAGAGCTTTCTCTGTGATCACTCTTGAACTTTGGCACTTTTTGCCAAAGAAGACTAGGCAGGCCCTCCTCCTTGTTGCCTTTGTGCTAATGTAAAATCTTCATATTCAGGAGCACCATTTGACATTTTATCAGCTGTTAAGGGTAGGGGTCGTTGCTGACAGGGTGCATTAGTTTTCATAAAAATGCATTTTGGAATTCTGTTTTAACTTCTTGTTCTGTGTCTAGACCAGACGTGAAACTGCCAAAACCAAGGCACCTTTTAGTGAGTTCATTCTGCAGTTTCTTTCACCTGACCTACTGTGAAAAAGATTTGCCAGCAACACAAGGTTGCCGTTACCAGGGTATGCCCAATTGTGGTTCAAAATTACCACAATCTTCTATTGCTCCTTTAAATTTAATTCTCTTTTGATAGTCATTCTGGTTTTGCGTTTGAACTACATTTTTCTTTGCTTAATGTTGCCACAGTGAATCAGATCTCATTTGGGGAAGAAAAGGGAGACAGAAAGGTGTGTGTGTGCGCGCGTGCATGCGTGTGTGTGCGTGTGCATGAAAAGAAGGGAATGTCTAAAAATGTCAAGAAATTGATAGATGGACGCAAAGAAGGAGAAAAATGAGGGAAAGGCTGTGGTTTAGAGATGGGTATGTTTTCTTTCTGAAGCTGCATGATGGGGGACATGAAAGAG
This sequence comes from Furcifer pardalis, assembly GCA_030440675.1. Taxonomy (NCBI): domain Eukaryota; kingdom Metazoa; phylum Chordata; class Lepidosauria; order Squamata; family Chamaeleonidae; genus Furcifer; species Furcifer pardalis. The sequence continues at coordinate 77,505,083 of CP126896.1, forward strand.
CCTCATTCAGGTATCCCCTGCAAAAATCATTTCAACCCAGAGTACTCTCTGACATGAAAACACACACACATCACTCTCATAGTTATGCTGGGTATGAGTTTTTTAGAACTGGAGTTCCAAAAGCAAAACTCCAGAATGCGGCTGCTCGGGTAGTGGTGGGGTGCGGGTGTTATGCTCTTGCCTCACCGCTGCTTCAGGAGCTGCACTGGTTGCCAGTATGTTTCCAGGTGCAATTCAAGGTGCTGGTTATTACCTTTAAAGCCCTACATGGTAGTGGGCCAGGATACTTAAGAGACCGCGTCCCCCCAAGAACATCTGTCCGTCCCACCAGGGCGGATCGGAGAGGCTCTCTTATCATTCCATCAGCTAGAGAGGCCCATCTCTCTAGCACCAGAAGGAGGACTTTCTCCGTGGCCGCCCCGGCCCTTTGGAACCTCCTGCCAACTGAGTTACATTACAGACTCAGCTCCTGCCCTTTCGGAAGGGCCTAAAAACCTGGCTGGCAGAGCAGGTGTGGGGCTCCAGTAATATGGGGTCCCATGTTGGGTGGTTGATCTGATGGGACAGCCACCCCTCCCTCGCTCTTTTAAACGTTTTAAACCTTTTTAAACCTTTTTAAACCTTTTAACTTTTTAAACCTTTTAGATTTTTGTAAATCCATAGTTTAATTATTTTTAAATAGATTTTTAAGTGATTTTGAACCTTAAGGTTTTAATTTATGAATTTTTAGGGGGATTGTTTAATTGTTTTGCATTGTGTATAGTCTCTCCCCCTTTTCTGTAAGCCGCCTAGAGTCAGGTTTGCCTGATTGGGGCGGGATAATAAATATAAATAAATAAATAAATAAATAAAACTTCTCCATCTGTTGGGGCCTGGATTGGGGACAACGGGCTACAACTGAATCCCGGCAAGACTGAGTGGCTATGGGTTGCCCCCCCCTCCCCCGGCGTTATCTCAGGAGCTACCATCTTTGGTTCTGGATGGGGCTACTTTGCCCTAAACAGACCCAGTGCATAATCTGGGGGTCCTCCTGGACTCACATCTACTGCTCGAAGAGGACTTTTGCACAACTTCGTGTCATATGCCAGTTACGCCTGCTCTTTGATTGGGGCTCCTTGCTTCTGGTCACGCACACTCTGGTCACCTCCAGACTTGACTACTGCAATGCACTCTACATGTGGCTGCCCTTGATGACCATTTGGAGGCTGCAACTGGTCCAGAATGCGGCTGCTAGGGTGGTGATGGGGTGCGGGCAGTATGCCCGTATCCTGCCACTCCTTTTGTGATTTTAACATTTTGATGGTTTTAATATCTGTATGCGTCCAGAGTCTTTGGAATTGGGGGGGGGGGCAATACAAATCCTATAAATAAATAAATAAATAAATAAATAAATAAATAAATAAATAAATCTGATTCTAAGCTGTCAAGCACATGCAAGAGAAAGAGAGAGAGAGAAAGACACCTTCACTGATCTTGCCCAAGTGGTTTTGTCTGCTTCTAGCAAGAGCTCCAGATGGCAGCAAAGCATTAAGATTGTTCTAGGTTTCTCTTTAGGGTGACTTGCTGAGTCTGATTTGATGGGCCACTCCTTTCACTGCTCACGTGCACTTCAGAGCTGGTGGGGATTCACCTTAGCTTAGTCTGGCAAATATGTGTCTTGTGGTAGGACTGGATTTGGGGAAATACCCCACCCTGGTAATAGGAAATTAACTTGTGGGTAGATGTGGGTTATCTCTCCCCTCCAGTGTTGTCTGCTGTGAATTACAGTAGGTCTCAGTCAAGAGTTTTTCACCTACCCTATTTGTTGGTGATACCAGTGAATCTTTGTGTTCTTCCACACAGCTACTCAGTGTTTTTCTGGTGTATGCAATCTAAGACCTGACTTAGATTTGCACAAAATTGCATGGTGAATTTCTAAGATGATAAAATAGGCTGTGTTCCTAGGGAGCTGTATTTTTAATGCTCCTGCAAGTAAGAAGTTAAGAGTACAGGGAATGATGGGAGCTGGAAGCATTTGCCCTACTAAAATAAACTTTGTGTTAGAAATTACTCTCGTACTGAGCTAGTTTTTACTTATGGGGTTTTATGGGTTAGGAAGTGTATTCATAAATTGCATCCCTCCTTAGAATTCCATTTATCCAGGATAGAAGAAGAACATTAGAAGAATGTCTTATATCCATTCATACCACTGGTCCATTAAGCACAGTAATCCCACTAATGACTGTTAGTGGCTCTTCTGGATTTTAGGCAGGGCTTCTTTCTGACCTTATCTGGAAATGCTGGAGCTTCAACCTGGAGTCTTTCTACATGCAGTGTTTATCATCTCCCTTTGAGCTACCAACTTTCCTTAGGAAAATCTAGATGTAAAAGATATAAGTAGAAGCCAGCAGCTTAGTATTTGTTGTGCTTATGTAACCCAATTTGATTTACTTCTTCTTTGATTCCTCTTTTGCCCCATTGGATGTAGAGGGAAATTTGATTTACTGTTTAGATTTATTTGATACTCGTATAACATGTATACATGGGCAGTTGATTTATGATTGTAGAAAAAAGTAATGTTTTAAAAATGAGTACATTTTACTTCTATTTTCGGGATTGTCTGACAGCCAAGATGTGTTTGTATATTTTAAGGATACAGTTTAGCTACAGAAATATTTATTTTCTGTCTTTAACAAATTCAAATATGTTAATATAAGCCCCAGCCTGGATTGTTTGCTGAAGTAGTGGAGGGATGGAAAGTTGGGCCAACGTGTAGTCTTAAATGATAGCTGTCTAGCCAACACAATTACATTGTTAAGTGACCTGCCAGCCAATCTTTTCATTTTGTTAAGCTCCCTGGCTTTTATTTTGGAGGAACTGGAAGATTCTCTCCACTGTTGCTTGCACTACAGAAGATAAAAAATACTGAGACCGGATTTTTGGCATGCTTCATAGTGTGACCAGGGTAGCTACAGAAGATTTAAAGGACTCTCTTTTTCGTTTTTTGGGTTTCCTCAGCAATTCCAGTTTAATTGCTCATCTCTTTGAGGTATCTCATGGAATGATTTGGCCCGTTGTGTGTGCCACAGAAGTTGGAGGGAAGTTTGAGTAAACTCTAGTTTTTGTATCCTTTCATTTTAAATTCATTTTCTTACCATGATGCTGAAGTTTTTATGCCTGTTTTTTGCCCTAACAGAATAAATCCAGTGTTATTATCTTAATCCCCTCCATCTCTATTAACCTCGAATGGGTGAAATAAATATTATTTCTAGCTTGATTAACAAGGTGTTTTGCACAGTATTTATTTATTTATTTATTTATTTATTTATTCATTCATATTTATCCACCACCCTCCTTACCTCACATATGATGTGCCAATATTGAAGAAAACCTGTTTTACACAAACAAAGCCATATGGGATATAATTAGGGATATAATGTAGAGAGCATTAGTGTCTGATCCACATGTGTCACTTAGTTGTTTTTGCAACTGCTGTTTTTGCGCTACTGCTGCAATCTTTGTTTTAAACAATAGGCATGCTCCCCCACCCATCCCTAGCTTAGAAGTGGAGTCTCACTACTGGAAGCTTCCCAGAAGTATGGTTCAGCTTGCAAACAATGTGAACAGGAGCATGTGCTTTGTTTTAAAGGATACATGCTTCTTTTAACAGGGAGTTGTCACAGCCCCAATGGTGGCAGCAGGTGTTGGAGATTCAGAAGGTGTGATTGTGGATTTGGGAGTGTTTGTTTAGCTCTTGATCCATAGAAGCTGCCCATTCCTGTTTCTAGAGTATGATGAAGAGCCAGCAAAGCCAGTGTAACCTTGAAGTGTGTGCCTTATCTCTAACAGTGGAATGGCAATTGGCAAGCAACAGAGCAGAACAAACTTGCCAAACACAAGGCCCTGTTATTTAGCTGTGCCAACAAAAGCCTTTCTATTGATGTTCATTATGTCTACCCACTCTTGAAGGACTCAGATGTGAAGCTGGAAGTAGCATACAGATAACATAATGTGAATAGTGAATGTATTGTTATGTACCGGATTTTTCGTGTGGCTAAATTTCATACTCCTCCTTCAAGTTTGGTATTTACATGTGAGCACCGTTTGTGGAGTTCCTATTCTATGAATCATCTCCAGGCATTATTTCCTCTATGCTATTCGGAAAGTAGTTGAAAAGATTGCAATGATTCTTTAACAGGATTTCATTTGCTATTTGTATCTTGGAAATTTTATATATCATAACACTTCATATCACCACGAATACCTTGCCAAACTTTCTAGCCATGACATACTTAATTACAGTGGTATTTCGCTTAAAGAGCATAATGATTTCCATGGGATTGTTCCTTAAGCGAGTTTGCTCTTTAAGTGAAACACCATTGTAAGTGACCAATTGTGACTTCTGGCGGATGGGGGGGATTCTGAACCCTGATTTAGTTGTTAAGCGAGTTTTTTGGTTGGTTTTAGTTGTTAAGCGAGGCGACCATTCAGAGAAACTTCTGCTCTTTAAGCTGACTGAGAGAGCATGACCCGGCCCCCAGCTTGAAAAGGTTGGGAACCCCTTCTTGCTTAGATCATAGATAAACTAGGTGATTCTTAATTTTGAGATTCTTTCTCAGAGATAGAGAACTTCACTCAGCTTAATGTAGATCTGTGGAAAGGACCACATCAGACAGGTCAAGTACTAGATACCGTAGAAAACATATTATATCTAGTAAAAATGCTCAGCTGTTGGTGTTCAGTGTTCTTTGGTAATATTTTAAAAATATATTTTAGTAAAAGATTAATGTTCTATAAGAAAAACAATATGAAAAGTCTCCTTCTTCTCACTACACCCCAAAAATAGTACATCTAAATTATCTTGCCTTTAGCTAGCAGTTTATTAGCTATATTTAATTCACACTTTTCCTCTTTTTAATTTTTGGGTGTCCCAAGTTCTAGTCCCACATTCTAACCACTGTGCTGGCACTGATTCCTTGGTTAAGTGTACACTAGAGGTGTCTGGATTTGTGCATGCTGCATGGGGAGTTCAGAATTATATTCCAAAATTTTTATTTATTTACTTACTTATTTATTGAATTTCTGTACTGCCCATCTTGGTGTTATACCACTCTGGGTGGTGAACAAACAGAAAACCAATAACAACAATACCCACAACAAATCAAAACCCACCACCGACAAATACATCACAAACTAAACTAAACTAAACTAAACTAATTGGTGTCTGAGGGTATCAAGACTAAACTTAACTTCTCTTTGCCAAAAACACAAATTCATGCACCTTTTGTACATACAGTAAAAACTCAGATAACACTAAAACCTTGTTCCACAAGTCTTGGTGTTCTATGATTTTTAGTGTTATCTGATGCATGTTAAAATCCTATGGGATCCATAGAGATACATTGTAACCACACAGGCTTTAGCGGTTGTTATCTGAAGCATCCCATAGGATCTTAATGTTATCCGATGCAATTCTTCCCCCCAGATTCCTTAATGTTATGCGATTTTAGTGTTATTCGATACTAATGTTATATGAGGTATTACTTGTACAGTATTTCTAATGTATAGGACATTGCATATTATTTCCTTTAAAATGTGGTAAGTACTGTGTTAGGGGGATATTGTATTCTTTCTGCAGAGTAGAGTTTTAAACACGTGCACTCAAAGTCCTGCCTAGATGATAGTACCTCTGTCCCTACAGAAGTCAAGATTTGGTGTTTCCTGATGTTGTTGTTTGCTAGCTTGCTCCATTGTTCAGCCAGTTTTTATTCTCTTCTCACAGTGGATCCTTCAGGTCTCAACTTTAGCGTTAGCTGCTAAAAATCATGAATATTCTATTTGTACTAACAAATGCAGTGACTACCTTCAAAATTTGGTGATTTAATGTATGTAGCCAAAGACTATGCTTACAAAAGTATTGCGAAGCTTTTTAAAAATGCATTCTGCATTCAAACAGTATGTAATTCTAAATGCAAGCTTTGTTCTTTTTTCAGCTGTAAATAGTAGGGACAGCAAGTGGTCACAGTCAGGATAACAACAGTGACATATGAAAAAAGGTTAATCTCTCCCATACGATGAAGTACTAATGGCCCCTTGGCTAAGAGGATGCAGGAGAGAAAATACTGTTGGCATCAGTGTACTTGTTAGTGGTATCTCTAGGCAGTGGTGGGATATCAAAATTTTTACTACCCCACCATAATGTCATCACAGTGTGGGCGGAGCTAACATGACAACATGATGTCATGGGTGTGGGCAAATAAAAATACACAATAATTTAATAAAATAAAATAAAAATAAGCACACACACACCTCAACCCACCCACTCACCCACAACACAAACCCATAAATAAATAAATAAAAATACATTAAAATACAGCCACCCACCCAAACACCCACCCATCCCAAACACAAATCAGCCAGAACTTTTAAACCAGAGCTTAAAGCTTATTCTGGCTAATCTTTTTCACACTAGGTCAGATGGAATGAACTACAGAATGAATTCACCACAAGATGGCTTCATTTTGGCACTTTTCAACAGTTAAAGAAGTTAGGTACTAAGTCTTTGCCTAACCAGTTCTCTAGGATAATATGACTTACAGTAATGTAAATGTAAAACAGCTGTACCTCCTTAAGGGTTCTCCAATTGGAGCAGCAATTGGAACAGCACAGGTGTAGTTTATTGATGAGGTAACTCCAAGACTTTGCTTAAAAACCCCAAGCCAGGTCGCCAGGCCTTTTTAGGAACTGTGGGTAATACATCAATACTGTATAGGTATATACACAATAAAATACACACAGACACACCACATCCAAAGGTGAGTCACTTAACCTGGGGAGCAGGCTATAGGCAGCTTCAGGCTAGCAGCTTCCCTTCCTCCTCCCTGCTTGGGAGGACAGCAAGGAGGCTGTGCATATGCGCCAAGCACTGTAGGTGTGCATGCACACCAAGTGCTTGGCGTGCATGTGCAGTGGGGGAACCAGTGAAAAGGTAAGCCCCCCAAAAGCTGCTACCAGTTCTCCGGGCCACTGGGGAAAGTTACTGCCGGTTCTGGCTAACTGGTGAGAACCTGTTACATCCCATCACTTTCTCTAGGTCAGAGATTCTCAACCTTCAGCCCATGGGCCAGATGCAGCCCATAGCACCATTTCATGTGGCCTTCCAACCGCCTCCACCACACCAGGAAGTGCCATGTGGTAGTGGGGCAAAATGGCCATCCACCCTCTGAAGCTGTCCGAGGGAGCATGACCCAGCCCCCAGCTTTAAAAGGTTCAGAACTCCTGCTCTAGGTCATGTCTTCAATATAAGGACTCCAATTCATAATGGTCTACACATGAAGATGCATTCATAGAACAATATGGCCCCCCTGAAAAATTACAGATGAAAAAGATAGATCCAACCTGGCCAGCTTAAGTGAAGAAAAGAGAAAAAACATGACATAGTTGTATCCCTTTTTAAACTAGTGAAACTGGTCTTAATTTTAATTGCTGGTGCAAACTTGGTCATTTGCTGTGCAGTTCCATGTTCCAAATTGTGTCTGAACTGCTGTGTTACAACGAGTACAGCATATAATTGATCAAGTAAAGAACATGAGTTGAAGAAATATGTGATCCGTTATGCAGAGGTGGCTCTCTGTATCTCACAGTTAGAAAAATAATTGATTTGGAGTCGAGGAATTCTAGCAAGCTGAGATGGCATTATCTCTTAGAGTGACAGCAATCAGTGCACTTTCCAAATTACGTAGAGCGCAAAAATAACATAGAATGTGGGGATGACTTCCAGTTTCTATTCATTTAAAAGCAACAAGAAGTGTGGACATGTTAGTTTTGTGTCTGCATAGTCACATTTGAGACTTAAAACAAAACAAAACCTGTCACTTGTATAGCGTAATGATGGGGAGGGATAATGAGTTTCTGCTGAATACTAATTGCCAAGGAGTTGTTCAGGGAGACTCTGTAAGAATGGGAGTCTTGTTGTAAATTAGTCACTCGCTTTATTGTACATCACTGGAGAGCAAGCCATTTCTGTAAAGGTGCCAACCTTACAAAATCCTTATGATTGTTGACTGTCAAGTTCAGAGCTGCTATGAATGAAAAACAATTTCCCTCCTAGAATGTATTTTCAAAAGTGTACCATCACAAGGGTTACCCATGCTTATAATAATAAGGGAGTTGTGCTGCCTCTTTAAATGTAGGTCAGATAGAAAGACAGTCGCTGAGCGGTTGTTTCTTCATCCACAAAGTACCCAGGTTAGGTCTTGGCACTGCTATCAATTCTGAGGGGGGAAATTGGTGAGGGAAGAGCATGCAGGGAGAGTCATTAGTTTCACAGAATTCCCTTCCAAGTTCCCTGATCCTTTCTATGGCTCAGGCTTTAAAATAACTTCTGAAATACACATGTAACTTTTCAAATATATAGCAGAAAAAGCTCCAGCTTTCTGCAAGTCTCAGAGACTTTGCAGGGAAAAAGAGGTTCTCTACTTCTCTAACAGCTTAGATTATTCTTCATTCACTCTCGGAAAATGAAAAGGTGAGTTAATGATTCATTGCCTCACGGTGACCTTTCCCATAACTGCAGACCAGGATGGGGCTGCCCCGCTCCTGGGTCTTCATCATATTTTAACTTGTGTCTGCCTTAATATTTGCCCACATGCTTTTGATGCTTGCAAAAAAACAACAACCCAGACTTGCGCTTACAGTCTCTTTCCTTCTCCTGAGTTCTGTGAGCTATTTGATTGTGCCTTGTTCAGATTTTTTGTTTTCCTGATTTGCTGCTCCATCCAACAGTAGCCGCACCATTTTAAACAGGTGTGTTTGTTTAGAAAAAAGAATGGACTCGGATTCCGATGCACCGTTTAATTATTCTTGGCCATCCTTACCTAAAATGAGGATCCGAAAAAGGACATCCAAATTAAAAGGTAGAAAAGGAACTTCCTTTGAATTATTCTTTTGTCTTTGCTAGCTTTATTTGCTTCCCTTGTTGTATTGCAGGAAAATGTGATCAGAGCTGCGTTTCTATTTTGTACAATTATTTGTGGATTTTCTGTGTCACAAAATGCAAAACTGGTTTAAAAGATGAAATACCTTTATCCTTAGAAATTCTCTATGTTTCACATTTGAGCTTTTGGTAGTTCCTTATCATTAGGTATTTCTGAAAATTCAGACTTCAAAACGAATCGTATATGTCGATGAAATGCTCCATGAATTCAGGGAAACATGCTGTACATAACTTTGAACAAAAATGTATGTGCCAACCAAATACTCCTGAAATAATTACAGGAAAGGTTCTCCCATGCATATACAATTTGGAGAAAGCTCTCTGCATATTTATTTTTCCCCCTTGGATGATTTTATTTTTATTGCATCTATAGGAGCTGTTGATAACAGAGAAACTATTACACTGACAAAATTCAACATTCATAGGACAACAAATCACTTTTAAACAAAACTCATTTTCTTTTCTATGGGAAGGTTCTTGGAAACTGGGATTTTAGTTAATTGTGGTTACAGATATTTAATATAGAAGCAAGAAAAACCATTTGTGGGAATACATGTCTAAGCTACAGTAGCTGTAATCCTATTGCTTAGTGTAGTGAGTTGCAATTTAAGTGAGCCCAATGAATCAATGGAATTTACAGAGGAGATATCTCACCATATCTCTACTGATTCAGTTGGCCCAGTCCAGTTTGCAATATTCTATGCTAAGCAGTAGGATTTGAGGCAGGGAATTCAGAAAGTAAACATGACAAGCTGGATAATATGATTTTATAACAGAAGTGTTTTTTCATCTACCTTAGTTTCCAGTATAGTTTAATCTGTCATTCTTAATCTGCAAAACCTTGATTATGATAAAACCAGGTTATGCAGAGGAGCATAATATATAGTTGTACGTCGCTTAAAGAGCATAATGTGTTCCACAGGGTTGCTCTTTAAGCGAAACACCATTGTAAGTGACCATTTGTGACTTCTTGGGGGTGGGGGTTGCGAACCCCGATTTATTTGCTAAGCGAGTTTTTGGTTGGTTTTATTTGTTAAGTGAAGCGAACATTCAGAGAAAATTCTGCTCTTTAAGCGAGGTGCTCTTTAAGCGAGGCACTCTTTGTGCGAGGTTTGACGTATTCTGAAGTCCTTCTTCAAATGCTCCTTTGAATGAATTGAAGTGTATCAGGAAGTGGGAGGGGCTGTTTTAGAGAGGGACCGTTTTTGGTTGATGGTGTGGTAATTACAGAATGTTCTCTAGACAGATTTACCTGGCATTCATATTATAGTCTTCTTAGCATGAGGGAAAAATCAGTTTTTGCTAGCTCAGGCTTTTTAATGTTTTAGTTTTAAAATATTTTGATTTTTGGAAAAAAGCAAATTAACGAGAAAGAAAGTAGATACACAGTTTAAAACATATAAGTGTGTGTGTTATAGGGCCCTTTCAAAATCACCACGTGCCTGGCACTCATTTACATGTTGAGCTTTGGAAAAGTCTGTTCAGGGCTGTGCAAATACACGTTTCAGAGCTCCTGTAATTGAGAGACCTTATAACACTGGCACTCTGGCTGCATTAACTTCCATCAAATACTAGTTTTGTAAGGTAGCTTTCTCTGCTACATCCCCCCCCACACACACACACACCTTCTGCCCAACTTGGTCTAGGAGAGTGGGCACTCAGACATTGTTGGATACCCATGAAAGTTAAAGGAACAAGAAGGCAAAATGCCCCCTTTGTTCCCCAAGCCTCAGGCAAAAATATTTGCTCAGAAGCAATGAGCCAAGAGGCCAGTAGTGTCCTGGATTGAGTGTTAATGTTTCTTTCAACATTTTGTGGGTTGAAACAGAGATACATATATGAATATTACAGGGCAGCCAGGCACTTAGAGGAAAGATAAAAGATATGGCACAATGTTACCTGCAATAGTTATTAATGAAAAAGTACATGCAAAAGTGCAGGATTTTAAAATACAGAAGTCTTTTAATTTGTGTACTGCATTAAGAAAAGCTTGAGGGGGAGGGGGAAGAGGCAAATGTGTACTGAATTTTTTTGAGAATGCAAACTGTTTTACATGTCCACTCTGTAACCTGCTTATTTGATTGCTTGTTAGTTTTTACACAATAATTGAAACGTAAATTGACCACATCTTTGGTTTCTACATCTGCTTCTGCACACGCCAAAGGCTAATTTTTTCTTTAGTGAAGGCTTGAGAATTCAAGAATCCCATGGGTCAAAAATCCTGGAGAAATGGAACAGTATTAAGGCTTAATGGACTAGTCAGCACACACTGTTTTTCAAAGATAAGTTTATTAGAGTGCAGAAAAGCAGGTAACAGATTGGAAATGGAAGGAAAGGAAAAACAACAAAATCAAAATGTGTAATTAGTTTAAAGAAACCCATAATATAGTGTGTAAAGAAAACGAGTTCCAGAACTAAAGTGACACAGCAATAAACATGAGACTTCAATGATATAGTAATCCAATTTGTTATACCTATAACCCTCAGCAACCAAGACAAATTTAATTAGCTGGCCATAGTTGGAGTAGTGAAGTGGTTTCATACTGTGTAGCTGTATGAGACATTGTATACCACCATAACAAGGAGGGATATGTCTAAACAAAGCTGAAGACAGTGGCCCTAATTAGCAAGACCTTGTGTTCTGCCCTTGACACTTTTTACTGTTAGATAATGCAGGTGTCTTAACAGTTTCAACAAGGGCTCTGCTCACTGAGAATGGCAGCATGTTATGGAACACGCTGGAAATGAAGAAATTATTATCACAGACAATTCTTATTCATAATTTATTGCAAATTGAGATGGAACACTGAAATTGCTATACACAACAGACTCTGGTGGTCTGGATCCATCTGTGATATGCATCTCCAGAACTGAAATTTAAAGTTGCCAGACATTCACTACCATCTTCTCAAAAACCTTTTGGCTGGGAAGGGGAGGTATATATATATATATATACCAACTTTGGGCTATATAACAATATCATGGCAACAGAAACATGAATATGGGGAAAGACCACTTTCCTGCCTGTGTCTGATATGCATGGATCTCAGCAATTCCATATGTGATCTGATGTGATTAATTACTGTGGGTTTCTGCCTCTTTTTAGCTTCATAGTTTTAATTCTTCAGGTTAGGTATTAACTCATGTACAGATTGCTGGAGGAAATTCTGGGAAGCTGTTTGAAGACTATTTGCTATTTACTCCTGGTTGGAATCCATTATTTTCCTTTCCTCCTTCTAGTTTGTTCATATTTTCAAGCATTATTTACTTCCTAGTGTGCTTGGCATTTAAAATTTTTCCCTGGTATCAGATTTTTTAAAAGGTGATTTCAGATTGTTTTGCTTCCTGTTAGATGGGCTCAAGGACAAAGCAACAAGCAGGAGTGTCTGGCAGAACAACTAAGCTGAGGCTCTAAGACAGTTGAGTTTGGACACCTCAACAAGGTCTGTGCAAAGATCAGTCATGAAGTCAAAAAGAGTTCAGAAAGGCAGTCAAGGGTAAAACTAGGAAACAGACACTGTTTCCTGTAGCTTACTTCTTCTGCCATATCCAAATCTGAATATAGCCAATCATTGTGGCTATGAGCCATGAAGACTATCCTAAGAATATAATGCAGTGGCCTTTCATCTGTCTTCCACATTGCAGCATGACACCTATACCACTGATACAGTTCCATGATTCACTTTCTGGTCCTGAACCCTTTTGGTACACAAAGTCCTCATCAGTCTGAGGCCAGTATTTATGAAGCTGCTGCCCTCCATCAAGATGGATTCAAGTGGGATTTAATCCACTTGGGAACCATCATCCTTCCCCGTGGACTTCAGCACCCAAGGCTGTTCGTCCTCAGAGTTGCCAGGTTAGTTAACCTCTGCCTGACACTCGGCGTTGAGTCGCTGACAGTATGGTCTACTCTGTTACCATAACAGGATAACCTGCCCAGTCTGTGACAGTAGCTTTCCCAGCACAAAAATGCTACTTAGAGAACTGAGCTTGCTGTTGTTCCAACATCAGCTGTAGGTATTCTGCCAAAGGATCTGGTTCCTTTTGGGGAGGTTCCTAGTCCCAAAGGCATTCTTTGAAGGCAGACACTCTTGGTTCAACAGCCATCTTCATCCATGATTTTATTTGCCAGTTGTCCAAGGAGGGCATGGAGAGAATCTACTATGTAGAGGTAGAAAAGGTTACCATAGTTCAAGAAAACTAATTGGAGTTTCTGGTGTCTTAGACTACAAGACATTTTAAGAGTTTTGCCTGGCAGAAAGACACCTTACAGACAGAAAATGTTGATCACCTGGGAGAAAAGCCTCATTTGGAAAGGCTTTGAGTCTGAGCTAGGGCTAGCTCTGGAGCTTTCTGAACAGAGTTGAAGCCTTTCTCTCAGCTAAGCTGCAATTTGGTGTGTGTGTCTGACCAGTCTCTCAGGTGGAACTCCCAGAGTGGAGTATTTGCAGTCCAAGAAATCTGAAAATCCAATCCCTAACCAATGGCCATTATTTGAGGAGCCAAAAAAGATACTAGTCTCCATTTTTATTCCTGTTTGTATGGGGACAGACTCATCCTTGCAAGAGGTACATATGGGGAATGCATCTTACCTGACCTTCCTGCATTGAGTAAGGGGTTGGAACTCGATAGCCTAAAAGGCCCCTTACAGCTCAGTTGTTCTATTATTCTTTTGGAGTGAGTTCCACAAGAAATCTCCTCATACAGAAAACGTTATGTCAGAAGTACCTACAAGGCTAGCCTTTTTTGCTGGCAGATCATAGAGTAACTGCATGTCATTGCAATTAGTAGGCTTATAAGTAAGAAGGCAGTTTTTTCAGTGTGCGCTCTAGGTACTATATATGTACACCTGTCTACATGTGTAGGTATATTCCTTAATTGATCAGACTGATGGTCGCAACTCACTTTCCATTCCTTGGACTGCCACACTCTTTTTCTCCAGGTTCAACCCAAACATTTCATGATTGGGTCTTCCCATCTTTTGGGGAGCCTGCCAAAGGGTCTTTTGACTCCTCTGGATACCACTCAGTGACTACTGCTGTCCAAGGTCCCATCTGTCATTCAAGAAATGTGTCCCAATTTCCATTTATGACATTCGACAACAGCTTTGTTGATTCCACTTTGTTTTCTTATCTGGGTATTGGGGATGTGGTCACAAAGGGATAGATACCTTTAGCGTTGAACTTTCCATGGCTCTTACGGCTCTTGATAGTTCTTCCTCTGCCTTCATTAATGACCATGTTTCACTCCCATAGAGAACCGCAGGTAGTACTGTCAGATTAAAAAGTTTGGCACACTGTGTCTTGTCAAGTTTTTCGTTTAGCAGGATTTCTTTGATGGACTTGAATGTCACCCATCATGCTTTCTTTCTTCTGGCTAGTTCTGCTCTCTGATCATTGTTCATCCCAATCAGATGGCTGAGATAGAGGTAGTGGTCGACCTGCTCGATGAATTCATTCTGGATTCTTATTTGGAAGTTCTGCTGGTTGCTTAATAGCATATTAAGCATACACATACATATACCTTCTGATCTTCCACCCCACAACATATCATGCCAGGTTCTGTACAGTAATACCTCGCATAACAAATTTAATTCATTCTGTTAGGCTGCTTGCTATGCGAGTGTTTCGCTATGTGGGTCAGACTTGCATAGCAAAAATTCCTATGGAAAAACTCACATAACAAGTTTTTTTTCATTTAATTTAATTGTTCGATTTTTATGCCGCCCCACTTGCCTAAGCGACTCTGGGTGGCTAACAACAATACAAAAAGAATACAAAATATACAGTTACAAATAATAGGCATAATGCACAAAACATTTCAGAACTTTCAAAAAAAAAAATTCCCACTTACAAACCAGTACCCAACAAACCAAGAAACCAAATCAACTTCAAAAAAATATATTAAACTACAGTATATATTTACAAAAAAAAACCCTCAAAGATTTAAAAGTTTAAAAGGTTAAAAAGATTTTAAAAAGGTTTAAAAAGTTTAAAAGAGTGAGAGAGGGGTGGCTGTCTCATCAGATCAGCCACCCAACGTGGGACCCTGTATTAATCGAGCTCCATACCTGCCCTGCCAGCCAGGTTTTTATGCCCTTCTGAAAGGGCAGTAGCTCTGTCTGTAGGCTTAACTCAGTTGGCAGGAGGTTCCAAAAGGCCGGGGCGGGCATGGAGAAGGTCCTCCTTCTGGTGCCAGAGAGATGTGCCTCTCTAGCTGATGGAATGATAAGAGAGCCTCTCCGATCCGCCCTGGTGGGACGGACAGATGTTCTTGGGGTGACGCGGTCTCTTAAGTATCCTGGCCCACTACCATGTAGGGCTTTAAAGGTAATGACCAGCACCTTGAATTGCACCTGGAGACATACTGGCAACCAGTGCAGTTCCTGAAGTAGTGTTGAGGCATGAGCATAACGCCCGCACCCCATCACTACCTGAGCAGCTGCATTCTGGACCAGCTGCAGCCTCCGAATGGTCACCAAGGGCAGCCCCATGTAGAGCGCATTACAGTAATCAAGTCTGGAGGTGACCAAAGCATGTGTGATCATGAGCATTTCCCTAGGGGAAGTCGGACTAGCATAGCGAAAATTTTCGTTATGCGAGTCAGATCACTTTTTGAAAAACCCACTCGTTATGTGAGTTTTTCGCAAAGCAAAACACTTGTTAAGCAAGGTTTGACTGTATATTTATGAATGGTGGGGAAGCTCCTGAGTGTAGCACTTAATGAGCCTTCTTAAGTCACATGCGTAGATTTCCGTCTCATAACTATATGCAGTGTTTTTATATCTGTAACAGGACTAGAACTTAGAAATAACTTAGCACTTTTTCGTGTTGCTGTCCTCTGAATCCCTCTGCTAGCATGAGTAGAGCCATAATAAATAGCAAAAATAGCAAAAAAGAACCCCAAAGAAATGTTTTCCTGGCTCTGGTCAGTTAAATGACACAAGTGATTCCTTCCTACTTTACCTTGGAGCTATTATTCAGTGAGGAGTCCATGCACCAGTAGATATCTCTGCGATGACATTCCACACATGCAAATGGACCTAAGAAATCAAGTTCACCTGCATGCAGATTTTTAGCCATCTGGATAGCACGTCAGCTGCTGGCTAGGCAGACAATGATGTGTACCCCTCGCTTTCACCTTGCCTCACCTTAGGGAGTTTTGGTCCTGACCTAACGTCATTGACAAGTGATGGGCAACACTGCCTGCCCTAGTTAAACTGCGCAAGCCCCTGCACCTTGACAAGGCTATCGCAGTAGAGAATAATGAATTGTTGTCTTGCTGTGTAAGAGCAGCAGCAATTCAGCTTTCTTAGGGAAAGCAACTGTATATTCCCAAAAGCAGTTCATGCACTGAAAGTCCTCTGAATCTCCCATTAGAAACACCCTTTATTTTTTTACTTGTGCAACTGAAGATATTTATGTTAGTAATTCAGTAAACTGAAACAAACTGGGGGTGTTTTTATCTGAAATGTTGATGTTCTCCACTAGAGTCTAAAAATGCAAGTTTTGAGTCATGACTTTGCTGGTCTTGCTGAAAGGAATTTGGGGAACTATAGGAATGTGATTTATAACATGTTGCTTTGTCGTTTTTTAAAACTGCATTGTGTCTTCCAGTAAAAATAAATAACTGATAGAGTCAATGTGTAATTTAACTGTGCTGTCTTGTTAGCTTACTGAAGTTTTGAAATAGTTTTCCTGTTACAGTATTAGTCTAAGCCAGGGGTGCCCAAACTTTTCAGGCTGCAGCTGGTCATGTGGTTCAAGGAGCCAGTCACTACAGCCCGTGGCCCGGATGCGGCCCTCGATACCAATTCATCCAGCCCGTATGGGCATGTTTTACTTCTGCTTCCAGGAGCGATGAGGGCTTCATGGGCCAGATGAATTGGCATCGGGGGCTGCATCTGGCCCTCGGCCGTAGTTTGGGCACCCCTGGTCTAAGCTATTTATGCACATAGGAAGCCAGTGCACTATTGTTTGAGAGAGAACGGTCATTGTAAGATTAATTTGCCACGGATATTAATCTGCCAGCAACCAATGGACCTGTTGGTGATTTGAGCTTTGAAACGAAGGTGGCATGTCTTAGTATGCTGCAGGTTTTGCCTACCCACTGGATAAGAAGGAGAGCAAACAAGAGGTAATTGTTATGTGCCAAAAAATAATGTACTGCAGTGAACATACTGTTGTTCTCCTGGCTATGAGAATTACAGTGCTGCAAGCATTATATGGGATTCTCCTACCTTAGAATCAGGTAACTAGGGAGGGAGGGATTGATACATGGCTTGTTTACACATATCTAAACATTGAGCTAAATGGAAGCTTACAGCATCAGCATTCTAACAGAGTAGGAGTTCTCAACATTAGCCGGGGGCCGGGTCACACTCCCTCAGACAGCTTCGGGGGCTGGATGGCCATTTTGCCCTTCCTGTACCACATTTCACTTTGTGGTGTGGTGCAAACTGTGGGGGGGGGGGGGGGGAAATGAAATGGGGCCACAGGCCGCATCTGGCCTACAGGTTACAAATACCTGAGTTCGAGCTTCCCCATTAAATCCAGACCACCCATGTCAAGACTCTTGCAGCAAACAATTCATTTCTTTCTCTAGTTCAAGGTCAAGTTAGATATTAAAGAGAATGTATTCCATTTGAAGCTGAACCCTTTTTAATATTCCCTACAAAACCTGCTAGTGTGGCATTACATCAGCAATCAAACCAGCTCATGAAACAGGTCAGTGATAGCACAAAGAACCTTAAATATACGATGATCATGCATTCCTTATTTGGGGAAAATCATGTGTTATGAAGAACTGCTCTTTTCTCCACTTGGGGGAGTAGTGTTCACAAAAAAGGCAAATGTATTGGCCATAATCTTGTTGGGGCTTTGTGTTGAAGAGGGTGTAATTGTGTCAGACTCTGAGACTTAGGCAGCCAGCTAGCAGCACTGGCACCAGAGCAACCAAGCTAAAGACCAAATCCCAAGTTCAAGGTGAAAGTGAGGAGCAGACAGGAGAACAAGGCGAGTCCAGTAGAGAAGACATAGTCCAAGCAGGTCAGTGGTCAGATGACTAAAGAAGCAACTGAAGCAGAGCACCTTTAGGGTTGGAGCAAGAGCAGGAAGGCCAAGAAGGCCAGGAGTCAGACAACCAAGAAAGCAACCTAAGCTTTAGTGCTGGAACAAGAGCAGGAGCCTCATAAAACACTACAACAAACCCAATAATCTTTGTTCCTGAGGAACTTTCTAAGGAGAGGCACCGGTTTTTATATAGTTTCCCACCCTGGCTCTCTGGTGGAGCTCATCAGGGCCTTAGCAGCTGCAGCAGGCTGTGGGTCTCATCAGAGGTGGAGCCTTGAAGCTGCCTTAGATCCTGGCAAATTGTGTAAATTGTGGTAGTGATTTGCCACTAATTAATGAGTTGCCACTTGCATTCCTCATCATGTGAGAGTTAAATGGATCTTGAATGGATTTAAGATGATTGAATTTTAAGTGATCTGAGCAGGAAGTGGAAGATCTGTGGTTCTGGAACTTCAATAACTTTTAAAATTAAATTACATATGGAGTCAGTTCCAGAAAGAAAACTGTCATAATCTAGTTTTATTATGATAGTTATACATGAACACTTATTGACTGAAATCAAGTTTGTTGCCATATAATGTAAATAATACAGGTATAACCTTGCCAGGTGTTACACCAAGGCAACCCAGATTTCACAATTAAGTTGAGCGATCAGTCACACTGTCCCTATTGTGACTGGTAACAAAATGCACCAGCATAAGTGCTTTGTGGATAGCATGTCTATCTTGGAACTATTATAGTTACAGAATGTTTATATTATATCTTCATACCTATGTAACAGAATTTCAGCTTTTCACTCCATTGTGGATCCTTTAAACAAATGTTGTTGTTACTCTGATATAGTTAGATTTATAATAATTGTATATATTTTAAAAATGCTAACCACACATTGTTAGTAAAATGATGCCACAAATCCTATTATAGACGTAGGTCATTTTTTATCAAAGCAGTGAGTTGTAGTTTGCATTCCAAGCTGAATGTATTCCGGTGACCTGATGTGAAACTAGGAATGTGAGAGGTAACTCATTAATTAGGAGTAATTCTACCACAAGGATTCATGCCATTTATATTTATGTTAGAGTAAATCTATAGTAGGTTTTAGCTAATAATTCCTATTGCTATGGTGAATGCTTTACATTACAATGTTAATATTTTGGGCATTTTTCTGTTTATTGTTAGGTATGGGATTTTCCTGTTAACACACATTTTAAAAACTGTAAAAAAAGAAGCTCTTTTATTTTCTTGCTCTTTTGTTGATTTCTAAAAGTGAGTACAGTGGTACCTTGCTTAAAGAGCATAATGTGTTCCACGCAATTGCTCTTTAAGCGAGTTTGCTCTTTAAGTGAAACACCATTGTAAGTGACCAATTGTGACTTCTGGCGGGGGGGGGGAGGGATTGTGAAAACCGATTTATTTGTTAAGCGAGTTTTGGGTTGGTTTTATTTGTTAAGCAAGGCAACCATTCAGAGAAAATTCTGCTATTTAAGTGAGTTACTCTCTAAGCAAAGCACTCTTTATGCAAGGTTTTACTGTATTGTACTGTACATTTCATGTGGCCTACTGCCACCCTTGTTGCTCCCGGAAGCTGACATGTTTACAACAGCTGCAAAATGTGCTCACCCTTGTGTAAATGCACCTGTGCCTGCCATAAATTCAGCTGTAAATGCATGTTTATGACAGCCATGAATGAGTTTTATGGTAGTGTTTATGGCAGGAGGAACCATGTGACTGGCCAGCTCATCTGTCTGGGGGCATGGTCCATCTCACCGTGTGAAAAGGTTGTGATCACCTGATCTAGAGGGTAAGAATTTTGAAGGTACAGTAAAACACCGGATAATGCTAAAACTTGGTTCCACAAGTCTTGGTGTTATCCGATTTTTAGTGTTATCCAATCCATGTTAAAATCCTATGGGATGGATCGGATAATGTTAAAGCTCCATAGAGATACATTGTAACCGCACAGGTTGTTATCCGATCCATCCCATAGGACCTTAACGTTATTCGATCCAATTCTCCTCCCCAGATTACTTAACGTTATGCAATTTTAGCGTTATCCGATCCAATCGTTATCCGGTGTTTTACTGTATCCCCATATTTCAATCCAGGGGTGCCCAAACTTTTCAGGCTGTGGGCCAGTCACATTATTCAGGGGTGCCCAAACTACTGCCCTGGGGCCGGATCCAGTCCCCAATGCCAATTCATCTGGCACGCACCACCCTCATCGCTTCCAGAAGCGACGAGCATGTTTTACTTCCACTTCTGGGAGCGACTAGGGTAGTGTGGGCCGGATGAATTGGCATTGGAGGCCAGATCCGACCCCTGGGCCATAGGTTGGGGACCCCTGTTCTAATCAGTTTAACATCTTGTATGGGGAAATTGACTCTCCATATGCTGATTATTGATCAAAGAAAAGTGCAATTGCCTGCAACATTCATTTAACAGTGATACAGAGTACAGTAGTTAATATCAGACACAAATCAGGCAACCAAATCAGGCAGGTACCTCAATGTTTATTTGGATAGATTGCATCCTGTAAGTATGCTTCACAGAGAGGAAATCTGTTTGGTAGCTTGCAAAAGACAAAGTGAGCTATCAGTAGCAGCTGTGTCATATCCCCCCCCCCACACACACACACACACTTTTTCTGAAATCATTATAGCTACATTCAACTCAAGCTCTGTTTTGAACTCTCTTTCAGCCAAAATAAGCAACTGAAACAATGGTTGCATTATCAGATCCTTTTTGTCACAGCTTGGCAAAATCCTGTAGGTTTTGTCTAAGGCCTGGATCAGGCAAGACCAAGGAGGCACAAAAGCTTGGCAGAATGTCAGAGCAGGTCCTGGAAGCAATATTGTTCCAATAAAGAGAGATGAGGGATAGTAAAAAAAGAAGAAGCCAGAAGTCTTGTATGCTGCAGTTTGCCAACCAGATTAAGGATTTTGAAGAAACTGGCAGAACATTAGTCAGACTCCTTATTTTTTTCCATTTAATTTTAGTTGCCAAGTCCTGACAAGAACCAAAAATGTGAAAAAGATACTATGATTCATTTACAATATAAAGTACAGTCGTGCTATCTATGCTAATTTATCAGAAAAAGACAAAATTCTAGTTTAAAAATAGACTGAAGGAAAGAAGGTTGGAAATTGAGATGCTTGCTCTCTTAAGATCCTAATCAGTAGGTCTACTACTATCTTCCATAACTTCAGAGATGCTCCAGGGGAGTTGTTTGTCATGTCTTGATCTGCCACACATTTTTTGTTTGAAAAAAGATCAGATACTGTTTGACATTACTGTAAGATGCAAAATCAGTAGTTGTGAGAAATCTTTTCAGTAGAAGCACTACAGTTATGGATCGTTGAAATGGTAGCCATGTTCGTCTGTGTTTCAAGCCTACCATAGAGTAAATATTATAACACTTTCACAGAACCTACTTCAGTAGAATTCTCATCCACAACCTCAGGCTACCTCTCAGAACAAAGGAAGCACTTTGTGCTTGGCCTGGGCCGCTCACACTATTGTCAGTAGATGCTAGGCCTGAAGGGTAAACTTATTAGCAATTGTATAAGGTCATAATGTTTGTTTTGCATCCATCTACCAACCATTTGCAATTCAACAGGGTGAAATTTCATAACTAATCTGAATAACAACCAGAGATCTTCTGCTATCACCATTTGTAAAAAAAACCACATTGATTTGTATACTAATTGTTATGCTAACCAACCATTCTGCACTTTTGTACCTGATGTGTATAAATTGTTGCCATGAAATCTCACTCTTAAATCTGATGAAGTGGACTTGATCCATGAAAGCTAACATTAAAATACAGCAGTTAGTCTGTATTTTAATATATTTAAACAACTTTTTTTGTCTTTTTGTTTTGTTTGCTCTCAGTTATGGATTACCCACCCTGGATTAGCTAACTGGCTGGATAGCATTGTAAATTAGGTATCTAACTGCTGTCCTTCCATTCTTCTGAGGCTTCTGATCTCAGATTTTTTGAATGACTGTATAAAATTTTACCACCAGAGAGTGAGGGAGGATTTTCAATGTAAAAAAAAAACACTTTTTTTAAAAAGAAAGAAAAATAGCTAAGGGTGGGTGGGGAGCAAGTGTGACCGTCCTGAGGTATGGGTGAGCATTTATGTCTTTTGACAAACTGGAGGTTGCCCAGTTGTCATGGGTATCTTGTTGGCGACAGTGGCAAATAGGTTGTTGGATTATAATCATTTGTCCTTATCCAACTTTTGCTGTCCTACTCATTTAAATTTTCTGTCTTGGAATAAAATGTGCATCTCTTCATTCTGAGTGACTATGCAGTAATGACATTGGCCTCTTATAATGTTTTATTCCAGTTCAGCCACATTCCCCATTTGAGGCTTATAGAAAGAGACCAAATCCCCCAACGTTCCTTGCAGAAACTTGTCTTTCAGCTGCTTTGAATGGAAATGATGAAGTGTACGCAAACCGCATGGTAGTGGACCAGGTAAGATAGATATACACATATCCTAATAAAACCTAATTCACTGTGTCTTCTTGAAAAAGGTGTGTGATAATATACTGCGTCCGAATATGCTGCACTTGTGTTTATTCCTTTTAAAAGGCCCATTGGATATAGGTTTCTTCCAGATATCCCATTTGGAAATGTACATCTGTTAAACTGCACACTTATTAAAGAAAATGATTTGATTACAAAGCAGTGTAAAGTTATACAGCAAGCTAAAATGAAGTTTTACACAATTATACAACACATACTTTTGGTTTTAAGATGTGTTTGTGCTAAAGTGCTCTACTTTAGGAAGAGAAAAATAAAATTAGAAACACTGGTAAATCAAAATACTAAAAACCATAAACCTAGTTTCCTTGCCATGTTCTTTTGTTTCCATTGTCTGAAGTACTGCATTTTTATCCAGGAAAAATCACAGTGGAATAAATCTGTTAGACTTTAGCAGGTATAAAATTTCACTTTATTCTCTTCCCTCTTTTCTTCCTTTACTTTCATCAACTCCTTTTCTTGAGGTAGCTTTTTCTGGTTCTCTGAGCCATTTAGTTTTGGTTCCACTTCATTTAAATCAAAAGCAAACAGTTTCAAGAAGCTGGGGTGGGGTGGGGATGGGATCACACAGATGGGTCCTTGAAGTGTCTTCCCTGTTAGGGTGAAGGGCATCAAACACAAAACTGCCTCAGAAGGCTGAGCATGTTTCTATGTGTCCCAAACTTACTAAAAAAAATTAAATTTCTACTTTAAAAAGACTGGCCAACACTTTCCTGAGCCATTAGGCCCTGAATGAGTGCTTTTCCTTAAAACTCAAGAGTTTCCATCTCATGATGCTATCCTTTTTCTAGCACTAATACAGTTGGCTATTTGCAATGATACCATCTCCAAATTAAATATAGCTTGTCTTAGATTACAGCACTAGATGCTAATGTTCATTACATGTCAGTCTGAGATTTCTTTATCATTAGGGTTCCTCTGGCTTTATTTTACAAACTTCAATGCTTCATAACAGCTCTACACA
Organism: Furcifer pardalis; assembly: GCA_030440675.1. Classification (NCBI taxonomy): domain Eukaryota; kingdom Metazoa; phylum Chordata; class Lepidosauria; order Squamata; family Chamaeleonidae; genus Furcifer; species Furcifer pardalis. The sequence goes on from CP126896.1 coordinate 77,528,644, forward strand.
TTGGATTTGGCTTGATTTTATACAGTTGTATATGTTTCCAGTACTACTAACTGGCTTTAATTTCACACTTAGGTTGAAGATGCTGGTGTCAAGTACACTGATGTCAGCCAGTCTGTTTCTGAAACTGGCACAGATCAGGTCACTCCAGGTGATGATCTGGAAACATTGGTGAATAGCTCAGGCAGTGGAAGCCAGTCTCCTCTCATTTCATCTGGTTTGGATAGAGAAGGCTCGTATGCTCCACTAAAGAAGACACTTGAGTTTGCCAATCAACGAAATCAACGCTACTCCATCATAAAAAAAAGAAGGTGTGGAATTCATTTGTATGCTTCTGTTAGTGGGCATGGAAAGGATTCTTTTCCTATCAAAAAGAGAATAAACATAGATGTGTCAAAAGAGCTTCTCCTGAAGAAAATGATGGACTCATTAGCTTAGACTAGTCCACCCTTGCTCGAAAGCCAGTCGTATCCAACTCTTGGGTTGAGTCCCCATCTGTTTATAGCCAAAGAGCCAGCGCTATCTGTGTTTGCAGATGTTTCTGTGGACATGTGGCAGGATTGACTAAACACTGGAGGGCACAGAATGCTGCTTACCTTCCCACCAAAGTGGCACCTGTTTACCTACTTGCAATTTCTTGCTTTCAAACTGCTAGGGTGGCAGGAGCTGGGACCGAGACGGGAGCTCACTCTGTCACACAGCACTCAGGTCTCAAACTGCTGAACTGCTGACCTTCCAGGTGTCAAGTTAAGTGTCTTAACCACTAAGCCACCGTAATCCCTTTTCTTAGCTTATTTTAGCTTAGTTTAGTTTAGACTAAGGATGTGCAATATGCAGGCCTTTGGGACTTCTTTTAACTCTTTAGATGCTTCTGGAGTGGAAGGATTAACTACTTTAAAGCTACAGCCCAAGGGATGCCTGAATGTGTTAACCCAGTCCTTCAAGGAGCCTCCTTTATGTTTTAGTGTTGAATTATGATGCTTCTGACACAAAAGAAAGTAAAGGACTTCTTTTGCCCCTAATTACTTGGTGTCCTTTCCACTGAAATTACTGGTGAAATTACAGTCTCTGCTTGTGTGGCTACTGCCAAAAGCACCACCATCTATCCAACACCACCATCAGCAGCTCAGACATGTTTCTCAGATATCTCTGTGGGTTGGCACTGCTCCTATGTTCCTCCCTACCTTCATCTCCATAAGAAGAATTGCCAAAGCATCATCTATTCTGTAAGCTCCTTGATGTCGCTAAAGGACATTTTGTCACTCCTCCAAACTGTAGCGTAGGGCGAGTTTAGGAGGCGCCCGGGGCCCCAGGCCAAACTTACCGCCGTCCCACCTAGGTAGGAAAGTCCTACCTTCAGGGGGTTTGCTGGGCTAGGAGGCGGGGTGGCCGCGCGCCTGGGACCCTGATGGTACGGGCAAGGCCCATGGTCTGGAGCAAGGCGGTGTGGGCCCAGCACGGAGCCCACCGTTGGGGGCCCAGGCGCTCGTCCGCCCCACCTACGAGCCTGATGGCGGCAGCTCATCCGCCTTTGGTGGCAGTGGCACCCGTGAAGCAAGGCTGGCGGTCACCATGGCCCAGCATGCGCGGCTGGAGGACCTCCCCCTGCAAGGCCTGGCCGGTGCTGCTCCAGCCGCAGGGGCGCAAAGACCACCTTTGGGTTTGCTTCGAGTTACATTAAAAAAAACCACGATGTGAGCAAAAGCCTATGGAACTGACTTTTTTTCATAAGTAGGGTTTTTACTGTACTGTGGAAAACAGATGTTTGGTATATAAGAGAGAGTGCTGAGGCCTTCACATGCTCACTGGTTCTGCTCTGCAAAACCACTTTAGACTTGTTTTCTTCAGCTAGACCAGGAATTGTCAACCTGCATCCAGCCCGCAGTGCCATTTCATGTGGCCCACCACCACCTTCACCACACCAGGAAGTGCCATGTGGTGGAGGAAGGACAAAATATCCATCCGGCCCCGGAAGCTGTCTGAGGGAGCGTGATCCGACTCCCGGCTTTAAAAGGTTGAGAACTCCTGAGCTAGACTATGAGAACAAAAATGAGCTCAAATGGGCAAAGAACGGTTTGTGTCTGTTTTTGTGTCTATTTTCAGAGAAAAGTTACAATACTTCCTGCTGTTGGTTTTCTTTATCCTTGTATGTCATGCTACCTCAGTAAATACAGGAACATAAATTTGCTATGTTAATATATATATATTTGATCAAAGACAATGCACCTTGGCATTTCAGAAAGTATTTTCTTCTTAGTGCTGCATAAATCATGCCTTTAGGTTCTTATATTTTTGTACCATTTAAAAGTGTATGTGGGGATACTGTATGGAAACTTGTCAAGGGGACACAACTGATGCTTAATATTGACTGGTTGACTAAAATTACATTTGTAATTTATTACATGTTGTGTTCTCAGTTCTAGTCTTGATGATTTGGATGTAGACAATGGAGATGAGCATGTTTCCAACCGATACAATAAATGTTACCCTTCAGCGTCCTTCAACTCTTCTGCAGTCCTGGCTAATAGAAGGGGTGGATTAAGTTGTTCAGAAACAGCCAATGAACTAGATTTTAATATAAGCAGTGCTGAATCCCTTTCATTATCCAACAATCTGCAGTCAAAGGTATTCATTGTTCTTGTTTTCCTACCAAGTTAATAATCATACCTGAAGTTATGTAATTGACACAAGGTCTTACCCACAATTATTGTTTCCATAAACATACCTTACTATTCTTTCATCAGTAGCTAAGTGTATAATAGGAAATAATTCAGCAAATTGAGCATAGACAGTTATAAATTGTTTACATTACTTTAATGTTTTCTATGATTGTTTCATTTGTTCAGTATTGTACTGCTTTTATGCTCTCCTGATATCTATTGATCCAGGGTGGGAAATAAATAAATAAATATGTAGACCATTTCAGAAGTAATTATCTTTCATCTAATTTTGCAAAAGCTGATTGGAAAGTCTGGAATTTTGTTACATCTGTTGCATAAAATATTGGATGTTTTTCTAGGAATCTATATTTTCTGGAATCCGATCTCGTTCATATTCTTATTCTTCACCCAAAATCCCACCAGCAAAATCGCACTGTGTACAGGACTTTACAATATGTGATTCAGGTGATGGTGAGCATTAATACTCTTACTCCTTTCCCCTTTGTTCCCTTAACTTTATAACAAGATTGAGGTGGTATTCATTATTCCACCTGAGTCTGGTCTCCTGGGAGCCATTTTAGTGTGTCTCTTGTATATGAGGAAAGCTGCCTTCCTGCATATTGGAACATTCAGATTACCTGAAAAGCAACGTACCATCATATTTCCAAGTTGACTGTATAAAAATATATGGAAACTCAAACTGACAGCCATCAGCTGCTAGACTTTCTTTTTGTATCTATAAATAATAAAAATGGGACAAATACGATATCCTTATGTTGGATAGCTCTTCTGCATAGATGTATGTTAGATTCTGTCCATTCATTCTGCAATATGGATTAGTGCAGTTAGAACAGAGGTGGTCAACCTACAGCCGGCAGGCTGGCCCTGGCCCACAGCACCATTTAATGTAGCCTGCCACTGCCCTCAACACTACCGGAAGCAGAAGCCAACGTGTTTGTGAGAGCCATAAAACATGCCCATACATGCGTAAACATGCCTGCGCCTGCTGTAAACTCTCCTGTAAATGCATCTGCTGTAAATGTGTTTACGACAGCCACAGACACATTTTACAGCATCGTCTACAACGGGAAGAACCACGTGACCAGCCCACTTAGCTGTCTGGGGTGTGTGGTCCAGCCTGTGGCGCAAAAACATTGGGAATCCCTCAATTAGAATGTAGTTATTAGTTACACTGAAGCCACAGTGCTAAAATAGTGGGACTTATCAGCAGAGAAAATGATACTGTTTACATATATTTACTTTTTCTTTCTGATCTTAGTTATTCAACATTTGCTATAGCATTTTTGAATTGTAGTCCAAAAGAGAAAAAGAAAGAAAGTAACTTTACCCATGATTAGATTTCTCCTCCCACCCCCAGCAATTATTATATTGCTGCAAGTAGCAATACAAAATATTTGGTCATTGTTTGATCTTGAGTGAATAATTCATACCATTTAGCTTGATTAGAAAACTGCTTCTGGTTAGAAATTGAAAGATTTCTCATTAAATTCCTTATTTTCATAATTTTAGGTTTTTGTAATATGATAAGTTACTCCGACAGCCAAGAGCAAGACAAAGAACTCTCATTGCAGGGTCTCTGGAGTTTGTGTAAATTATTACTAGTATTTTTGCTTTTGAAAAGCGTAGCAAATATGCATATACTGTACTTATGCATCCACAGACATATATTACACCCACAGACATGACAATGGGAGGTCTAGTTGAGTGTTCAGATAGGACTAACCCATCTAGTGCTTGAAGTTCTTAAATAAAATTACAACCATCCTAATATGGGATAATGCTGCCAAAAACTAGGACATTTTTACATATAAAGTGGGCATTTTTGGTAGTATTTGTATATAAAAATTCTATATGTACACCTCCAAATTCCTCAACAATTCGGAAGATAATGTTGTAGTTCTAAATGATGTTTTACATGCTGACTCCTAGTAGAGAGAAAACTACTGAAACTGTTTGTTGAAGTGGATCAACAAAAATGCTTACATTCCTGGCCTCTCCATGAGGCACTTCAAAATTTGCTACAGCATCAATGATTATAAAATACTGATATTGTGAGATAAATGCAGATTATTGAATTCAACTTTTTTCCATTTTAGATTGTTTTGGATATGTTATGATGGAACAGCTGAGAAAATTTTAGAATCCACATGTCAGACAGTTCAGAGAATATGGTGGCATGATTGTTTTAAACCTGTCTTGTTTTCTAGATCAACATGCATTCTGTTTGCCTGAAAGATCAGAAGACAAAAGGTATAGATTTCTTTTCCTCCTATAGTCATGGTTAAGGATATTTATGTCAGCAAGAGCTGTCAAACAATCACAGCTTTTTTATTTAACAAGACTTATAGCAGCACAATAGTTTCCACAATGAGTAGGCATGCTTCTCTACAGCAACAAAAGGTTTTGTAGCATTTGTAAAACTAGCAGCTTTTGATAGTATGACCTTGATGCATACAATTTGGGAGATATTGGATAAATGTACTGTAAATATGATGAGGGTGTGTGTGAAAATAAATTTTAAATGCAAAATTATTACTGGAAGCAATTACATTAGTAATTGGTACTAAATGGTATAATATGTTTCATCTACTGTTAGAGCTACCCAAAGAGCTGTTAATGCCTTCTTTCCTCATTTAAAGAAAACATCTATCTGGTGCTTATTTTGGGGTAGAGAAATACATATATACAGTAGAACCCCTCATGACAAAAAAAGCTCCATTCCAGGGAGCTCTTCGTTATGCGGTTTTTTTTGTTGTAATGAAAAGAAAATGGTCATTATCTGGGACTTCCATTAAGCGGGGTATACCCTGCTTACCGAAAACCCTGCATAACAAAAAAAATTTGGTTATACAGGGTATCGCGATTGCATAATGAACGCTTTGTTGTGCGACTCTTTCATTATATGAAGCGTTCGTTATGCGGGGTACCACTGTACTTCCTATATATATTTCACTTTTGTAAAACTAGAGTTTCACCATGAGTTTCACCAAGAATAATGAGGTTTTCACTTATTACTCTTTTTTTTTTTTTGCTATGTAAGTGTCCTATTGCAATAATTCTGTCTTTGGTCTTAGAAACATATGTATGACTTAATGAATGGTGTACTTTTAGAATTCAGGAAGAAGAATGGGATAAGTACCTCACACCTACTAAATCAGAATCTGAAAAATATAAAGTTAGCCGTACCTTCAGCTTTTTGATGAATAGAATGGCCAGTACACGAAATAAATCCAAGGTAATTCAGAAACATACGTAAATTCAGCCTTAAGTACAACAATGTAAAAACAAAAGGAGCCAAAGGAAGATTTACAAAATGACAGCTGATGTTTATCTGTATAACCTTGAACGAGATTGTGAGTGATTAGGAAGAGTTATTATAATTATTAATCCTGCCTATGTTGACATTGTATTATTTAACAGTGAAATAAGCATCTTCAAATCCATTTTTTCTCCCATTTTGGTTGTCAAGACAAAAAATAAAGATATCAAAGAGAAGGAGAAGCTTAACAGGCACCAGTTTGTTTCTGGGACTTTCACTGGGGTGATGCCATGTTGTGCGTGTGAGAAAGCTCTTTTGGGGAAGGAGTCACTGCAGTGTTCTTGTAAGTAATTGTTCTGTTGACATTTGACTTGAAATCTTTCGTAGAAAATCACTTGTAGTGTATGGATCTGATTGAGACCTATTTATGCTTAGTGGATATCATTAGGACTTGAATTAGACATTATATCAGTGGGTCTGTTGTAGGCATGTCTAAAAGTGGGTTGAAACCTGTGTCTCTGAAGATAGTTTTCTTTTAATTACTTCAAGATAAAATAATGATGTCATATGGCTATCATACCACACAATAGCATTAGTAAAAATTGAATTAACATGCCCCTAACGAGTTACCATGTTAAGCCAATATGTAGAGTGCTTTTGGCATTTCAACTTGACACAAACAGTTGCACTGCAGACCTGTCCTAATAATACCTGTGCCCAGAATGATTGCAGACTTCATACTGTCAATATCTATCATACTACTGTATTACTTAAAATCTCACAACCTAACATGACAATGGCCTATCATCATTAAATGAGTGTCTGTTCCAGTAAGGGAGATGTGGGGCATCTAATTTTCACAACACAAGGAAAATATGGGGAAAAGGTTATAAGCCCCCTCTCATGTCTGTTATTTGCCTTCTTATGACTAAAACTGATTTCTCAGCTGGATTCCAATAGTGGAAGTGAACCCAATTTCAGAGAAAATAATCTTAGGAGGTAGAAATTGGGGAGAGGAAACCTCTGTATGGCTGAAGTAAATATGAATGTGAAGATAGAAGCAGTGGCGTCGTGTGGGCTTCAGCCGCCCGGGGCGAAGACCAAACTTGCCATCCCCTCCATCTAGGCTTGCTGCCCCCGCCCCCACCCAGCTAACCCTTCGCTGCCTGTTCCAAGGCCCCCGGGACTGGACCCAGGGCAGGGAGAGCCCCCGACGGCCAGCTGGGTGGGCGGGTGGAGGAGAGCAGTGAGCGCACAGCAGGGCTCCTGTCGGGGAGGTGGCAAGGGAGGCAGAGGAAGGGCAGCCATGACCGGCAGGAGGCAAAGAGGGGGCGACCTGGCTGCTGGCGCAGCAAAAGGGCCGCCTTCTGCCTGGGCAGTCTGCTCCCTAAGCCCAGGCAGAGAGAGGCCAAAGTGGTGGGGACATTTTGCCGTCCCCTGAAAAGCGCTGCCTGGGGCCATCCACCCCCCTGACCTCCCCACGCTATGCTTCTGGATAGAAGCTTATTCTCAACGCATATACTTTGGCTCTTGGGGTAAAATATATTTGATGGTCACAAAATCAAGATCAAAAAGATACAATCCAATCTATCATGCACAAGGGATTAATGGCTGCCCCTCCCATCATTTCTTCCCCACATCTTCCAGGTAACACCAGGTGATACATTACATATAATTTGTTGTTAGATCTGAAATCACATTAATGTTCCAGAGATGTGACTCAGGCCGATCCTTCTCTGTTCAACCAGATTTCTGTATGAAGCCTATGTTTAATTCCCAAAAACCAGACACCAGAAAGAGCAAACTAATTTGCAAACTATAGGAGGTCAGAAGAACTACTGCTGTGACAATAAGATGCTTTCAAAAATTAAGGCATTCCCCTTTTTTTGATTACCTGTAATGTACAGTTCATCTCTGTGTTATGGAAAATATGTGATGTGATCTTATCATATTCAGGCCTTCCTCACTCTCACGCCACTTCCATAGCTGTTGCTTTCATAACCCCAGGAAATTTTTGTATATGATGACATTCTGACATGCATCTTGTTTGTTTAAATATTGCTGGAAAAGTTGGAAGGAAATGTGGGATTGTTATGCATAGTGATTACCATATGTGTAGTGTTGTCTTTAGGTTCAAAGCATGTTTATCTTTTCTTCTGCATAAAACAGAATATATGTTTGTAGCTTTTGTTTGCTTAGTTTTTTGTAGCTCTTTTAAAGAAAACAACCAATTGCTACAGCTGAAGAACAGATTGAGTTTATTTAGAAAGAAACATTTTTAAACCAGGATGATTCTTTATAAGCCTTAAATTGTTTATCTTTCTTTCTACAGATTGCAATGCGGTTGTGCATAAACATTGTAAAGACTGTGCTCCCGCTTGTTCAAAAGTAAGTTTTAAAATGTCCTAAAGACAACACTGTTCATTGTTAAGTTATATAATTTTAATTCCTTTCTTGTATTCCTACTATTATTCCATTTTTTTATTATGTAATTCATAGTACAGTATAGGGAGACTTAGATTATTTTATTATACCTCACAATAGGGCTATTGATGCCTGAAGAAGAATTCAAGTCAATAGGACATGTTGATTAGTAGAATAACCAAAAATAAGGGTTACTGAACCACTGAAATACCACAAACAGCTGAAATTCGGAGTCTTGTCTGCATCAAGGTTCATGTCACAGAGTGTAGATGTGTACGTAGGACCAAAGAGAGAAAGAAAATACCAGAAATCATTCTGGCTAGATATTGAAATGTCTTCATTTGCGGTTAAGCTAAAATTCCAACATGGAGCTGCATTCTTCAGTTTAAAACTTTAGTACTCATCTCAAAGCTTCAACATTTAGCTAGGATGATTTGCAATGCCCAGTTTGATCAAAGAGAAGTCAGGTCTCCAAAATCCAGCTGTTTGCGATGGGCTAGTCATCCAGTAAAGGTTTTACCTCAGGAGTGGCTAAACTATTGCCCTTGGGCTGGATTTGGCTCATGGCGCCAAATCATCTGTCCCCCTGGCACCCTCGCCACTACCGGAAGCAGATGTGCCCTGCGTATGCGCAAACACTGCCATAAATGCACTGGTGGCTGTCATAAACATGTTTACAACAACCATGGATGCATTTGCACATGATCGGGTGCATCTTACTTCCGCTTCCAGTGGGAGGAACCACGTGACTGGCCCAATCAGCTGTCCAGGTGGTATGGTCAGGCCCGTAGTGCAAAAAGTTTCACCATCCCTGTTTTATCTACACCTGTTTTGGGATTTTACACATGGACTTTGTACCTTTGCTTCTTTTCTGTAGAAGGAACAAAATTGTCTAGTGTGGTAGAAGATTCTAGTTACAGATAGTAGAAGGCACTACACTGAGCATTTTCCTAAACCTGCTTGGTTAAACTAATTCAACAGATTATTTCTATCTATCTCCCTCCCTCCCCGCCTGCCTGCTTGCTTTGCTTGTGGATATATGCTTTCCTTAATTCCGTGTTGTTATTTGTCCCTTCCTTAGTTCTAAGAAAAGTTGAGAGATATGAATCTATATCTTTTCATGCATTGGGCACTGCAGTGAGCTAATAGAACCTTTTCTTCTCACAGGTGCCCACTTATTGTATTGCTTTTTTCTTTCTTCTTTCCTGCTAGCTGTTGAGGATAATTGTGGATTAAGGTGGGCGAGGCTGAGGTCATTTTACAGAACCACATTTGGGTTCATATTTATGCCTTTTTTTGACCAATATGATTTGAAATGGAAAGCAAAAGAGTTGCTTTAAAATAATCCCAGTGAACTTGAACTTACAGCTAAAATGGGATGCTTGGGCAGTAGTTTTACCAGACACATATCTATGTGCATTAGCAAAAGGAGTGATAGAAAGTGGAAAATGAGCATCAAAAACCATGCATGGTCCATAACTTTCTCATGATCTGTGTGGCTGAGCTGGTATTATCAAGGAACATACTGCCCCTTAGTGTACACCAGCTAGAATGCGATAGTAAGACATTGGTTCCTCCTTCCACAGCAGTATTGTGTTTTTCAGTTTCACCCTCTAAATATAAGATTTAAATTACAAGGTTTGTTAAAAGGTAACAATTGGAAAATAGATACGGGGAAGGTTTAAACCGCCCCTCCACCTGTGCACAGTTGTGATCTGGATGAGTGCTGATCTCACCCACTCTAAAATAAGAAAAAGAAAGATACTGTACATAACTTTATGATGTGTTGCCACACTAATTCAGTTATATGCAATTCAGTCTGAAATCTAGATAACCTGCTGTAATTAAATCCTCTGATTTAACAATAAGGACAAACCTGAAAAGAGAGAGAGAGATGAAGTCCAATCCCAAATGAATTGGAATGTATTAAAGTCAAGAAAGAATATAATTTTCTGAAAGTATTTTCATATTAATATGAACACATTCTTCTTTACCAGAAAGTCCAAGAGAGATGCCATATTAAGAACAGGATGCAAACTGTCCAGACAAGTAAGCATTGTGTAAAAATAAATAAGAGGGATAAATCTATTTTGTGTGTGTTTCAGACACTGAAGTAACCTAAAATATTTGGGGTAGACAGAGATGCCCATTCTGTGAATGTAGGAGATCCTTCCATTTATAGGACCCAATATCCAATGGACACTTCCACTTGAGAAAATGGTGGAGGAAAACGATATTTGCTGATTGTACCCTGCAACCCTCAATGACCTACCACAAAATATCGTGGGGAGTCTCCTGGAGAAGACTCTGAATATATTTTTTCTACAACAGAAAAGAGAGAAACTGATTTTATATATATTTTTGTTCATATCTGAGTTTAATCTGGGCTTTTGTGAATATATAGTCAATGGCTGCATTGCATCAAGCCTCTGAACTATGATTGGGTGAATGTCCTGGGCCTTCCTCTGTATGTAAGCACCAATTAATTAAGGGTGCTGTCAGACAGTGAGAAAAATCATGTATCTTACACTGGAGAGGGTCATTTTGCAGGGAGCAATCTCCATTAAAGTGAACCTTTTGTCTTCTAGGGAATCGCTCCAGCCCAGAAGTAGACTTGACATATTTGTCCATTTCTAGCTGCACCGGTGAGGTGCAGATCTTACTGAAAATAGGGTACAGTAAAACCTCATATAACACTAAAACCTGGTTCCACAAGTCTTCGTGTTATATGATTTTTAGTGTTATCTGATCCTCTATGGGATCCATAGAGATACATTGTAACCACACAGGCTTTTGCGGTTGTTATCTGAAGCATCCCATAGGATCTTAATGTTATCTGATGCAATTCTTCCCCCCAGATTCCTTGATGTTATGCGATTTTAGTGTTATTCGATACTAATGTTATATGAGGTATTACTGTACTTATAAAGTGTCTGAAAAATTATTGCTTGTTATTGCTTATGATTTTTTACTGTTACTGTTTTCTAGAAGAAAAGCCTTATGATTAATAAGAAAATGATGTAAAGCTTTAGCAAACCCTATCAAAATAATTTCTAAAAATAGCTAGAAATCTTTTTTTAAATAGCTTTAAAATAGGACAGTGTTGTGTGTTATAACAATGAGGCTTTCCCCCCATCCGTTATATTTGTTTTAAAATATAACTTCATTTCTTCCATGTTAGCAGAAAAATGAGTAACTCATTGCAGGTAACTATGTTATTTTTAACTCATTACTTCCAACAGCTGAAACTATCTGAAATGTTGACCTTTCAGATCCCTCGTTCAGAGACATTCCACAGCCTGCATTTTCTACAACTCAGCCCTCTACCTCAGTACCCACTGGATTATCTACTGTCAAAAAAGACCCATTGCAGCAACAACAGTCTTTATCCAGGAGTGCCCTGAGTACCAGCTCTGAAAGGTAGACGGTGCTGTCTGATCTTTCACGGGAGGTATGTTGCTGCCTGAGTCACTGCACCTGTGTGATCTTTCCTGTCTTTTTTAAACCTTTAGAAAATGTATATCACCTTTGGAACCAGATACTGATACCGGCAACTGGAGATCGAGGTCACACTCTGAAGAGCTGCTGCAGTCTATAGGGACTACGTCATCAGTTGACTCATTTATAATTGACGGTACAGTAAAACCTCACTTAAAGGATGCCTTGCTTAGAGAGTAACTCGCTTAAAGAGCAGAATTTTCTCTGAATGTTCGCTTCGCTTAACAAATAAAACCAACCAAAAACTTACTTAACAAATAAATTGGGGTTCGCAATCCCCCTCCCGCCAGAAGTCACTTACAATGGTGTTTCGTTTAAAGAGCAAACTCACTTAAAGAGCAATCTTGTGGAACGCATTATGCTCTTTAAGCGAGGTACAACTATATACTGGAAGCTCAGCATGACACAATTGACACATCAAAACGTTTCATTTATTAATAAGCCATGCAGAGTTACATTTCTGAAGAAAATAAAAAATAGGCTGTCTATGGATTCGTTGCTATCTAGAGCTCTGGTGGCACAATTTTCCTTTCCATGCTTTTCTAGGTACTGTGCAGCTGGCTCTTCCAGAAGTCACAGTGGGGAACAGAATTCCCAACCTCTAGCTAGAACATTTTCTTAAAAACCACTGGACTTTGTAGTACCCTTAGAATGCTGTAGGATGATGCAAACACAACAAAAAGCCTTCTGTCTCTTCAGTAGGTCTCCTGCCACCCAAAAGAGTTGCCATAACTCTTTCCATGAGCTCAGTAGCTGAAATCTTGGTGTGAACTTATGCTTGCTTAAGTCAAAGCTGCATATGTGGTAGAAAAATAATAATGGCAAACAGAAGTAATATGCACACGGCACTTTCTTAGACGTGGTCTTTATGTGAACTGCCCAAATGATTGCACATATGTAATGTGAACCACACAATCAATTAGACAATGCTGGCTTTGGACTAATACACTTCTACAGGTTTACGTTTAAGTTATAGTAACTTGAGCAGGATTTCAGCCATTCTGATCTTGGATTGGGACTTGGGGGAATCTAGGTTCCAGTTTCCTCTGAGCTATGGGATTCATGGGCAGATCCTGGGCCAGTTACTTTTTCTCAGATTGACATTTTATTCAGGGTTGTTATTTTGAGGATGAAGTAGGGAGGAGAACCATGTATGCCACCTAGGGTTCATTGGAGGAAATTTAGAGTATATATTTAACTAATTAATGAAAAATAAAATACAGTAAAACCTCACATAAAGAGCACCTCACTTAGAGACTAACTCACTTAAAGAGCAGAATTTTCTCTGAATGGTTGCCTTGCTTAACAACTAAAACCAACCAAAAACTTGCTTAAGAACTAAATCGGGGTTCGCAATCCCCCCCCCCCGCCAGAAGTTACAATCGGTCACTTACAATGGTGTTTCGCTTAAGAGCAATCCCGTGGAACACATCATGCTCTTTAAGCGAGGTACCACTGTACAGTAAAACCTTGGGTTATGACGGAGGTCTGTTCCAACAGCCTCCATCATAACATCAAGAAGTCATAAACCGAAGCACGTTTTCCCATAGGAATGCATTGAAAATAAAAAAAGTCCTGACTGGAACAACAACAACAACAACATCCAAAGAATGTCAAACATGATTATCCCCCAGCCCCACAAAAGTGATGAAGCAACCCCCCTAACTTTTCCACGCTGTTTGAGGCCCATTTTCTGCCCATACCAGCACCAGGAGAGTCTGGGGACCTTATCCGCTTGGTCCCACCTTCCTCTGAGCTCCTTGAGCAGCAAAACAACCAAAAATGTGCACCTCTCCCAGGCACGCGCCTTGGGCAGGCACACATTCCCGACTGTAGCGCTGCCCAGGGAGCTCGAAGGAAGGTCGGAACCGAGGGGATAAGGTCTCCAGACTCTCCTGGTGCCAGTGGAGGTGGCAGACAGTCCGGAAATAGTGACAGAAATACCGGCGATGGCAGCACCTCCACAGCGATAAGCATTGCATTGTGACTTTGGGCAGACAGGGCAGGTGCCATTTGAAGCTCTAAAATTGTAGTGGCTGCCATTTTAGAGTTTAAAATAGCACAATTTTCAGTCATGAACCAAAAAAGGTCGTAAACCAGGGAATTATTTTAATTAAATTTGCTGTTGTAAACCATGGCAAATGTAAAACAGGGCAATTGTAACCTGGGTTTTTTACTGTAAAGGAAAATGAGTGAGGAAAAATTGCCATACATGGATAATTAATGTCATTGCAGAGACAAGATGAAAGGCTGTTATACTGAAGGGTGTTTATTCTACTTATGTCCTTTGGCTTCTGTAGCATAATATACTTACAACCTAAGTAGCATTCTGTAGCCAGGAAAGTGAGAACTTCCCCACTGAATTGTGCATGTTTTGCTGTCTGGAGAAACTTCCTTTTCATCTCAACATTTTCATTTTAAAAAATTACAATGAAATTTTGGATTGCCCGCTCATAAGCTTTGACTGCCATACTGTTACCTCTTGATCCATACATTACCTATGTACATGCAAGTTGACATGTTTGCTCTGTATATATTGCTTGGGTTTATACAAAACATAATAAGATGCACCTTGATTTAATAGTCATTATTTTTGTCATTTGAGCGTTGCCTTACTTAAACTGGCACATTTTCATGTCTGTGCAACTAGCAGACTTAAAGAAGTTTCTGTTGATTACTACAGATGATGTGGATGCCTCTGTATGGAATGACTTGAGCACTGATTCACTGGAATTTGAGGCAGAGTCTTGGAGCCTTGTTGTGGACCCTTTGTATTGTAATAAACAAGAAAAGGATGTTATCAAACGACAAGATGTGATTTTTGGTCAGTACTGTATGTTCAAAATTCTTCTATGGTCCCAAATACCCTGAATATAGAAGCTAATAGGAGCTGTGGTATCATTTGCTTATTTATTATTTTTATTTTAACTTGAGATAAATATAAAGCAATATTCATAAAACAGACACATGATGACAAATTATAATACAAACTATGTGATCCATCGCCATCTTGGGGCCTTATTTCTAACTTGATAACACTTTGCTGCTGACTAGTATGGGCGCATTGTACTTCCGCTTCCAGGAGTGATGAGGGCAGCGTGGGCCGGATGAGTCGCAGTAAACCTATTCGTGTGGATTCACATAAGACTTGGGCTTCTGGGAATTGAAGTACAAGAACATCTGGAGTGCCAAGGTTTGCCATCACGGATATAGAATCTCTGATGTGTGTTATTTCACTGTGTGCTTTCTTTCTCTTCATTGCAGAGCTGATGCAAACAGAAGTGCATCACATCCATACCCTGTTCATTATGTCCAAAATATTCCGAAAAGGAATGAAAGAAGAGCTGCAAATGGACCATAGCATAGTGGACAGAATATTCCCCTGCTTGGATGAGTTGTTAGAACTTCATCAGCAGTTCTTCTGCAGAATGAAAGAGAGACGACAAGAGTCAGCTGAAGAGGGAAATGACAGGAATTTTGTGATCAGTAGAATTGGGGACGTTCTTGTGCAGCAGGTATGGCACCAATTGGGAAGTAATATTCTCAATTATAACATTTGTACAGAAGAGAAAGTTGTAGCTGTTCAGCAGCAACAAATGGGAAGATAAGAGGTTTGACATACTGACTGCAGATGTCAGTCGATAGACAAATAGACATCAACAATGCAGCAATACGTTGATTTGTCAACATAGTTATAAAAACTTAGATTTTCTATGAGCACTCTTTCAGGTTGCTGCTTTTTATCAGTTTTCAGAAGAGAATGCCAACAAAATGAAGACTATATATGGGGAATTTTGTAGCCACCAGAAAGAAGCAGTCAGTCTTTTCAAAGAACTGCAACAAAACAAAAAGTTCCAGAACTTCATCAAAGTAAGTTTTTGATAGCACGGACGTTCCTGCTGCATGAAAAATGGCTTGAATGGACCTTGAAAGAGCTGGTATAGCAAAGTGACTCAGAGACTGAGATATGAATCAGGAAATGCCCAGACTGAAACCTTGCTATGTACACAACAGATGGTATTAAGCCTCTTTTAACCTTGGGCTTCATTTCCCTTTGCAGGGGGGGGGGGGAGGTTCCTTGCTCCTGTAGTACACATGGGAAACCTCAGTTTATGAGGCCAGAATTGCTCTCTCCCCAACTTCAATTGAGACATTTGCCATTCTCAAGGTGGCTTCACTTCTTTTCCCATGATACCATCTTTTGGTGGTTTTCCAGGTTTCATATTGGTTGTTTCCCATTCCAAAAGGCTGAAATGCCTTTTCTAAGGCTCAGTTGACGACACACACCCCTCATGTAAGTTAAAATAGGGTGAACATTTTGGCCCCATACTTTGCATATCCATTAATGGAATTTTCCTCCTCCCTCTTCCACTTCTCTGAACTTGAATTTGGCTCTTGGGCTGAGAGAGGGTTCCCATCTATGTTAATGCAGTTGAGGTAAAGATTACAACTTGTTAATTCATGTTAAGCACTTTGAACATGGGGAAAGTCATATCATGTCTTAAGTGCTATCAATAAAGCATTACATCTTTTAAAAAATCAGTTTGAATGACTCTAGTGTTGTGGGAATGAAAAGTTTGCACTTTGCTGATACAGTACAGTGAATTAGTTTATTGCTTGGGCATACTGAATACTAGGGTTGAGAAAAGAGAATTACAGATTAATATCAGGCAGAATAAAGCAGGAAAAGGCGGTACTTCTTCATTTCCATATGAAACTAGAAGTAAGTTAAACATATGCTGCATATTTAATGTGTCAGACAAGGGTCTTTATTTAAAAGCAATACAGCCTCTCTATCTTTAAAGGTACGGAATAGTAATCTTTTGGCTCGACGTCGTGGAATCCCAGAATGCATTCTCCTTGTCACTCAAAGAATTACAAAGTACCCAGTTCTAGTAGAGAGAATATTGCAATATTCCAAAGGTGAGTAGTGATTTCATTCTTCTATCCAATCTTATATACCAGTCTGGCCAGGTTATCCTGCTATAGTAATAGAGTAGACCATACTGCCACTGACACAGTCCCAATTGTTAGGCAGCAGTTAACTAACTTGAGCACCCTGTGGACTAATGGCCTTAGGTGGTGAAGTCCACAAGAAAAGGTTATAGTCCCAAAGTGGATTTAATCCCACTTGAATCCATCTTGATAGAGGACAGCAGCTTAATCAATACTGGCCTGGGGCCGATAAGGACTTTGCATACCAAAATGGCTCAGTACCAGAAAGTGACTTGTGGAACTGGATCAGTGTCATGCTGTGATGCAGAAGGCAAGTGGAATACCACTGAATTATATTGTTCCTAAGACAATGGTAGCCATGAGGATTGTCAATATTTGGAATCGGATATGGCACTTGAAGAAGAGCAGTGATTTGAGTAGTTTCAGTAACTTTGTGAAACATCATCAATTTTTACACCACTGAGAATGATAGGCTTGAATAAGTACAATGTTGACTGTGGGTTACATTTGTCTGTTCAGAGCAGATTTATTGAGGTGTAGAGTGGAGCAGAGGGGGGAAAGGTCCCGGAAGCAACAGGGGGTGCCCATCCTTGCTCTACTGATATCAAAAGTATCATCTTTATTGTGTCTCAATTTGTGAATGGGAAAAATATCCAGTTGGAGTAAAGAATGAATGGTGGCCTTTCCCGTATTGTCTAGTTCAGTGAGCATTTCCTTCCAGGAGAAGGACCACTCCACATGCTGTATTCATAATTCTGTGAAAAGCAATTGAAGCTGTGTTTCTTCCATACACAAGCATAATCCTTTGCATGTGTTTCTCAGCTTTTAGTGAATGACAATGGCTTCACTTTTTTTTAGGACTGCCACATACAGACACAGGACACTATTATACACTGTAGCCTGGTATTATCAGTGACCAGCAACAGCTCTCCTGTATTTTTTAAAAGGATGGATTCTTTCCTGGCTGCAAATAGAAATGCTGGGGATTGAATCTGAGACCTTAAATCTTTTACGTTTTCAAGTGAGACTCAAATCACAGAGGTTGGTCAACCCAAAATCAGCCCATTCCACTTACCTCCTTGCAAGAAGTAGGAAGCTGGGAACTTGATTGTGTTCCCCTCCTGCTTTGTATATTAATGAACTCTTAAATGCTTGATCACTCAAGCAAAAACATTTATTTTATTTATTGCAATTTTATACCGCCACTTTGGGAAAGTTCCCATTATCAAAATAATATAATAAAACACACAACAAATTAAAAATAAACCAACCTAATAAATGCATCCTAAAATAAAATAACTGGCATCTATGGGCACAGAGAATCCTAAAACATTGACTGGTTAATTTGTTGGTAAAGGAATAACATTCTGAAAAGCTTCCTTGACTAGGAAAGTTTTAAATTGTTTTTTGAAGATATTCAGGATTTTTTTAAACTAGATTTTTAATTGGTGTGGGGTAGAGGTAATCCCCCCCCCCCCCAGTATTTTTAGGAATTTTAAGGGCCTCTATAATTTTAAATGTTGGGGATTTTAATGTATACCCTGGAGTCACATGTCGATTGGGGCGGCTATACAAATTGAATAAATAAATAAATCCAGGGATGGGACCTGGTAGTGTGTTCCACTGCATTGGTTCTGCTATTGAGAAGGTTCTATTTCTAGTTATAGATTGTCCAGCCATCCTTAGGGTTTGGCTGTTCTCTTAGCTCCACCCATCATTGCTATGCCCTTTGTCAAGCTTCACAAATCGCAGTTGGCACCAGCTGTCATTGGCCTATAAATATTAATTTATAGTTGCATTAAAATGATTTTTAACATTAATGTTTTGCTACAGTAACAAATGACTGTGGTTGCAGAATACAGCTGATTGAAAACGATATGAGGGGTCTGGGGAAACAGTGTACATGTTCTTCTGCAAGAGAAGGGAGGCATTCATGCTCCAAGTTTGTCTTCAGGATGTGTTCAGCTGTTGGGGGAGCATAAGATAATTGGGGGCACATTGAGAGCAGTCATGGTAGGGTTGCCATATGTCCTGATTTTCCAGGATTTTCCTGGATTCAAGCTGTCCCAGCTGGTTCAAGAAAAAACATGTAAAAGTTCTGGATGTTTAAATTTGAACAAAGGAAGCAAGATCATCCCTCACCAAGGGATTTTTGCAGAGTTAATTCATTGCCTCCCTGCCTGACTTTCAGTTATCCTGCTTGAAAGTGATGAAAGCAAAACAGCACCCTGAGAAGCTGCCAGGGAGGGGATACATTTCCATGTGAGGTAATTGAAAGAAAGGCACAGAGGCAGTGAAATAACACTTTGCAAAAATCCCTTGGCTTACCTTGAAGTTTGGGGGACAAGGAGTCATCCACAGCCCCTTTCCTTGAAAGCCAGGAGGGAGCAAGAAATACCCATATCTAAGAAGCCAAACCTCCACCATACACTGGGACAGAGGATTCCTTCTTCATGTGACCGCAAAGAGTTAATTGCATAAGGTCAGTATTCCTAGAGAGGAAGGGAACAGGGTGGACAGAAAGTGAAGAGTCTTCCATCGCAAAGGTCCTCCTCCAAAATGCTTCCCTTCCTGTCTCCTGCTTTTCTCTTTCTGGAGGGAAACGGAGGCACCATGGACTGCACTGTCCAAGAAATTTTATTCAAAAAATAAAATAAAAATAGAACTATTAAGAATAGTCTTTTGCAAGAAGAATCACATGGGGAAAAACCCTCTTGACTGCAGTTTATTTTAAACTGACAAAGGCTGTCTGCCCTAGACAGGGATTCTGTGGGGTCTTAGAGCTGCAGTTTCCCTGACAGCCTGAAGTACAGTGGTACCTGACAGCCCTGTCCAACGCATGTACAGTTTGAAGAATACAATGACGTCACGTGGCTGTCTCGGTTTGGTGGGAGAGAATTATGGCAACCCTAAGTCATGGATCAGTAGGTCTCAAAGTCATCTTCCTCTGACATACCAAGAAAATTGAGCTGTAATCATACCTGTTTTGGAGCTGACAGAGTGATTTTTATCCAACTGGATTTTGTGAATGGAAGTGAAAATGTAAAATTCTGCAAACCATGGTCACCATGCAGTGGCAGGTCTACAACTATGGCAGTTATTCTGCCATGAATTCCCCTTCCCCTTGCTCAGAGGATTGCTAAGTTACTTATTGTAGAAATACACTTAATCTATTTAAAGCCAAACTGGACGAATATTTGAGTTCTTTGGCTAATGTCTACCCCCATGATCATCCTAGACCAAGGATAGCCAAACTTTTCGAGCCATGGGCCAGTCACGTGGTTGAGCAGACTGGTTACATGGTTCCTCCCACTGTAAAACATGTCTGTAACTGTCATAAATGTGCTTATGACAACCGCAGGTGCATTTACAGCAGCATTTTGAGCATGCGTGAGGCGCTTATGCTTCTGGTAGCGGCGAGGGGAGTACAGGCTGGATAATTTGGCACCACAGACTGGATCTAGCATGTGGGCCGTAGTTTGCATGTGGGCCGTAGTTAGAACCCAATGTAGGCCTGCTGGGGTTTTTCCTTACATCTTTATTAATTTTTAACTCAGGGTTTGGCAATTTCGTGTCCTCTCCGTATTATATCATTCTTACAATATCAGGTTACTTACCCCTGCTTTAATTCTCGTCAACACCCAAAGAAACAATAGGCATGTAAAGCAAGCAAGTATGGGATGAAGGAGTATTTCACGGGCTCAGAATATAAATATAAATGCTGGCACAGAAATTTCCATATCAATAACCTGCTTTGTCAAAAGTCTAAAGTCTCTGAGTTTTATGAATAATTGGTTTTTAACAGTACATTATATGCATTATATAAGTTGTACACTGAAAATTTTTGAAAATAATGCCCCCGGTTATTTCCTGTCTGAATCCACTCAAATTAGCTAAGGAAGAAGGTTTTGCTTGATTGCTTACATGTTTTTATTTGCTTTTATTTAGAAGCGACTGAAGAACACAGAGATTTGTGCAAAGCCCTTTCCTTGATCAAGGATTTGATTGCAGCAGTTGATCTGCAAGTCAACGAGTATGAAAAAAAGCAAAAATTGCTAGAGATTCTCAGTAAAATTGAAAACAAAACATATACCAAGTTGAAAAATGGGGATATTTTCAGGAAGCAAGATTTGATGAAGAAACAGAGAACACTTTTGCATGAAGGCGTAGTCTATTGGAAAACAGCTACAGGACGTTTCAAAGGTGCTTGCAATTTAAGCATTCCTTATATTTTTTATTGTGGTGAATAGCTTTTGTCTTTGTGGTTTTTAAAGACAGCATGATTTCATTTTCCAACCTGAGTTTCTGAGGTAGTGGCATGGAGTATTCTGCAGAAAATTATGCTTTGTATTTGGACAGTACAATAATAATCATTTTGTGTCAGAAATTATTCTGGGTTGAAAGGATTTTTGCTGGAGAAACTCTGCTCTGGGGATGTTCGAATGAGGCTCCTTTCATGTCCCCAAGATTTTTCCCCACTGAAGTGGTCCCTATTTATCTACTTGCAATTTCTTTCTTTCAAACTGCTAGGTTGGCAGGAGCTGGAACAGAGACGGGTGCTCATTCCATCATGCAGTACCTGGGTCTTGAATTGTTGACTTGCTGGCCTTTCAGCTAACAAGGCGAGTTTTGGACACTAAAAGATAAGAAATAAAAAACCAATTCTAGTAAGGTGATCTTGCCAAGTGCTGTATTAAGCGGATGGTCTTGGGATTTCTAACACTAAAAAGTTATTGAGGTTAAGATTCCGGAATCATTCATCTGGAGACAGAATGTAAGGACAAATGGTCCTTTAAGAAATTTTGTTCAAAACCTTTCATCTGTTATAGTCATTTATAGTGAAGTTTCTGCCAAAGCAATATTTTTGAAGAGATTTTCCTCAAGTGCTCAATATATCTATATTCTTATGTTTTAAAAAGTTCTGTGCATATCTTCAACATAAATTTATAATCCCAAGATATCAGAGTGGGAAGAAACAATAAAAGCACAATTAAAAGTAATTGGAATAAAGTATGTAGACTAAGACAAACAATGCTCATTTCAATGCTCATTTCAACTCAAAACTGTTCATAGTGATGAAGATTCTAGATTGGCTTCCTTAGGGAGGGGTATTTCAAAGGCAAGGAGCCACAATCAGGAAACAACTTCTTCATTTATCAATAAGCATGTGATGAGTACTTACTTTTTTTGGTACTCAATGAAAAATGGTGTCTGAATAGACACATCAAGACCCCTGCCAAAGAAATTGGCAACTGCTGACAGATATATATATATATTTGCTCCAGCATGAGAATAAGAAGACTAGGACTTTTTATCATCAACAGAAGCATCAGCTAAACAACACCTTTAAAAAGTATTGTTGCACTAATGCAAGTACTTTTGTGTACAGTACAAGTGTTTTACACAAAAATGATTTCTGCAGATTTGCACAAAAGAGTCATGAAAGGCAAAAAATGTCCAAAATCTCTTGTGGTCTCACCCAATTGAGAATATTTTTTTTTACATTTTCCATGCCATGCCTACCTGTAAGGATGAAATAAACATTGACAGAATTAATCAATTAGTATTTATCCCCTAGTATTGGTACTCAGAAAAGAGTGTCAGAGGACTATCATAGTAAATGGACAGTTTGATGCAAACAAAGTTCTCCCCTCCCCCAACTACTTATAGAGGTTGGTTATAAACCAAAATGTATGTTTTTTCTTAAAGTAAGGAAGGAAATATTTTGAAAGTATTTCTGGAATATTAGAAATACCGTGGCAGTAGGTTTTCATTCATGGTGCTTTTATCAGATGCAACTGAGTCTTCTTGCATGGATATCTTCCCTGGCTGAGTTTCGTTTTTTCTGATGAGGCAACAGCACAAAAGCTTGTCAGTTAGTTTATAAATTTCATTCTTTTGGACTGCAACTTCTGAAGTGATGGGGCCTTCTTGGGCGCTGAATTCTGGAAACCACAATCCAAAAGTAATGTTTCCATCTCTGTTGGATCTAGGAGTAAAGAATACATTATGATATTTTTTTTAAAAAAACTTTTATTTCTTATTTATTCCAGATAAGATGATGAAATAACTTATGGTGTCTTTTTCTTTTCTTTTAAAAGATATATTAGCCCTGCTTCTCAATGATGTCATGTTGTTTTTACAAGAAAAAGATCAGAAATATATATTTGCAGCTGTTGTAAGTATGACTGTCTAAAAATGTTAACTGTAGTTTTAGATTGTACTAAGTGGGTATTTTAATTGTGTGTATCTAGGATTATTATTGTACAAATCAACCATTTGGTTCACAGTCGAGGACTGGAATAAAATTAACAGTAGTTATTATTATTAGATTTATACTTTTATGCCGCCCAATCAACAAACGTGACTCTGGGCGGCTCACAACAGTACACAATACACAATAAAATCACAATAAAAACATGCAATAAAATATCAATTGTCCAAGTACAAAGGTTAAAAAACAGCCACAGATAGTCCAGGGGCTAGCTTGGCCGGGCTGGCCAGGGGGGCAGTGTCTGGTCCCCACCCCAACGGCCAAGTCCTGGCACCAAAACAGCACAACTCCAGCCATGGGTGTTGCCCAAGGTCACGGCGGCATTCCTGCCACCCAGAGCGGTGGCTTTTCAACCCTGGCCATGGGCGTGGCCCAGGGTCACAGCAGCACTCCAACCACCTGGAGCAGCGGCTCTTCAACCCCGGCCATTGTTATTGTTATTATTAGTTATTATTGTTGTTGTTGTTTGCTTGATGCTTGCAAGTTAATTGTAATTCTGCTTCATTAGCTGGTTCCTGCTGGAAGGAAAGTGACAGTGATTGCATGTTGTTTGTCAACAATAAGTCAGATTTATCTGATAATCTGGTTTACTGTCATGTCAAAATATTATCATAATGCAACTGCTTTAAGATAGTAAGGTTGTTTCACTCAGTGGACATTGTGATTTGTGATTTCTTTAATCTAGGACCAGAAACCAGCTGTGATAGCCCTTCAGAAGCTTATTGTCAGAGAAGTAGCCAATGAAGAGAGGGGGATGTTCTTGATTAGTGCATCCTCCACAGGACCCGAGATGTACGAAATCCATACCACTTCCAAAGAGGAGCGAAGTCACTGGATGAGGCAGGTGCAGGAGGCAGTAGAAAGGTACAGGAGAGCACTTTGAATGGTGGCAGCTGGGCTGCATCTCAGCTAGCATGACAAATTCCATACGCTTGTGATAGTGAACCTTGGCCAGGGGTGCCCAAACCTTTCGGGCTGTGGGCTGGTCATGTGGTTTCTCCCACCAGAAGCGGAAGTAAAATGTGCATGCACATTTCCCTTCCGCTTCTGGGAGTGGCGTGGCTGGTGTAGGCCAGATGATTTGGCACCATGGGTTGTAGTTTGGGCATCCCTGACCTTGGCCCTGGGAACAGAAGCTCAAGAACACCTGGAGTGCCAAGGTTCACCATCACAACCATATACAGTAATACCTCGATAACGTTTACCTCGGATAACGCTAAAATCGCATAACGTTAAGTAATCTGGGGAGGAGAATTGGATCGAATAACATTAAGGTCCTATGGGATGGATCGGATAACAACCGCTAAAGCCTGCGCGGTTACAACATATCTCTATGGAGTGTTAACGTTATCAGATACATCCCATAGGATTTTAACATGCATCGGATAACACTAAAGTTCGGGTAACACCAAGACTTGTGGAACCAAGTTTTAGTGTTATCCGAGGTTTTACTGTACAATACAAATTCCATATGAATTTGTTTCTGAACTATTTTCCTTCATTTTGTCTCATTTGCAAGCCTTACCCTTGAAGCCATAACAGTCTTGGAACTCTTGAAATTATAGAAATTGGCTAGTCATTGAAATTGAAATTATCCATTTACCGAAAGTGTTACAGTTTTCAAAGAAACACCGTGAAGGCCACAGACAATTTCCCTGCATTTTTATTAGAAAACAGATTTAAATTGAAATTGTGTGGTGGGAACATGAATACTTTACTTTTCTAAAGTCATTGGGTGGATCTACACTTCACACTACCAGAAGTTTGATATTTACTTTTACTGTCCTGGCTCAACCTTACAGAATCCTGGGATTTACAGATTGGTGAGATATTTAGAATGCAGAACGTAGGCGATACCTTTTATAGCATCACTTAAAAATAAAATATTGCAAGCTTTTGCAACTCAAAGGTTGCTTCTTCAGGCAGATTCTCATGGCATGGTGTTCAAGCAAGGAGTGGTTTGCTTAGATGTTACATGGGCTATGTCTTTTTTTACAATCCAAAGGCAAGGAGCCAGGGATTTGCATGTTACCTTCCTCAAATGGCCCTCTTTGAATCTGAGAGCTTTCTTTGATATAGTTCAGTGGAGTGTACAGGTACTAGCAAATTTGAACATTTTGCATGAGAAAACCAGTTCAAGTGGTATGAAAATGCTATAAAGTGATATCAGACTGCTGCAACTATATCATTTAGACAATTTTATTGTCTTGTTAAGGTCATTAAGGCTGCAATCCCACATACTCTTAATAGAGAATAAACTTCAATGGATAGAAGGAAAATATGCATTGCAAACATTTGAATGGTCTTCAGTATAAACACAATGTCTAGCAATGTAGAAGTTTTAACAAAACACAGCCAAAACTGTTGCAGGATTATCAGGTTCAGAGGCTATGTGTCTATAGCCATAGAGCCACACTACCTTTCTTATCCTGAATGTATGAGCCCAAGAAAGAATCAGTTGTGATGATTATAAGCTTCTGTCTGGCAACATATTCTCTCAACACTCCAATCTATTATAGACTTGGCAGTGCCCCAGGGATTTCAGAATCGAAAACCTTAAGATTAGGCTCTGGAAAGCAAGGTGTCTACCTTGCAAAGTTAGAGCTGCCACCACTCCCACTAAAAATACCAAAGTGGTCAGTAGCTGGGCCAAAAACTGAGGTAGTTTCTTGAAAGGATTTATTAAATTTTAATTTTAAAAAGGTACAAAAAATACAATCAGTTATAAAAAGGTTTTCCAAAATAGTAGAGCAAATTACAGAGACATTTTACAGGAACAGATCAGAAAATAACAAAGTTAGCAAGCACATCTAATACTCATACAGTACTTTGAAAGTGAGACGGTTCTGGGGCAAACACACAGTGTGACTCTCTTGGCATAACATTGAGAAACAAAACAGCTCATGAAAAGCAAGCTAAGAGGCAAGTTCAGCTCATGGTGAATGTCCCTCTGAGTGAGACCGTGCCAACTAACTAGCTTTCAAACACATTTATATACCTTTAATTGCCCATTCAATGAACTGGCTGTTTTTGAAGTTAGGAGTTATATTGGAGGTGCTAGTCACCTCTTAGTCTTTCTTTGAATTTGAGCAGGAGGACAATTGAAGACATCAGTTGTTCTTTTCTTCTGGGCCTAGACTGGTTTATAGCTTTCCAGTCAGCTTTCCCAATCATGTACACAGAAGCATTTGACACTTCTAGTAAAAGAATTTGATGTTCTATGCCACCTTGAAGTTTCTCAATTTCCTCACATAAACA
Source organism: Furcifer pardalis (assembly GCA_030440675.1). Lineage (NCBI taxonomy): Eukaryota > Metazoa > Chordata > Lepidosauria > Squamata > Chamaeleonidae > Furcifer > Furcifer pardalis. Next base: position 77,554,991 of record CP126896.1, read on the forward strand.
TAATTCTGCCAGAAACATCCTTAAAATCTCAAGTTAAAGGTTAGCCATGTGTGGTAGAAGTTTCAGAAGAGACATTTTATATACAATGGAGCCTCATATAACAATTGCCCCATATAGCAATGAAATTGCATAACAATTAGGTTTTGGAAAAAATAGCATCCTGCATAACAATTTTCCCTATGGAAAAAATCATACAACAATTTTTCAGTGGGAAAAGCCACTTAGCAAAAAAAAAAAAAATCCTTGTACGATGCATCCCATAGGGAAAATCGCTATACGATGCATGCATTGTATAGCAATTTTTTTGTACAACAACAAGCCCAATGGAATGGATTAAAATTGTTGCATGAGGTACCACTGTATCCTCTAGAGACAAATTTTTTGTTTGCATATTATTTAACTACCTGTACTATACATTTAAATGAACTCATGACTGGCTTGACATACAAATAATGGCTTTTTTTGTGTTTACTTTTCATGACTGAAGTTGTCCAGAAGAAGAAGGGAAAATGAGTGAATCTGATGAGGATCGAAAAATAGCTGAAGCCAGAGCAGCCAAGATACAGAAATGCCAAGGTATGACATTTGCTTGAATATTCTTATAATAAAACTTACCATGGCAAAACATTAGCAATATCAGAATTATATAAGGGACCACATATTCCACATTGTACGTAGTGAGAGGTTTGTACGAGGTAGTAGTGAGATGTTTGAGGGACAAGGCTGCCTGTGTTTGGTTTCCTGTTAGGTAAAAGTGTTAGAGCAGGGGTTCCCAACCTAAGGCCTGTGGGCCAGATCTGGCCCATGGCACCATTTCATGTGGCCCCATTCCTCCAAGGGCATTAAAGAAACAAAATGGCTGCTCCTTTGAAGCTGTTTGAACAAAATGCCACCCCTATTGTACAGGCAGGCAAAATGGTCATCCGGCCCTTGAAGCTGACTGAGAGAGTGAGACCCGGCCCCCAGCTTAGAAAGGTTGGGAACCTCTGTGTTAGAGAGTTAAGGCACATTTTTAATTCTTTGTGTGGAGAAGATTCATCTGCCTTGAGGGCACACTCATCCTGCAGCACTCTCCCTGAGGCATATGACATGCCTCTAAATTCACTTTAATTCCTGAGAGAGAAGTCTTACAAGAATTGTTGCTTAATTTCCCATCAGAATAGAAATTGGACACGTGTCAATTATGTTTTCACAAATCATTCTGGCCACTCAGGAATAATTTTTTCCTAATGGAATATATGAGGCAGCAGGACATGCACAAATTCCACACATCTGTGGGCCTGTACCACAAAGAAACAGTTCTCAACTGGCTATGACTGAGTTCTCATAGGAAGTTTAATTTCTTTGGAAATGAACCATGTCTCCAGCTCAGTGAGTTGATAGTGACTGTGATTCTTCACTGTGCCTCACAGGAGAAAAACCAGCCTGCTTAGCCTTCGGCAAGCTGCACATGCCTAAGGCATCCCTAGAAAAAAACATTAAACAAATCCTGAGTACTGTAATTCTGCAGCTAGAAGATCCTGAAAAGAATTGCCATAAACTGGAATTGACTTGATGGCACAGAATTGTTCATGAGTGGACATAGCCAGAAATCAAATTCATGTGACAGAATGTAATTTACCAGTCTAGCCAGGTTATCCTGCTGTGGTAATAAGGTAGACCATGCTGCTAGCAACTCAGTGCCGACTTAACTAACCTGATTATCCTGAGGTCTAAAGGGTTTGGGTGGTGAAGTCCACAGGAAAGGTGAATGTCTCCAAGTGGATTAAATCTCACTTGAATCCATCTTGATGGAGGGTAGCAGCTTCATCAGTACTGGCCTGGAACTGATGAGGACTTTGCATGCCAAAAGGGCTCAGGACCAGAAAGTGACTCGCGGAACTGGATCAGTGTTATGGGTGTCATGCTGTGATGCAGAAGGCAAATGGAAGGCCACTGCATTATATTCCCAGGACAATCTTCAATGCTGATCGCCATGATGATAGTCAATATTCAGAATTAGATACGGCACAGTAAGAAGAAAAATTTAGTTTGTTTTTCATTTGCATCTTTAAAAAATGATGTTTGGATCAGATAATACTAAGGTTCAACTGAGTGGAGAATAATTATAATCATGATGATGATTAACTGTGATACACAATTTTACATTATTATTACAGTAATATTGAATAATCAAGACCAACAGATCTGTAGCTGTCTGGAAGAGAAGCTTAATATATATGGAAAGCTTGGTGATATGAGTGGATTTGAGGATGTTCAAGTAGAGCCACATCTTCTTATAAAGCCTGACTCTGGAGAAATACCTCAAGTGACCTCACTCCTGGCTGCAGCTGTTAAGGAAGGTAAGGTTGTATGTACACACCCCATACTTTTCTAATGTATGCCATATATATACACTTTCTGGCACTTTGTATCATAATTGTTCATATTTTGGATTGCCTCTGGTTCTTCTTTAATGTGTATTTTCAGTGATTTCCAGTACATATAGCCATTCTTCAGATATAGTGAACTATTCTTTGGGTAAGTTTTTAAAAATGCTAACTTAAAAAAAAAACTTTAATGGCCTATATGTACTTTTAAAGTTAGCTTTTTTTTAAAAAAAGATCAAGAATATTACAAACCAGTTTTTTTTTAAAAAAAAAACATTTTTGAACACCAAAGTCTATACCAGTGGTGGTGAACCTATGACACGCATGCCAAAAGGGGCATTTAGGCCCCTTGCACGTTGTTTCCTCAGTACCGAGTTCGCCTCGCCCCTCTGCCCAGCAGCCCAATAGGAGCACTTCCTCCTTCCCCCAGCACAGATTTCACACCACCCCTCTTCCCAGCAGCCCAATGGGAGTACTTCCTCCCTCCCCCTAGCACAGAGTTTGCCCCGCCTCTCTGTTTGGGCACTAGGTATCTAAAAGGTTCGCCATCACTGGTCTATACAGTCTTGGCTGCTTGCTTAAAAAACAACAGATATAGAACCAGCCTGACTTGTGATATCTTTATGCAAACAGGAGAATAGGCATAAATAAAGATAATTTCATTTTGTGAGGTAGCATATTTTATAAGACCAACCTGTTGATTAATTCTGACTGCCTTATTGTGAATTAACCATTTTGTTTACATCAAAAAAATCTCCATGCTCATTAGCTTTTTCATACAGTCGAATCCTGTTTATCAAGATGTAACATAATGTTATGCTTTAGCAAATGTGCTGAATGTTCTACCACAGCAACAAGGACTGCACACATCAGTTGCACAATTGGTTGTCCGATTCTCATTTTGACCAACTATAACAGTGTACCACTGGAAGTGGTTTGTGGATAGTACTTTTGTCTTGCCACAACATTAGAGGTAAAGGTCACTCTTGCTTGAAAGCCAGTCATATCCAAATCTAGGGTTTGTTGTTCATCTCTGTTTACAGCCAAAGAGCTAGCACTGTCTGCATCTGCAGACTTTTCCATGGACATGTGGCATGCATGACTAAACACCAGAGTGCACATAATTATTCAACAGGATTGCAGCTCAGAAATAAGAGGGATTTCCCCCCTTCTTTTCCTTCAACATGTTGCTTTCCCCAAACAGATCTGGAGGTCAGGCAGGAAGGAAGGAGAATCCATGAATCCATTCTGACAGTGGCTTCTGTCCTTTTGGCAGAATGGAAATAGTTGAGTATAACTCATCACTAAGAGGGCATGATATATATGTATGATCCAGAAAAACACCCATATCTTTTTTATTTCAACTTGGAGAAGGAAATGTTTATTTTAAAAAACCCACCTAATCACATCATAATAGACATTTAAAAACCTATTTCGTTCACCACCAGTAGGACTGCACCCTAAATTAAATTCCTAAACTTTAATTCTTTCTGCAGCAGAAAATCTCCATATGGCTGTGAAATTAATACAAGAAAATGACACCAGTCCCTCTTCAGAAGAAAGCACTGCTGAACCTTGTAGTGAAGCTGAAGTCCATGAATCTTTCACTGATTGTTAGTAAGAATTAATCTTTTTGATTGTCCAAGTGCCTTGACCATGATTCTTTGTTCAGTTTTATTTTCAAAAAATAAAGGCTAAGCAGGACTGACAAAGGAAAATTACTCATTGAAAGTAATGACATAGGGCCAACTCATCCAAGGCACACATTTCCTGTACAGATGGGCGTAGTTGTCCTTTGGCAGGAACATTCGTTTAGAGCAGTGTTTCCCAACCTTTGGTTTTTGGACTTCAATTCCCAGAAACCTAAATCCATTCCCCAAAGCACTGATCAGCCAATGTACTGACTTAGGCTTCTGGGAATTGGAAGTCCCCCTGTAGGGCCTTGGCCCCACGTTGGGAGCCACTGATGCACAGCAAGTCATGTGTGAAGGAAGTAGTCGTAATTGGTATCAGGTCCCATCCATGAGACGACTGAAAGTTCTTGTTCACTGTATAACTTATTATGTGTTGTCATGTTGACATATGATAAGCCTTCTAGGGTTGTTTAGATATAAAATACTCAGAAGTGGTTTACCACTCCCTTCATCTGGTGGTGTCTGGGGTGGTGCAGCAGCTTGCCCAGATCAGCTCAGGTGGAAAGGCCTCAGTGCCAAAATGGGACTGTGAGGATTCAAACTCCCAACTACAGGATTCACAACCAGGAATGCCAGCCTGTTGAGCAAACAAAAGGTTACTAAGTTACATTTGCCCAACTTAATATAAGACTATGAATAATCATGGTGGATTGCATGGTCAGAATATTTATTTCATATACTGGCTTGGGGTGCTCATGCATTGTAATGTGTTAATATAATGGACACTGTTGAATTTATAATCAACCAACACATTGATGTTGTTTTAATTGTGGAATGAAAGACCTATGTATCATCCAGTAAAAGCAAAGATAAAAGTTACCCTTGCTTGAAAGCCAGTCATATCTGACCCTAGGGTTAGGTGCTAATCTCAATTTACAGCCAAAGAGCCAGCACTGTCTACGTCTGCAGACATTTCTGTGGTCATATGGCAGGTATACCTAGACACTTGAGCCCACAGAGCATTGTTACTTTTCCCACCAAGCAGAACCTATTTATCTACTTGCAATTTTTTGCTTTCAAACTGCTAGGTTGGCAGGGGCTGGGACATAGATGGGAGCTCGCTCTTTTGTGCAGCATTTGGGTTTCAAACCACTGACCTGCCAACCTTTCGGTCGTCTTAACTGCTAAGCCACCACAGCCCCATTGTAGCTATGTACAATTCCTTATGAGGTGACATTGCTTTGGAAGACAAATGGGGCAGACCTCTTACAGAGCTTCATTACTTTTTGTGAGATTCTGGGATTTATAGTCCACAAAGTAATTTTCACAAGCTCTGAAGCTGTCTTACAGCATTTCTTATTGAACTGTACTTGTGGCATTATTCTGACAGTGCAGAATTACACCAAAGAGAGAAAGGACAAGCACTTCTAGAGACCCATGGGAGAAGGTGTAGCAAAGCCAGGAAAACACTGAAAGTATTAGTGCTGTGACATAGTGGAGCTTCCTGGGTCTTTAATATAACTATCTGCTACTGTCCTAATATAAGTAATGGGGCAAAGTCACAGCTCTTTTGGAAGGGACTTCTGTAAACCAGAATCACAGAACAATGGTGTTTCACTTAAAGAGCAAACTCGCTTAAAGAACAATCCTGTGGAACGCATTATGCTCTTTAAGTGAGGTACAACTGTATGTATTTAGTTTTGGTTTTGAAGGGCAAAGGGGGAAAAACAAAGGTGGTGATGGATCCAGGAGCTGAAGTCCAAAATAACACAAGTGTTGCATGATTTTAATGTTGAATCTCTAACTGACATCCTTTCATGATGGGGTTTTTTTCTAGTTGCTGAACAAAAAGCAGAGAAAGAATGGTGTGATTCAGATCTTCAGGATGCAAACAATGTAGCAGAAGCTGACATGCTAGAACAGGTACTTTACTCAATGTATTTCTTTTCAAAGTAGTACTTGTGTTGCATCAGTCAATTTCCCATAATTATCTCCAATTATTATTGCTCTTGTTCCCTTTTTCTCTTATCTTCAATACTTTCCTAACCTGAGCAATTAAAAGACACATACAGGTAAACATGTTCTGTTTGCAAATTGTGATATACAACAAACATGCTCTGTTTGCTAACTACAAGTTGACGGAGAATAAGAAACTCACCAGAAGGCGGCACTGCTGTTCTGTAAAAAGAATAATACAGGGGTGCCCAAACTTTTCGGGCCACAGGCCAGTCACATGGTTCAGGGGGCTGGTCACTACAGCCCAGGGGACAGATCCGGCCCGTGACGCCAGTTCATCCAGCCAGCAAAGCCCTTGTTGCTCCCAGAAGCAGAAGTAAAATGCGCCCATACAGGCCATAGTTTCACCCCTGGACTAATACAACTGTACATTTTACTCTCTTGCAGGAAGGAAGGACACCCTTTGGTGCTTCTATTCCAACTGAAGTGAGTTGGTTCCAACAATCTGTTACTACTACAGTACTTGCTTTAAATTTACTACATTTTGTAATACTGATTTCTCCCTCCCCCCCCCCCTCTTCTCCCACTTAGGTTGTACAGACCATCCAGAATTTAACTCGCCTCTTATATAGCGTACAGGTAATAAAAGCTTTATAATCCAGTCCTCAAGTCAGTGAACAGGTTTCTTTTCTCATGATTTACAATGAAACAATTAAACATTGTGTAGCCATCAGTATTTGGATAAAAACTTGCTCTAGATTCTGGCCTGTTCTTGAAATGATAGCCCTCCCTCTTATCCTTAATATCCTGATGCCAAAGAATGCCAACACATATATGTGCTGCTGTTGCTTCTTCCAAGTGCTGTATCCAATTCCGAATATTGGCCATCATCATGGCACTCAGCCATGAAGATTGTCCTGGGAACCATATAATGCAGTAGTCTTCCAGTTGTCTTCTGCGTCCAGTTCCATGAGTCACTTTCTGGTCCTGAGCCCTTTTGGCACACAAAGTCCTCATTAGCCTCAGGCCAATATTGATGAAGCTGCTGCCCTCCATCAAGATGGATTCAAGTGGGATTTAATTCACTTGGGGAATATTACCCTTTCCAATGGACTTTGCCACACAAGGCCGTTAGTCTTCAGGGTGGTCAGAGTAACTGTCACCTGATGATGAGCATTGAGTCACTGGCAGTAGGGTCTACTCCAGGGGCACTCAATCTTTTAAAGCCATGGGCCAGACCACACCCCCTCGGACAGTTGAGTGGGCTGGACTGGTGGTTTCCCCCACCGTAAACGCTCCCATTAAACATGTCCTTGGCTGTCATAAATGCATCCGCTTCCAGTAGCAGGGGGGATGACACAGGCCACATGAAATAGTGCTCCAGGCCGGGTTCAGCTTGCAGGCCATAGGTTGAGAACCCCTGGTCTACTCTATTACCATAGCAGGATAAACTGGTTAGACTGTTGGCTGTTCTGCCCCCCCCCTTTCCTATCATAACTCCCCTGTGCACCAGCTGTGCTGTGCCATTTTCCAGCTTCTTGCTGATGTTACTTTTATTGGTCACATCTTCAATTTTCAAATACAATTAAAACTTCAAGAGGTGGGCTGGAATCTTCTTGATGTTTGTTTAAAGTTTGCATAACTTGCTGCAGGGCACATCTAAGTTGTATCGTCAGGTTTGTGACTAGACATGTAGTCAAGATGCATCCTGGAACCTGATCAATCAATTGAAATTAGCATGGCACGTTACACAAACCTAATGTGAAAGGCTTCTGGCAGCTCTTTACTATGTAAGACACATTTAATGTCCTGCCAATTTTATGGCTATCTCTGTTGGGAAAGCAAAGTTGAACTCCTCCACCCCCACCCACCCCAATTTGTATTTTACCACCTCTGTTCTGAAGTTTCACAAAGGTAGATCTGAGATTATACACTGAAATCTGGCATATATATTTTGGGTGCCAGAAAATGTATGTACAAACACCTTCCTTCTACCATATCAGAACATCTGTCTTCATTTTGACATGAATTGGGATATGAAGTAGGAACTGTATGAGTAAGTATAGGTTGCTATAGCAAAGTAACCCATCCGGCCCCCAATGCCAATTCATCTGTCCCACACCACCCTCATCGATCCTGGAAGCGGAAGTAAAACACACCCTTTTTACTTCCAGTTTCAGGAGTGACAAGGGCAGCATGGGCTGGATGAATTGGCATTGGGGGCCAGATCTGGCCCATGGGCTGTAGATTGGGCACCCCTGGTTTAAGCAGTGAAAATTGGCTGCTTAAAATCTATCCCATCCTGTTGCAAAAAAGTTTGGGCACCCTTGCCATAAGAGTAGGAATAAACATTAAAAAGAATGGCAATTGTGTCTATCACTGCAAGAGCTTCTCTTATTTCACAGAATTAGCAAATAGGTTTGCTTTGTTTGGTGATTGGTCTACAAGAATTAAGCATAGGAGTCTTCTGAAATGGGATTTTTCATACACTGCTCACAACATGGGCCTTTGGCTTGCTGTTTGGTCTGCTGTAGGGATTGGCTAGTCCAGTCATAAAGAGAACAATCAGAACAATCTACATTTTTGGTACAGGTAGCATTGCTCTGTTTGGGTTAATTTCCAGCCTTTAGGTCATTGAAAACAAACTAGAGAGGTTTCCTGTCAATATTGTGAAGTGATTTAAGAAGAGAGCCAATTTGGGATATTGGCAAATTATAAACTTTCTCAGCTTTGTGGAGAGGTTGAGCAAGGGGGGGGGGAATTAAGTGTAGAAGGGTTGTGGCTTTTTGCATACTTATCTGCAGGCTTCTGCAAACTTGGTTCTCCAGGAATTCTTGAACTTCAATTCCCCAGAAGCCCTGATCAGCAGGTGTGCTGACTTGGGCTTCTGGTAATCGAAGTCCAAGAAACCTGGAGAGCCGAGTGTGCAGACCCCTGTGCTAGCCAACCATTGTGTGACTCTTTAGCTGAAGTGTATTCATTGATGCCATTTAGCCTCACCCTTATGTCTGATGTAGTGGACTTGATCCAGAAAAGCTAATATTAAAATATAGCAGTTGGTCTTTAAAGTGCCACAACATTTTTTTGTCTTTTTGTCTTGTTTACTCTCTGATATGCTTGAAATACAGTCTAACTTGGCTACCATTTCAAAGGAGTACACAAAAAGAGCTTCCTTGAAGATTGTGGTATTTTTGAACCACACTCAGGCATACTCTGGTAATGGCAACCTTGTATTGCTGGCTAATCTTTCTCACACTAGGTCAGGCAAAACTAACCAAAAGGTGCCTTCATTTTGGCAATTTTATGCCTGGCCTATACATGGAAGAAGAAGAAGAACCATTTCAACAATATTTAAATCATTTCTATAAAAAGTACCTTGGAAACGGGTGCTAACTTCGAATGCATTTTGTTTTGATGAAAAGGCAGCCTTAAATATCCAGGACACTCACATTGAAATCCACAAGCTGCTTCTGCAGGAACGTGAAAGATCCAGCGGGGTCCACGCTTCTCGAAGCCCCTCTTGGCTTGAACCAGAAAAGCACCGTAACCTTAAATCCAAGGAGGAACTGGCCAATGTACAGAAACTCCAGCACCAGTTTCAGCAAGAGCAGCAGCGGTGGCACCGTGAGTGTGAGCAACGCCAACAGGAGCATGAGACCCGCGAGAGTCGTTTGCAGAAGAGGGAGAAGGAATGCCAAAGCCAAGAGGAATTGCTTTGCAAGAACCGAGGAGAGTTGGATCTCCAGCTTCAGGATTACGTGCAGAACCTGGAGAGGCTCAGGGAGAGCCAGAGGATGGTGGAGAAGGAACAGGAAAAGGTCAGGCTACAACAGAAGATTGTCCATCACTTGAAGCACAGCCGCCAGAGCAGTCTGCCTGCAGTGATCTCGCTACAAAGCAATGAGGTTTGCTGTGTTTTCTTTTCGTTAAGTTTTTTTGTGCATTAGTAAAGTGGAGCAACAGTGGCTCAAGTGGTTAAAACATTGAACTTGATGACTGGAAAGTCAGAGTTCAATACCCAAGTGCTGCATGATGGAATGAGCTCCCATCTCAGTCCCAGCTCCTGCCAACGTAGCAGTTTGAAAGCAAGAAATTGCAAGTCGATAAATAGGGACCCCTTTGGTGGGAAGGTAAAAAACATTTCATGCACTCTGGTGTCGAGGCATGCCTGCCACATGTCCATGGAAACATCTGCAGATGCAGAGAGTGCTGGCTCTTTGGCTATAAAGAGAGATGAGCACTGAACCCTAGAGTCAGATACAACTGGCTTTTGAGCAAGGACAACCTTTACCTAAAGCGGGGCAGATTTACAATTAGCTTTAGTTTGCGTTTGCGAGTTCTCCAAGCCTTATAGTCCCCACTCTAGCCCAGCAAGTAAACACACTCCACACAATGTTTTAGAAACGTAAGTTTCTTTATTTACAGTTGATTGAGAAATAAACACTTGCTTTGCTTCATAAAAGTTCTTTTCATAAAGTTTCCATGTGCTCAAATAATATGGTGTTCTTGAACACATATGCTTTACTTGTAAGGCAAATAGCAACAATAATAGCAAAGCAACGCAATCATACTTATATACCGCCCCATAGAGCTTTGTGCACTCTCAGGGCAGATCACAAGCTAATTAGCATTTTGCCCCCAACATAAGTGAATGTTTTGATTTCTTTGTTGTTATTTTTGGTGATGTGTGAACCTCCCTGAGTCGCCCTGGTGAGGAGGGTGGTATATAATAATAATAAATAAATAAATAAATACTCATTTTACTGACCTCAGAAGGATGAAGGCTGAGTCAACCTTGATCTCTGGTCAGGATCGAACTCACAACCCTTTTGGTTGCAAGACAGTAGTTTAATCACTGCGCCACAAATGAAGAGACCTGAACAAGCAAGACTTAATACATAACTTTTTAAAACTTTAAAACTTTTTAAAACTTTTTAACCTTTTAACCTTTTTTTGTAAATATATAGTTTAATTTTTTTTAAAACTTGATTTGGTTTCTGGGTTTGTGGGGCACTGGTTTAAGTGGGATTTTTTTTTAAAGTTCTGAAATGTTTTGTGTATTATGCTAGTTTGATTGTAGCTGTATATTTTGTGTTCTTTTTGTATTGTTGTTAGCCGCCCAGAGTCGCTTAGGCAAGTGGGGCAGCATAAAAATCGAACAATTGTATTAAATTAAATTATAAAATCCATGTCAGATTACTCTAGAGACAGGAAGAGAGAAGACTTTTCTTTTGTTTAATTAGGAATAGAATTAACATTCAGGTTACAATAAACTTCACTAGAGAAACATTGCCTGTTACTAGTACATAATAAACAAAGTAGAGATAGCCTAATGCTAGAATCATTCACTTTTTGAGGCAAGACACTACAAGGAAAAACTTCATTTAAACCATTTTTGAATGTTGAATGAAGACGTATGTGTTATTTTACCTAGTACTGTATCTTATAAACTTTGCTACGTTGTGCTTGATTCTCTTTGTGGCATCAGATGAATAAAATTATTTTTTCCATCTGATTCTTCATTTTGCTGGGAACTGATTAATGATGTCAGCATATGGGAAATTGATTTATAATGGAAGGACATCATGAAGCTTTGACTTGCTTAGATTTCCTTTTCTTTTATTGTTTACAGTTCATGGGACCTTATCCATCAGACTTTGGTGAAAGTTCATTATTCATAAATGAAGCCATAGTACAGATGTCATTAAATCACCGTAACAGATCAAATTCAGCTCTTCTTTACCAAGAAAGCATGCATGGTGTAAATCTACCGAATGCAGATTTATCAAGGACTACAGAAAACCTCAACATGGACATTCCTTGTCAGGAAATGTTCCCTGATACTCTCTCAAAATCCACTGGCCTCTGCCACCATACCTCCAGCACAATGCACACAGATGCTTATAATAATCGTAAGTGTTAATTTAATTACATGTATCTAGTAGTTGCAGTCATTCTTTTCACCAGAAAAACAACTAGGGACACATATCTGTTGTCTCTAGATGTTTGAATTCAGGACTTATTACATCCAAATTGAGATATTTGCCAAGGGTCAACATACTTAAGAAACTTGAAAGTCTTTGAAGGGTGACAGTTAATACTTAAATCTGTAGGCAAAAGAATAGGTAGGCAGAATATGTTGTAGAGCAGTTCTCAACCTTTTTAAGACGGGGACCGGGTCACACTCCCTCAGACAGCTTTGGGGGCCAGATGGCCATTTTGCCCTTCCTCTAGAAAGAGGAAGGATATGAAAGCGCACATCAGTGTGTCTTGATAGTGGAATAAATGTTATTCAATTGGTATGTCAGGCTAAAGACTCAATGTTGGTAGCCAGTTGTTTAGCAATACCTTTTCTACTGAAAATGAATCTTTTCTATAGTTAAACAACATATTTCATGTTCCTTATTCATCAAATGAACCAATATGCCATTCTGCTGATAGTGTCTCTGACAGTGTTTGAATTGAAAATTTTAGGATAGCTTGTTGGGCTGACATATAGAAACAATGCTTTTATGGAAATATTCATGTATTGTGAACAGGAGCATGAAAGGAGTAGATACAATTTACCTCAGAAGTGTAATACCACATTGCAATATGGTCTTCATTTTCCATAAGTCATCCATGCAACTTTCTGAAGTTGTGAGAAAAGCTTTGAAAATTACTTAATTGGAGTACAGTTTCCGGAATCTTTAAGCTAGCCTGGTCAATGGCCATCATAACTCTGGGATTCAAGAAGTGGTTGGGGGGAGGGGAGCAACTTTTCCCCTTTTTATTAATTTTAAAAGTAAAATACAAAATAAAACATAAACAAAACATAATGAAAAAATACTAAACAAAGATACATCTAATACACAACATAATTACACTACAACACAATAAAATCGTTTCATTCTTACACCATCAGTACAATAAGTACAGTTGTGCCTCGCTTAAAGAGCATAATGCATTCCACAGGATTGCTCTTTAAGCGAGTTTGCTCTTTAAGCGAAACACCATTGTAAGTGACCAATTGTGGGGGTTACTGCAAATCCCAATTTATTTGTTAAGCGAGTTTTTGGTTGGTTTTATTTGTTAAGCGAAGCGAACATTCAGAGAAAATTCTGCTCTTTAAGCAAGTTACTCTTTAAGCAAAACGCTCTTTATGCGAGGTTTGACTGTAATCTTGTTGTATAAATTTGTTCTCATTATCTAAATGTTTATCTAAATCTCAATTCATAACTAATTTTTAATATGTGTACGTATTTTCATTATTTACTTATTTTCTTTCACAATACCATAAGACAAAAAGAAAATATCAAATAAAAAAGGAACAAAATCATCATACTCACCCCTGTGATATATAGATTGCCCAGGAGTTTGCAGTGTATCACAGTCACCTCTCACTTTTTCCAAAAACTCAGTTGATCAGGTACTGGTTTACCACCTTCACCTTTAATCAATTATATTCCACAAATGGTTGCCATATACATTTGTACCTCACTTAAAGAGTATAATGTGTTCCACAGGATTACTCTTTAAGCAAGTTTGCTCTTTAAGTGAAACACCATTGTAAGTGACCACTTGTGACTTCTGGTGGGGGGGATTGTGAACCCCAATTTATTTGTTAAGCGAGTTTTTGGTTGGTTTTATTTGTTAAACAAAGCAAACATTTAGAGAAAATTCTTCTCATTAAGCGAGTTACTCTTTAAGAGAGACACGCTTTATGCGAGGTTTGACTGTATCCCAAAATTTGTTTTCAGCAATAATACCTTTCTTTTTATTCAACTCCCATGTTAACTTATCATTCAATGCAATCTCCCACATTTCCTTATACAGTACCAATCTTCAATTTTTAATAACACATCACTTTTCCAATTTCTTGCAATACATTGTCTGCCAGTTGTTAATGTTTTAGATAATAACTCTTTTTTTATTCCTACCTATGTTTATGTTATCCATGTCCCATGTCTGTCAACAAAGCAGTACCCAACCCCAGCTTAATGCTTATCCCCATTATTCTTGAAGTTTCTTCTTCAGAAGGCTGTCTCCAGTTTTGGTGTGCCTAGGTAGCTCAGGAGACTGAGTTATGTCCCCTAAATCACTCATTAATTTTTCCCCAAATGAGCTGGCCTATGACCTCTGCACAGTACTGTAGATTTGGTGTTTTATAAAATGCATGCTGAAGAGCAGTTCAGAACCACTGATTCATCTGTTCACTACATTTATTTTTTCCCTGTAATTTTTCAAGGTTTTCAACATGAGTCTGTGAAGTCCAGATTTTCTTTTAATATGTTAATGACTAAAGAAACTTTAGGTCAATAAGCAAATGTGCTCTCTAGACATCAGTGTTATTGTAGCATGTATGCAAACAAAACAGAAAGGAAAGGAAAATTCTTTGAATTATTTATTGGTGATGGTAAATTGAACCATGTCCGAGACCACAGAATGTAAAGTTTCATTTTCAGCTGAAATGAAGCTTCTGTTTTAGGATACTCAGTGGAAGTTAATTATGTCAAAACTATCTATTGGAAAATACCATGCTCATTTATTCAAGACAAATAGCAAAATGATTTAAATCTTGACACTACAGAACCTCTCTCTCTCTCTCTCTCTTTTGCTAAACTGCTATATACCCAGAGGACTGTGTGCATGATGGGGCTCTGATAGGAATTCAGAATGTGATGTCTGAAACTGAAGTAACATAATTTACAGAGGACTCTGCCACATAATTTTGTTGCATATTTAATGTGGCTTTGAGAAACAGTAATTCTATAGAATTGGACTGAATAATTTGTGGCCCTTTATGTAACTGGTGGATTCTGGTTGCCATCAACCTTCCTCGCCTGACTGGTGATAAGACATAATCAGAGTCATAGTACACCATCATCTCATTTGGACATGCCTTCTTGTTCAGTTGCACAGTCGATTCCGACCCTTTGCGACCCCATGGACCACAGCACACCAGGCTCCTCTGTCATCTGCCATCCTTTGGAGCCTGACCAAATCTATGCCCACTGCATCAATGATACCATATAGCCATCTCATCCTCTGCCGTCCCCTTCTCCTTTTGCCTTTTATCTTTCCTAGCATCAGGGCCTTCTCCAGTGAGTCCTCTCTTCTCATTTGGTGGCCAAAATATTTAAGATTCAGCTTAAGTATTTATCCTTCCAAGGAGCAGTCAGGGTTTATTTCCTTTAGGATTGATCTCCTTGCAGTCCAAGGGACTCTCAAGAGTCTTCTCCAGCACCACAATTCAAAGGTGTCTATTCTTCTGCACTCAGCCTTCCTTATGGTCCAGCTTTCACAGCCATACATTACTAGATTGTGAAACTGGTTGCTTACTCAGTGGTGTGTCTAGGCATCTGGCAGCTGGCAAGATACAAAAATCTCTTGGACAATAGTATATGTCCTGCATTTTACAGTAGGATTTTGGCCTTTATGAGTAATCTAGCAAGGAAAACATTTTCTTAAACCTTGAATAGAATTTGGGAGAATTCAAGTTGCCAGTTGGCCTATCCCAGTGATGGCAAACCTTTTAGAGACCGAGTGCCCAAATTGCAACCCAAACCCCCTTATTTATCGCAAAGTGCCAACATAGCAACAGGGGAGGAAGGAAATGCTCCCATTGGGCTGCTGGGCAGAGGGGCGGGGTGAATTCTGTGCTGAGGGGAGGGAGAAAGCATTCCCTTTGGGCTGCTGCGCAGAGGGGTGGGTGAACTCTGTGCTGGGGGGAGGGAGGGAGGGCTCCCATTGGGGGTGACTGCATGGGTGCCCACAGAGAGGGCTCCGAGTGCTACCTCTGTCACGCATGCCATAGGTTCTCCATCACTGGCCTATCCTATTTCTAAGTCCAGTTTATCTTCTTGGTGTCCTTTATTTATTGTGTTCTTAAAGGAATAATAGGATGAAGTTGAGACTGGTGAAAATAAGCTGCATCTTATGGAAAAGTTTAGGGAGCAATGTTTTTATTGATGTTCATAAGCAAGTTGTGATAATGCAGTAAACTCAAATTATTTTTATGATAGCAAAATATAATGGGAATTTGTTTCTCAGATCTGACACTTTTAATGATTATAGGTCTGGCTTTTTAAAACAGTTTATCAAAATTTTATGCACATTTCACAATGCACTTTAAAACTTGGAACAAATATATGGAGAATAAATAATTCACCCTAATAGCTGAGAAAACCCTTTGTGGATTGTGAAATTTCAAAAAATAGTAAGTTGGCGCCCACAGTAAAAATTGTGATACTAAGTCACACAATATACTTTGTTCTTTTTATTTTTAAAAAAATGCAGTTTAGCTTAATTATTTATGGTAGTAGTTTAAAATACAATAGGAAATGCCCCTTTCTCTGCAGTGCAAAACCCATAAAGGATTTGGATGCAATCGACTATAATAGCAAAGCTTCCACTGACTTTAATGGGTTTCACTGTTTTGGTGACTAAAAACTTTCATGGGAGTAGCCATAGTGACCTCATTGGCCCCATTCTGAAGTGGTTTAAGAATTCCAGTACTTGAAGTATTTTGTAGTGTTATACCAGATGAATTTGTGCTAGTTAAAGAGGGTTATTTGATATATAAATACTTAAAGTTACTCTGAAACCTTAAAGTAACCTACAGTGGCTTGAATCCAGTTGCTACTTTCAGTTAGAGTAGCTCAATTGAGCCAGTTGTTTAACACTTAAGTAAATCCCACAGATTGAAAGAATCAATAAAATTCAAGTAAAAATACAGTATATGTCTACTTAAAATATATAAGCACAACAATTTTGTCTTCAAAACGAAAGTACAGTGGTGCCTCGCTTAAAGAGCATAACGCGTTCCACAGGATTGCTCTTTAAGCAAGTTTGCTCTTTAAGCGAAACACCATTGTAAATGACCAATTGTTGGGGGTACTGCAAACCCCAATTTATTTGTTAAGCGAGTTTTTTGGTTGGTTTTATTTGTTAAGCAAAGCGAACATTCAGAGAAAATGCTGCTCTTTAAGCGAGTTACTCTTTAAGCGAAACACTCTTTATGCGAGGTTTGACTGTACACATTCAACAGAGGCCCTTCTTGGAATCATTGGGAGTCTACAGTAGTAGTTTTTATTTATTTATTTTTATCTATTAATCACACTTGTTTATCACCCTCCTCACCATAGTGACTCAGGACGATTTACAACAAGACATCAATAACAATTAAAAACACTTTTAAAATTATTAAATCAAAAATTAAAACTAAAACAGATAAAAAGATTAAAAGGTTAATAGTAAGAGTTACAGCTAAAAGATAAGGGCATAGGGGTCAGATTAGCCAACTGGCTGGGGTCATTGTTCCACCCATCCGCCAGACCCGACCCACCAGCCAGGTTTTCACTCCTTTCCCAAAGGACAGCAGCTCTATCTGCATGCATAACTCAATTGCCAGGAAGTTCCATAGGGCCGGGGCAGACACAGAGAAGGCCCTTCTTCTAGTGCCAGAGAGGTGCGCCTCTCTGGCCAATTGCACAACCAAAGAGCCTCTCTGGTCCACTCTGGTGTGACGGACAGATGTCCTCGTGCTGATTCGGTCTCTTAAGTATCCTGGTCCACTATTATGTATTATTATTTAGACTTATACCCTGCCCCACTCGCATACAGCGACTCTGGGCGGCTTACAGGAATGCAAAATATACAGTTACACAATCATAATAACATCATACGTAGATCACAGGTAAACACCCCAAATACAATAAATGCACAGTAATACAATATATGTAATTTAGTACAATATATCTAAATCAAATTACAAGAACAACATATAATAATACACCATAACAATTATACAATATCAATCCAACAAGTACAATCCTCGACACAGAGAAGATACCATGTTACAATACCAATTTTAACAATACAATTCAATAACCATTCTACCCAGCCCCAAATTAGTCCAAGGGGCAGCTACCATGAAAAAATCCCACCACCCGTCGCCGTGACTGCCTTTAAAGCCCGAGATGGGGCCGGTTGCTGAGGTAACGCCTCAGCCTGCTGCAGAAGCCTCTCAGGTGGGGCAGCAGGCTGTAGGTCTTTAAAGGTGATAACCAGCACCTTGAATTGCACCCGAAGACACACTGGGAGCCAGTGCAGCTCTCTCAGCAGCAGTGAGGCATGGGCATAATGCCTGCATCCCATCACTACCCGAGCAGCTGCATTCTGGACCAGCTGTAGCCTCTGAATGGTCACCAAGGACAGCCAAATGTAGAGCGCATTACAATAATCAAGTCTGGAGGTGACCCAAGGTGTTTGTGATCATGAGCAAGAAGTCCCAATCTAGGAGGATAGAAAGAATTTAATGAAATGAAACGAGAGTGACAAAAATCAGTGTATTATTGCAAATACATCATTTTCTAATAAACAAAAAGACCATTTTCCCAACTAAGAAGCCATAGCTTGTAAAAACGCAAAATAAACACATTTCTGCTGCAACATTACAGCTCTGCATTTAAAATTAATAGAGTTTTGAATTTACATCAGAGGCAATTATTCTTTATAGACTGTGGTATTGTAATAGCTTTCAAAAACTTGCCATCTGTTTACCAGTAAGCACCCCGTTCCTTCCTGATTATTTCCAGGCTTAGTGGAAGTACGTTTCCTTTGATACCAGCTATAAGTTTGGCTCATAGACCTGCATTTCTTAACCAACTGGCAGTCAAAATGAAAGCATTTTGGTAGCTTTTAAGACACACGTATGCAGTTGAGCAGAGAACATAGTGGGTCATTACATGAATAAATCTGTGTGGAGTGTGTTGGAGTGGAAATAGCAAGTCTTCAGCAATACATACATGTCATCCATATAGAAAACTATGATGTTTCTGTTTAGACTCAACCTTTTTCTTTCCCCTTACTCCTGATTTTTCCATGGAGCAACATTCAGTTATGGAGCAGATCCACACCTTCAGTCTGAAGTGTTCCAAGCCTGACATGGTTTCTTCTCCTTGTGCCCAAGTTATAAAGAGAGAGAGGGTTGTTCTTACTTCCCATCAAGGTGACTGAGCATATAGTGGGAAACTGAATCTGTCTCTCATCTCTGTGCCTCCAGTCAAAAGGAAGAATTTGTTATTTTAAAATACAATTGTTTGCCAGCTCCCCATTAGGCTTGGTGAAAGAGCTGCCTCAGGCAGCAGGGTGATAAAGAAGAAAAAATGTGCTGTTCCTTCCAGATTCCATGCCCACTTACCTACAAACATTGTGTCTTTCCTCTCTTCTTCCCTCCCTACAACACTGTTGCTTCTTACCTCTACTCTGGCTTGCCTATTGTGGGTCCTTCCAGGAGGTTGGCTGATTTGTAGGACAGGCAAGAGGCACAGGGCAAGCAAGGAAGCAAGCAAGCAGGGAGGCAAGAGGGGATTTTGAGGTGGCCCCAATGATTGGGAAAGAGAGAGAAAGGTTTTTTCTGTCTTATGTTATTATGGGATTTTGGGTGGTGTAGGGTTGGGCGAGGGTGAATGTACTTATTTGTATTTTTTCTTTTTCTTTTTTTCTTTTTTGGCGTTGTATTGTCCTGTAATGTGAAATGTCTTTTGTTGATTTTTTTCAAGGTGGATAATTATGTTGTAATTTTTTGTAATCTCTTGTTTGTGTCTTTTTTTATTTAAAGTTTAATAAATAAAAATTTAAAAAGAAAAGAAACCATATCACAGTGATGGCTAACACTGGCACTCTAGGTATTCTTGGTCTTCAGTACCCAGAAGCTCTGATCAGCAGGACTGTTGACTTGGGCTTCTGGGTATTGAAGTCCAAGAACACCAGGACTGCCAAGGTTAGCCATCACTGCCATATAACAAAGTGCAAATTAAAATTAGCCTTTTAGTTAAGTTCAAGTGTAATACACCGCATAGTACCTGCTTACTTTGTGGTGGTTGGAGATGAAGAGCTTGTGAGGGGAGAGAAAAAACGAGTTGGCAACTCTTGGCACTCTTAACTCAGCACATCAAATATAAATGCATACACAAGAATCCAAATTTACATTTTTAAAAATCTAAATTTTGCAATCCAATGCTGGGTGTGTTAGCTATAGTAACCTGCAGTGACGGTAGACAAAATCCAACATATCAGGAAGGCACCAGATTGTAGAAGGTTGTGTTAATAATCATATATCTATCAGCTAGCTTTTTCCCATTTGAATTTTTTTTTAATCTCAAACTCTTTCTGTCTAATTGATATTGTTTTTTAAATATTCTCAACCTTTCCTGCTCAATGCTCATTTGGCACTAAACCGTTAGGAAGAATGAAAACTCTTCCAGCATCCTGTAATTCTTTCCATGAAACTCTTGGGTGTGTTGTTGAGCTGCAAGATGCACCAACAGTCTCTTACATTCTAACAAAGTCATCACAGGTTGCTCTGCACGGGGAAAGAATAAAAGTCCAATCTGAAAGCAAACTGTTATTTTTTAAATGACAATACTCTTCTGAGTTGAGACCTGGAAAGAATTTATAGCCATTTCCAATTATATAAGTAATCATTTTGCCAAGTTTTATTTCATTTCTCTCAGATACTTTGGGGACATGTATGTGATCTCTCAAACCACAGGCAGCTAACAACTCTTTGTGGGGCAATGTGATTTCCAGATGTTGTGCTCAGCATCCTGCAGTGCGCAGGTGTTGGACTACTGGCAACATCCACCACAGCTGGTGTGCTGCTTGAACAACATGGCAAGCATCCTTTTTTTAAAAAAAAATCGTGTCAGAAGCACACAAAGGTGCTTTCTGGGTTGAAAGGATTTTTGATGGAGGAACTCCACTCAGGGGATGCCCAAATAAGGCTCCTTTCATGTCCCCAAGATCTGTTCCCACCAAGTGGTCCCTATTTATCTACTTGCAATTTCTTGCTTTCGAACTGCTAGGTTGGCAGGAGCTGGGACAGAGATGGGCACTCAGTATGTCATGCAGTACTCGGGTCTTTAACTGCCGACCTTCCAGATAACAAGGCGAGCTTCTTAACCACTGAGCAACCACAGTCCCTAAGCATCCTATGTAATACTGTAACAGTTTGCAGGAAAGTCTCTCTCAAAAAGGCTGCCACTATTGAAATCTGCATCACTCAGTGTCATAGCTCAAAGTTGACAGAGTAACATGGAGCAAAGCTGTTGTCGTCAATGGGATATCTGAACATGCTGGCTCCTATTCCCTAATTGGACGGGAGGGATTGGAAACATTCTTGGTACTGGCATTGATGGGCATTGCACAGTTCAAAGTCCCTCGCAGTGCAGTTTTATAAGGAGCAACATTTCTGCAATTTCAACATTAGCTGTGTCTGCATAATTTGTGCATGTCACAACAAAATGCAACATTTTGGGTACAATTTATAAAATATTTATGCTTCCCTTTATCCAAATAGCCCATGGCTAAGGATGTTTGGTTCTTCCTCCCTTTCCCCCACAACATCTTCTGCACCATTCTATTATCACACTGAACCCATGTGTTAGGTCAGGCTGAGATAAGGTGACAGAAGCAAAGTTGCCCAGTGAATTTCATGACTAAGCAGAGATTTCATCTGGAAACTCCCTGACCCTTCTGGCCCAGTCCTCTAAGCAATGTATGGGCAATGGTGTGGTGGGAAATACAGTACAAACTTTCTGAAGTACTCTGGATTGGGGAAGGGTGTGGTAACATAATCTTTTCAGAAGAAGCTGCTCAGGTATGTTTTCTGGGATCTGGTCAAACGCTGGGAAATTTTTGGCTCTCTTTGAATGGTTCATCTTTCCAGCAATGGATCAGAAGCTTATTGTGATGTGTGAGACAAATATTACTTTCTTTTAATACTGCTCTGCCAGTGACTTTTCCAAACTTGGCATCAACAGAATGCAAGAGAACATTTGAGCCAAAACACCTATTTTTGAAACTCACTGCAGTGTGATCATTGCAGACTGTCATGAATAGTTTTGTGGAAATTTAGCATGAGAACCTTAATAGCCTTGAAACAATAACTATGTGATATATACTATTGTCAACTTTAAAATGAGAGTCTGGCACCACAAAAATATTTTTTAAAATATTGTATCTTTAATAGAACAGGTTATAACTCTTTCATGGTCACATTTGTAACTCATTCTAAAATATTGAATAGGGGGGAAATGGGTAAGACTTCATATACAGTATATCTAATCTTGTCATGCTATTAGGTGTGCTGCTAAGTTGGGGGGGGGGATGACAAGTTGTGTTAAAATGTGTCATAGCAAAATATTTTCCAGCTAATCTACAGTAAATGAAAAACTGAAAATTAAATCTAACATTAACTTCAGGAATTTAATTACTTCCCCAATAGATAGGCAGAGGCAATAACAAGTCATTGAAAAGGCTGATTTATTATTTTTCAACTTTGTCTCTGTTGAAACAAAGATTTATCCCCAAAAAAGCAGTTCCTTCTGAAGAGAGGATGTAAATGGAAGTGCTATTGGAATCCTATGCATATTTGCTCAGAAGTAAAACTAATTTAGTTTGGTAAGATTTTACTGTTTAACAAGTCTTTGCTAAACATTACAATGTGCTATTAGCACATTGGTTCTTTCTTTAAAAAGAGAATCAATTGATGCACTGAAGGATTAAAATTGTCCTTCAGATGTACACTGAATACACAGAGATATCTCATCCAAATACAGGTCAAATTGACACAGTCTGACTCTACCCCAACATAGAACTTGTCACAATTTAACATCACTGCCTCTATGCAACATGAAAAGCTGTGCATCTAAATCACACTTTCAAATTGGCTCAAGGCTCTTCCAGACAAGCCACATTTATTGAGAGGTGTAAGACTGGAAAAATATAAATTCCAAAAAGCAACAAAAGCAACATGTTAATATAAATTTCAAGATACTTGTGTACAGTAAAGAGCATTGAAAAATGGCCAACACCAATTAATAGCAATTAACATCAATAAGTATGGTCTCTCTCAACCCTTAGCAGAATTTAGGGCCTGCCAGCATACAGAATCTAAATGATCTTCGTTTTGCTCGCCTCCTCCTACCAACTATGTCTTAAAATGAGCAGCATTTGTGTTGCTATTGTCTATCAAAATATTTATTTTTTCCAGTCTGCTCAAAATTCTGGATCCCACCTGTTAAGATCATACTGTTGTTAACATAGGTAAAGGTAAAGGTTGCCCTTGCACAAAGGCCAGTCGTATCTGACTCTAGGGTTCAGAGCTCATCTCTGTTTATACTCAAAGAGCCAGCACAGGCATGCCTAGACACCAGAGTGCATTGAATGCTGTAACCTTCTCACCAAAGTGGTACATATTTATCTACTTGCAATTTCTTGCTTTCAAACTGCTAGGTTGGCAGGAGCTGAGACAGAGGCGGGAGCTCACTCTGTCATGCAGTACTCATGCCTTGAACTGCTGATTTGCCAACCTTCCAGTCATCAAGTTCAGCATCTTAACCACTAAGCCACCATAGTCTCTTGTTAATGTAAGGGTCTCGATATTAGGAGGTTAGTGCCATAACAAATTCTACCCAGGTGATTTTCCTGTTAGTGTTCTTTCTAATACTGGTGACTTAGGTTTAATGATGTCCTGTGATGCATGCCTTCAAAAAGTCACTTTTTATATGGACAACTTTGAAG
Source organism: Furcifer pardalis (assembly GCA_030440675.1). Classification (NCBI taxonomy): domain Eukaryota; kingdom Metazoa; phylum Chordata; class Lepidosauria; order Squamata; family Chamaeleonidae; genus Furcifer; species Furcifer pardalis. The sequence continues at coordinate 77,578,518 of CP126896.1, forward strand.
GAAACGGTTCACAAACTCTTTAGATATAGTGTAGTTCCATTTTAAACAATGGAGCACTTTCCTAGTGATGTATGATGAACTCTTGACCAGTGCAACACACACACCTGTGAAAAGTTTATGGTACAAATCACAGAAAGAGGGTGGTTTGGGGTTACCCAACATTAAATCTTATTATAGGGTGTTTCAAATTAAAGGTTTGGTAAAACTACTAACGATAAAGGATCTTACATGGAAAGACATAGAAATGAAAGACAGTAATGTGTGTGCAAATGGAGATATTTTGGGAAATGCTGCTTTACATTTAAAATAAAAAAACAATGTCCTAAAAGCAATGATAAGTGTATGGGCAAGAATAAAAGATAAATTGGCACCAAATATCTCTCCAATAGAGCTGCAAGATTTAAGGACATTCCCGATTAAAAATTTGGAGCTATTAAAAAACATAATGCATAAATTTGATATAGTTTTATTAAAAGATTGGTTGAGGCTGAGTGAGGAAGAAAATACTAGAAAGGAAATTTATAAGGAATTAAGGTTGAACTGGCTTCAGATACTAACGCTGGACAGGTGGAATAAGGAATATAAAGAGAAGCTACAAACTGCAAGACAGTTGACAGACTTTGAAGAAATGTTATACAAGATAAGAGGCTTAATGGGGATAAAGGGAGTAGTAAGCAAGTTATACAAAATGATAAACTGTACTGAAGAACCTCAGAATGTCGTCAAAAGAATGTGGGAGACAGATTTAAATATAAACATTTCTGAAAAAAACTGGAAGAAAAAGTGGAAAAACAGGATTATGTGAAGCCTCTCCACAAGTCAAAGAACATAATTATAAAATTATGTGGCAGTGCTATGTGACGCCAGTTCAACTAAATCAAATAGATAGTAGCAATTCAAAGAGATGTTGGAGATGTCAACAGGAAACTGGGACATATAAACATATGTGGTGGGATTGTAAAAATATTTCCAATTCTTGGCAAAAAATTGAACAAGAAATAGCTAAAATTTTAAGTTTTAATTTAAAGTTGAATGAAAAAATTGCTTTATTGACAGACTTAGAGGATTTGAATTTAGATGAAAATACAAAGGACTTACTAGCTATTTTCTTAACATTGGCAAGACAACAGGTGGCCAGAAATTGGAAAGGTGCTTTGAATTTAGAACTGGGTAAATGGTACACTGATGTTTGGGATATAGCACTTGATGAAAAACTTACATGGGATTTAAAAATAAAAAGGGGGATATTAAAACAAAATAGATTTTGAGACATTTGGAGACCTTTTTTGCAATATACAGTAAAACCTCATATAACACTAAAACCTGGTTCCACAAGTCTTGGTGTTATATGATTTTTAGTGTTATCTGATCCTCTATGGGATCCATAGAGATACATTGTAACCACACAGGCTTTAGCGGTTGTTATCTGAAGCATCCCATAGGATCTTAATGTTATCTGATGCAATTCTTCCCCCCAGATTCCTTAATGTTATGCGATTTTAGTGTTATTCGATACTAATGTTATATGAGGTATTACTGTACATTGAGGGAAAATAAAGGAGACAAACCATGCACAGAATGTAATGTGTTTTTGGCAGAACAATTGAGTTGTAAGAAGGACAGCTGGCAGACTCAAGGACCTTAGTGCACTTGGGTGTTATATGTACTGTGTTATAAAAAGTTGTAATACCATGACAAATATATATATTCATCATATAAATATATAAATTAATTCAACTCTTTTCAATACAACCTGTCTCTTAACCATTCTACTTATATACATATACACACACACACACACACACACACACACACACACACACACACACACACACACACACACACACACACACACACACACACACACACAGAGGTTATATTGAAAAGAGTTGAATTAATTAATTTTTTCTTGTGTTTTGTTATAATTGTTCTTTTTCTTAGTAAGTCATGTTATTATGTAATTTGTTGTTTCTTTTTCTTTTAATATTTTATTTTTATTAAAAAATCTTAATAAATTAAAAAAGAAAAGAAACTGAATTGGATGGAATGCCTACCCCAAGAAACTGATCCAATAAAACCTACTGTATATACTTGAATACAAGTCTAGGTTTTTTTTGCCCCCAAAATAAGGACCAAAAAGGGGACTTGACTTATACTCAGGTCAATGACCCTGAGGGTCCCAAAATGAGGTAGTGCAAATTCAAACATACCTTTTTAAAAAAGCACTAACATGGCCATATAATCTCAAAAGCATACCTACACAAATGTCTAAATTAATTAATTTTACTGTATTTTCGTGTATTTTAATTATTGAAGCTCGCTAGCAGCTCCTGCATTTTCTACCCCCGACTTATACTCGGGTCAATCTATTTTCCTAGTTTTAGAGGTCCAAATTAGGTACCTCGATTTATATTCTGGACAACTTATTTTGTTGTTCAGTCGCACAGTCGATTCCGACCCTTTGCGACCCTATGGACCACTGTCTGCCAGGCACTTCTGTCCTCCACCATCCTCCTCAACTCACTCAGTTCTGTGCCCATTGTCTCTACAATACCATCTAGCCATCTCATTTTTGGCCGCCCCCTTTTTCTTTTGCTCTGCACCTTTCCCAGCATTAAAGCTTTCTCAAGCGAATCCTCTCTTCTCATTTGATGTCCAAATTACTTTAGCTTCATCTTTACTATTTGACCTTCAAGGGAGAAGTCAGGGTTGATTTCTTCTAAGATTGACCTATTTGTTCTCCTCAAAACTCTCTTCCAGCACCACATTTCAAAGGCATCTATTCTTCTGCTCTCAGCTTTCCTTATGTTCCAGCTCTCACAACCATACATTGCCACAGGGAATGCCATTGCTCTGACTATATGAATTTTTGTTTGCAATGTGAGTCTCTACTTTTCACTATATTCCCCAGGTTTCTCATCGCTTGCCTCCCACAAATCAGTCGCCTTTTTATTTCATGGCTGCAATCACCATCTGCAGTGAGCTTTGATCCTAGGAAAGTGAAATCTGTCACTGCTTCTACTTCTTCCCCATCTATTTTCCAGGGTCTGAGAGGGCCTGTTGCCATTATCTTGGTTTTCTTGATATTAAGTCTCAAGCCAGCTTTTGCACTTTTTTCTTTCAACCTAATCAGGAGCTTCTTTAAGTTCTCCTCACTTTCTGCCATTAGGGTGGTATCATCTGCATATCTCAAGTTCTTGATGTTTCTCCCAGCAATTTTGATCCCAAATTGTGATTCCTCCCCCCCCCTGCATTGCGCATTATGTGCTCTGTGTATAAGTTGAATAAACAGTATATACGGTACATTGTATCCTTCCCAAGAGTTACCATGACAACACCACTCTGACTAACATGAAGGGTTTTGACAATGTTTCAAAATTTGCTTTTCTATGTTATTTTTAAAGGTACAGATTGAAATACCAGCAACTGCTTTATGTCAAGGCAGACTAATGGTCCAGGTAGCCAAAGATAACCGATTCTTCATTCACTTTGGTTCAATATATTTACCCCTTCTTTGCCCTACCTCCTGGCATATCTTAACTGGAGATGCCAGACATTGATTTGGGGGTTATCTACATGCAACACACATAGGACGCCGCCCTATACCAAGGTAGAATGTTTTGTCTGCCTAACCCAGAACTGTCAGATTTATAATAGCTCTCCTGGGCCTGTAGCTTTCTTATTGCACCTTCTCTTAGTATTATTATTTGCACAATAGCAGAGAGAGAGAGAGAGAGAGGAAATGAATCACCCTGCCCTACAGAAAAAGGACCCAAGAGGGCACAAATCTGTGTATAATATGCATTTGCTGGTTTATATACACAGATTTAAATGCACAGGTGTTTACTGGCTTACGGATTTAAGTGGTTTTATTGTTTAATTTCAATATGAGATTATTTCAATGGTTTTATTGTTGCTTAACTTGTTTTAGTGACATTGTAAACTATCTTGAGTACTATTTTTCTTCCATTGGAAAGATGAGATAAAGAGGTAATAAATGCCAAATAAACAATGGCAAAAATAGACACAATTACTATAATGACATTTCATACTAGTGGGTAAGATTGTAATTCAGTGACTGGTGTGTTGCTTTAGTTGCCTATTACTGATAAGCAATTTCAAGGTCCTTTCTGCTCCTTTTTGTAGTTCTTTCTCTTTAAACAGTCCATCATATTATAGACCAACATTTCCCAAACTATGTTCTACAGAACACTGATGAACTTCAATCCCCAGAATCCTAAGTCAATACATTGGCTGATCTGTGCTTTGAGGAATTGACCTAGGCTTCTGGGAACTGAAGTCCAAAAACCAAAGTTTTGGAAAAACTGTTGTAGACAATGCTTTCAGGACAAACAAGTCTTCTGTGATAGACTTTCAAAAAAGAACATCTTGGTACTGGTAGTTTAAAAAAAACCCCTGAATATTCAAGGCATTGTAGCTCAGATATTCTTCTCTATATTTCAATCCCAACACAGAACCACAAACCTTATAAAATAAATTTAGCACTTGCCTACACTTCAGTTTGAGTGGCTCTTTTTCAAATATCAGCTTTCAAGATGGTATTTCACTGCCTACCATGTCACCAGCTTTTTATGTTATTATATGCTGGTGGTGCATCTGACACGAATAAAGAAAGAAAGGTGCTCTGTGGATTGGGCCCAGAGCTGTGCGTTGCTTCCAAGAAGACTGTTGAGAGCATAGAACAGCAGGACTTCCTGTTCTACTTTCAGACTGACAGAGTCATCTGTGGGATGCTTTATGTTTTTTTGAGAGGCAGGAGGTGGGCATTACTTGTTCTTTCAAATGGCAGCCAGAAACTGAAACTTACTTGGAACGAAAATGGAGTTTTTCACATACTATTCTCCTGCATTCTTCTCGATATTCTCACCAGCCTGAGTGAGTGGCTTCTTCCATATGACACTGTTTTTGGCAAAAGAACTATAGTTACCAGGTGGCATATTTTTGAGAGCCAATATGGTGTAATGGGTGCCAAATATTGATTTGAAGTCCCTCTGAGTCATGGAAGTGCAATGAGGAGTGCCAAAGATAAAGCAGTCCCTGACCATCTGATGTACTTGAAATCCTTACTAGAGTCCTAATAAGTTCAAATAGCTTGACAGCATATAGCAGTCAAGTATATGTTTCACATGTAGAAAACTAATACTTAACTGACACTATGAAGGTCTGTGAGGGTTGACTTTAATAATTTTTTGGCTCCTAGAAGGTAGGGATGGCATGTAACAATGCAACATGTCTTCATTATGTAACCAGTAACAAAAATACAGCAATTACCATATATATTCTAGTATAAGCCAAGTTTTTAGCCCCAAAAATGAGGCCCAAAAAGGGGACTCAGCTTATACACGGGCCAACAACCACAAGGGTCTAAAAATATGGTTTTTTAAAAGGTTATTTGGCAGTTTAAAAGTAAGTTTCGGGACTTCTGCGGCAAAAGAATCTGAGGCGCAATTACACAACTGGCCACAAGAGGGCACAAATCATGATTTTTTTCCATTAGAATACATTGAAAATTGAGTTATCCTATTCTGAAGATTGTTTTCAATTCATTCCTATGGGAAACCACAGATGGAGAAAGAAGCTCTACAATGCAATCGTGTCCCCCTTCCAAACTGGTGTGGAAAAAAGAAAGGATTTCACTTACCTTCATGTCTTTGTCTCTGCTCTGACCAAGATGGAGGGGAAAGCCATGCTTCTTGCTTGCAGGGGGAACAAGAGGCTAGGCTAGAGCAACACTTCCTGCCTCATTGCAATTGACCTGCCCACCCACTACACCTGCAGTGCCACCACTGGTGGGTGGTGCAAGTACAGCTTTTAAAAAATCACTAAAATAATTGAGTTTACTATATTTTCATGTATTTTAATTACTGAAACTCACTAGCAGCTCTGCATTTCCCACTCTAGGCTTATACTCAGGTCAATCTATTTTCCTGGGTCTCCAGGTCAAAATTAGGTGCCTCGGCTTATATTCGGGTTGGCTTATATTCAAGTATATATGGTATTGTCGGTTGTAACATTTCTTATTTGCATCTCTCAAGGCAACTAAACACATTTTTGAACACAACAACATCTATAATACCCCTGCAAAAAGTATCTTTAAAATTGCTTTGTATGTCCATTCATGGTGGACATGTCAACATTCTCAAAAGACATTTGACACAGTGAATGTATTATTAATGATACAGGCCAGTTAGCAGTCCACATGAGGACAGAAACATTGAAATCAATGTGATTTACATAACTGTTGATTATTAACTGTTCAGGAATTAATTTAATGGATTTGTTCTAGTTAAGACTAGCAATTGAATTTAGGCTAACATTATTTATTTATTTATTTTAATTTGTATTGTATTTGTATAACATAATGGTGTGTGCAGAACAACGTAGTTTACTGAAGAAGAATCAACACAGCTTCTACAAACCTAAAGTTTTATCCAGTACTTTTAGTCATTGTCTACTTGAATTTTCAATATGTTATTTGAAAAACCTCTTATCAAAAGACATATACATAACTTGCAGCCATTAGTCATCAAGGGAGCATTGGCCTTCTAGCTAGGAACACAGTATTCGACTAACTAGAGTTTGAGATAAATAATAATTTGTGTGGCTTCAATTCCCATGGTGACTAGTCATAGAGGAGTAAAAATTATAATAGGATAAAACATTTGCTTTTAATGGTCATATATTAACAGGCCTTTAAATCAGTATTCACAAACACTGCACCAACCCTTAGCTGTTTGGGCAGCCAGTGTTTGCTCACATTAGTGCTTTATTTTCATTTTTAAAATCTGGCAGATTTACTGCCAGGATAGGGCAGCAGATAAGGTTCATTTCCCTCAACCTCTGGTTAGCAACATGGAATCCTCCCCGCCCCCAAACCTGGTATGTGAAGCAGTGAAATACCATCATTAATTCATTTTCCAGTTTTCTGTTCCACCATGGAAGATAACACAGCCTCAGAGGAGAAAGGGCAGATGGCAAATTGAAAGAATTGCCTACCATTTTCCACCCATATTTCCTAGGAAAACAGGTTTATGACAGAGGCTAATGAAACACTAGCTTTTAACCCTTCCAGATTGGAAATTATCTGTACTGCCTTCATCTGCTCCCCTCCTTTTGTCATCATTTGCCAGGATTTACTGGGATGTGCATCCAAATCAGGGAATGGGAATGGGAAGCCAAACAGCTCCTGAAGCAGTTATAACTCACTCTTGAAGCTCTAGCTCAGTGGTGGCAAACCTATGGCATGCGTGCCAGAGTTGGCACATGAAGGCCTCTCTGTGGGCATGCATGTCATCACGGGCAAGCCTTGGCCTTCCCCACCGGTGCCAATGGGTGCGTGTGCAATCCCTGCCCCCACCTCCTGGGTAGGATTTCAGCCTCATTTAATTAGGGGTGAGAGAGGCTTGGCACAGTGTCCCAAGGCTTATCTGACACCTGGAGCAGCAGTGCAAGACATTCTGAGGTATGGGATGGCTGCACGGAACTATTCCGGTGCCCAGCATGGCTGGGTGAGGCACTTCCAGTGCCACAGAAGGCACTTCTGGCACCCCACATGGCATGGGGAGACACTTCCCATTGTACTGGGCTTGTCCAGGGGGTATGACAGTGGTGGTGGCTTTTTGAGGGGCCTGGCATGGTGGCAGGGGCCCCAACACCCTTTGCATACACCTAAACATATGCTGTTAACTTTTGCCAAACAGAACTCCTTGCCTGGGCCCTCCTGCGACCTGGACAGTTCCCATTTAGATTATATTCTCCCAGAAACAGCACAGGTCTCCCCAGACTCCCCAGAGAAGTCTGCTTGGACTTCCACCTGACCACCTCAGCTGTCTAAGATCTACTATTCTAGAGAGATCTCGGAGGGGGGATTTAAAAGTACAGTATTTTAAACTTAGTAGCTGGGACCTTAGATATCTGGCAAACACTTTTTGTTAAGACCCTTTTAAATAACCACACATGGTTTTAAAAACACAAACCATACTTTTTTTAAATTTAGACAAATGTTCTTTATATGGTTTTAAAGAGTTACAAAAGTTCACAATACATTCTGTAAACCTCATTCTCTTCCCAGAAACTTACAGGTACAGTTGTACCTCGCTTAAAGAGCATAATGCGTTCCACAGGATTGCTCTTTAAGCAAGTTTGCTCTTTAAGTGAAACACCATTGTAAATGACCCATGGGGGGGGGATTGGGAACCCTGATTTATTTGTTAAGTGAGTTTTTGGTTGGTTTTATTTGTTAAGCGAAGCGAACATTCAGATAAAATTCTGCTCTTTAAGCGAGTTACTCTTTAAGCGAAGCGCTCTTTATGCGAGGTTTGACTGTACTTGGTTCACCCCAAACATAAATAGAACATAACTGTTCTAAGTACTGGCAACTTACATCCATCTTTTCCTTCTCCCTCTTCTCTTCCATTGCTTGCTTCCTCCCTTTTCTACATCTCTCTTGCCTCCCTAATTCTCAACTCCCAATCAGAGGCTTGTTTCCAACATGTAGGAAAAGGTGGCTCCCTTCATTCCCTCTCGTTTCCTTCTTCCCACCTTTCACAATAATTTCTGCCAATAGGAAGGAACATATAGGGATACAGTAATACTTTGGATAATGACTGCATCGGATAACGCTAACATCGAATAACAATGCAGAATTTCTAAAGAAATTTTGCATTGGACAATGATCTGTTAGCGTTATCCGATGCAGTCATTCTTAGCAGCAGGGTGGCTGGAAAGCTGAACGGGGTTCTCTGTTCAGCTTCCCAGCCATCCTGCAGCTGCGGAGACAGGGGTGGGGTGGCTGGAAAGCTGACGGGAGGCTTCCCTAGCCACCCCACAGCTGTGGATCGGGTCTCCCGACCTCCCTGGAACTGGCAGGGGGGGGGGTCAGGAAGCCTAAAAAGGGTTTAAAAACCCATCCATTTTGGGCTCCAGGGAGGTTGGGGGATCCGAACCTCGCTATTTCCAAAGTTCCCCCACCTCCCTGGTGGCTGCAGCAAGCCAAAACATCAGGATTCAAATCCCGACGCTCTGGCTTGCTGCAGCCTCTAGGAAAACAGGGCTTTTTAAAATGTTGTGTGATCAATGCATCACGCAACGTTAAAAATCGGATAACGACGAGACTTGTGGAACCAAGTCTCATCGTTATCCAAGGTACTAGTGTACTTTGTTCCTTTAGTTTACCACCAATGAAATCTCTGTCTCAAAATCTTCCTTTCTATTTCCCCAGACAAAGACTATTATATCATCCCTGCCTCTGTCCTCTGTAGGTTAAACAGAGTACATGGTACTGTGACCTAAAGTTGACCCTGTAAGCATTTTTCAATATTCAAGCATAAGAATATGACATTTTGAACCATTTTAAAACCTTTTTATCTTTTATGGAATCTTGTGTCAATAATCATATGCTCATGGGAATGACATTCCCATGACAGGGGCTTCTCCAGGGGGTGGCGCAAAGCTTGGTGGTGTGCCAGGACATGTGATGACTGCTGCCCGTCTCCTCCACCTCCTTGGGCACTCGGTCTCTAAAAGGTTCACCATCACTGCTCTATCTCTCCCTTCTTTTTCTCTCCTCTTGTGTGAATGCAGAGAGCAAGTTGCCAGAAGAGGAACTGAGTCATCTCGGCGAGTGGGCGGCAATATAAATCTAAATAAATAAATAAATAAAAATAAACAGCACCACAAAAACCTGCAATGCTGGACTCCAGTAAGGCTTTTTCTTCTTTTGTGTGCTGATCTAACTTCAGATCGCCAAAATGAAGCCACTTTCTTGGCTTTGTCATAGAGCAGGGGTGCCCAAACTAAGGCCCAGGGGCCAGGTGTGGCCCCCGGCACCAATTCATCTGGCCCACGAAGGCCTCATCGCTCCTGGAAGCGGAAGTAAAACGCACACCTAGTTGTGCTGCTCTCTGCAACTGCTCTATCACAGTCTTAGTAATCCAATCACCCTTTTGGGATTGCTCTCACCACCCCATCACTTCTGGGATAGAAATGCAATAAAGCAAACAAACAAAGTAAAGATGGGTTTGGGTTTGCTGGAGGTATTCAGAAAAAAGCTTGATTATGCTTGACATGTCAAACAGATATGTGTAAACCTGCCCTACTGTTGTATACCACAGGAATAACTGAGGATCATTGGGCAGAAATAGGACTTACACAAGAGAAAATATGCAGCTAAACAGACTGTAAGATACAGAGAGAAAGATGGACGTGTGAACTATTGTGAAACACTTCCAGTGACTATATTTGGGGAGCAGGATTTTAATAATAGAATACCTGTCCGATTAAGAAATGAACTATATAGGGAATACTGTGTAAAGAACATGGAATATTCTATATTTTCTTTATGTTCACCTAACCTATTTCTGAGATGGTGAAGTGTCCCATGAGAGGTTGCTCTGTTAAAGAAATTCTGATAGTTAATACATCTGTCTTCAGGTTTTTATTACCCATTATTTGTATATCCTGTGCTGCAGAATACAACCCTCTGATCATATATACTATCCATTTGAAGGGCTCTACGCAAGTCAGGCTTAAAGATAAAGAACCACAATAAGAGACATCTGGGGTTTTAAATTTGCTCATCAACTTAGAAATGCAGAGTTAGCCTTATAAAAAAGAAGTCTGAGAAGTAATAAAACTGTATTTAGGGATGTGAAAGGCTTTACCTGAAAAATGGAGCAAGCTTCTGTGGCCTAGCACATGAGTTCTCAACCTTTTAAAGCTGAGGGCCTGGTCATGCTCCCTCAGACAGCTTCAGGGGGCAGGCTGGCCATTTTGACCTTCCTCTACCACATGGCACTTCCTGGTGTGGCGGAGGCAGTGGGGGGGGGCACATGAAATGGTGCTAAGGGTCCCATCTAGCCCACAGGTCGCAGGTTGAGAATCCCTGCTCTAGCAGGTAGGATCCAAAGCAATGGGGTCAAATTGCAAGAACGAAGATTTCAACTAAACTTAGGAAGAAATTCCTTGATAATTAAGAGCTGCTTCGCAGTTTATTGAAATACCTTGGAAGCTTGTGGGTTTTCCTTCCAGAAAGTTTTTTCACCAGAGGTAATTTTATTTATTTATTTATTTAGATTTATATCGCCGCCCACTCTGTCAGGGATTGTTTTAGTTGAACATTTCCGGCAGTTTCAGAGGAGTGAATTTGATGACCCTGGAGGCTCCTTCTATTTCTGTAAATTTTGTGATCATTAATGAGCAGATTGCAGAAACTTAGTTTGCCCACAATAATGGGATGCATGTCATTTTTGTAATAATTGCATATGTATTTGTATCTGAGCCAGAATCCTCTTGGCAGGTTCAACTTACTAGAGGATACCCCCTGAATCAGTGGAAGTCACAATTCAACATCTGATTCTTGGGACTAGAAGTAAAATTTAGATTCTCATCACCCCTAATGTAAGAATAACTTTGTAACTCCTGTTTTCTGTTCCTAATAGTGGTAAAGTCAAGAAGTGAAGTTCTATCCTTTTATCATTCTTAGAATAATTGCTATTTAATAAAGCATGCAAAGATTAGGGATTGCATTATGACACCCAGTTTAGTTTATCAGATTTCATCCATAATCTTTCATTTGCCTGTGTAATCCATACAATGCTCACATTATAGGGGCATCAGAGGATGTTTTACTTTTAGTGGTGTTCCTCTCTCCAACTATTAACTTTAGAAGATTTAATCTGGATATAGTATGGCTTGGGCTGAGAACATGCAGGGATAGTGAGGAGATGCTTAACTTCTTTAAACGCAATGTTTGAGCACTAGATCAAATAGTTTGAGCATTTTCTACCATAGCTTGAGCACATTTCTATACTGCTTCTAAGTTTACCACTGGGTGCTTTAAAAACTGCAGGGACTGCGGTGGCTCAGTGGTTAATACACTGAACTTGACGATTGGAAGGTCGGCAGATCAGCAGTTTGTGACCTGAGTGCTGCATGTTGGAGTGAGCTTCTGTCTCTGTCCCAGCTCCTGCCAACCTAGCTGTTTGAAAGCAAGAAATAGCAAGTAGATAAATAAGTGCCACTTCAGCAGGAAGGTAAACAGCATTCCATGCACTTCGGTGGCTAGTCATATCTGGCACATGTCCATGGAAACGTCTGCAGACACAGACAGCATTTGCTCTTTGGCTATAAACAGAGATGAGCACTGAACCCTAGAGTCAGATACAACTGGCTTTTGAGCAAGGGCAACCTTTACTTTACTTTAAAACTGTAGGTAATGTCACTTTAGTATAGATAATCTACCCAAGTTCTGCTAAAATATCAATTGTTCTATTTTACTGCAGCCAGATCTCATAAATACAACATAGTTGGATTTGCATATAAAACATTTACCGGTAAGTCTAAAATAATAGCTGTGGTTATAGTGTCTGGAAGATAATTCTCAGCAGTTTAGGAAGAACCAATAATGTTTTCTCTCCAACTATTTGATCTTCCAATACAGTACTGGAATTCTAAGAATGCTACCTAAATAAGACTGATTAGAGTTAAAATCACATACACTTTTCCAATTTCCATACAGAATCAATGGGATCAGAATATGTTGAATAGTGCTACAACAATATTGTGTCCACATTCCAGTAACTTATCTTTTTTAATGTTATATCCACTTGTAATGATGGCGTGAGAAAGTGCTGGTTGATTAAAACAGCATTATTTTGTGTCACCAGCTGGTTACACTGAAGAAGAGAACAGTAGGATGAACTCAAGCAATGAAGATTACATGAAGAATCCAGGAATGTATTCAGATCTAACTCCCAAAAGTCAGATACCCAAATATCAAGGTAAGGTACAGATTCAAGCTCTAAGCTAATTTCATTTTATGCCAGTGTTAAATTACATCTCACCTGAGACATATGGGCACAATTTGAAAGTGATAACAAGCGAAACCTGAAGATGAATATGAAACTCTAACATGGATAGCAGTTTCTTTTGGCTTGTAGGTAGTGGTTTCCAAAGTCATCTTTTCTGAAGAGTATATTTTTGTTCTATGATTCCACTTGTCAATTCATGAGAAATACTCTTCCATATTGGGAAAATAAAATAAATATCTACTCCTTGGTAATGGGGTTCATATTCACGCACGGATACAGATGATAGGGTAAATGACATTGATCTGTCTCTGACCATAAAGAACTCTTTAACATTCCTGTGAGGGACGTGGAAGGACCCTTCCTAAAGAATGTGAGGACTGTGAACACATTGGGGCTTCCCCAGGGCAACAACAGCACCCTGTCAGCTAACCCTTGTACTCCAGAAGTTCCATTGGATTGTTTTTGACACAAATGAAGAAGCAGAATTCCTGTGCCAGCCAAGTCTACTTAGTTAGACTCGGAGAGATCCGAGTCCTAATCAACAGCTTTGCAGTTGACTTTGGCTGTCTTCTATATCTTCACCTGGACTTGAATCTCACCACTAAGCAATGATTATAGAGGACATGTACTTAAGAGTCCTCTGTCTGAGGATGTAGATTTTGATCCATGAAAACTCACACTAAAACAAAACCATCAATCTTTGAATTGTTAAAATTGCTAACATGCTGAGACTAACTAACACCGTCAGGTGTGCTGACTTGGGCTTCTGATAATTGAAGTCCAAGAATACCTGGAGAACCAAGTTTTCTGGCCCCTGCTGTAGTGATTCAGAAATAGTTGCTTCTAAAGCATTAGCTTTGGTGACAAACAGGATCCTTGATTTTTACCAGGAACATGCATGTGTGACAAGTGAAACTACTCATGAAGTAGACTTGGTCCACAAAAGCTCACATTTAAATACCGGAGTTAGTCTTTAAGATGCCACAACATTTTTTGTCTTTTTTTGTTTTTAGCTGTTCTGTTTTGTTTAATCTCACACTAACATGGCTACCGCTTTGTACACTTTTAACCTATCAATCTATGCTCTTATGTTACAGATGTGAACGCATTGCAGAACCATAGCCCAAGATTACATGCTTTGAGAGATGGTAACAGTCATCCTCAGCACCATTCAGATGTTCTACTGCACAGCAAATCATGTGATATAGGAAAGGATTCAGAATATGAAGGCACTGAGGAAAGGATTGTTTATCTCTGATCTCTCCTCCTTACTGTTATCAGTAGCACTTTGGGGTAGTTTTTCTAATGGTTCTTAGTTGTGCTTTGTGCAAATTGCTTTGAAGGTGTATTATTTATTACAAATGCAAAGTTTTCTGTATCTGTAGGATATAAAGTAAGTTATTTTTGAAAAAAAAAAATGTTGTAATATTTAAATTGTGATGCATACATTAAATCTGAAATATTCTGCAAACAACATCAGACACCGGTGCCCTTTGCAAGCAGCAATGACCTGTGCTATGAATAATAAGAGGTTTGGAAAGTTAATGATGCAACTCAGCAATTTCTCTAAAAAGAGGGAAACAAATGAGATCATTAAAAAGGATGAATAACCAGGAGTGAGAGCATCTCCTCGTGTTTCTTGTTGCGTTACAGAAATTTTTTTGGTGTTTTAGGCCTTTATAATTCATTTATGGTCTAGATCCCTCACAATGGGCCATTTTTCTGGCCCTATTATTACTGCAGAGTATCTGGCATAAAATGAGCACCATAGACGCAGGATATATCAGGGGTGCTGAAACTTTTCAGGTTGTGGGCTGGCCATGCGGTTGAGCATGCCAGTCACATTTCTCCCACCTGGAAGCAGAAGTAAAACACACGGGAGCATTCTGTGTACACACATGCATGTTTTACTTCCATTTCTGGGAGCGGCACGGGTCAGATTAATTGGCGGCGTGCTCTGGATCTGCCCCACGGTCCATAGTTTGGGCAGCCTGGGATATATAATGACTGAAATCCTAATGTTTAGTATAGCAAATTGTGTTAGAATATGTCCATTGAATGGTGGAGTTTTGGTGAGTCAAATCCTCCATAAATTTCATTGATTCAATGGGTCTTCTCTATTTGTGACTTAACATTAACATTGTAAGTTATAGCTAGAACAAACTCATGTGGATCCATGGGAATTATGAAAGATTCACTCACCAAATCCCCATTCATTCAATGGGCCTATTGTGTAGTTTACTAGGCTAAGCAACAGGATTTCAGCCTCTATATAATTATCTTGTGTTGATACAGAGATGGACAATACCCATAAAAATCTATGATGATAATATGTTCCATCTAGATGTCTTCATTCCTTATATCTAAGGACAGTCCAAATCATATTAACATTTTACAGCTGCCCACAAGATTTGCAGCTAATTTGCATGAGCCTGTTGCATACTAGTCATGTGCCAGGTACATGAAAGGGAGCATGACCACCATGTGCCCAGCACTCTGCCAGGTAACTCTAGTAGTTTAGGTAATTTATCTGTAGCCCATCTAAAATGCCAACATGGTTTTGAACAGTGTTAGCTAAGTTTTGTCCTCCTGTGGTGGTGATACTGCATTATAGGGATAAAATATTGTCTGCAAAATTATAGTCAAAGTAACACCTTTCTCCCCACAGTGAACGTTTGAGTCATGGTCTGCCTAAGATATTAATGTTCAAATGTGGAGTGACAGTAAATGGATCTATCCACAGCTGTGTGTTAGTCAGTGGTGGGCCGCAAAAATTTTCGCTACCACACCGTGGGTGGAGCCTACATCATGGGTGGAGCCTTAGAACATGGGTGGAGCCTACATCGTGGGCGGAGCCTACGTCATGGGTGATCTAGTCATGCCTGCCATATGGCCATGTATACATCTGCAAACACAGGCAGCTCTTTGGCTGTAAATGGAGATGAGCACTGCACCCTAGAGTCAGATATGACTGGCTTTTGAGCAAGGGAGACCTTGAACCACTTTCAGGGACAAAACCTGATGGGACAGGGCAGGGAAGTGGGCGTGGCCACTCAATTTCGTTGTTCCCCTGCCTGAAGGCCACCCAATTTCACCAACCCTTTGCCCAGAGGCCACCCAATTTTGCTACCCCCCCTTTCCCGGAGAGTGTGTGTGTGTGAACCTGTTGCTGCCCACCACTGGTATTAGTCATTCCAGGATTCAGCTTACTCCTCCTCTCATATTTACCTCATGAATCCAGTCTCATCAGGCATGTAATATAATTGACTCTTCAGAGCTTTTCAGTTCAGTTTTATGAAGTACTGCATGAAAACTTGTTCTTGGCTTTTGCAACTGCTCTTTTGTACTGAACAATTAAAATTCATTACACGGATGTTTGAATCTTGTGGAGGGCTGGGAGGCAGTGGATGATAAAAGGGCAGTCTTTTTAAAAGCCTAACCCAAATCCACTATTTATTCCCTATGTATGGACTACAAATCAGTGTGTTTCTTTGATACATACAGTAATAAACAAGGGTATTTTTTCTGTCTGTTTTTCAGACATAATTGTATACTTTTACAATGTAATAAACATTCTACATCTTCAAATATATATGTGTGTATATTCATCATTCCTAGCATTCATAATTCTTAGTAACACTGCAGTTTCTACTGTTCAGTTGCAATCATAGCAGTGTTTCAGCCAGAGGTTGAAAAATGTAGGCTTTGGATAATAAGTCCCAGAATCGCCCCACTATGGCATGGAGGCATAAGGGAGGGATCTATGTAGCCTGCTGTAGATTTCAGTAGCCCCTTCAGCCAGCAGGTCTTATTTCCTCTTTCCTCTTACCATTCAGTCAATGTTGCAAATCATTTCTCCCTGGCAGTGTTTTTGTAGTCTTCCAGCAAACTGGATAGTTAAGTACATCAAAGCACACTTGGCTGTGGTCAGCAGTTCAATTCCCTGCTGTGCCATACAAGGGAGGAGGCAGCCTGTGTGGCCTTGAGCAAACTAAACAGTCCTAAAGCAGCCCCAGAAAAAGAGTGATCTATAATGAGTACACCATATCTAGGGAACTACTGGAAAGGATCACAGTAAGTTGGAATTGATCTGATGGCATGTAATTTATGACTGGAGTCTTCCAGATGTTGTTTTGTTTTGCTGAAACCCCCCTTCCCCCCTTTTCTAATGCTCAAGGAGTACCATAGCTAAATCTTCCACCCTGAGTGCAGATTAATGCAGAAAAAGAACTTGGAACATAAGAAAACTGGTGGCGGTAATCCAGTAGTATGGACCTACTCTGGTTGTGACTTACTCCTGGATTTCAGTCATTGCCTGGATATCTGGGGATTTAAAATAAGTGCCTAATGGGAATCTTAAAGTCATAAAGTGCTCCATCTGGAAATGCTGTGTGCTAGTATAAGAGGAAAAGCAAGAAGTGAAGTATTTGGAACAAATTTAGAAAATGTGTCACAGCACAAATGTGTCACAGCACAATTAAGCCACTCGGTATCAGCGTCCGCATCCAAATGGTATTAGCAAACGGCGCAGGACATTTCTACACTCCACATTTTCAGTTTAAAGAGATCAAATGTACAGGTTTTCCTCCTGCATTGCACAGCGAATGTGAAAGAAACTTTGAAACATAAATAAGAAGCCTTTTCTCTCTTGTCTTTTTTTAAATCCTACAGTCAGCACAACCAGTGGAGATGCTGACTTTGAGATGTAGAGAACTGTAATCCACAGCCACTGTTCCCTGTCTCTATTTTTGATGAGGTCATTGAATATAGGAAACCTTGTTTACTGTATCTTCAAAGATATCTTGAACTTTAACATTTATTTTGTTCGGCTCAAATAAATAGTCCAATCAAAATGTATGTTGGTTCTGCATTTATGGTTTAATAGAAGGCTTGGGGCTGATGTGAGGGGGAGGATTAAAATATTAGCCAATGTACAGAAGCTATGTTGTCTTGAAATGGGCATCTTGTCTGTGGCTCTATCCATCATTTAGACATTTTCATGTGTAAATGAATTAATCATGAGCTTTTGAAAACATTACACATTCACTAGCTCAAGATAACAGAGTTGCAATCTTTTATTCCTTCCCAACCCTTATTTTTGGAAGAAATGTATTCAGGGCACTGCGAAAATGTTTTCATACAATTTGCTTCAAGAGGTTGGCATTGAGTTTTAGCATAACACGTGTAATATGGTGTGCAAAGCAGTGTGAGAAGGGTTGTCTTCCTAGCATACTACCCATGATAAAGAAGCAATCACATCTTGAAAGAAACTCCCAAGTCATAAGATACCAGGTAATGAAAGTGGTCAAAAGAGTAACAAGGATGATTGGGGGGAATATCAAATGGGGAACTGAATTTATCATTTACTATTTACATTTATAGAGGACTGGGGTGGCTTAGTGGTTAAGATCCTGGACTTGACGACTGTAAGGTCGGTAGGAAAATAGTTCGAGACCCAAGTGCTGCATGACTGAGTGAGCTCACGTTTCTGTTCCAGCTCCTGCTAACATAGTTGTTCAAAAGCAAAAAATGGCAATTAGATATATAGGTACTGCTTTGGTGGAAAGGTAACAGCATTCCATTCACTCCAGTTTCTTGTCATGCCTGCCACATGACCAAGGAAATGCCTGCAGTCACAGACAGCATTGGCTCTTTGACTGTAAACAGAGATGAGGACCTCCCTCTAGAGTCGGATACAACTGGCTATTTACCTTTGCTATTTATATTCTGCCTTTTCTCCTGCATGTGTATTTCAAATGATTCTCTTCCTCCCAGCTATATCCTCAGTACACATTTGTAGGATAGTTTAGGCCCGTGGTGGCAAACCTATGACATGCATGCCAGAGGGGGCACTCAAAGCCCTCTCTGTGGGCACGTGTGCCATTGCCCCAGCACAGAGTTTGCCCTGTCCCTCTGCCCAGCACCCCAACAGGAGCACTTCCTTCCCCAGCACAGAGTTTGCCCCACCCCTCTGCCCATCAGCCCAATGGGAGCGCTTCCTCCCTCCCCCAGCTCAAGAGTTCACCCCGCCCTCTGCTCCTCAGCCCAATGGGAGCATTTGCTTCCCCAACACAGAGTTTGCCCCACCCCTCTGTCCATCAGCCCAATAGGAGCGCTACCTCCCTCCCCCAGCTCAGAGTTCACCCAGGAGTCCAATGGGAGCACTTCCTCCCCTGTCTGGAGTAAAGTGGGCAGCTCACATGCAGTGTGAGTGTGCGACGCGGACGGCAGTTTGGGCACTCAGTCTCTAAAAGGTTCACCATCACTGGTTTAGGCTGAGCATGTAGGATTGGCTTTCGTCAGCTTCATACCCAAGTGGGGTGTCTCCTGAGTCTTAGGCTAATATTGTAACCTGGATATTAACCCTGGCTAAAGGCATAAAGGAAAATGAAGGTGGGGTTGATAGTCCAAAGGAGAGAACTGATGAGTTCCCAGCTGGCCTTGAATGCTGGGAAAGCTAACCATTTATTACCATGAGGTAACCATCTTGAGATCTCATGAACCTGCAGCAAAATATTCATTTTTCCCTTATTATATTTACTAGTTTATTTTTATGATTGTGGATGGGAGTGATTGTGGGATTTTCTGCTTTAACTAGGCCAGCAAGCTCTGTATGCTGTTGTGGCTCAGGCAGCAAAATGACTTGTGCCATTTGTGCTTAGATCCCTGCTCTCTGGTCCCCACTGACTGGCTAAGCTAGCTAATGTTACGACCCAGCAAGGTGACCCAAGATTTTGAAATGGCCCTTATTTCGAACAGCTGGTAATTGTTTCCTGCTTTCCCACATGTCATGCCTAATCTATGAGCCAGTCTTTTTCGGGCATAATAGATTATTCTACTGTATTTCCTTGAGACAGTGTACTTTAATTTATTTTATTTTTTAAAAAAGGCTGTTTTATGACGCCACTGGCAAACAGAGATCTCCTTTTTCAGAAAGGAGAGGACAAAAGTGTAGACCAAATGGGAAATCTGCATTAGTGAAGGTTTTATTTATTTATTTTTTACAAAAAAAGAAAACCTATCCTTTCATGGGTCTCAGATTACTTGAAGGAAACAGGTCCGTTTTCATCTTTACTAAATTTCCTGGGATTGTACAGAGAAATAATGGCAGCTTATATTTTAATGTTTCTGCTTTTGTTTTAATCTGAACCACTTCCTTGCTACAATCACTTGACATACTATGTCCTCCTATAAAAGGAAGCAGCAGCATACAGTGGACTTAGAGATATTATTAACATAATTACCAGGCTGATGCTAAGTTCCCTGAAGGACAAATTAATGACCTCTTCCATCTGGAATGCTCATCCTGATTCCAGCTGGTGCCCCACATGTATTACATTAATGGGTTTCAATTAATTCATCTCTGGTAATTATCCACCGGTGAAAGCAAGATGAAATGACAACTGGCTTGTCCTGATTTTAGCTCCTTTTATATATCACAAAAGAGACTGCAGTGGTTTAGTGGTCAAGATGCTGAACTTGATGAATGGAAGGTTGGCATGTCAGCAGTTTGAGACTTGAGTGCTGGATGATGGAGTGAGCTCCCATCTCTGTCCCAGCTCCTGCCAACCCAGCAGATGAAAAACAAGAAATTGCAAGTAGACATATAGGTACTTCTTCTGCAGGAAAGATAACAGTGTTCCATGCACTTCATTGTCTAGTCATGCCTGCCACGTGACTACGGGCTTACATCCTGAGGGTTTCTAATTATGTTGATGGAGGAGACAGACAAGTGGATGTGCTTCACAGGACGATATTCAACTAGGGAATTTACTTCCACAGGCTGCAAGGCTGGGGGCACAATTTTAGATATAAAAGAATATTAGAGAAATGTAGGATGGAAGATGAAGTTCATTATGACTGCTTGTCATAATGGCTGTATGATATCATTAGGCCAAGAGGCAGCATGCCTCTAAATACCATTTGTAGGGGAACAATGGGATGGGATGGATTAGAGGGAGCCTTATTGCCTTTACAACCTACATGACTCACTTATGTTCTGGTACACCTTCATTGGTTACTTATCTGTTATTACGTGCCAGATTCAAGGTTCTTGTACTGGTTTACAAAGCCCTACACAGTTTGGGCCCTTGCTACATGGCAGAGGAATTCTCCCATAGAAACTCTACCCAATGTGTAAAGTCAAGAGAGAGGCAAGAAGAAAGAGCAAAACACAGAAGAGAACGGTCTCAGTGGTGGCCTCCTCACTCTGGAATGCTCTCCCAGTTGAGGTTTTGCAAGTCTCTTTGTTTCAAGCCTTTAGGGAGATGCTTAAAACCTATATAGAAAGGCCTTTTGAGAAGTTCTCCTGAAGTATGAGGGGTACCTTTTGGGTTGGCATTTAATCTATTTTTCAAAAACCTGATATGAAATTACTGTAGAATATGCCTGCTGGTTTTTTAATTGGTCTGTTTGTTTTATGTTATTTTGTTATAATATGATGTTTGACCACTGCTTTGAGTACTGCTATCCACTAAATCTGGTGTAGCTCTTCTTCTTCTGTGTCTAGACAAGATGTGAAACTTTAGAAGTGCTCAAACAGACAGACAGACGAAATGTAGTTGCTCTTTGTCGGACTAAATTTCTGGTCTAACAAGCCTTTGGTGTCACTTTGTTTTATGTTTTGATTATAATCCTGAGGCTCAGATAGTTTTGCATGTTCAAATAAGAGTTTCTGTTTTTAAAAAGTCATTGGGAAAATGGCTATTTTTTCCTTGACATTTCTATCCAGTTGAAAATTATGAAAGCAGTTTGTGTGTGTGTTCGTCCCTTGGAAACAGTATTGGAGTGTACACAAACTTTTGCTGTTATTATACACTTCTGTACATGATAGTAACACATTTTGCTGGCTCCCCTACAAATAGAATTCATATACAGCATAGATATAAAATGATCTCCAACAGGCTAAAATAGTAGGATATCAAACATCCTGTTACTCAGAGCCATTTGGAACTTGCAATATTAAAGGTGGCTGAAATGATCAAAAATGATCTCTTGTCATTTCTAAATTACAATAAAATGTCAGTTTATTTCCAGTTTCCTGTTTCTATAAATCTTTTGTCTGGTTCTGAAGCCATGACAGAAGCAATCAGAAAAGCAAAACTGATGTTTCCCAAGCATTTGACAAATTCAAATCTGAATCCAAATGTTCTAACTTGGGACCAGTTTGGACTAATTTATTTAATGTGAAACTTACACAACTAAGTGAGAGAAGCAACTTCCAGTTTCAAATATTGGACTCATTATTTGTTTTAAACTATAGGTCCCAGTGAGAATATCTGAGTGAAGGATATAATTGACAACAGACGTTAGACTTGTTCTAATCAAATGTTGTAAACTGGGCCAAGTTCTTAGACTGGAGCTGCTGGACAGGCACTATGGATGCCAGGTGTCTGGAGGTTGGCTGATGTCTCAGGGAATTGCTGAACAAATTGTACAAATGTACAATTAGAGAGACAAATCTCAGGATGTGTGATGATATAGGAGGGAAAAGATTGATTTGTGTGCCTTTAAAATTTGAGATTATAGAGACGCTTATTGTCCTAGCAGCCTTGATATAAACACAAAGTCATTGAGAAAAATGACAATTTCCCCTTGCCATGTCTATCCAGTTGAAAATTATGAAAACAGATTGTCTCTCTGTGTGTGTGTCCCTGAAACAATACTGAAGTGTACACAGACTTTTGCAATCATTATACATTTCTGTACATGACAGCAACACATTGTGTTGAATCCCCCACAAATAATTCATATACAGCATGGCTATAAAATGATATCCAACAGGGTAAAACAGGTAGGGTATCAAATAGCCTGCTACATGGGGCCATTTGGAACTTGCAGGGAGCCAATATGACCTACAACATAAGGAAGTAATGCACATCAGTGAGATAAAATGTAAAATTATTTCCTCTTTTCCACACCAGGAAAATCACATAAGCAAAGATGGGCTACAGTGGTGTTTTGAACACCTACTCCCAGAGGTCTTTGGCTCAATCCTTGACCATGTTGCCAAGGGGTTCTGGGGCAAAAGTCTAAAAACAAATGCTTCCCACTTCTGACAGAAAATTACAGTCATGTCCACATTTGAACCTCAAAGGTGGTTTTTTTTTTTTTTGCCTCATATATAACTTTGTTTTTGCAGTTTTTGTTGTTCTTTCTTCTTCTTCTGTTCTTCAATATGTGGCTGAGCTTGGAGTTATCAGCTCTGAGGCAGCTGCTGGCAGTGCTCTTTTTAACATTGTCTTCTCTCCCTCTGGTCCAGTGTGTTGTCTAGACTAGAATCTGTAAATCATCCAAAAGAGAAAGGGAATGCTGTGAGGATAATCTTGCTTTATTATTCAGGAGTGAGTTTGATGATTTCTTGATCCCTTGTGACCTTATGAGATCATCTTCAAGGCTTGGTTAGTTTCCAGAAAAATTCTCTTCATTTTGATAGTACTCCATTGTTTCTGGGATGAGATTTTTAAGGTAAGAATTAGCTTGACCAAAAAACCCTAAGGCATTGCATTCATGTGGCTTTCCCAAGAAATGCCGCTGCTAGAAGCAAAATACAAAAATTGTACCCTATCCCCACTTCTTATACTGAACATGACTAAACTGGATCTTGACCCCATCTGCAGCCCATGGCCTGATCAGTCCCAGCAGTTGCTCATTGATAAGCTCTCCTTGCTTAGCCCATGGGGCCTGGGGGCTGAGCCTTGCTTCACCAAAAGCAATGGAATAGTTTCATCCACCAGAAGATACAGAATTTCAGCTTTTAATTTGAGTGTTAAAAGAGACATCCAGATGGTTTGCCTTTGATAGCAGATCGAAGGCTCCGATTGACTTGCCCTGGGTAAATAGACACCAGCCTCCACTGGCATTCTCTACCACAAGTGCCACAATAGACTAGTTTAGGGCAATCTGACCAGAGTTTCTCCCCCCCAAAATCCTTTCAACCCAGAATAATTTCTGACACGATATTATTATTAATAATAATTGCGGAGAATGGGTGATATCCATAGATTTGACTTCCAACAGAAGGAAACAACTGGAGAGTCTATGACAGTGTTTCCCAACCATTGGTCCTTGGACTTCAATCCCCAAAGTACTGATCAGCCAATGTACTGACTTAGGCTTCTGAGAATTGAAATCCAAGAACCAAAGGTTGGGAAACATTGGTCTATAAATGAATTTTTTGGAATAGTAGCTGTGTTAGTCTGTGGTTCAGGCACATCAGAAAACAAAATCAAAAATAAAAAGAGCAACACTGAATCACTTTAAAGACTAACTGTTATATTTTTACTGTGAGCTTTCATGGATCAAGTCCACTTCTTCAGACAAAGGAGTAAAACTTCCAGGCATGGTTTCTATACACCAGATGCAGGGGTCAAGATGTCACAAGTTTTACTCCTTTGTCTGAAGAAGTGGACTTGATCCACGAAAGCTTACAGCAAAAATATAGCAGTTAGTCTTTCAAGTGCTGCATTGTTTTGTTTTGTTTTTTGTTTGTGTTTGTTTTCTGATATGACTGGTCTATAAGAAACAGCTGAAAGGCTACCTTGTCTGACACTTGCATGGCCTTATTCATGCCAACAGGGCTACTTCTGCTATCCTGAACTGAAAGACTACTCAAGAGTTGAGTGGCTCTGTCGGATGGGACTTTATGCTGTGTGGAGGAAGGAGAGAGGAACATGTTGCACTACCCAACCACTGATAGATATGCTGTCACTTGCTTTTATCTTGCACTAGCAACATGAATGGCTTGGGACTGAGGAGCTGCAGCAAGCACCTGATGGTGACAGCAGAAGCAAAGAGCATCAGAGAACAAGGAAAGTACTTGAGGAGTCAGCACCCAGCCTAAAAACCTATACAGTAAAACCTCATATAACACTAAAACCTGGTTCCACAAGTCTTGGTGTTATATGATTTTTAGTGTTATCTGATGCATGTTAAAATCCTATGGGATCCATAGAGATACATTGTAACCACACAGGCTTTAGCGGTTGTTATCTGAAGCATCCCATAGGATCTTAATGTTATCTGATGCAATTCTTCCCCCCAGATTCCTTAATGTTATGCGATTTTAGTGTTATTCGATACTAATGTTATATGAGGTATTACTGTATTTCCATTTTCTAGGCTAAATAATAATAAACAAAAAACTCAGTCTTGAGGGTTCTGGGTGGAGAGTTGCTTTATAGAGATCTACAGAAAGATCTTCCAGAAAAGATGTTGTGGATAATCCAAATCTATTAATAGATTGTTATTAAACAACAGAACCAATGGCAATTCTACAAGGTCAAAAGCAAAAAATAAAATTAAAAAATTCAGCACACTACAATAGTGTACAGTGTGTGTGTGTTTTTTGTTGTTTTTTTGCTGCATTGCACAAGCTGCTCCTTCTTTGAGGAATATTTTAAGTCTCTCCATTTAACATCTCAATTTTTAAAGTGATTTAGACAGATTGCATCTGCCATACAAAATGAATTTTCTCATTAATTTCAAAGAGGTGAAGAACAAAAAGAATAGCCTTCAGTATAGTTGTATGAACAGCCTATGAGTTGCTTAATCTTCAAAGCTAGTTTTACCTTGAAAGTTCCATAATCCATTCAGTAAATATTGTTTTGCATACTTCAAAAGGGAGAAAAATAATTAGATTATCCCAGAGCTGAGATTAACATTGAACTTGTGCATACTTTTGGAGTACCAATTTTGTCTTAGTACAAGAGGACAATAACATTCAAGTTCAGGGATATTTTTCTTGTTTGAAGAAATTTTTTATTAGATATGGTTAAAAGAAAGACGTGGTTATCTTTCATAATGCAAACCATTTCCAGATTCATACAGTCAATGTACTTTTCATTTTAATTTCCTTTGTTAGGTTCATCATTGCCCTTACTGCAAATTATTAGAGCAAGAGAAAGAATTCCTAAAACTGATCTTTAAACTTACTGAGGGTTTGTATTGGTTTAACACCCTTGTATTGAGTGCCTTTACTCTTACAATATAAGCAATTTCTCATCCACACATAAAACTTTACACCTGGAGTTAGTGAAAAGGATGAATTTGGTGTCTGTCTATGGGACTGCGGTGGCCCAAGTGGTTAAGATGCTGAACTAGAAGACTGGAAGGTCGGAGTTTGATTCCCAAGTACTGCACAACAGAGTGAGCTCCCGTCTCTGTCCTAGCCCCTGCCTACCTAGCACTTTGAAAGAAAAAAAAATGCAAGTAGATAAATAGATACCATTTTGGTGGGAAGGTAAACAGTGTTCTGTGCACTCCGGTGTTGAGGCATGCCTGCCACATGTCCACGGAAACATCTGCAAATGTAGACAGCACTGGCTCTTTGGCTATAAACAGAGATGAGCACTGAACCCTAGAGTAGGATATGACTGGCTTTCAAGCAAAGGTGGCCTTCACCTATTGGGCATTGAAAAATTAATTTTAGTTTTTGGACACTAAGGCTGAAATCCTTAATGTCCAGTTCTATGTGCATAATAGGAATGATGAAGTTGTTGTCGACGTTACAATGATTATAGTCATTGTCATCATCAACAGCAATATAATTAGCAGCAATGAAGGCAGCAGCAACAGCAGCAAATCGCAGCTGATTAACAGATTTCTTTAGCAGTGCATGGCAGTAATGTATGGAAAAGGCATTGGAGGAGTGTTTCGAAGCCTCTTCTGAAAAGTAATCCCTCTTTTGAGAGAGATCTGGATATTATTAAAGCACATGCAAAAATGGCTACTCAAAATATCGCTGAAGAAATGGTTAGCCATATTACTCATACAGTTTTAAAACAGAAAGAATCCATCTACATCACAAGAAGGCCAGTGATGGGATGTCACCGGTTCCAGACGGATCTCTGGAACCGGTAAGACCAATCCCGGAGGGTTCTCCGTGAGGGGAAGTCCACTTTTGGGGCGTCCGGTTCCGGACGCCTGACCGAAAGAAAAAAAAAAAATTAAAATCGGAGCGAAAATGGCTCTAATTGACTGCGCATGCGCAGAAACTCAATCTGACGCATTGCACATGCGTCAGATTGAGTTTCTGCGCATGCGCAGTCAATTAGAGCCATTTTCGCTCCGATTTTCAAAACATTTAGAACTTTCAGGGCAGCGGCGGCGGCAGCAGCCCTCTGAGGGGGGCGCCTCCCCGCGGCACGTTGAGGGCTGCCTCGGCCGTCCGCTGCTGACAAGCCCCATGCCCTGGGGACGCCCGGCGGGGTACACCGCTGCCGCCGCCTCCGCCGGGCGCCTGTGGGCCGGGTGCCTGCACCCGCCGTCCACAGCCGCCGCCCGCCGCCGCCGGAGCTGCCGCTGCCTGAATCCCTGTGGACTCCTTCTTGGGTCGGTCCCTTTTGAGCTCGGCTGCCGCGCGCTGCGGAGGAGGAAGCTGTAGGCGGCGGCGGTGCGGCATGGGGACGGCCCAGGGAGGCGCGGCAGCCGCGGCTGCCCGTCGCCCCTCGCCATGGCCGGAGCCGGGCTAAAAAGGTACCGGCCCAAGGAGGACGCCACAGGGGTGCAGGCAGCTGCGGCGGCGGCTGTGGACAGCAATCGGGGTGCCGGGTCCCAAGAAAGGTAAGCGAGGGGTTTTTATTTGGGGTGGGTGGGTAATTTATTTGTGTTTTGGGTGGGTGGTTGTTTTTATTTTATTTATTTATTTGTGTCTGGGTGGGTGGGCTGAGAGGGAGGGGTGTGTGTGTATGTTTATTTTTATTTTTTATTTATTTTTATTTTTGGCCCCGCCCACAACGTCATGACGTCATGACGTCGGCCGTGACGTCATGACGTCATGCCATTGGCCACGCCCATGACGTCCGTGACGTCATGGCGTGGTAGTAGAATTTTTGTCATCCCATCACTGAAGAAGGCTCAGGTTAATGTTCATTAGTAAAAGAAAGCCCCTAAAAAGAAATGCATCACAGGTGAGACAAGTACGCCTACTCCTCCCCTTTAAAAGAAAGGTTTCTGTAGAAAGAAAACACAGGCTCTGAGACCAGTAACAAAGAAGAGGCACACACCTCAAGGTAAGAGAAGTATATTTTAAACCAGGGGTGCCCAAACTTTTTGGGCCGCGGACTGGTCATGTGGTTCCTCCCACCAGAAGTGGAAGTAAAACATGCCTTGCAATCTGTTTTGTAACGGGATGAGATAGATTTTAAGATGCCATTTTCTCTGTTTAAACCAAGAGGCCCCAAACTATGGCCCGTGGGCCAGATCCAGCCCCCAACAAGAATTCATCCAGCCCACGCCACCCTCGCCACTCCCAGAAGCAGAAGTAAAAGAAACAGAGATATAAGGTGTTTAAAATCCTTCTATCTATAGCTGAAAAACGATTATATAGGTACAAGGCATACTCACATTAGCCATTCTGATTGTCTTGCCTTCTGCTTTTCTTGCCTTCAGAAGAACTCCCAAGAGGACTTTTGTTCTTCCAGAGAAATAGATCGTCTTTTATATGTTTTCTGGGATCTGTCTTTCACCTGTTTGTCTGTGGTTGGTTTCTTTTTGGGGTGGGGATAGGACAAGGGAGAGCTGGGTGGTTAAATCTTTCAGCTTTTCCTGTGTGCATCTGTTTCCTGGTATTTATGTCTTCCTGCATTTTTAAAAAAGGTTTTGCCTGTGTTTCTCCAGTATTTTGCTTTCCCACAGAAACTGGGGTCATAAATTCTGAGACTTACTGCAATGTCTGTTTTCATGCATCCTTATGATAACAGCCTTATCATTTTTAAGAAGAAGCACTTTCCCCCCTGCAATCACCATTTGCCAGGTCTCGACCTTGGT
This sequence comes from Furcifer pardalis, assembly GCA_030440675.1. Classification (NCBI taxonomy): domain Eukaryota; kingdom Metazoa; phylum Chordata; class Lepidosauria; order Squamata; family Chamaeleonidae; genus Furcifer; species Furcifer pardalis. The sequence continues at coordinate 77,607,116 of CP126896.1, forward strand.
CAAACAGAGAGGATAAAAGGTGGAGGAGAAGAACCAGGTATGCCACTTTATTGGGGGACAGATGGGATACCAAGATAGCAAGTGAGTAAGCAATTAACAGATCCATTGCTTTGTTTGCAAGGCAGTGGACTCAGACAGCCAGAACCTTCAAGGGTTTTATATCAAAACCATTTCCACCCTCACATCCATATGCATGCACATACAAGCAAACAAAAAAAGGTTCACTCTTGGCTCCTTGTTATAGTAAATCTGTCAGACTAGGTAGGCTCAGAGAAAGTATTGTTATGCTTAATGATATGTAAACCACCCTGAGTCACCCTGGTGAGGAGGGCGGTATATAAATACGTATAAATAAATAAATAAAATTGCTGATTTCCAATGCAAAATCCTATTTTTTTTGTTAATTAAATTATGCAAATAGAGTAGACCTGCGTAAACATTACATTTCACTGATTTGTCTTTCTCTGAGAAAGTACTTATCTCTGCATTGTGGGAGAGAAAGAAAGAAAATAATTTTGGGAACCGCAACAGATCTTACCAATGAAATCTTACTGTCTTGTGGTCAGAGCCTTGTCCCAATTCTTTCTGTTGTAAAACAAGTGAATATTTTTATTGATGAAATTTTTGTTCAAGTGCCGCATCCAATTCCAAACATTGGCTCTCATCATGGCAATCAACCATGAAGATTGTCCTGAGAATATAATGTGGTGGCCTTCCATTTGCCTTCTGCATCGCAGCGTGACACTCATACCCCTGATCAAGTTCCATGAGGCACTTTCTGGTCCTGAGCTCTTTTAACACACAAAGTCTTCAGCATCAGGCAAGGATTGAGGTAGCTGCTGCCCTTTGTCAAGATGGATTTAAGTGGGATTTAATTCACTTGGGGACCATTACCCTTACTTGTGGACTTTGCCACCAAAAGCCATTAGTCCTCAGGGTTGGCAAGTTAGTTAACTGCTACCTGAAGATTGGCATTGAGTCGCTGGCATTATGCTGTTACCATAGCAGGATAACTTGGCCAGACTCTGATGAAATTCTATTTTGCAAAAGATGTTATGTACTCTCAAGTTAGAACTGGCTTATAGGAACATAGTTTTTTTAAAAGGCAACTAATATATTTACCAGAAGAGTAGCGTGCCTTGGTGGGGCCCCGTATAAAAATTTGTTTGGGGGCCCTTAGGAAGGGTAAAGATTTGTTTTGCTTACGCACGTTGGGGGCCCCCGTGGCCCAGGCCCCCCGTATAATTGAAACGGCAGATACGGCGGTAGCTACGCCTCTGATATTTACCAGTTTCACACCTTTATTGAACTTCCATGGCTGAACTAGAGTTTGAACCCAGGCTGTCTGAGTCCTAGTCTGTTATTCTATCCGAGCAGTGGTGGGCATCAGCATGTCGGGACCAGTACTTCCGTACCAGTAGCAAAAATGGCTGGCACAGCCCACCTCCCCACCCGCCCTGCCCCTTTCTCCTAGAAAGGCTTCGGAGGGGGCTGGCTCCATTTCCACCTTCATCAAAGGCTTTTCCTGGGCTCCGTTTCACCCCAAGCACATTCCCAGCCACTCCGGACTGGCTGTGGAGGAACTCTGGGGTGAAATGGAGCCCAGGAAAAGCCTTGGACAAGGGGGAGATGGCTTCAGAGGTTTTCTATAGAATGATGAAAATTTTCATCATACTATAGCAAGGAGCAGTCACATGGCCAATAGGCCACAGCCACCCAGTCACATGGCCATGCCCACAATGTGGTAGGAAATTTTTTGATGGCCACCACTGTATCCGAGACCCCACAATGGCTATCCTTGGCAAAAGATGTCCTTTTCCTTAGTCCCTCAACTTTCTGCCATTTCAATTTCCTAAATTTGAAAAGTTTTCTTTACTTGAACTCTGTTTTCCAATTCAGACCAAACTACTCAGAATTATTACTCATAAATGGTACCTCAACTGGTATCAAAGATGATGTACCATTTGTGAGTAATAACTCTGAGAAGGGCAAAAGGTCCTCTGTAATGAAAGACCTCTATTTTCAGCTGGCCTTATATTTCCCTGAAGTAATTGCTATTACTCAGGCACATATTTGGAAATTATCGTATGATGATTTTTCTTTGCACAAAATAATATTCCTAAGATACTATCAAAAGGTGTTTAAAAAGAAATATCCTTCATGCACTCAAGTGTGAATGCCATTCCACATGGCAAAAAGGCAATGTATAAAGGAAATTCTCAAATATGAAGGGATCATTCTGCTATCATCAGCCTGAACATTATGGAACTAATACAGAAATATTTCAATAATGACTATAATTTGAATAAATATGTAATGCAAGGCTTTCTATTGAAAGCCAGTGTAGTCTGTAAGCATCGTTGCTATGGTGATGGTGCCGAGATTGAATTAATTAAGGTCTGAACAGATGTGAACTCTATAGTGCCATTTGTGTTTTCTGCTTGTAATGAATGTATATGTTAAAGTTTGCATATAACAGAGCATGGACTGGGAAACTGAAATCATTATGCATATTCAGATACAAAGAATAGCCAATTAATAAACAAGCTCTAATACAGTTTCTCTCTGTATGTATTTCTCTTTTCTGACAGAAGATAAACACTATTGCTCTGGCTAACTGGTACGTGTAAAAAGATGAAGTAGCCTCCATATCAAGCTCCCACCAGAAACAGTCAAATCTATCAGTTATGCTTTATCCAAATGCACTGTTGTTGTTTTTCAAATTGAAGTGTGGTTCTGTATCAATTTCCAATTCCTTTGAAGTATACACAAAGCTTTCTATGAATTTTTGTGTACCTGTTGCCAAACAGAGTCATTTCATATACAAGTTTACCGAATACAGGTATACACATTTTACCTTCTTGGAATCTGAGATCACTGCAGACAGTGACTGCAGCCATGAAATGAAAAAATGCTTATCCTTGGGAGGCAAGCTATGGCAAACCTAGGCAGCATAATAAAAAGTAGAGACATCACCTTGCTAAGAAAAGTCTGCATAGTCAAGGCAACTGTCTTCCTAGTAGTAATGTATGGCTGTGAGAGCTGGGCCATAAGGAAGGCTGAGCAGAGAAGAACAGATGCCTTTGAACTAGGGTGCTGGAGAAGACTTTGGAAAATCCCCTGAACTGCAAGGAGGTCAAATCAATCATGCAGCACTCAACCTTCCAGTAGTCAAGTTCAACGCATTAACCACTAAGCCACTGCAGTCCTTTTGCATTTACCATAAGATAAATACCTAGAGTGTGCTATGCCTAGTACCATTAACACAGACAAGATTATATAGTCAGAGGGAAGCATTTCACCACTTGAGCTTCTGAGTAAGTCTGTCATTCATTATGGAGACATTTAGATTTTTTGATTGATGAGGGTGACAGTGGAACTTTGGTTCATGAATGAGGAAGTAGGAAAGCTCATGCTGTCCCATTGAGTTATGCTGCTCTATATTTCCAGTTACCTCCCTGAGTGCTTTTCTCAAGTTATCTGAGAATACTGTACTTGGCTTTCTCTGAATGACTTTCTATCTTCCTCATGGTTACCATATGGCTACATAAAAACCAGCATGCAGGTAATGAGTTTGCCCTTAGCATAGAGCCATCTTTTATTCTCACTTTCCTTCTAGGGAAAGACCCAGTCCCAGCACCCTTTTGTGAAATTTAATCTCAAGCATTTGCTTCCCACCTAATAATCAAGATGTTGAGGGGGGGAAACATGTATGAAATGGAATTATCTGGAGTTTAGAAATCTCTCCACATGCTCTGCATGGCTGTGTGGTGAAAGGTGATCTGCTTTCGTTCAGCTGGTGAGAAATTACAGTTGAGCAATTCAATGAAAGCAGAAGCATGCCTTTCTCTCTCCCGTGTGCTTGTTACCCTTCAGTCTCCCCATGCTGCCCACTCAGTCTGCTTACATTTTTTCCACCCCTTTCTTCATATTCAAGGATTATCTCAGCTGCTGTCATGGGACAGCTTCCTTGGGGTTATGGAATAATTAGAAAGGATTAAGGACTGCTCTTCAAGGGAGGGTACATTTATTCCTGCTTTTCTTCTAGTTAATGAAAACTTTGCTTGTTCTCATTTGATTTGAATAAACTATTCTCTTCAAGGCTTCACCTAACTAATCAGGGATAGGGGGACTTCTTTCCCCCCAAATTTTGAATGCAACTGCTCATGTCCTTGTTATGAGCTGTCTGTCTAGGAACTGAAAAAAGAAAGGAGTTTATAACCTACCCTTGCGGTACACAGAAAGAGCCTCCATGAAGATTGTGGTATTTTTGTACCTCAGTCAGGCGTACCCTGGTAACGGCTACCTTGTGTTACTGGCTATCTTTCTCACACTGGGTCAGGCGAGAGTAACTGGTGAATAAACTCACTTAAAGGTGCCTTCATTTTGGCAGTTTCACATCTGATCTACACATGGAAGAAGAAGAACCCACCTTTAAAAAGAAAATACATGAAACGATGTTCATAGCAAGTGGACAGATGCTAATTAGAACTAATCAGAGTTGAGAACCCTTTTTAAGTTCCAATGGAAAGACATTCATCGTGGAACCAGAATTAATTTTGTAGGGATGACAGAGGAATAAGGGGGCATCAGATCTTTTGGATCTTCTTCCATTCTTCCACCTCTATCTTGCCCCTGGGACCTCAGTGTTTGCTAACCAGCATCAGTGGAACATGCCAAGAACTTTCTTTCAGCATATTGGTGTAAGGAATGAATGTACAGTACTTTGGGTGAGAATGGATAGAAAAAGTGTGACATGTAGAGTCTAAGGACACTACCGTCAGGGATTTAGTTCGTGAATTCAATTGTGTACTTTTGACGAGTTGCCACAATGAAACTACAGCACTGATGAAAATAAGGATTATGCCGTATGGAAGATCATCTTTCAGGAATGGTAGGACTCAATGGTTGGGAATGCAAATTGATGATGTCATGACACTTGGAATTTGCCCTGTAAAAATGACATTTTCGCTAGGGGCGTCCAGTTGTTGGTGAGCCGGCAACCAAACCACTCAATTTTGTTTGGGTTTTCCAAAAAGTTTTTATGACAACTTTTAGCCAAAAGACCTCGACCAGAATCCCAGAAAAAACTCAGATAAAAGGGACAAATCTGTCTGAAATCAACCGAAACCACTTTCTGTGGTTGATAGAGGTTGCTGATGAGAACTTTGGATGGTTTTGCTCGGTTTCCAACAGATTTGTCACTTTCATTTGTGTGCTTTTGTGATGTCGTTTGAGGATATTTTTTGTAAATGTTGTCATAAAAACTGTTTCTGAAGTCCATCCAAAATTCTAATAGTGTCATGACAAAGGTTATTTTATCCTGTCTAACGCACTTTAGATTATCTCAATCGTTTGCGTGGTTTGGTCGCTGGCTCACCGACAATGGGACGCCCCCAGCAAAAATGTCATTTTTCCGAGGCACCTTTCGAGTTTAATGGCCTCATCATTTTGCATTCCCGACTTTGGGCCCTAGCATTCCTGAAAGCCACCAAGACGATCTTTCATACAGCATAATCCTTATTTTCATCAGTGCTATAGTTTCATTGTGGCAACTGGTCAAAAGTACACAATTTTCATTGCATGCCAAATGCAGTCAGACCACCCTACTGAAGCATAAGATGTTCATCAAATGTTGGTCAAATACAGCCTGTGATGATACACATTGCCTGATTCAGCTGTACTGTATGTCTATTAGTCCTGTGTGTGCACTATTAAGCCAAGATGAACAACAGTACAGTATTCAGCAACAGAATATGATAAAGCAAGGGCGGTGGATCTAAGAACTTGAGTGCTGGCATCCCAAGAAGTGCCTGCTAGCTTCTGAACGATGTTATTTCTGGTTTTAATCTTGGCTGCCACATCGGAGAGGTGGCACTTATAGGTCGAAGACCTATCTAAGGAAACTTCCAGGTACTTGGAGTTACTACAGTGCTGCAGATTTTCTCCTCTGAATGATACAGCTGGTTTATACCCTGTGTTTCTATTCCGCAAATGAAAAGTTGACATAATAGTTTTCAGAGAATTTGGTCTGAGTAGACCAGTGGTTCCCAACCTGTTTTTGGCCATGCCCCACATATAATTCTTATTATTCAAACAGTGGACTCCTATTCAAGTGGAGGAAGCCTTAAAGGACATTAACTTGTTCTAAACAAGCTTCCAGTTACCCTCCTTAAAAATCAAATTGCCCTCCTATGGGGCATATGTCCCATGTTGGGAACCACAGCTGCAAGACCCATTGAATAAATGGGAATTAGATAGCTGTAGATTTCACACTTCTCTCATTTGGGACAAACAATAAGATTTAGCCTAAAAGGTTCAATAAAATAAAAGAGAACAATGACTAGGGGGAAATGCTTGTAGTGTTCTCACCACATATGCATATATATTTTCCACTGAGGAAAAATGAACATAATTCTAAATATATATAAATGAGTGAAAGCACCATTTTTCTTCACTCAGAAACCATAGACTGTGCTGAAAAGAGAAAAAGGTGCTGAGATGAACTTGTGAATAAATGGATATTGGCAAAGGTTTAACAGGCAATTCTAAATATAGCTTGTGAAAGCAAGGTGGTGCATGTGTACATTCAAGGCACTGATGGTTAATACCATTTTGAAAAGTAATGAGCTGTCTGAATGGATGGCAACAGCAAATAATAGCTCCTGGAAAATTAAAATAACAAATGTTCCCAATATCTGCATGAGAATCTCTAGAAGGGGTTGCAAACCAGCTTTTTATTCCCTTATTTTCTTGCCTCATTAATGGTGACAGTTCTGCAATTGTTAAAATAAAGAGCAAAGGGTGGGAAGACATTTCTTGCATCTGTCACTTTTAATGAAGAGTTCCCAGTTCATTTTGTTTGCTATTTTAAATGTCATCCATTCTTCAAATATTTCTGGTCACAGGATGTAGGAGGCCTGTCCTGCTGACAGACTTCCAAATATATTCAGGAAAAGAAATGTAAATTCTATTCCTCTCTGCTGCAAGGGTGATTCCAATATGAGAAGCTTATGCAAACTTCTCCCTTCGTGCAGCTTTGAGAAGATTGTAAATGTAGAACACTAGGTTTTCTGATGTACTGTGCATATATTTTTATTTTATTTACAAATGTTAAGGATTCTTTTGATCTTTTAAACTGGATTTTGGAATTTCACATGTATGTATGTGGTACACAGACTTTTTAACAAGCCTTTTTCATCCTTGCATAAGATCTCTCAGGGTGGCCCACAGGCTATGAGAGTCTTGGACAGCAACGTAGATCTACAACATTTCAACAGAATTGTATCTTTTCTCTTTGGATCCAATTTTCTCTTTTCAAGTTATGCTTTCCCCCACTTTCTATTCATCAGATGGTTCTTTCCTTCCCTCTGCCTTCCTATACTGAATGGCATTGCTCTCTACAAGTCTTACTAAAACATCCACCATGTTTTCTCATTAAATGTTCTTTTCTCTTAACTTTTCCACACACAGAGCATGTCCAGACCCCCACCCCTCATCCTCATGGGAAGGTCTGGAATTGCTCATTTTTGGTTTGTTTCTGAAGGGGAGGAGCCAAATAACAGTTAGCCTACTCCCCACATCCAAAACCCCAGGTTACCTGGAATCGTTCTTAGGAGGGGGTATTTCCCATCCTAAACAATCTAGCACTCAGCTGGGAAGGGGAATAATTACTGTATTTGCTGGCACCAGGCTAAGATACACTTCCCCCTCAAAATACACAGTAAAAACATACACCAATAAAACACACACACACACACTGACTGCTAGGAGCCGGGTGAAGGACAGCTTCCAAATGAGCTCTCTGGTTCAGCTTGATCCCACCTTCCTTGTCTCCTGATGATCAGTAGCGGGGAGATCGGCTGGGCAAGAGACTCGTAAAGGAGCAATCTTGTCTGGGTAGAATCGGGGTCGATACCACCCTCCCCACCTCCTGAAGGGATCCTTCTCCCCCCACCCCCATCCTGCTCTCCTTGGCTGATGTTGGGATGAGGTGGAAATAGGCTTGAAGGATCATTCTTTATCCCCCATCCCACTACCAGCTGAGGAAAGTGGGATGGAGGGGGAAAGAAACGAGCTTAAAGTATTCTTCTCCCCCCTTCCACTTTCCTTGGCTGGTGGCGATGGTGAACCTTGGCACTCCAGATGTTCTTGGACTTCAATTCCCAGAAGCCCAAGTCCCCATGAATCCACATGAATGGGTTTACTGTGATTCATCCAGCCCTCACTGCCCTCTTCGCTCCCGGAAGCAGAAGTAAAACATGTAAGGGATCACAGGCTTAAGGGATCCTTCTCCCCCTCCCACCCTCCCAAGCTCCTGGAGTTAATTTTGGAAATTCATGATAAAATGTAGAAAATTATTTTTTCTGTTTAGAATGTATTAAAAACAGTGGAGTATGTCTTATACTCCAATCCATCCTATACACTGGCAAATATGGTACATTTCCCCTGCCCCTGTGTAGAGGAGCAGGGGAAGTGTTTAATTCAAACATTCACTACACTTCAGGGGCTCAGCATACTAGATGTTAAACCCAGAAGCAGACTTTGATGGTGACAAGATTTCCTTGTTACCTGAAAATCGCTAACCCCCTTTTCTCTGTCACAGGAAGACCTGTGAATACTGGAGATGCATTTCTGAAATTAAAAAGTTCTTCTACTGGCACAGCCCTCCCCCCCCCCCAGGCGTCCCAGGCATCCCAGCCTTGCGAAGCCAGCATAGGCGCTTCGTCCCTGGTCTTGCTTCTCGAGCGAGGCCTGGTCTACCCCTGTGAAGTTGAATGAAGAATCGTTCTACCAGTCTACTTTCAATGCAATTGCTTGTGTTCTTAAATCGAAGCTCCACTTCCAGAACGGAGCCCCGGTCTACTCCTATTCAAGTGAATGGTATTTTCGGAGCTTAAAGGATTGCAATGGTGATTCTTTAAAAACATGATTAAAAAATGAACTTTGCAGTTATTTATCTGCAAAGTGTTGTGAATGAGTGCGTGTTAGTGTGGTGCTTGGTGCGTACGGAAGCCTAACCTTAAAGTGGATGGCAAATAAAAAATAGAGAAGTATTTTTATTGGAAATGAAAGTATTAAAAAATAATAAAAAGGGTAATTTCAGATCTGGGGTAACACCCTTACCCACTGTTCTCAGCATCCACAGTGGTTGGCAACTATAGGGGAACACTATTTAAAAAGTATGTTTCTGATGGTTGTTCAAAAAGAAGCACACAGGCGCTCCAGTGTCCACAAAATGGGAGTGCATGGAGTCTGGTGTAACCCCTGAGAGCTCAAAAAAAAAAAAAGCAGGCTAACTGCCTTTTTGGATATGGTCTTAGTTAGGGCGGCCAACCGTCCCGCATTCCACGGGGCAATTCCATTTAGGGAGGGGGTAGTTCGACTTACCCTCCGTTCGAAAATCCTCCCGACCTCTCCCGTTGCGTCACGGACGCACCTGTTTCCCCTCTGCCCTGCAGGCAGTTAAAGGGAAACGGAGCCGAAAAGGCTCCAATGAACCGCGCCTGCACAGAGACCCAATCTGGCGTCAGAAATTTATGCAACAGCATAGACTAGTGGCAAGAGAATAGAATGCAGCCAGATTGGGTCTCTGCGCAGGGCAGAGGGGAAACAGGTGCGTCTGTGACGCAACAGGAGAGGTCGGGAGGATTTTCGAACGGAGGGTAAGTCGAACTACCCCCACCCTAAATGGAATTGCCCCGTAGAACGCGGGACGGTTGGCCGCCCTAGTCTTAGTTCTCCATCTGAGGGCCCAAACTGCCACTTTATCAACTCACCACCACCATTTGCTTGCAACCTGAAGATAGCTAAGCTGAGCCTACTTTGGTTGCCTAGCAACTGAGCATGAGTTCTGGAACTGTGTCTGAAACTTCATGTCTCCATCCGCTTTCACTGACTGTGTAGCTGAGGAAGTAGATGCTAAACAGTGAAAGTTCAGACCAAAATAGATCTGTTGGTCTTTAAGGTGTCACTACAATTTCGATTTGATTTTTGTTAAGAATGCTGCATGCATCTTTTCTGCTGTTATTCTCAATGTGGAAGCCAATTTACATGCATAAATTGTTCCTCAGGCAGAAGCAACATGACCTAGTTGGCTATCTATAGCTGATTTGCCTCACAGCTGAGGACAGGAAAACCCGTTCTTCCCATTTACATGACACATCACAAAATATTTCTCTGCAAGGCTTTCTGTTTGCAGCCTTGCAAAGTTACATTTCATGCTACAGAAAGATTAATTATATTTTTAACATCACAGAAGTCAGGAAAGGATGTTGAATCAACTATACATTTATTGTAAGGCTAGAAGCTAACTTGCTGTAGCCCGTTTTGTTACAAAAGAAATAAATTCAGACTTTTTAATATAAAGGGATGTTGGCATCTGTATGTGTGCTTTCTCTCTTCTCCCTCCTTTGCAAATGTATGTAGCCTGTTTCTTTCCAGATGTATGTCAGGTACAAACAGAACAATAAATTTATACATAGAATCTTGTCATTTTCCTCATTTAGCCTTTTCCACGATCTGTCTCCCATACTGCAGAGCCAGGGGAATTTATTACATATCACTCACAAGGGGAGGAGGTGAATTAATGGCAATTGTTTCTGTTTGACCAAGACTGACTTTTGTTGCCTTTGAACTGTGTCTGAAAACCAATACCTTTCTTCTTTATTTGCCCCTGAGGACTGTCATTTGGTCTGCTTTCAGGTGTTTTAATGAGAAACAAGCCTTTGTCGACAGAATTTAAGGGCCATGATTAAGTGGCTGGTTGACTAGCAGCTCTGTGCCTAGCGGAGAAACCAAAGGCTAACGATTGTGAAATAAAAGCAATCTTCAGTCCAGCATTATTGTTCCCCAAAGCTCCAGAATAAAATCTAGTGAACTCAGATATGGTCATCTACCCACTCTGCACAATGCTTTTGGATTTGTAGCTGCAAATGCAATTTTTGTACAAGGCCTCCAGGTCTCAGAGCACTGGCTTGTATCCCTGAAAATGACCATGTATTTCTGGTTCTCCAGACAGGGAGACAAATCTCAAGGCAAGTGGTTCTGGAGGAAGATAAAGATTTATTTTGGTCTATGAGGTGGCGTTAAATCAATTGTGCCCAAACTAAGGCCCGGGGGCCGGGTGAGGCCCCCGACACCAATTCATCTGACCCGCAAAGCCCTCGTCGCTCCTGGAAGCGGAAGTAAAACGCGCTGTATGGACGCATTTTACTTCTGCTTCCAGGAGCAATGAGGGCTTTGCAGGCTGGATGAATTGGCATCGGGGGCCACACCCGGCCCCTGGGCCTTAGTGACTGGCTCCCTGAACCACAAGATCGGCCCACAGCCAAAAGATTTTGGGCACCCTGTGTTAAAGCCTTGGAAATCCATCCCTATCTATTCTGAAATTTCCTCAAGATTTTCTGGGTAATTGCAAATATATTTGTATATTTTTGCACAACCGTGGGGTACCAAAATAAGCAGAAGTGAGGAGAATGGACTAGGGCAGTAGTGGCGAACCTTGGCACTCCAGCTGTTTTTGGACTTCAATTACCAAAAGCCCAAATCAGTACACCTTCTGAGCAGGGCTTCTGGGAATTGAAGTCCAAGAACAGCTGGAGTGGCAAGGTTTGCTACCACAGGACTAGGAAGAGACCCTGTGCTTGTATACACCTGAGACACTTGGGCTATTTGGAGCAAGGCAGGGAGTAGAGGATCTTGAGGCTCCTTCCTGAATCTGCTCTCTGGGAGGCAGTTTTGTTTCTCCATCACTTGCCTGCCCCGCTTCTGTGACATCATAAAGGCCTGACTTCTCTGCCTAGATTTTAGTCCTGGAACCACAGAGCATGAAATGCTGTTGATTGGGTAACACTAATTGACACTTTTGCCAGAATGGCAACTGTCCAGAATTTTTCCACTGAAAATGTCCACTACTGTTTTGGACTTCAGCTCCCAGAATCCCTGGAGGTCATGCTACGGTGTGGCAATGGAGATGATCTTTTGGTGGCTTGGAGGGAAAAGACCTTTATGGTGTTTGGCAGGGATGGAACGATGCTTAAATGACCTTATCCACAAATGCCTATGGCAAGGGTTCTCAACCTTTTTAAGCCATGGGCTGGTCACGTTCCCTCAGACAGTTGAGCAGACCAGACTAGTTGTTTCCCTCACTGTAAATGCTGCCATAAAACGTGTCCATAGCTATTGCAAACACATTTATGACAGCCACAGGTGCATTTACAGCTGTTGTAAATGCATCTGCTTCCGCCGCCACTGGTTGTGGCAGCACGAGCTGGATGATTTGGCACCACAGGCCAGGTCCAGCCTGCAGACCATAAATTGAGAACCCCTGGCCTATGGAAATGTAATTTAACAGGTTTGCCATACAACATGGGTAGTTCTTTCTTGGGAGGAGGTTCTTAAACTGGCTAGCAGCTATAGAAACAATCCCTTTCTGTTAGCTGCTTGCCTAAATATGATTAGATAGGCCTACCAGACTGTGATTTTTTTAAAACTATAACCTCAGCCAATGGGAATATTGACTGAAGGGTTTTGATAGCCTAAACATAGATTTTCTATACTGTGGGACACCATTATTACAGATTCTAATGACATCTTGATGACACATTCAAGTTTCTTTAACTAGATAGTTGAAGCTGACAGAATAATGGAAGATCATGGTTAGAGTTGAGAAATACCTATGAGCCATTTACACTGGTCTCACTGGCCAAAACCCTAACACATAAATTATGCTGGCATAAAGGTGATGATTGTTGCAGGTTTTATAACCTCACATACCTCACTTGCTTCATCTTCTATGGAGAGCCCTTCAAATTTCTGAATATGTCTGTCATGCCACCCTCTCAGTTTTTTTGCAGGCTAAACACAATCACAATTCTTCTCTATGGGCCTCATTTTCAGGCCCGTCAACCATCTTGTTCACCTTCCTCTGGACATATTCTAACATGTATATGCAGTGATTAAGCTGCAGTACTGCAGCCAAGACTGCTAATAATCTGAGTTGGATCCTAATGGGCCCAAGGTTAATTCAAACTTCCATTCTTCTGAGGCTGGTAAAATGTGTACCCTGCTTGTTAGAGACAAAATGCTAATTACCTTGTGAACTGCCCAGAGAGAAATCTAAGTGGGGCAGTATGTAAGTGTGATTGCTATTGCTATAAGTCACCAACTTGATGACACATAACACACCCTATTATTGTATAGTCTTATAGTGCAATAGCATATACAACAGTGTGGAAGGGTAGGAGAACTTCTAGCCTTCTAAACTACTACCCCCAAAATCCCTCAAAATTGACAAGGCTGTCTGGAATTTGTGAGGATTTATATTCGTAAAATCTGGGGCCACATACTGATGATATATCCCTAGGTAGTAGAGGACTTGCAAGCTCTTTCAAAAAAAAAAAAACTTAACAATTCCTTTGGCTCTACACCCCTTACCAATGGGTTTTAACACACATTTTATTTATTAAATTTATACCTCACCTGACTTCTGCATGTTGCCAATGTGCAATAAGATTTCAAGTCACTAACAATAAAAATAGCAAAATAGATATAATTTTACAAATAAAACAGATGCATTTAAAAAATTAAGAGGGGAAGAAACACTCACCCAGATTAAAAGACTCAAGCTGTGACCTGAAGCCACAATTATTTTCTTTAAGCCCTATCTAGTCTAAATAAAGATTTACAATCTGGCATTTCTTTCTTCCACACAAAGTCATAGTGTTTTAAGGACAAGAACACTGTATATTCCTTATTCAACTGAATGGAACTTGTATCGGTTTTTTCATTATGTTGATCCAGAGTTCACCTACCACGCTATGAAGAAGGGCTTAGATTTCACAGATTCTCCTTGAATGTGGATAATAGGGATTTATGGCTCTCAAAGGATTATGTTCATTTGAAACCTAGAGAACAGTTTCAAAAGGTGTTCACAAAGCTAATTCCTTTGTCTAGCTATAAATAAGCTAGATATCCTGGAAAGTTTTGGATGTTTTCTAAATTTTGCAGGGATTTTTGTGTATACACACCTCTTAGTTCTTTTTTAGTCATTTTCCAGCTGTGCACCCTATTGAGTAAACAGATGCAGATTTAAAAAAAACATTACTATTACAAATCTACAGAGCAATGCTTGGGAAGATGTAAGAATTCTGCCATATGGCATTTTGTATGCACATTTTAAGGCTCAATTTTATACTAATTTAACACGGAACAGCTACATGGGAGTAAGTAATGAGCAGTCACAGTGATAACATGAACAATCACATTTAAATGAGGAAAATGGGGAAATAACAGTCAAGAGGGGGTATGGAAAATTATTGTCCTACAAAATAAAGAAGATTCACTGACCTAGACCATGTGAAGTACAGACATCTTCCTATCAAAATATGTCAATGTCTTTCTTAATTCAGCCTTGTTGTGCTGGCAGGTAAGGAAAGCCTTTTATTTATCAAAACTCAGGAAAGTTTTTGGATTTCAAATTAAGCCAACATTTATTGAATACATACTTTCTTCATCCTGGTGTAGTTAACTATTCCAGCACCAACCTTGCCATTAGGTAGTGAGGCAACCACCTAGGTCAGGGTTCCTCAAACTTGGCTCTCCAGGTGTTCTTGGACTGCAGTTCCCAGAAGCCCGGGTCAGCACACCTGCTAATCAAGGCTTCTGGGAATTAAAGTCCAAGAACATCTGGAGAGCCAAGTTTGAAGAACCCTGACCTAGGTGGTCAATACTGTACAGTAGTGGGCAATTGGATCTAGTTCTCCCCTCCAGAGATGCTGCATGGATCTTGTGACGTGTCCCCTAAGCTACTTGGTGGTCCATTGAGGTGATGGGGGAATGCTAACCCAATGCCAGTGCAGAACTAAAATTCAGCTGCTAGTCCAAATAGCTCTTAAATATGGAGGGAACAGGGCACCATGCCTTTGCCTGTTTATGTTTCTAAGTCAAACCAGAAAGCCGGTAAGCTTTTTAACTGAAGGTGACATTAATTGGTTCAAAGATGCTTCATCCCTCCAACAATGAAAGAGACCATTTTTCCTTCCAATGATTAATCATCCAACAAAAAAGCCATGTAACTAAAAGCTCTGCTTTTAATTGTAATGGTCCCCCTTTGTACTTTGACCTTCAGTATCTTATGGAACAGCAGCTTTGGAAGGCAGCTTTCCCCCTTTCTATGGTTTCTCCATTGAAAAATCACTGTAAGCTGGTTTCCTGCCTTGTAAAGAAGAAGACATAATCTTTTCCCTCCTATATGTCAAACAGAAGGGAAGGGGTTAGCAAACAAACAACAGAGGAAGGAAGTTTATGTGCTTCTTTATCACATGCAATCCATCCCCCCCCAGCCATGTAACTTTGAGTCATATCCTGTTTTGATCCTTTGTCTCGTCTAAGAATTTTAATTCTCAAGATTTCTTTGAGAAGAAGATATGGAAATTATAATTTGAAAGGTAAATTCTATGTACTATGGACATCAGAGTGAGCCAGCATGGGTGCAATGGATGGAGTGTGAAGCAGGAGACTCAGGTATAAATCCTCACTCTGTTGTATCTGAATCTGAATCTTGGCAATCCTCATGGCGATCAGCCATGAAGACTGTCCTCAGAATATAATGCAGTGGCCTTTCATCTGACTTCTGCATCGCAGAATGACACCTTGAACCACTGATGCAGTTCTGCGAGTCACTTTCTAGTCCTGAACCCTTTTGGCAAGCAAAGTCCTCTTCGGCCCAAGGCCAGTATTGATGAAGCTGCTGCCCTCCATCAAGATGGATTCAAGAGGGATTTAATCCACTTGGGGACCATCATCCTTCCCTGTGGACCTAGGCACCCAAGCTGTTAGTCTTCAGGGTTGTCAGTTTAGTTAACTGCTGCCTGACACTCGGCATTGAGTCCCTGGCAGTATGGTCTACTCTGTTGCCATAGCAGGGTATCCTGTGTCAGGGATTCCCCAGCGATATGTGTGCCTCGATAGCAGAGTAGCACTTTTAAGCTGTTACGCAGCAAAAGCTTTTAGTGCAATGACACACACACATATGCCTTCAGTGAAAGGTGTGCTTTACATAACAGTGAGGGGAAGACAGACATACACAGGTCTATATACAACAGTCTCTCTCTCTCTCCAAGCCCCACAGTTGGTACACAGTTTGGATTCCTCTGTTGGCTCCAATCCCAAGAGCATGCACAGAGTCCTGGTAATCTTCAGCAGTTCTTCCTTCTCAGTTGAAGGAAACTCTCATCAACAGCACGACCTCATTCAGCAGTCTCTCTCTGTAGTCTCTCCTTAGCTCAGTCCTTCTCTTCAGTATAACAGCCTCCTCAGTATGATGACCTCCTCCCATAGACCCTTCCCAAAGGGCCACAGCTATACCCTGGTGTTGCTGGGCAGATTCTCTAATCAGCCACAGCTGGGCTGTTTCAGGAGCACGTGGATGAGACATGCACAGCCGGGCAATCAGTTTGAGGCTCTATTATGAACACCTGTGTTCAAAACACTTGCAGGGCCTTAAAGTTGTACTATTCCACTGGGCAGCAATCTTTGTACAATACCCCACAAAAGAAAAATGTCCTATCATCCTGGCCAGACATTCACATACCTAGAAAATCTTATTACGATCACCTTATGTTGGAAACAATTTAATGGTGCATAACAACAACAAATGGACATCAGGCACTTAGATAATGAGGCATACTATTTTACATAGCTAAATAGGACTGTCTGTCCTAGTGAATATTTCTTTGGCAGAGATTTCATGTATCAGTATACAGGGGTACTTCAGTAAATATATGCTGAAATAATGGGACATCATCATGTAATTACAAAAAGCAAGAAAGCAACTTCAGAACTTTGGAGATGACTATAGTACAAATGCTTAATATACTACATGCACCAGCCTTCCAGTTACAATAAAAATCATCATTTTATCCAAACTTGCTACTCCAGAGGTAATAGCTAATGACATCCATGGAAAATCCTAAAGTTGCTGAGTCTGGACAAGAAAGTAGCTTATATAATGAACTGTTCCATTAAAGCACATTTTCTTCTTTCTAGTTTTTAAATTCACAGAAATCATGTATATAAAATCATCACTAATTCATTTTAATTAATATTTCCAATACAAGATAAACAATGGATCATTAAAACAGTAGAGCATTAATGCTAATTATATTTCTCATGATGTGCACATTTCATTATTTATTGGAAAGTAGGACTGTTAATAAGTCCTCCTACTCACTTGGAGACTTATTCAATGTGTTAGATTGGATTTAGTCTGGAATGACCCACAGGGTAATCTACATCAATTCAGAAATTCCAATTGCCAATCCTCCAATTTACTTTGGAAGACCAAAGTGGCTATAAAGTTTTCACTGATACAGGAGAAATTAGGAGATGCCATTGAATGTAAAGAAGAGAATGAACCAGACAAATTTCAGACAGATAGTTTGAGTTGGGATGTACAGTAATACCTCGGATAACGCTAAGACTTGGTTCTACAAGTCTTGGTGTTATCCGATTTTTAGTGTTATCCGATGCATGTTAAAATCCTATGGGATGGATCGGATAACGTTAAAGCTCCATAGAGATACATTGTAACCGCACAGGCTTTAGCGGTTATTATCCGATCCATCCCATAGGACCTTAACGTTATTCGATCCAATTCTCCTCCCCAGATTACTTAATGTTATGCGATTTTAGCGTTATCGGAGGTAAACGTTATCCGAGGTATTACTGTACTGTATACAGTTGTACCTCGCATAAAGAGCATAATGTGTTCCACAGGATTGCTCTTTAAGCGAGTTTGCTCTTTAAGTGAAACACCATTGTAAATGACCAATTGTGACTTCTGGTGGGGGGATTGTGAACCCCGATTTATTTGTTAAGCGAATTTTTGGTTGGTTTTATTTGTTAAGCGAAGGGAACATTCAGAGAAAATTCTGCTCTTTAAACGAGTTACTCTTTAAGCGAGGCCCTCTGTATGTGAGGTTTGACTGTACTGGAATTTGGTTATTCCCTTTCAGTCAGGAGAGTGTGAGGTACTGTACCAAACAATACTTGCACAAAGAAAAGCTGAAGAAGAGTAGCAAAAACTCTGAGCACTATCCAGGCCCTTTTCACAATATTTAGAACTTTATACAGCAAAGTCACTCTAGAAGCATCTCATGTTAAAATGGGACTTCAACATTTGACATAAGAAAAGTGTAAAAATGAAGTCTAGCTGCAAGGAAAGATTCTCTTTGTTGCTGCTACATACTGCAGGGATTTGTAGATGAAAGAAAGGCAGCCTAAGTAAGGGAGGGAAGTACAACAGAACAAATTTGATGAGGAGGCATGGCTTACCTCAGATAGTGGGAAAAGAGAATTCTTCCAGGTCCTAAAAGATCCCTTCCGTTGATACCCAGTGTTAAAAATACAATCATGCCAGATTACTGTTGTTTTCAACCGTTTCAGGAATGTGTATACCAGATAACTTTAAAGCTTGACTTTCTTTGAAAAATGAAAGGCAACGTTTCAAAGAAATTGTACTCAGTTCTCAAACCTGCCCAATCTTCTGCTTTTGCCTTCTCAGTGTATTGGCAGCATCTTTCTAGAGCCCATAAAAAATCCACTAGTTTACGTTTGAAGAACTGGGCCAAATAAGACCCAGTTGTTTTTGTTGTTGTTTTTCAGAAAATAGACAGGAATAAAAGTTGAACTGTTGCTCTGAAAGACAGCATAGAGGGCATAGACCAGGGGTGCCCAAACAGATTCATGTGGTTCAGGGAGCCAGTCACTAAGGCCCGGGGAACAAGTGCGCCCCCGATGCCAATTCATCCAGCCTGCGAAACCCTCGTCGCTCCTGGAAGCGGAAGTAAAATGTGCCTGTACGGGCACATTTTATTTCTGCTTCCAGGAGCGACGAGGTCTCCACGGGCTGGATGAATTGGCATCGGTGGCTGCACCTGTCCCCCAGGCCTTAGTTTGGACACCACTATCATAGACAGACAGCAATGCTCAGCAGAAGTGGGCAGGCAAAGACAGGCAGTCAAATCTAAGATATCTTTTTTCCATGGTCCACTTGCTAACAATTGGTCCACTTGGAAACAATTGTGGAGACAAAAGTAAGACATCTCAGAGAGTAAACAAAAGAAAACAAAACAAAAACCTTGTAGCATTTTAAAGGCTAACTGCTGTTTTTTTTTTTAATGTTAGCTTTCATGGATCAAGTTCGGATCCACAAAAGCTAACATTAAAAAACAGCAGTTAGTCTTTAAAGTGCTACAAGGTTTTTGTTTTCGCTCTGTGATATGCTTGAAACACAAACCAACACAGCTACAATTCCAAAAAATTCAAAGGTAAGACCAGTGGTCTTAAATGAACCTGACTGGGCTCCATTCAGACACCCAAGAATATCATTCATTCCATATAGTTTCAGCCCGCTTTGCCAATAGTAAAATCAAACAGAGCAGTAACATGGCTCTAGGTTTCCATTAGACTGAGACAGAATTAAGAAGAGTTACTTTTCTGAGCTACAATTTTTAGAATCCCCCTTCTTCCCAAAAAGCAACAGACCCACTAAGTATGTGGAGTAGAGGGTCATGTGAGCTGTAGTCTGAAAAACTAACTTTTTAAGGTAATGTGCCTAGGATAACAATAGTAACATTGAGTTGTAAATTGTCAAATTCGAAAATCTGCTTATGATGAAGATGAAAGTACTGTAGGTTGATGCCTACTCCTTTTTTAAAAATCATTTTTATTAAATTTTCAAACAAAATACAAGCCAAAGAAAAACGTACATTACAACAAATACAACATTTCAAAGAAAAAAAGGAAATAAAGAATAAAAATAAAATAACACTTGTTGGAAGTATTTTTCACATTAAAATTCAACACATAGCATTTCTATATTCTCTTTGTATTTCTACAAGTTTTTAATATCCTCATTCTATTACAAATCACCACTGTGCTATATACAATGTCCAGGAGGTTGTAACAAGTTACATAAATTTTCATACCTTCCAAAAACTCTTTTGATCGGATACAGGAATAATATCTTTATTTCTAACAATTGAATGTTCTACAAATTGCTGCCAGATTTTCCAAAATCTATTTTCATTGACTATACCTTTTGCAGGAGTTCTCAGCCTTTTAAAGCCGGGGGCTGGGTCACGCTTCCTCAGACAGCTTTGGGGGCCGGATGACCATTTTGTCCTTCCTCCACCACATGGCACTTTCTGGTGTCGTGGGGGCAGTAAAGGCAATGAAATGGCACCACAGGCCACATCCGGCCCATGGGTCACATCTGGCCCATGGACCACAGGTTGAGAATCACTGCTCTATTGGGAACTATGGAGCAACAACTACCAGAAAGGATCCTTTAAAAATGAATTCAAATGGTGGTTTATAATAAAAGGATGAGTTATATAATTGATAGATTTAGAAGGAGAAGTTGGAAATACTATATATAATGGGAATTCAGTTTGAAAGATATTTTTACTGTGAGTACAATCTTATTCTTCATTGTATCATGTATGTTTATGTATGTTTATGTTTAATTTTGCATGTTTGTAGTTTTGTAGATGTATTTTGTTTAAAATTTAATAAAAAAATGAATTCAATAATATTTGGTCACAAAAAATGCAAAGGATGCAAAAGGGAAGTGATACTTTTATTTGGACCACTAAAACAAACAAAATGTTGCAAGCTTTCAAAATCAAAAGATCGCTTCATCAAGCAGACATAAATTATTAATGCAAGTTCATAGCACAGTCTTATTGTGCCAGGCGCTCTTCATAGGGATGCATGCTGGACAAACAGCAAAAAAATAAAATAAAATAATGTCATGGTGTTTTAATGCCCACCCCCATTTATTTGGAAAAGTCTGTGCCAGACAGTCAAGTTCTTCCCTAACAAGAGAAAATAATCCAGAGAAAGGAGATCATTGGCAAGACCTAATTACATTCGAGTTATCCACCTCCTTCAACAAAGCCAGGAATATACTGTATTTGGTGATCCAGCTGGAACACAAAATATTAATATGCTGCTTTTATAATTATGTGCTACCTAAATAAATCTTGCTGGCAGGACCATGAAGGTGCTTTGCAATAAAGAGGCCAATTATCTATGCTTGTGTAAATGTCCTTCTGTGTAAATATTATTTTTCTTGCTATTTCTTTGGAGACATAATTTCTGCAAATGAGATCTGCAAATGCAGAGTAGCAGATGGGTATCAAACTTAGTGAGGCAGGTATTTGAATTACTGCTTGTGTGCATGGCTCCAAGACAGTAAAAGAACGAGGACATACAGTTCAATCAATTCTCTGTTGCAACCAAAGCAGATTTTAATTGCTGTCTTTGGTGGTTTGACTGCTTGGAGAGGGAGCAGGATCAGTGGTTCTCAACCACTGGAAGTATAACTAGGACAGCATGACCAGGGCTTGAACCCAAGGTGCTGAAGTTTAGATGGCACATGCTTGGATTGTAATTACAATTCTTAAAATAGAGAAACAGACACCCTGTTTAACTGTTCCAGCTGCACAGAATGTAGACTATAAAGCTATCTTTCAATTTCCAAACCTGAGGAAGAAAAACTATATTGGACCCAATAAATATATTGTACGAATGCTTTCCAAAAGATGGCCTTTTGAAATTAAAAGAAAAAGGGAGAGCTAGGAGTTAGCAAAGATCGTCATTGGACAGCAAGGTTAAAATCATCCATACTGAGAAAGCCAGGGAAGAAAGAGGGGGTGGGTGGGGAATCAACTCATTTAAAACAAGGGTTTGAAAGAGAGCCTTATAGATACAATATAGTAAATCCTGAATTCTCATGGAGGCAATCCTACCATGCATATATAATGAAGATACAGAACTGACCAGAAAAGGGAAGCCTCACAATATTGAGGAAGAAGACACATCCTTATCTATTTCAATGAACAGTTTGAGGAAGACTCATCAAGGACACTTTGTCCAGACTTGTCAGAGATCTCCAGGTTTCCTTTAATGGCTTTCTTTGACCTAAAAACAGGAGTGGCCAAACTTTTCATGCCGCAGGCCTGACCATCCTCCCGGACAGCTGAGTGGGCCAGTCACGTGGTTCCTCCTGCCATAAAATGCTGCTGTAAAACTTGTCCTCAGCTGTCATAAACACATTTACAACAGTCATGACAGTGTTTACGACAGGCACAGGCACATTTATGCATGTGTGGCTGTGTTTTATGGCTGTCATAAACACATCTGCTTCTGGTAGCAGCGAGGGCATCAGCGGGCCACATGAAATGGTGCCATGGCCCGGCCTGGCCCATGAGCCGTAGTTAGGCCACCCCTACCTAAAAGGCTCATGAGAAAAGGGGACCCACAAGATGGAATCAAACTGTGGCTTTCTGGCAACAGAATACTTTGTATATCAACCCCTGTTCATATTTAATTTTATTGTTAGGATTCATATTCTCACTTTACAGATTTTTCTATTTTTAACATGTTGTTAAGTTTAAATTAATTATTTAAAAAACAGACAGAATACAAGTGTGAAACTTCATATTTTACACGGATTAGTACAATTTGCTTTCTGTTGAGCACTGTTAAGGAGATACAATAGAAATGTTTTTAAAACCACAGGCGTATTTGGAAGCTGATCTTTTCTTTTTATTCCTTTTCTTCCACTGTTCAGTTCTCCTAGTTCTTTTTTTTATTTTTGTATTAGTAACTATGGAAACAGGAATGTCATAGTAAAGGACAGAACCTGACAATGTAGACGATACAGTAATTTGGAGGAAATTGCTCCGATCCCTGAGAGCAAAACCAGATGTGACACAAGAGATCTGTGATTGGATCTTCTAGTTTTAAAAAAAGCTTTATGCAGCTTAGCGAGGCCCCAGCTACATTCTTATTTTCTTACATGTAATTCCAATTACAGTTAAGGATCTTAGATTCTATGGGTGCAAAACGTTTTGGAGCACCTATTAGTTAGAGTAGCCAATTCAGACACTTAGATTAGGCCAGGTTAGGGAATTTTCGTTTTCCTATAAACGCTCCAAATCTGTGATGTATTTACATTTCGGCTATAGTTGTGATGAGAGACAAAGAAGGTAGGGTTCAAATTTGGTAGAGGGTATACATTACAGATAACTTATAATTAGAACTAATATCATATCCATAGTCAAGAAGTAAGACTTGAGGCAGTCTTTTGCAATTGAGAAACAAGACTTAGGACAAAGAACTTATTTACAGCCCAAAGACTAATAACAAAACAAAGCAAAGGAATTTTCATATTACTGTATTAGGATACTGCTGAAACAATCATACATAATTGGCACTTAAAGAATTACTGTACCTAGTGGCAGATTATAATGTGGAAACAGACCTATAAGTGCTTCTTATCTTTGGTCAGTATCCAAGAAAAGGGGGGAAATTACATTTTGCATCTACAGGGTGGCCTGTAAGTCCCTATTGAATCTTTCTCTAAATTTGCCACTTATTGTATCCAGGGCGTTACCAGTATTCTTGTGTTCATGTATGCACATACTTGTCACAATATGCTCTTCAAGTGTAAATGGGCTTAAATCAGCTTTATTTCTCTGGAAAAAAGGGGGAAATTATAATACATCTGGATGGGTAGGGACTTACGGGCCACCCTGTAGGCATCCCAGCTTGTACAAGGTTTAATTTAGTAAATAAAAACCAGCAAATAATGTTGTGGCATCTTAAGGAGTAATAAGTCCACAAAATACCTGCCAAATAAAAGATATTCCTTTTTAAGATACCACAAGATTCTGTCACTTGCTCCATAAACTTCATCGCTTGGAAGAAAGTGTAGGATAGAGGAAATAACACTAATTACTTGGACCAAAGTGTGACAGAGAAGGTGCTATGAGGAAATGGGGTGTGGCTTGACATATGGAAATCTGGAGGTATCTAGCGAGCTGGTCATGTAGTTCAGGGGGCCAGTCACTATGGCATGGGGGCCAGATACTCCTGGAAGTGGAAGTAAAATGCACCTGTATGGTATTTTGGATGAATTGGCATCGGGGGCTGGATCCAGCCCACGGGGGCCATAGTTTCAGCAAGAAAAACCTTCTTTGACTAACATCCTTGAAGTTCCCTGGAACTAATATCTATTAGATAGATATCTAGTCACCCACTGGAACAATCACATTACTATCCCACAGAGATGAGACACAGGTTGTTTGCTCTGGGTTTTGTGGAGTGCAGCTCTCATAATCTCACATATAGCTGGCAAATGTAGAATTTTATGAGCTGCAATTCTGGAACTACTTTTCAGAGAGGCAGATGGTGTAGTATTTCAGCGTGGATAAAATAATAATAATAAAAAACCCTTGTGACACTTTTAAGATTTAGGGAATTATTTTACTTTGAGTGGGATTGCCATGTTTCAGTTCTCCAAATCTGGGCAGCTTAGTTTGCATATGTTACAACCTATTATTAGAAATCTCATCTGCATATTTGTACAAATCATGCAAATTAAGACACATTGTCAAAATTATGCAAAGTAAGCACATCATCTGTCATGTTGTCTTTCTACTAACATGTTTCAGCCTTGGCATCATTTTATAATAACCACTGATCAGACAGAGCCCCAATAGTGTAATGGTAAGTGTTGGGCTTGTAACAGGCCCATGTTCAAATCCCAGTTTAGCCATAAAGTTTACTTGTTGCCCTTGGGTCACACAGTATTCCTCGGTCAAATCTATTTTACAGGGTTGCTTTTGAAATAAAATGGGGATTTCTGATGATAGTTTTATGAGATAGTTGTTGGTTTTTGGTCACTATTTATTCTTCTTGAGGTGTCGTATCCATTCCAGATACTGTATTGGCAATCATCATGGTGACAGTCTTCCTGTTCTTA
Source organism: Furcifer pardalis (assembly GCA_030440675.1). NCBI lineage: Eukaryota > Metazoa > Chordata > Lepidosauria > Squamata > Chamaeleonidae > Furcifer > Furcifer pardalis. The sequence continues at coordinate 77,631,954 of CP126896.1, forward strand.
ATTCCTCGGAACAGTTCTTCTGAGGACATGCCACAACAGTCTCTCAGGTTCTTCAGCCATGAAGTTCATCTACATCCAGAGCCTCTCTTCCCAGGGATCTTTTCTTGCAGAGCGAGTTGGAGTATTCTATACTTTACGTTGTTCCTCATGGTATGGCCATATTTATTAGCAACAAAATACAGATCTATGAGAATACAAAAGGAATGCTAAAGAACAGTACAGTACTCTGATTTGCAGGGGGAAATGTGAGAGGAAATGTTAGCAGATTGCTCAAATTATGAGGAAACAAGCACACGATTTCCTTCAGAGATTTAGACAGAATATTTTATCATACTGAGATGATATTCTACTATGACTTTCTTTGTTATATTTCACACAGACACTCACAGAGCATGCCACCTGCTTCCTAAACCCCCATGACAATTAGCTGTGGTTTTGTTTCACTGCAATGTTATATTGAGAATGAGATTCATAACAGAATTTGAATACATTTAAATATATACACGACTACACTGTCTGGCATCCCTCATCCAGAGCAGTGACTGACCTAATTGGCTGGGAGTTTCTGGGAGCTGTAGTTCAAGAAAGTAACTGGCAATCTGTGTTTCAGAATGAGTATAGAAATATCAATTTCCTCTTCATAGTTACTGAGGTGTAAGACAACAACAACAAAAATATCTAAGCACTCCTGCCAACCTAGCAGTTCGAAAGCAAGAAATTGCAAGTTGATAAATAGGTACCACTTTGGTGGGAAAGGTAACAGCATTCTATACGCTCTGGCATCTAGTCATGCCTGCCACATAACCAGTGGTGGGCTGCCAAAAAATTTACTGCCACACTGTGGGCAGAGCTGATGTTGTGGCTGGAGCCGATGTCATGACATCATGATGTCATGACATCATGGGCAGAGCCAAAGTAAAAAAATAATAAAATAAAATAAAATAAAGACTCAGTAAACATAAAAATAACATAAACACGCACTACATAAAATACCCCCCATCTGAAACACAAAGAAAACAAACCCTAGTTCCTTACCTTTGCTGGGGTTGAGCCGTCGGGGACTCGGGGAGCAGCAGGCAGTGCAGCCAGGCCCCGACTGCCCCGGCCCAGCGGAGCTGCTGTGGGAGCAGTGTTGGCAGTTGGCGGTGGGCCACCGCTGCTCCAAGGACGCCACTGCATCCTTTCTGGGCAGCCGAAAATGGCTGCTCAGAAGTGTGCATGCGTCAAAATACCATTTGACACATGCACACTTCTATTTTTCAGTGTGCATGCGTCAAACTGAGTTTTTATGCATGTGCACTTCCGAACAGCCATTTTGGGCTGCCCAGAAAAGAAATCCGGAGGGTGGCTGGAGAGGAGACCAAACCGGTTGCCCGGGGGTTTACTATCCCTCCTGCGAACCCCTCCAGATTTCTGCTACCGGTTCAGCCAAACCAGTCCGAACCGGCAGCAGCCCACCACTGGACATGACCACAGAAATATCTGCAGACACAGACAATCCTGATATAAACAAAGATGAACACCACCCACTAGAGTTGGCCACAACTGGTTTTTGAGCAAGGGAGCCTTTTACCTTATTCCTGAACTCATCCATATCCTCTAATTCTTTTCTGCATATTCTTTTAGCTTTTAAAATGTGTAAGCTGTGCTTTGCCATCTCCAAGGATCCCAGCACAGCACACAAACCATTTTATGTGAACAGATGCAATATAAAAATACAGAAATACAGACATATTCAGGGTCCAGAGTTTCTTACTATGCAAAAGAAAATAAAACTGCTTAGTCTGAAATTTCTTTGTGAACAATATTGATTCTTCATTGACTTTGTTTCTCACTGTATTTCACAAATGCTGAGCAACATTAATCATTAAGAACAGCAACTGCAAATTGATGAAAAAGTCTATTAATTTGAGGGTGTGACATTTAAAAGCCATCTTGCACATTCTTTGGGGAAACTCTCCCTTTCCATCAGTTCTGGCAGCTTCCAATTACAGTGGAACCTCGGTTAATAAACAGCTCGATTAACATAAAAATTGTATAACAAAAGGAAATTGCTCGGTTTACAGAATTTTTTTTTTTTTTGGAATGAATTAACTGATTTTCAATGCATTCCTATGGGAAACTGAATTTTGGTTAAAGCATTTTAGCTTCAATTCATTCCTATGGAAAATTTGGGTAAAGTAATTTTCGCTGTAAGAAAATTACGTTAACTGTGTTTTGCAGGGATTGTGCTTTGTATCTTTTAAGTTCCCACTTTTTATTTTTCAGAGGGTGCTCTCATCACTTTATTACAACTCTGGTATAGAGAGAAAGAAGAGCAATCAGCAAGAAGAGTAATTAACTCTTGCATATTTTATAAGAAAATGCCAAATGTGAGTTTTCATTTTTACATCACTCAGTTACACCACTAACACAAATCAGGCCAAAGGGAATGTACTATTTACAGAAGATATGAATAACTTTCACATGGCCAGGACCTTTGCTTGCTAAAAGCTCAACAGAACCACAGGGTGCTAGTGGTCTGTTGCCCTACACACACTTGGGCAAGAATTTTGAACACTGAGTTCTCCAAAGTCAAACAGAAGGCACAAGAGAGGAAGGTCCCTGAACCACCATCCTTAGCTAGGGCAAGTGGCACTACTGGGAATGCTGGCAAATGAACAGCAAGTGCTCTGACTAGCACCTCAGGTGGTTTGGCCTTTTGCCCATGCTATTGGCAGGAACTGCAGAATGAATTCACCAAAGGATGCCTTTATTTTGGAAGTTTCATGTTTGGCAAAGGGGGGGGAGGAGGAGGAGAAGGAGGAGGAGGAGGAGGAGGAGGAGGAGGAGGAGGAGGAGGAGGAGGAGGAGGAGGAGGAGGAGGAGGAGGAGAAGAAGAAGAAGAAGAAGAAGAAGAAGAATCATGTTGTGAAAGACTTGTTGGATTTGGGGGACTCAGGGGCAGGGTGAATTAATCACCAAACATTCTAGGGCCATGATGGTGAACCTTGGCACTCCAGATGTTCTTGGACTTCAATTCCCAGAAGCCCAAGCTCCCATGAATCTAGTCCACGCCGCCCTCGTCGCTCCTGGAAATGGAAGTAAAATGCACCCGTACGGAGGAAGGGTTAACCCCAGAAGAGCCTTAACCATACAGGCACATTTTACCTCCACTTCCAGGAGTGATGAGGGTGGCGTGGGCAGTGATGGGATGTCCCCGGTTCCAGACGGATCTCTGGAACCGGTAAGACTAATCCCGGAGAGTTCTCCGGGAGGGGAGTCCACTTTTGAGGCGTCCGGTTCTGGACGCCTCACCGAAAGAATTTTTTTTTTTAAATCTGAGCTAAAATGGTTCCAATTGACTGCGCATGCGCAGAAACTCAATTTGACGCATTGCGCATGCGTCAAATTGAGTTTCTGGACATGCGCACTAAATTGGAGCCAAATGGCTCCAATTTAAAAAAAAAAAATCTTCTGAAGCTGGATGGGAGGTTCCCCGTCCATTCATTTATCTCCCCCCTCCCAGCCTCCAGCTCTACAGCCCACTAGGGCCGACTTTACAGAAGAAACTGAATTTCACATTTCAGCAAAAATGCAGCCCTCGGAGAAGGGAAGGGTCAGGGTGGGAACCACCAGCCTCGCAAGGGGGAGACAAGGCCACCCTGCCCCGCAGAAACAGGGAGGACAAACGGGTGGCAGGGCGGGCGAGACGACCTCGTCGCTCTGCCAGAGGCTGAATGGCGGGAGTGGCAGACAAGAGGAGGGTCTCCCCCCCCCAATTCGACACCGACCGGGAAGGCTTCCAGACGGCCGAGCTGCCCCCCACACATACCCCGGCTCTCACCTCGTCCTCCCTCTCGCTGCAGAAACACAAGCAGACTGGCTCCGGCAGCAGCGGCGGCAGCCCTAAGAGAAGGGCACCTCCCCTAGCCGGCTACCTGGCTCCCACAGGCACGTTGGTGCCTGGCCGCGCCGTCTGCCCGCGCCGCGCCGCGCCATCCGCCCGCGCCGCGCCGTCCTAGGGTCTTGGGCCCAACAAACCCCCATGCCCTGGGTAAACCCGGCGGGGCTCGCCACCGCCGCATCCTCTTCTGTCGGGCGCCTGGAGCTTCCTCGGGCCGTTGCCTTTTCGGCCCGGCTCTGGCTGCGGCCACGGAAGGTAAGTGAGGCTTTTATATTTTGGGTGGGTGGGTGGGTGATTTAATTGTGTTTTGGGTGGGTGGTTGTACTTTTATTTAATTTTTATTTTATTTATTTCTTTATTTTATTTCTTTAAGTTAATTACGGGTCTGTGTGCGTGTTTATTATTATTTTTTATTATTTTTTTGGCCTTGCCCACAACGTCATGATGTCATGACGTTGGCTCCGCCCATGACGTCATGACATCATGACATTGGCCACGCCCATGACGTCCGTGACGTCATGGCGTGGTAGTAGAATTTTTGACATCCCATCACTGGGCGTGGGCCAGATGAATTGCAGTAAACCCTTTTGTGCAGATCCATGGGGGCTTGGGTTTCTGGGAATTGAAGTCCAAGAACAAGGTTCGCCAAGGTTTGCCATCACGGTTCTAGGGTGAAGGGTGGTGAGTTTAATAAGCCCTCCTTAGTGTTTGGTCATTATATTGGTCTGTAGTCTGTAGATCTCCCTTGCTTGAAAGCCAGTTGTGTCTGCCTGTAGGGGTCGGTGCTCATCTCTGTTTACAATCAAAGAGCCAGTACTGCCTGCTTCTGCAGATGTTTCTGTTGTCATGAGACAGGCATGACTGGACACTTGAGTACAAAGAACACTGTTACTTTTCCCACAAAAGTGGTACCTATTTATCTACAGTACTGTACAGTACTTGCAATTTTTTTGTTTTTGAACTGCTAGGTTGGCAGAAGCTGGGACAGATGAGAGGCATTCACTCTTGAAACTTTCTTTAGGAAACTCAGGGACCAAGGAGAAAAATTTTGAGGACTGAACATGGCCCACTGGTAACATTTTGTTTGCCCTTAGTTTAAGAGGAGCTTTTTTTTTTAATTGATCCTAATGTCTGTGTAACTGTTTTGAGAGCTCAGTGAATTAAATATCTGGCTGAGGAGGCAGAGGCTGAGAGTTTGATTCTCCACTCTGTTTTCTGGAAGAAGAGTCGCTCTGTGTGTTGTCTTGGCAAACTGCACTCAGGTTGCCCCTTAGAAGAAAGCTATGGTAAATCACTTTCTCAGTACTGTCTACCAAGAAAACTCTGGAAAGGGTCGCCATAACTCAGAATTGACTTGACAGTACACAATTATTATTAGACATATCAGAGAATTAAAAAACCAAAACCAAAACCAAAACATGCTGTAGCACTTTAAAGATTAACTGTTATATTTCAATGTGAGCTTTTGTGGATCAAGTCTATTTCATCAGACATGAGAATGAGACTTCATGGCATCCATTTATACAAATCAATGTGGCTTCATACAATTGGTAATGGCAGATGATCTCTGGTTGTTATTCAGAATAGCTGTGAATGTCTCCTTTTCCACTGCAAACTTGGGAAGATACAAAACAAACACCTGGCATTGAACATATGCTAATGTTTAACTTTTGTGTTGCTGTGTGAGCACATCCTTTGTTCTGTGAGACAGCCTATGTTGTGAAAGAGTATTTTTCAGGACAGTTCATGAAGGTGGTATAATATAACAAAATATACAACATGTATAGCAGCATATAACAATCTGTGTAACAAATTTGGTAATGTCCCAGAAACCCTTGGCTAATATTCAAACCTTTGTTATGGGTGTCCAACAGATGGATGTATTTTATTTCTGTTGTCACCCTCTGGATCCCAGTCTTGTAATTTCTCTGTTCCAGAATTGCACCTTTCAGGAATTTGATAGACTGTCAAGGCAGATTGAAATGGTTTGAGATGGGTTTCTCTGTGTTGCCATTCCAAATGTCTTTTTTATGCCCATTAACCCTTTTAACAATTATTTAATAATCAAAAATTATTATTATTGTTTAATGTCTCTGTGTTCTGTGCCATCAAGTTGGACCTTCTTACAGAAACCCAAACTTCAGGATGATTTTCCCCCAGTGTCACACACACTCTTTCATGAGTTTCCACAGCTGAGCAGCGATTTGAACACAAATGTCCTGAATCTTAGTCCATAATTCTGTCACCAATTATTTGCAATGTGGATTAGCTAATTGTCTTGTTCATGGCAGTCAAAACAATGAAATGCAAACATAATCTTGCCCTGCAAGAGGAGATGAGAAAAAGAACTCACTTCTTATTCCTGGTATGCATATAACAAAAGGGTAATTCTACCCATCTCTGGAAGGTACAGATGTTGCACTCTGTGTGTCCATGTATGTTATTTCTGGCTGAGGTCCAAATGTAGCTGGAAGAGAATTCTGTCTCCCCCTCTCAAGCCAGCAATCAGTCAGCTGTGCATAAACCAGAGGCGTAGCTACCGCTGTATCTGCCGTATCAATTATACGGGGCCCCAGGGCCACGGGGGCCCCCAACGTGCGTAAGCAAAACAAATCTTTACCCTTCCTAAGGGCCCCCAAACAAATTTTTATACGGGGCCCCGCCAAGGCACGCTACTCTTCTGGCATAAACTATTGAAATGCCTCATGTAAGAGGCCAGTCAATGAGTTAAGAATTCCAGAATAAATTGTCCTTCTGGAACAGTGATGGCAAACCTATTAGAGACCAAGTGCCCAAACCCAACAGGCTGCCATCTGTGCTGCAGAGGAGTCGGGCAAGGTCTGTGCTGGGGCGGGGTGGTGGTGGTGAGGAAGTGCTCCCATTGGGCTGCTGGGCAGAGGGATGGGTGTGTCCATAGGCTGCTGGCCATAGGTTCACCACCACTGTTCTGGAAGTTCTAACTTTACAGACTTCCTTTGTCCTTCTGTATGTACCGTATATGCTTGAATATAAGCCAACCTGAATATAAGCTGAGGTACCCAGCTTTTGATCTGAAAACACAGGGAAATAGATGGACCCAGACGGAGCTGCTGGCTTTTAGGAAGGGAGTGAAGACTTGGCTGGCAAGACTGGTGTGAGGTAGTGATGGTTCACTGACCCCTCCCTGCTGACTTATTTAACATCCTATACCCACCCTCCCTCTCCTTTATCTAAAGGAACGAGATGCTGTTTTAAATTGTTTTTAGATTTTTAATTGTATTTTATATGTTTTACTTGATCAGTAACGAACGAACGAACGAACGAACGAACGAACGAACGAACGAACGAACGAACGAACGAACGAACGAACGAACGAACGAACGAACGAACGAACGAACGAACGAACGAACGAACGAACGAACGAACGAACGAACGAACGAACGAACGAACGAACGAACGAACGAACGAACGAACGAACGAACGAACGAAGGAAGGAAGGAAGGGTGGGAAATGCAGTGCAGCAGCTGCTAGTGAGTTTCAATAATCAAAATACATGAAAATATGGTAAAATTAATTAAATTGTTTGCACATCTCAATCTGGTGTGGTCTTGGGACCCTCATGGTCATTGACCTGATTATAAGCCGTGTCCACTTTTTGGTACTAAAACACATGGCTTATACTCAAGTATATACAGTATCTTGCCCCCACGTGGTAGAGGAGGGAACAGAATAAATATTTTTGGTGCAGGACTAGCAGTCAGGTAACCTTCATTTGCAGTGTTGGAGCAGGAAAAAAAATAGCATGGAAGTTAACATGTAGCATTAATGAGATAAGCCTTAGAGTAGGAGCATGGGACCTCTGACTTTCCAGATGCTGTTACATGGAAATTCATACAAGCCCTAGCCAGGAAAGCCAGTGCTAAGTTACTGTGGGGAGGAATTCCAACAACATCCGGAAGGTTACATATTCCTCATCTCTGACGTAAACAATGATGGATTTGTTGAGTATTTTAGTGCAACTCGAGCATGCAATGGGTTATTAATACTTATTTTACCTCTAACCAACAAATAGAAAAGTCTTTTATCTTCCCATCTCGATGGTCACCTGACATGGTTTTTATGTATTCAGCCTTGCTTGTTGTTCAGGTCTCTGTGTCTGCTTTCTACTTCTTCTATTCTCCTTTTTTCTTCTTGCTATTTTGCCTTACAGGCAAAAGCATGTATGTTCAAGATCACCATTTTGTTTAGTAAATGGCAACCTTTATGAAAAAGAACTTTTACAAAGCAAAGCACATGTTTATATATCTGAATCAACTGTAAGTAAAGAATACTTTTGTTATGTTTCTAAAACATCATGTAGAGTATGTTTAATTGCTGGATTAGCGTGGGGAGTATAAGTCGTGGAGAATTTGCAAGTCAAGCTAAAGATAATTGTAAATCTGCACCAATTTATTGCTGCATTAAAAACTTAATAGGATTTTCCTTCTTGTTCTCTATTCACAAATTATAGAAAATGCAGCTAATCTGGTAACGCTCACTTGCATCTCACTGATCTTTAAAATAACATTTACTAAGCAATCAGACATGTTTTAGACATCTGTAGATAAAGGGCCCCACCAAGGAGATCTGTCTCCTGATTATTGATTTACTTATAATTTATTTGAAGCATTATTTAAAATAAGCAAAAGGACTGAAACATAGCACACCCAACAGTGTTTGCAAAACATGGAAAAGACAGTATTTTAAAACAGATTTCTTGGGAAATTCCAACCAGGTAGCCATCTAGACTAGAACTATAGAAGATGCTGTTTCAGGTTTATTTGTTTAATTATCCACAGCAACATTTGTCTCTGTTTCTACTCAATATTATTATACAGTATATTAACTCAAGAGCAAAAAGAAAGGTATGTGTTGGATGGCATCAATTCAGAAGCCTCCTAATCCACTTTGACATGGCATTTTTTTTACTTGTAACTCCAACCCTTGTTTAGCCTGCTCAGTGCCTTTCTGCTTCCTGTTCTTGTGAAATCCTGTACCTGTAAAATGTCTACCTCTTCACCCTTTGTGTGGCATGCCTCTCTCAGGAATGTTTGCCTTGTTCTCAGCTTCCACTCCTTCCATCCCCTGAGTTCATGCATGTCTAGTCAATCATTGAGCAGGTTGGGTTGTCAAGCTATCAAAGTCACTTATCCTGAGCAAAGCGGGTAGTCTGCAGTTTAGTGGATCTGAGGAGACAAAAACATCTCCTGGAGAGTTAAACAAAGGAAGAGCAAATGGGATGGGAATGGATGGCGCTTCCATGAAAGAGGATTCCCAATGTTTCACTTTCTTCTATGTGTGCATGAGAAGTACACATCTGAAATTAGTGAAACCTCCTTCTAAATAAACATGCTTAGGATCAGGCAGTAATACTATATATCCAATTTAATTAAATAGTCTTTACTTTTGAGTAAGCAGGTTAAAGACATTGTAGATTTGAGATCTGTGAGTAGGGTGGCCTACAAATGTGACCAATAAATAAATATTAAAATGGTTAAGGGAATGGGTCCACAAGCTTCTCAGCTGAGGAGCACAGCAGAATGAGAAACACTTTCCCTCAGTGCAAAGCTCTAGAAAAGGGGTTCCCAACCTTTTTATGCCATGGGCTTGACCACGCCCCCGGACAGCTGAGCAGGCTGGGCCACACCCCCAGAAGTGGGAGTAAATGCACCTGCTTCCACATTTATAACAGCTGTGGGCACATTTACGACTGACATAACTGTGTTTACACATGCACGGGCATGTTTTATGGTCATAAATGCACCCTCTTCCACTTCTGGATGTGGCAATGGCAGCAATGGGCCTCATGACAATGGTGCTGTGGACCAGGTCCAGCCTACAAGCCATAGGCTGGGAACTCCTACTCTAGAAGATGTTTACAAAGAAATAAAACAAATTGTCATTTGGGTGTCTTGCAATATAGCTGGTGTATCCTGGAAAGAAAGACAGACAAGCACTGCTAGACTAGAACACGTTTCATTTATTGATACTGGAGACCAATATATGAACCCTTCTCAGTGACCAATCCTCTAATGGTGGAAAGCCCTGAGAAATGGAGTACAGGTACATTTATACATTTGGTTGTATTTGACGTTTAATCCCGGAGGCGCAGACTGGCTCTTGTGCAATGATCAGCAAAAGCAATATGTGCAATTAAGTCTACTGTAAAATAATTGATTCTTCCTGGAGGAAACAAAGAGCTGTGAGTGACTAGGAATGTGGGCTTCCTGGGTAAACACAAGGCTTCTAAGGGAAAAAGAGGATTGTGTACACTTTTCCCCTTTAATACTGCTTTCTGTGCAATGGCCCTCTGAAATTGTATACAGCTCTGCATATTATCAGAGGCAGATCTACCTTTAAAACATTCTGTACAGCGCTTAATGACCTTTATTATTTTATATGCCAGGACTTTCAAGTTAAGTGAGATATTTAAGGGTGTGGCTTTACCATTTCCACTCAAATGAGTTTCTATGGCCAAGTAGGGATTTGAACCCAAGGCCTGGTCCATCCAAGACATTCTCTCGAAATGGGCAAATCATTTTAATTAATGGTGTTAATTAATTAATTAATTAATTAATTAATTAATTGTGTTAATTAATTAATTAATTAATTAATTCTATTCACTATTCCAATAAAATATGGAGGCATGTAGTCAGCGATGGGATGTAACAGGTTCTCACCAGTTCTCCAGAACCAGTAGTAACTTTTCCCAGTGTCCCAGAGAACCTGTAGCAGCTTTTGGGGAGAACCACCTTCGGTGCTTACCTTTTCACTGGGCATGCATGCCAAGCACTTGGTGTCCATGCACGCCTAGTGCTTGGCACATATGCATGGCCTCCTTGTTGTCCTCCCAAATGGGGAGGAGGAAGAGAAGCTGCTAGCCTGAAGCTCCCTATTTTTATTATTTTGTAGTTTTTTCTTTGGCCCCGCCCATGACATGACATCATGATGTTAGCTCCACCCACACTGTGATGACGTCACGGTGGGGTAGTAAAAATTTTGACATCCCACCACTGCATGTAGTGTACTCACCTTTAGGGTTCACTGGAGGATTCTATTCTCATTTGGAAAAAAATTATTGGCGAAGCAAACCCGATCTCCAGGTAGGCTGTGGCAATTTTCTTCTATATATTTCAGAATAAAATCTTATTTTATCTGAAAGGAGAATTATAAGGCACCATTCTAACTATAGCCAGATTATGAATAGCCATGCTAGAATCTGTATCCTAAGGCTAGGAACCTTTGGAGAAAATATGAAAACAACAACCTGATAGCAGATTTCATAGTAAGAGCTTATTAGGTCAGCTGTGAAATGAAAGGGGATCAGTATATTCAATCTCCTCAGGAAAAGCATTTATGGAGCACAGATTTAAATGCCAGAGCCCAGAGTGAAGGCCAGTTCCCATAGGTGGATAAGGAGAGAGACAGTACCTGATTATTGCGTCAGATAAGGGTGGAATAAAACTTGCAGACTGATCTAATGTTTAACTTTCCACCTTATAGTAAAGGCTTATCACTTGGAGAAGAAAATTGAAGTGATTATATCAATGTTTGAACTAAATGGAGAGACAAAAGATAGCAAATGGAGAGTAAGTTTTCCCTCCAAAGCATTCAACTCTCTAAAAACAACCGCCTGGACATTTCTGAAGGAAATGACTTGGGAGAGACACTAAAGGTGCAGAAAGGAGAGGAGGTCCTCAGGGTTAAACTAGTTATTTCTCTCAATAAGCAGACTCACAAATACGGTACCTGTATTTAGTTTCCAATGATTAATGACAAAACAAAGGAAACATAATGAAAGTTATATAACAACAATATAAACAATGTCATGAACAACTTAGTGTTAGGTGGTGGTAAATAACTTGACTTCCTAAAGGGGCCAATGGCTATGGGCTGATGAACCAATTTAGGTGTAGTGATGACCCCCTCAGTGGAAGAAATGCCACTGGAAACCATCACATTGTGCCCAACAGCAAAATGAGTGGAGGAGGAACCACTTCACTATTCTGATTCCCAATGGTCATAGAGGCAGAAGAGGCCATGCCAGATAGACTGGCTGTGAAGGTGCACCTTGTTAATATCTTCAAGGCTGCGGCAGTCCATTGCTGTCCTGGTGTTAAATCCTGCGCGTCTCATTTCATATATGCCACAGGAGGTGGCTCACAGTGTGTGGATCATTTCATGGTAAGCTGTGATCCACCTTAAAATAATTCATCCCAGTGGCAATTTTCCTGTTTGAAAATGATTTCCAGAGGGGGGGGGGAGTATACTCAGAGACGAGTAGCAGTCATCAACAATTAATATTTATATTCCACCTGACTTAGTGGCAGTATATAAATACCGTGGAACTTTCATATGCAAACCGACAAGACACCTTGAGTGTAATACACCAGACATAACTGTAATAGAATAAAAAATGTCTGGTAATTGAATTTGCAATTCCAGGGAATCAAAGAGACAGAACTGGAAAAATTAACAAAATACAGAGACTTGGCAATACAAATAGCCCACTTGTGGATGAAACACATGTCAGTGTCCACTATAATCATCAGGCCATACCGCAGAATTTCATAAAATACAATAACAAGCTGCAGATCTTGAAATAACATCACCAGAGCTGCAAAAATTGGAAATATTAGGAACTATATAATGTGTTCTGGAACTTCAATTCCTGATCAGCTGACTTGGGTTTCTGGTAATTGTAGTCCAAGAACACATGGAGTGCCAAGGTTTGCCATTGTTGGCATAGGCTGATTCTGCTCCCCAAAGGCACAGTGGGAAACTGCATGTTCCTCCTCGAGCTTTGTAGCAAGATATGTATGTAGATGGAAAAAAATGTGCAAAGATGCAAACATTGTGATGAACATATTCTTTCGTTTTACCCCTGCTAGTTAATTATGATTTTCATTGATGAGTGAGTCTTGTAAGTACTCTGGTTACAACAAAATGTGAATAGTTCATGATTGCCGAGCTGTAAGAGTCTTGGAGCAAAATCCTTCTACATAATTTTATGCCGGCATAATTCAGGTTGGGCCCCAGAAACATTTAATTCAAACACATGGAGATGATCTGGTAATAATTTTCTACTATTGTTCTTTCAGCTCTCCCATCTCAAGGCACCGCAGGACAAAAACAGGGTGATAGGGAACTGACTACAAGTTTAAAATAATGTTTTGAGCATCCAGTCTGATTTACATGGTGCAAAGTTATCCAACCCTGATACAACCCGATGCAAAAAGTGCATTATTTAGCTGGAATCCCTGCATCATAATTCTGGACTTTTGTTCTTTCTTGAGGTTGAAGGCTTGAAATAGCCTTTAGGCTGCATAATATCTTATCTCTTCCCATCAGTGGCTTTTATGGATGTGGCCCTAAATGAAACAGCGAGATTGGTCACAGGATGCCTAAAACCAACCCCAATACAAAAAGTGCATTACTTAGCTGGCATCCCTCCATCAACATTCCATCAAGAAAGTGCTGCTCAGAAAGAGTGGGTCAAAGAAAGTTCTTCAGAAACACACCAAAGCAGAGACTGAAATCAAGGCATAGCTTCCTCACAAGTTCTACCCCTTCGAACAACCAGCCCCCACAGACTGCCTTAGAACTATGGAAAATGAGCAAGGAGTTACCAGATAACTGGGCAGAACAACATGACTCTATACCGCCTAGCCAAGAACAGCCATGGCCTATGTGGAAAGCTTTAAATAGACTGCATGCAGAGGTAGGAAGATCAAGGGCAAATCTGAGAAAGTGGGGTTTCCCTGTAGACGACAGCCTGTGTGAATGTGGGGAAGTACAAACTATCTCCCATATGATACAATGCACATGATGCCCCTCAACGTGCTCTGAGGAGGACCTTATGTTGGCAAGAGGAAATGCTGTTGAAGTGGCCCAATATTGGGTAGATGTCATCTAGCCCTTTTTAATTCTATTTGTTTTTAGATGTGTTAATTTTAGCTGTGTATGTTATTATATGTTGGTGGTGCATCTGACATGAAGCAGCTCCCTGGTAGCTTAGTGGTTAAGATGCTGAGCTGGAGACTGGAAGGTCGGGTTTCAATACCTGAGGGCTGCACTTGGGGACATGAAAGGAGCCTCATTCGGACTGCCCTGAGTGGAGTTTCTCCAGCAAAAAATCCTTTCAACCAAGAATAGTCTCTGACATGAAATTATCTGAGACGAAGAAAGAAAGAAAGATCCCAACAGAAGTTTGCCTTTTATTCACATTTGGTGGTACAGTATATGGCTCTGTGGTGCCTTATTACAGTATGTACATAAAACTTGAATGTGATAAATTTGGGATTCAGAGAGAATGTCTTCTTATTCCCCACTCCCTCCACAAACATTGCTTGACTGCACAATCTAGTATATGAAAATGTAGCCAGAATTATTTCTAGACTTTTCTGTTCTTCCCTCTGCCCTTAAGCAATGTAATGTCCACTTTGATGAATGCTGGAAAACCTGAAAACTCAGATTTTTAAATCGTATTTCAGTACTGGAATATGTGCTGCCTCATTGTGATTTCTAATAATTTGCTACATCTCCCATTTCACCTCTCTCATCATAATGTAAGTTTATCTTATTTATTTATTTATTTATTATTTCAATTTATATCTTCTGTGGATGGCTAATAAGATTTTTCTACAAGAGTGCAAACATTATTTCCTAATGTGACCATTTTTATTAGTCCTGAGAGAAAGTATAATATATGAAACATGTTTTTTATTTCCATTAACTGAAAGGAAACTCGCACTGAATGCTAAAATGGAATAATAAAATGACTTCCTTCTGAAAATAAACGTTCATCTATTCAAAGAGGAGGAGGAGAGAGTATTATACATCAATGTCCTTGAAAGCAACAACAGGGAAAGTTGCATTCTGTCAACTACAGTATAATACTAAAAAGTAAATACACTTTGGTATAGCCATGTCTATAAACTGAAACAGTTTTAAGTCTATTATTGTCCTTTTCTGAAATTCGCATCTGATTAGGAGCATACTAATTTTCTGCTACCATTCATTTTAGAAGCAGACATTGGTGAAAAATCCTGTCAGGTAGAGTGTCATTGTAAAAATAGATAGAATAATGGATCACAGAGGGAAGAGAGCATTATTACCTTCTTAAGGAAGTATATGAAGCATTTTAACACCTATTCGACAAACATATAAGCTTTGGCTTCTACAATATCTGTGCATTATTACACCTCAAAACTATAATCACATTGAAGAGGAGAGGTTGTAAGTCATAGCCCCCATTCAGGCAGGCATCTTTCTAGACATCCAGCCTAGTGAAATTACTGTTACTGAGGAGGGTGATTAAAAGAGAGGAGGATTATTAATTATCGACATTGAGCCTAGGTGCTCCAAAACTATGCAGAGTCCAGCGCTGCTGACGTGAAAAGTAATGGAAGTGTGGTGGGAAAGGACAGCAGAAAATAACAATCATTGCTCAGGACATTATATTTTGAAAGGAAATTTTTGTATTACTCATTAATTCTTATCCTTGTCAAGAGTTCAGAAAAATACAAATATATATTGCCTGTAATGGACAGTTATGATACTACATCTTCTTGGTAGTTATAAAGTTACAAAGTCAGAAACAAATACCTGTTTTTACTTCTTGTGCTTGGTAGAAGAATGGCTCAAAACTTTAAAAAAATCCTGTCAAAATTCAGCTAAAATGCATTCTCTGAAAAGTAACTTTCAAAAGTAACTAGCTGTTACAACTAAGTAATAGGTATTCATTAACTTTATAATTGATAACTTAAAAGTTACAATAACAGTTACTTGTAACTAAGTATTTTGAAGCTCTGATCAGAAGTTAATATCAAATTCTGAGCAAACAGATATTCCAGTATTTATTGGAGCATTTTGCTGCACATCTTGTCCTGTTTTGTTACAGAATTTACATAACACTAGATCTACATAGCAGAGATTTCATGACATTGTCGGTTGATGAGTTGTAAATTGTGTGACAGAGTTTCAGCCACCTGCCGTATACAGGTTTACTCTGATGGTAAGGATGTGTCTGAGACAAAATTGCCCCACTAAATTTGTTGTGTTTAAAGTAACATATGGAAAGGAGTCAAAATATTATGCTACAAATGACCCAGTTTGAAATAACCTTTCCCCCAGTCAAAACAGAAACTGGAGAACAACTGTAATTTGAAACTTTACCAGTTCTAAACCTATTGCAAATAAAGTGTCCTGTTTTTGAAGGTGTAAGAAGAGAGCAATCTGTTGGTTTGCAGATAATTCAATATTAGTGTTTAAATTTATAGGAAAGACAGGTTTCACTGGAGGAAGAAATTAACAGCTGCCCTATCTATAGGAAATGTGCACTTTTACAGAATTCAAAATTGTTTCCTGTTGTCTTTCTGGGGTGGAAATGGGGTACAGGAAATATGGACCCCCTGTTAATCTTGTTTAACCATCATTTGGATAGGAGCAGACAGGTACGCACAGAAGAGATGGGTCCTATTCTTTGTTCATGTAAGGGGCAGAAGATTTTAAGGGGGCTGTACACAGCTACTGCTGTACTCTGATCTGGTCTTTGTTGTTGTTGATGATGATGTTCAGTTGCAACCTCATATACCACAGCATGCCAGTCTCTTCTGTCATCTGCTATCCTCCAGAGTCTGCCCAGAGCCATGTCCATCGTGTCAATGATGCTGTCTAATCATCCCATGCTCTTCCACCCCCTTCTTCTTTTGCCTTCAATTTTTCCTAGCATCAGGGTCTTTTCCAGTGAGTCTTCTCTTCTCATTTGGTGGTCAAAGTAGTTGAGCTTGAGCTTCAGTATTTATCCTTCCAAGGAGCAGCCAGGCTTGATTTCCTTCAGGATTGACTGATTCAATCTCCTTGCAATCCAGGGGACTCTCAAATATCTTCTCCAGCACCACAGTTCAAAGATGTCTATCCTTCTGCTGGTCTTTCTAGGAAAGGACAAATAAAAATATAGATGCCAGGCTTCCAAAGATACTACTCAGAAACACCCAGTTCCAAAGAAAGGAGCATACAAAACTGTAGTGCTAGAAACATTTGAGCTGCTCCTTATAGGAAGCACTCTTTACTACATAACCCATGAAACAATAAAAGGCATCCTGTGTATTCAGGTCCTGGAATGAGAGCAAGTGTACCAAATTCAAAATGTGGAAGCTCTGTGATATATCACTGAGCTGAAGGCCTACATTAATTTATTGTTCTGGCAGAACAATGCTATCAACAGTAGACCATCCTGAAGACTAATTACAACAGCTGCTTTCCTTTGAGGGTTAAATTTGTTTCCTAAGGGGTTATGGTGAGTGGAAACAAGGTTTTTCTTGTTTGGAAATAGAAATAACAGTTTCCAGTATTTTCGAAATTGAAAAGCATTGTGTTGGGTAATGTTTTTGTGGAGAAAATACTTGACAGTCAGGCAAAAGGAATATTGCACCTCATGCGAATGTGTGTTTTCTGGCTCTGGGCATTTAGGTATTTGTGGAATACCATGTCACAATGCCACTAAATACTTATATTTCTAGCCAGAGTCAACCAGTCTAGTTTGATCCAGGCTGTTCCAGGATTATGTTATCCCATACCGAACTCCTGGGTTTTGAGATCTTCAAGGAAAGTTCATATTTTGGTTCCACTATGTGTAGTGGAACATTTGAAAGGAATGGAAGAAAAAGCCTTCTTGCTGGCCTGGTGTGAGACTGTAGGCATCTCCTCTGTAAAGGGGCTAAGCTAGCCCCGTCTCTACTCCCTTCCTGCCAATTGGCAAAGGCCTTTTTAGCCAAACAACCTTTCAGTAATTGGCTAGTTGCTACGGAAGGAGTTTTTAATAGGTGGACGCTGTACTTTTAATATTATAATGTGTGTTATTGTGTTTAATATTATATTTTATTGTTCTCTGTAACTCTTTTTAAATTTAATTTTGTTGCAAGCAATTAGATTATGCTTAAAAAAATCTTTGGGGAATAGCTGGGTATAATTTAAATAAATAAATATAGACAGAGCTACCCATCCTTACCTATGTCGACCCATTCTTGGATCTGGAACAGCTGCTTCCTACATCTCTCCCAAATAGAGAAATTGTACTCCTTTTTGTTTCTTATTAAGCATTTACCTTAAGAGAATTTCCCCCAGCATCCAAATGATATTCCTCTTATCTCCTAGACTGCCACAGCTGAGGAGTTATACTCCCACACATCCATGTGACATACTGGTGGAATAAGGAAAACCCTTGGTCCAACTGGGGAAAATGCAAATGTATGTACTGCATTTATATGCAATGCAGATTTGGATGCTGGTATAGCCATGTCTCCTTTGGTTCATGAGTTTCATGCTGGGTTTCTTTGTTGTTGTTTTTCTTTGCTGGAGGTAAAGAATGAATGTAGTAATGTCCTTGACCATGGAATGCAAGAAACACTGAGGCTGGTCCCACACAAGTGACATAAAATATTGCAAGTAAGAAGTTGAGTTGATGTTACGCAGATGGTATGCATTCTGGTCTGTAAAGGCTACACAATCAGAGAGTCAGATGTTGAATGTTAGAGGAGATGCTCTGAAAAAGACACAGCTTTTCATAGGAGAGGGTTTTCCCCATAGCTGCTGGTGTTTTGGAAACAAGTCTGTGAAAAAATCAGTGCAAATATCAAACCAAAGGTTCTTACCTTCCCTATTGATCGCTTTACTCTCATGCACAGGTGATAATGTTGATCTTTTGTATAAGGAATTAATAGGTTCCCTGTGTTTAGCTGACAAAATTATTAATCACAGCTGTATGAAAAGAGGGAATGGACTGCCCGTCCCTCTATGGAGAAACAAGATTTGGGAAGACAGATCTAATTAAGAGATTGACAGATCAGTTGAAAAAGTCTCTAAAAGTGGATTATAAAGAGAGTTATCACAATTTGATTCCCTTTCATTAATTTATTGTGGACCAATAGGCACCCTTTCCTTCATTGCTAAATGAAGCAACTTATTGCTATCAAGCAAGAGGGACCTTTAACTTTACTTTTACCTTTAGCTTATGCTTTGCCTGCTACCTGACAGATAGCAGAAAGGAGACATATGTGGCCTCTCACGGTAATGAGTCTCAGGGTTTGGGGACAGTCACTGAGAAGGACTCAAGACTCTAAGATTATTGAACTCAGGATTGAACTCAGGATTGAACTCAGGATTGAACTCAGACTGTAAACTGAGTTGTGGCTGGAGTACAGCAGTTTAATCACTACACTGAAGGCTCAATGATGAATTTAATCTTATTTAACATTTGTAATTCTAGTATATTTTAATTTTCCATTATTTCACTGTTCTGAAAGTTGCCTTGAGTCTTAATTCTGGAAGAAAGGCAGCATATTAACACAACAAACTTAAATGGTCACTTTCTGTTACAGGCATATTTGTAATGACTCTGTCACTCAAAAAAGGAGGTTGACCAAAATCTCGTTAATTATACTCACTAATGTAATGAAATCAGCATAAATCTTAGCAGTGAATTACTACATGTCAAGAAGATAGCATAGACATTTTAAGACGTTGTGTGACTCTGTACACAATAGCAAATCAATCAATCAATTAATCAAATGTCTATGTTGAATCCTTACTTTGCAACAATTTCCACATGAGATTTATGTTACTTGCATCACACTAGCATAGAAGTGTTTTTTTATTTTGTTAACTGAAATGTTATCAGTGTAATTCATTTTTCATTTAATAAAATGATTTTGTTTTTTAAAAGGTTGGCCTTATATCTGAAGATAAGAACACAGTCATTAAAAAACCTTTGAAAATACTAGTAAAGGTAAAGGTCTCCCTTGCTCAAAAGCCAGTCATATCAGATTCATCAGTACTCATCTCTGTTTATAGCCAAAGAGCCACCAAACACTGGAGTGAATGGAATGCTGTTTACCTTCCCACCGAAGTGGTACATATTTATCTACTTGGAATGTCTTGCTTTCAAACTGCTAGGTTTGCAGTAGCTGGGACAGAGACAGGAGCTCATTCCATCATGCAGTACTAGGGTATCGAACTCCAACCTTCCGGTCTTCAAGTTCAGCATCTTAACCATTTAAGCCACTGCAGTCCCTATTTTCAAATAGTATTGAAAATACTAGCCACCTCTTAACTTCTCTGGCTGTGGAAAAATACAGAATAAGCAGTAAAGAAATGTCTTTAGAAATATGTTTGTGTTAAAGTTCAGGTAACGTTGCGTTATATTTTTTCCTCTGTTATCTTACAGTTCTTGCAGACACAAATTAAAAGCAGCAAGACAGATTTATGACAACTGGTGGCATCTGTTTTTCTCTTGATCCTAGGGAGAATGTAGAAAGGTATGACTCTCGATTTTTGATATAGAGTTCTAGGCCTTTTTACTTAAGCTTTAAAGGCCAAATTTCATTACATTGCAAATATTTATTATTAGAAAACAAAATCTGCACAGTGTTAACACCTCAACACAACTAATACCTTTGGAATAATCAAGAAGGCAAAGAAATGGCAGTTTTGGGACATATTGCACTCTTCTTCAGGCAGGGAAAACTAAGGTTTAAAAACCACGCAAATACTTTGTCTCTGGAATGGTGTTATGTTTCAACTAAAGCAGCATCCCTTGGGAGCAAACCCACAAATATTTTTTGCCAATGACATTTCTTTGTGTGTGTAGTTATTTAAAGTGAAGGCTTAAAATGCCCTTTTGCATTGTTTTAAAGTGCCATTTTCTTACCACAGTGAAAATTACTCCAAGAAATGCTTGTCTTCTGACATTGTAGAACAGGGGATTCCTGTTCTAGCATGTTGCCCAGTGAAATCCAGAAACAAATTGCAAAAATCCCATTAAAGTTAATGGCTTTGGAGCACATCCTATAGCCTGATTCCTGCAGCGCCTGTCATAGAAGATGCTTGATGTCATTGAATAGCGGTACACACCTGTGTTCAGGTCAATAACAGCATGGCAGAAAGGAGGAGCCTGGTTGAACTTATCTTCTGAAATGTTCTTGGGCAATGAGCTTGTTTCCAGACAAAGAAATGTGAGAGGAAAAAGACACACTGAAACACACATATCAGAGAGTAAACAAAACAAAAAGGCAAAACAAAAAGGCACCTTAAAGACTAACTTCTGTATTTTAATGTTATCTTTCATGGATCAAGTCCACTTTGTCAGACATAAGAATGAGTTCTCATGGTATCAATTTATATATATTGGGTACAGAGGTATACAATTCACTCTTATGTATGACAAAGTGGACTTGATCCTTGAAAGCTAACATTAAAATGCAGGTGTTAGTCTTTAAGGTGCCACAACATTTTGTTTTGTTTTGTTTACTCTCTCATATGCTTGCTCAGACTAGCATGGCTACCACTTCGAAAATTTCTACTGAAACACATAGTTATTCTCCATGAGAGGTGGGAGAAACATTGGCTTTGCCACTCAGTTCTAATTACAAGTTTGCCTGGCTGCCAGTCTAATTCATCGAAGTTCATTTAAGATACTGCTGCATGCAAATATCTGCTTATTTGTTAACTGTGCTTATGAAAAGTATGAGCTGCATAGAGTGTAAATGTCTTAGCTGTGTTACTCTTTTGTGAAGGGTAGAAAATGCAAAAGCAAACCAGATGGAGGCATAATTCCAACTGTTCCAACTAGCAAATAAGACCAATTGAAATAATGGGATTTGCACAAGTAATGATGTACTTTACTGTACTATATTCAGCCATTGGCCAGAGTCCTGTTATTTAGTGAAGTCCTAAAGTAAGCCAATTGAATCAATGAGGATTTAGTGAGTCAGCTCTGTAATTTCCATTGATTCAAGTGGGCCTACTCTATCAGTGACTAAATGAAATCATAGAGTAGGTTCAACTCAAGCAGAGCAATTGACTCACCAAATCCCCATGGATTAAATATGTTACTAATGCTAAGCAACAGGATTTTGACCATTGATTATGATCTTATTCTACTGGGGCCCAGAAACTGTAATCATGCTATAGGATGTTCTCCAAAGCCATTAACTTTAATGGGATTTTTGCTATTTGTTTCTGGATTGTACAGGGCAACACGCTAAATTGCCATGTTATATAATAAACCAAATTGAAAGCCATCCACTGAAGTCAGTATTCCACCTGTCTTGTTCTATTGCATACCAATGTGTGATTTAGCTGTAGGGTGTTGGTGGTTTTGGTCAAAACAAGTAGGGAATCTTAAGTATTCATAAACACCTGTTTTACAAATTATACCCTGTCCTTCAAGGTGAAATTATCAACTATATTAGTTAGCTCTGCTTTTGAAACTCCTTGAAGAGGTCCATAGTGGAAACGTATTTCAGAATCTTGTGCTCATCATGATGGAATATTTGGTCCCATATATTCTCCATACACATGAAAATGTTACTCAAAATGGCTACATATATTCCACAGTATCATCTGTTGCTTCTGCTGTTGCCAGTGAAAAGTTTTCAAAAGTCTCAAAAAACAATGCTTGCCAAGAACAAATGGTGAAGAGCATATTTTGCATGTGCTTATACACATACCATGTTTTCCATAGATTCACATACACAGTGCTCTGGCTTTTCAGTTGACTGCCACATGATAAGATGAACTTTTGAGGATGCCATCAAGTTCCAGGTTTTAATGGTTGGACCCACACAAAGAAGTAGAAGCAGTGACAGATTTTACTTTCTTAGTATCTAAGATCACTGCAGATGGTGATTTCAGCCATGAAATAAAAAGGTGACTGATTCTTGGGAGGCAAGCTATGAGAAACCTGGGGAACATAGTGAAAAGTAGAGACATCACATTGCAAACAAAAATTTGCATAGTCAAAGCAATGGTATTCCCAGTGGTAATGTATGGTTGTGAGAGCTGGACCATTAGGAAAGCTGAGTGCAGAAGAATAGATGCCTTTGAGATGTGGTGTTGGAGGAGAGTTTTGAAACTCCTCTGGGCAGCAAGGAGAACAAATAGGACAATCTTAGAAGAAATTAACCCTGACTGCACCTTAGAAGGTCAAATAGTAAAGATGAAGCTAAAGTACTTTGGACATCAAATGAGAAGAGAGGATTCACTTGAAAAAGCCTTGATGCTGGAAAAGGTTGAGGGCAAGAGAAGAAGGAGGCGGCCAAAAATGAGATGGGTAGATGGTATTGTAGATGCAATGGGCACAGAGCTGGGCAAGTTGAGGAGAATGGTGGAGGACAGGGGTGCCTGGAGGGCAATGGTCCATGGAGTCGCAAAAGGTCGGAATTTACTGTGTGACTGAACAACAACAAACAACCCACACAACATTTGTAGTTATATATGGCTAGGATTGGGAAAACATGTCATGTTTACTGACTCCCATATGTGTATTTTTAAAAAAATTCCTAGGCAACTTCTTGTCAAATGTGGTGAGGGGGGGGGGGTTTCTAGAAGCCTCCTCCTCTGTGCTGCCTTGCCCCCAGCTCCGGCATGATCCATATTGCATGTTGGTTCTCACACTGGCTATGAGATCTATCACTCAGCTGTTCACAAAATGGAGAACCAGCCAGAGGACAGGTTTTCCTTCCACTGTTATATAATAATAATTTTGTGTCAAAAATTATTCTTGGTCGAAAGGATTTTTGCTGGAGAAACTCCACTCAGGGGACGCCTGAATGAAACTCCTTTCTTGTCCTCGAAATCTTTTCCTACCAAAGTGGTACTTATTTATCTGCTTGCAATTTCTTGCTTTTGATCTGCTAGGTTGGCAGGAGCTGGGACAAAGACAGGTGCTCAATCCGTCATGCAGTACCCGGGGCTCAAACTGCTGACTTGCCGGCCTTGCAGCTAACAAGGTGAGCTTCTTAACCACTGAGCCACCACAGCCCCTTACTGTTAGATGACGGAACAGGATATTAGCCTGAGTGGCATTCCAAATCAATATATCATTTGCTACTGTTGGTAAATTCTTTAAAAATAAATAGAAGTAAAATTCTCCCCCAAATGTTCCTGCCAAATTCAGTAAGAGGAGGGGTATATCTCCAAAAAAGAAGAAAATCCAGACTCAGTATCAATGTGTTTAACTACATAAGGAGCCATATAGGTTTCCCTTGCTTGAAAGCCAGTCATATCTGACCCTAGGTTTCAGTGCTCATCTCTGTTTATCACCAAAGAGACAACGCTGTCTGCATTTGCAGATTTTTATGTGGACATGTGGTAGGCATGACTAGACACCAGAGTCCACAGAAGGCTGTTACCTTTCCTGCTGAAGTGGTACCTATTTATCTACTTGCAATTTCTTGCCTTTGATCTGTCAAGTTGGCAGGAGCTGGGATGGGAGCTCACTCCAGCATGCAGCACTCGGGGCTCAAACTGCTGACCTGCCAACCTTCCAGTCATCAAGTTCAGCATCTTAACCACTAAACCACCACAGTCAAATGCAGACATTTAAAATATAAACCCTCTCTATGTTCTCTGTTAGTTTTGGATTTTCCCACATTCACTTTTTTAATGGTCATGCTACTTTAAATATTGTATAAGAGTGATTTGGAGCAGAAGCAAAATCCCCATCTCTTCTAACTCTAGCAGTCTCTTTCAGAAAGTTTAGAAAATAAGAAAAGAATGTCAGAGCGGGAAATCCAGTTGCTAAACAACAGAAAATCCTTTGGCTTCTGCCCTCAGAAAGAAGAGCTGAGAGGAAGACACAGATCTTTCTGCAATTGTAGCACTTCTTCCTCGAGGGAGCCATTATCACATAATTTGAATAAATTGTAAGCAAAAAAAGTACTACAGAACAAGAATGTTTCCTCTAATCTTTATAAAGCTAAGAATTCTCTTATGGACTTTACAAAAAAAAATGAACAAAAAAGTTCAAGGCAATGTATGAAGGTTGCTGCTTGACAAACTTTAAATGTTCCTGGTATCTTATTAAGTTAACACTTTCTGTTCCTTTATAAATGGAAACTTTCTCATATACCTGTACCTGTAATATTATTTTCATGTCCCTGGGTGAATTTGGGTGTCTTTCATATGTATGAAGACACTTTTCTGTCCTCTGTCTTCTAGGGAATCTCTCCTCTGAGAAATCTGAGAGAGCTATTCCTGTAATAGTATATCTAACTCATGGACCGATGTAGTGGGCCAGGATACTTAAGAGACCGCGTCACCCCAAGAACATCTGCCCGTCCCACCCCGGTGGATTGGAGAGGCTCTCTTATCATTCCATTGGCTAGAGAGGCGCATCTCTCTAGCACCAGAAGGAGGGCCTTCTCCGTGGCCGCCCCGGCCCTTTGGAACCTCCTGCCAACTGAGTTACATCTACAGCCAGAGATCCTGCCCTTTCGGAAGGGCTAAAAACCCGGCTGGCAGGGCAGTTGTGGGGCTCCAGTAATATGGGGTCCCATGTTGGGTGGTTGATCTGATGGGGCAGCCACACCTCCCCCGCTCTTTTAAACTTTTTAAACCTTTTAAAACCTTTTAACTTTTTAAATCTTTTAGATTTTTGTAAATTCATGGTTTAATTCTTTTTAAATTGATTTTTAAGTGATTTTGAACTTTAAGGTTTTAATTTATGAATTTGTAGGGGGATTGTTTAATTGTTTTGTATTGTGTATAGTCTCTCCCCCTTTCTGTAAGCTGCCTAGAGTCAGGTTCACCTGACTGGGGCGGGATAATAAATCTAAATAAATAAATAAAATAAATACAAAGCATTATGTAACGTGTGCAGATATTGTTGGACTACATCTCTCATTAGCCTTGGCTAGTGGCGATAGGATATGATTATGCTCCAATAGCATCTGGATGGCCATATATTCGCCCTTCCATTTTATTGGAGTCAGAGCACCAAGATTATGTCAGATATAGTGAATTAATGCTGGCCCAATCAGACAAAAACCACTTTTTAAAAATTCATGTCAGATGCATGACCAGCATATAATAACATACAAAGCCAAAATTAACACATCTAAAAACAAAATAGGATTTAGAAAGGCTAGATGACATATGCCCAATATCGGGCCACATCAACACCATTTCCTCTTGCCAACATAAGGTCCTCCTCACTGCACGTTGAGGGGCATCATGTGCATTGTATCATATGGGAGATAGTTTGTACTTCTCCACATTCACACAGGCTGTCGTCTACAGGGAAACCCCACTTTCTCAGATTTGCCCTTGATCTTCCTACCGCTGCATACAGTCTATTTAAATCTTTCTACATAGGCCATGGCTGTTCTTGGCCAGGCGGTAGAGAGTCATATTGTTCTGTCCAGTTATCTGGTAACTCCTGCTCATTTTCCATAGTTCTAAGGCAGTCTGTGTGGGCTGGTTGTTCGAAGGGGTAGAACTTGTGAGGAAGCTATGACTTGATTTCAGTCTCTGCTTTGGTGATTGGTGATCAAATAGCAGGTGTGTTTCTGAAGAACTTTCTTTGACCCACTCTTTCTGAGCAGCACTTTCTTGATGGAATTTTGATGGAGGGATGCCAGCTAAGTAATGCACTTTTTGTATCGGGGTTGGTTTTAGGCATCCTGTGACCAATCTCGCTGTTTCATTTAGGGCCACATCCACAAAAGCCACTGATGGGAAGAGATAAGATATTATGCAGCCTAAAGGCTATTTCAAGCCTTCAACCTCAAGAAAGAACAAAAGTCCAGAAGTCAGCAGTCTCTTAGCAACCCTAATATCTGGACTTTTGATCTGTGTAATATACTTTGATGATGGCTCCTGAAGGCACTGTTGTTCCCTTCTGGTGTCTAATCTTTTGCAATTCAAGACCATCTTTTCTTCTACAGTCTTGGAAATATACTGACTATTGAGTAAGAGACCTGACTTAGACCTAATTGCTTCTATTAAAAAAACTGCACTACAAATCTGAAGGCTTTACATAGCCTGCTGTTATTTTCCTGCACACAGGATATGTCAATCTAAAGGAGGACACCCAGCAAGTTTCCTTGGCCAATTTGCAGAGGCTTACAAAAGTTACATAGATACTATACTATTGGTCGGATTAGACAGAAATGAAATCTTCAGCAGTTTTGTAGGATCATACATTCATAAATTAAATATTCATCCTTCCCTAATTCATGAGTAGATCGTGCAATTTTGGAAAAGTCTTGTTTTAGCTTCTTTGCAGACAGCTGAGACAATTTAAAAAAACAAGGAACATTATTATAAAACACTATGAGGTGGTACATGATACCAGTCTGATTAAGTTATTATGGGTAGGCTCCATTTTATCTTTCACTAAGCTTAGGGTTTAACAAGATGAAGATTTAACTCATGTTTTAGACTGCTTTGGGAATGGGTTGACTCCATTTTCTGGTGACTACATAATGTACAGGCTATTGTGAATCCTTAACAATCCTTTCCAGTGATGGGATGTAAGCTCTGGTTTAAAAACTCTGGTTGATTTGTGTTGTGGGTGGGTGGGTTTTTGGGTGGGTGTATTTTAATGTATTTTTTATTTATTTATTTATTTTATTTATTTACGGGTTTGTGTTGTGGGTGGGTGGGTTGAGAGGTGTGTTTGTGTGTGTGTGTGTGTGTGTGTGTGTGTGTGTGTGTGTGTGTGTGTGTGTGCTTATTTTTATTTTATTTTTTAAATTTTTTATTTGTTTTCTTTGGCCCCACCCATAACATCATGATGTCATGACATTGGCTCCACCCATGATGTCATGATGTTAGCTCCGCCCACACTGTGATGATGTCATGGTGGGGTAGTAAAATTTTTGACATCCCACCACTGATCCTTTCCCATGCCTACCTGCACTTCCATTCCATGAAACTGGAACAAGATAGAGACAACAGACAAGCTAGACCAAGGTTCCTCAAACTTGGTGATAAGAGCTTATGGAAATTGAAGTCCAATAACATCTGAAGAGCCAAGTTTGCAGAACCCTGAGCTAGACGTCCCCATGCAATGAGATCCACTACAGAAAAAGTGTCCTCCAGAGAATAGGGAGACAGGTAGCTCAAATCCTTCCTGTTAGAAAGACACTTTGTATTCTAACACATCTCTGTGGGGTTTCTGTGGGTTTCTCTGATAGTCATCCGATGAAAATACTGCCAAAAGCCATGGCTGGAACAAACCATCATTGTTTGTTTGTTTGTTTACACCAATACTTTACAAGGTTTTCATTTCTACATTCTATTCTGAAAACATTTCTGTGTCAGGTAGCTTTGGATGAGAGGTGTTGGTTGGCAATGTGACTAAGTAGAGATTTGAACTTGGATCTCACTATTGCAACTGACCAGTATACTATATAAATTCTCTAAGATAAGTGGTTATGGTGTGGATAGCAAGGCTGGAACATATTGGTAGAAAAAACATTGGACATAATATGCTTAAGAGCCACTGTGATGCACTGATTAAACTGCAGTTACCAAAACTCTTCTCACTATCTGAGTTTGAATAGGTTGGGCTCATGGTTGACTCAGACTTCCATTCTTCTGAAATCAGAATCCAGCTGGTTAGGGGCAAAATGCTAATCGTATTATGAACTGCGCAGAAAGTGCTATAAGCACTATAAGGTGGTATAGGAGTGTAATTGTTGTTGCTTGCCACGAAGTGACCCATACACTGTGATCACAGAGCAATTTCATGTGGCACGTATGGCATTGAGTTGCTGGCTGTATGGTCTACTACATTAATGTAGCAGGATGTCCGGCTCAAAGACAAGGAATGGCATCTTCGTAGGTTTTTGGGAACTTTCCTCAAGATTGTTGAGGGGGCTGGATTTAAATGGGATAGGAAGACAAACTGTGTATATAAGGTGGGAATGGAATTTTCACTCACAGCTTAATTCCAGATAAATCCTAAACTCCCCACTTTCCAATTTAAAACAAAGGGACATTCCACACAAGTCTCTCAGGTTCTTCAGGCACGAGGTCTGTCTACCTCCAGGGCCTCTCTTCCCAAGGATCTTCCTTTGCATAGCAAGATGGAGTATTTGATACTCTATGTTGTTCCTCACGATATAGATAGCCCTATATAGGTAGAGGTAGCTGTTTTCTAGACAGTGAGCTATAGTTGTTAAGAGTTTTGGAAAAGAACTCAGGAGATCAAGAGAATCAAATACCCATTCACAATTAAATAACTACAAGGCTTGGGGTCTGTCATAGACACCTGGTTTGAGCTACCTCACATTCCTGACCATCTCCTACTTGGGCCAGTGGATGTTGGATATCTCTAGTTTGAAATTTAGCTTTTCCAACACAAGAATGTGCCGTGGGATATAGGGTCCTACCCATGTTACTAAGGAAGGCGTTGTATGATCTAGGATTAAATTGAGAGAATCCACATATATTTGTCATTGCACGGCTACAAGAAATTTTGACAGCCGGAATCAGGACCACTTTGCCATTCTCTAAAGTATCAGAAAGATTGTTTACCTGTGTTTTTCTTCCCCCTGAAGAATTATTCTTTGAGATAAGATCATTAATATCTTCTGATACAGTGAGTTGATAGCTTCAAGAGAATTAATAACCAGTAAGAGAAAAAGTAAGCATTTAAATTTGTGTGCCTTTTATTTAATGCACATTTCATCTGGAAAGTTCATGATAAGTTCTTTGGTCTTACATACTATATCTGATTTCAGCTATTCTTGGCAGTCTAGACTGTTATGACTAGCACAGAGGTTTTTAATCATGATGATGCACCTTAATCATTGCTAATCTGCCCAAGAAGACTTGTTTCAGTAACTAGAAGAGCTTATCACAAAAGGAGCAATGGAAATAGGAGTGGGTAGAAAAAGTCATCCAGCTTCCTCAACTTAACCAGAAGTCCTTTTAAAAACCAAGGTTATCTATCATTGAATGTTTGCACACTTAGCAAAGTTGACACTGTGAGTCTAGTTGATTGTTAATTTCACCATTGGCAAGATATGCTAGCTCCAGAACAAGGATATCAAGAAACATCCCAAATCCTTGTCTGTTCTTTTTCTGTTTTATACTATACTCTGGAAGGGAGAAAATTGCATTATTAGAGGATGGATAAGAGGAACGAAAGTATTTCACTCTTTCCTGCCAGTGCAGTGATGGGATGTCCCCGGTTCCAGATGGTTCCCTGGAACCGGTAGGACCAATTCCGGAGGGTTCTCCGGGAGGGGAGTCCACTTTTGAGGCGTCCGGTTCCGGACGCCTCACCGAAAGAATTTTTTTTAAAAAATCAGAGCTAAAATGGCTCCAATTGACTGCGCATGCGCAGAAACTCAATCTGACGCATTGCGCATGCGTCAGATTGAGTTTCTGCGCATGCGCAGTCAATTGGAGCCATTTTAGCTCTGATTTTTTAAAAAAATGTTTTAGAGCTTTCAGGACGGCGGCGGCGGCGGCACCAGCCCTCTGAGGAGGGCACCTCCCCCGCGGCACATTGAGGGCTGCCTGGTCCGTCCGCTGCCGACAAGCCCCATGCCCTGGGGACGCCCAGCGCGGCGCACCGCTGCCGCTTCCTCCTCCGCCAGGCGCCTGTGGGCTGGGTGCCTGCAGCCGCCGTCCGCCACCGCCGGAGCTGCCGCTGCCTGCATCCCTGTGGCCTCCTCCTTAGGCCGGTCCCTTTTTAGCCCGGCTGTGGCGCCTGGCGGAGGAGGAAGCTGCAGGCAGCGGTGGTGCGGCATGGGGACGGCCCAGGGAGGCTCGGCAGCCGCGGCTGGAGCCACCGCCAGAGCCACTGCTGCCCGCCGCCCCTGCCCATGGCCGGAGCCGGGCTAAAAAGGTACCGGCCCAAGGAGGATGCCACAGGGGTGCAGGCAGCTCTGGCGGCAGCGGCTGTGGACGCAGTCGGGGTGCCGGGTCCCAAGAAAGGTAAGCGAGGGGTAATTTATTTGTGTTTTGGGTGGGTGGTTGTTTTTATTTATTTATTTATTTATTTATTTATTTATTTATTTATTTATTTATTTATTTATTTATTTATTTGTGTCCGGGTGGGTGGGCTAAGAGGGAGGGCTGTGTGTGTGTATGTTTATTTTTATTTTTTATTTATTTTTATTTTTGGCCCCGCCCACAACATCATGACATCATGACGTCGGCTTCGGCCATGACGTCATGACATTGGCCACGCCCATGACGTCCGTGATGTCATGGCGTGGTAGTAGAATTTTTGCCATCCCATCACTGTGCCAGTGGCTTTTATTCTATGTCACTTTCAAGACCACCCTACAAATCTGGAATCATGCAGAGTAAAAGAAATCTGAGGGACAGTTTTGGGGGAAAATAGCTGTCAGTAAAAATAAATTTAATCTATGGAGAATTACGGAAAGCTTGGATAGAATATTGACTTTTTATTAAGAATGCTAGTTTTAACTTGTGGATTAATCATAAGGCCGAATGTTAAGCAGTGAATGTGAGGATTCACAGAAACACTTGAGGTTACTTTGGTCAGTGGTGGGTTGTCAAAAAATTTACTACCCCACCATGACATCATGGACGTTGTGGGTGGGGCCAATGTCATGATGTCATGACATTGTGGGTGGGCGGAGCCAAAATTATGATGTCATGGCATCATGATGTTGTAGGCGGAGCCAAATAAAAAAATAAAAAAATAAAAAATAAAAAAATAAATAAAATAAAATAAACACACACACACTCCTCAACCCACACACCCACTCACCCCAAACAAAAAACCCATTAACTTACCTACCTAGCTAGGCAGGCAGGAACTGCGGTGGCGTGGCGGCAAACCGCCACAGCAGTGCAGCGGCAAGGAAAGGGCCCCGCCGCCGCTTGTACAGGCGCTTTCTTCCTTTCCTTTCCGGACAGCCAAAATGGCTGCCTGGAATTGTGCAGCACAGTTCAAATTTTTACTGTGCATGTATCAAATAGAGATTTGACGCATGTGGAGTTCTGGGTAGCCATTTTGGCTATCCAGAAGTACGCTTCTGGAGGGGGCCTGGAGAGGCAACCGAACTGGGTCGCCGGGAGGTTTACCTGATGGGAGCTACCGGTCAGGCGAACCGGTCCAAACCGGTAGCATCCCATCGCTGACTTTGGTCCAAGGATGTGAGGACATCCTCCTGGGGTGAAGTCTGGTGGTCCACCCACCCCCATGTTAAGAGCAGAGATCACCTACACCTTTAGTTATGCTCAAAGATCTTTTATTAGCAACGCAATTAAAAAAGGATCAAATTCAATCCTGCTGCATGAAGAATCCCCCTTCTTTTCCTTTGGTGGCTCACAGCATCTCCAAGACTGGCACCATCAACATTGGCCATCTTACTTCCCTTTCTCTGCCATTATGCCCAACCCCTCTGCCAACTGCTGCTGCTGTCACAGCCTCCCTTTCTGCAAAAGACAGTGTCAAGAGAGCCCGGAGCTGAAGACTGTGCCATGCAGACTTAAGCATTGCCCTACAAACCAACTGAAGAGGTTGCCCATGGCCAGAAAGAGGATTCTGGTTCCCTCTCCTGGGGCCTTGAAAAAGGATCCCTAAACTGCGGAATTGGTTGTATTTAGAGTTCCCACAATCAAGGTGGACAAAATAGCACTATGCATGCCTTCATCCTCACTCACATTACTGGGGTCACAGACATCAAAGACAAAGGCTTTAAATCAATTTAAGAACCAGTTAGGAGAAGCTAACCCCAATTCAGTTGTGACACTGAAGATGACAGTGCCAAAGTGCCAAGAACAGCCACAGCCACAGAGCAATACTTCCCTGACAGCTGGCCCATAGATATGCCACATACCTGGCTCACATTGCAGGCCTGTAGGGCCTGTAGGGCCTTGCTTTTGGAAGTTTTGTCAAAACTTGGCACCCACCACTGGGGCTTCACTCTCCCAGTGCTGTTAATGTGGAGAATCAAAACAAGCACAACTGAACTGTGGCTAGAGAAGTCATCTAGCCTAGAAGAACTGTTTCCTGGTTCCTCTTTTGTTTACACCCCTCCCCACATGTTTTAATAAACCCTGTTGTTTTTGCAAAACCTGATGTTGACTCCATGGATCTGGGAAGGGAGGAAGGTTCCCCTGCTGTCTTATGGAAGGGCACCAGCACTCAAGCCTATGAGAATCCTTGTGGGTCTCCCCCACTCCCCCATTTACACAAGACACAATCTGATCATAGCATTTTTGAACAGGAATCCTTTCATCTTAACTTTGATCAAAAGGAATACAACCAGCTTTTGTCCAAGGCCATTGTTTGTTTATCTGTGTAACTTAGGGCATGATGAGGTGGTCACCCCAAGATTTCAGAAAGGTATTCATTCCCGTCTCTGATATTAAGCAACCTATGACTTGGAAACCCTCCACATCTTTGTTTTTGTAACTCTTTCTACCTTCTTCTGAGCCATCTGACAAAATCCCTGCCATTTCTCAGTCCCCTATATTCACTGTTCAACAGCAGCAGCAGCTTTCTCAAGAGGTGGTGGGCTTTCCTTCACTGGAAGTTTCAAAAAGTGGTTGGATAGTCAAGGAGGTCTGAACTATGTTTTTCTGTTGGACTAGATCAGGGGTGCCCAAAGTATGGCCCACAATGCCAATTAATCTGGTCCATGCCACTCCTGGAAACGTGTTTACAATAGCCATGGGAAATTTATGGCAGCATTCTGCGCATGCCTGGGCACGTTCTGCACATGCACATGTGCATTCTACTTCCACTTCTGGTGGGAGGAACTATGTGGCTGGCGTGATTGATCACATGACCAGCCTGCGGACCAAAAAGTTTGGACACCCCTGGACTAGATGAACATTGAGAAGGTTTCCTACTTTTCAGTTCTGTGTCAAGAGATCAAGAAAGACACTTCTCCCATGATAAAGTCTGTTGTGGGAGTGAGATGATCCTTATGTAAAATTTAATGCAAATTCTGTCTGGAGGATCTGTTTTAATTTCTTCTGGGCCCAACTTTTAGCTGTATTACACGGAAAAGGGATGGTGTGGCTGGATGAGGTGTGGGTTTCTAGAGCAACCCAGGGGCAAACACACATAGCCCTCTTCAGATTCTACACAGGCCGAGGAAGGGAGAGATGCCCTAC
The DNA here is from genome assembly GCA_030440675.1 of Furcifer pardalis. Classification (NCBI taxonomy): domain Eukaryota; kingdom Metazoa; phylum Chordata; class Lepidosauria; order Squamata; family Chamaeleonidae; genus Furcifer; species Furcifer pardalis. The sequence continues at coordinate 77,665,759 of CP126896.1, forward strand.
AACACCTCTTCCTTGGACCCTATTCTTTCTTCTGAACAAAGTTCATCTCATCATATATAAAACCTCAGTTGTGGCAAACCATCTCAAACACAAACTATTGGGTGTTATAAAAATCTATAGTGCTCTGAGGTCATCTGTTCTACTTTGACAATAGAGCTGCTTTTGTAAAGCATAGATATGTGTAGAGCAAAAAGGCAGCTTCTCCTCCCTCCTTTTCCTGGCTGTCTTAATTAAAGACATTCTAGTAAAAATTTAACAGATGTAGCAAGAATATGTCAGTCTTATTAGACATGCAAGAAACTATACTTTGTGGAAAGACCAGTAAAACAGTGCAGATGGCAACTGGCATTGCCCTAGCTTTTTTTAAAAAACTGGGTGGTAGATGGAGTGAAACTGAATTTATGATTGTTTCAGGATTTGCAGCTGCTCCTCTAAGTCCTGCAGGACTGGAGCCCCCAGCCTGGAAGCAGCTGCTCTTGCAGGACTGGACCTGCTGCAACTCCTAAGCCCCTGGTGCGTTACCTTAGCACTCCAGCTGTTCTTGGACTTCAATTCCCAGAAGCCCAAATCAGCACTCGTGCTGATCAGGGCTTCTGGGAATTGAAGTCCAAGAACAGCTGGAGTGCCAATGTTAGCCATCACTATGACCTAAGCTGTCTGAGAGCTCTGGGGAAGGTTTGGACCATCATGGGCTCCACGTAGTGACCCTGGATGGCTCAGCTATCTAAGAACCAGCTTTTCCTCCCAGATGTGGCTTCAGCAACAGAGAATAGTAGACATGTATGGTAGTTGCTTGGTTCCTGGCTCTCTTGCCTTGTTCTTGATTTCCATTTCTAAAGACTTCAGCCCAGTTCCTGGTTACTGTAGATGAGGGGTGCCCAAACTTCTTGGGCTGTGGGCCAGTCACATGGTTCAGCATGCTGGTCACATGGTTCAGTGGAGTGGTCACATGGTTCCTCCCACCAGAAGTTGAAGTAAAGCACGCCTTGCAATCTGTTTTGCAACAGGATGAGATATATTTTAAGCTGTCATTTTCTCTACTTAAACCAGGGGTGCCCAAACTACAGCCCATGGGCTGGATCTGGCCTCCAATGCAATTCATCCAGCCCACACCACCCTTGTTGCTCCCGGAAGGATGAGGGTGGTGTGGACTGGATGAATTGGTGTTGGGGGCCAGATCCAGCCCACAGGCCATAGTTTGGGCACCCCTACTGTAGACTGTTATTGTGGACTCAGCTTCAAAGGTCAGTAGACTTGCAGTTGTTTGGTTCTTGGATGACTTTCCTTGTTCCTGGTCAATACTGTTGAAGATCTCTGATTCCTATTCCAAAAGATCACTTGCAAGTAGTGTAGCGTTGATTTCAGCTGTCCGGGGCATAAGCCAAATTTGCCGCCCCCTGGTGGACACTGGCGCCCACTCCTGCCAAGGCTTCTGTGAATTGTAGTCCAAGAAAACCCATAGCCCAAAAAGTGCCATCCGGGCTGCCGCCACCCCCAACCCCATGCCCCTGTCACCTGCCTTGTTCCTGCTCCTGAAGACTCCCTTTCCATGTGGACTGTTGCTATGCTTTGCCTGGATACTTGCTCCCGGAATTCTGTCCTCACCTTAGGTAAAGTTAAAGGTTGCCAGTCATATCTGACTCTAGGGTGTGGTGCTTATCTCTGTTTACAGCCAAAGAGCCAGTGCTGTCTGTGTCAGCAGATGTTTCTCTGGTCACATGGCAGGCATGCTGTTTACCTTCCCACCAAAGTGGTACATATTTATCAATGTGCAATTTCTTGTTTTCAAACTGCTAGGTTGGCAGGAGCTGTGACAGCAACAGGAGCTCACTTAGTCATGCAGCACATGGTTCTTGACCTGCTGACCTTCCAGTTGTCAAGTTCAGGATCTTAACCACTAAGCCACTGCAGTCCTTCTGCCTCCACCTTACTCCAGCTTCTGATGATTCTCTGTTGTGTCTGTTCTCCTGGTCACTGATTTCTGACTTATTTGGACTACATTTTCATTGGCTGGAATAATCCTGCATATCAGGTTTCACTTGCACTTTGGATGGAGATAAGGTTACTGTTTGTCCTGTTACCTGGTGGTCCTTGTTTTTGTGCTACCTGCCAACTGCCTATGCCCTGGACCCTGATACATAGCCAGCATTAAGTTTAAAAACCAACAATCATTCATTATATTGCTTTCAGTCCATAATGTAGTTGTGATTTGTTTCAAAGTCTTGTGACACTTCTCATGGAGCCCAGAACTTACCAGTTTGGTAATTGCCACTGTACAGCACATAAAAATGTATTTTCCAGAACTGTGAGTAGTTGGTTGACACCCAGCTAAAAACAGCTGCTGACCTCCACTTTCATATCAGTGTATATTTGTTGTGCATGGCTTGTTTAAATTGAAGTAAACAATTCATCACCCTATGGGCTTTGTGAGAATAATAGAAGCAGATGGATATAACAAAGTCTGACTTTTCTTGCATTTAGGGGCTTATATTTGTTTTATTTGACTGGCTGTAAGCCATACAGAGATTACAGTAGACACATGCCAAATTAAAAACAGTAAAATCACAGCATTACAAACCCAGCTAGCATTCAGTTGAATGTTATACTTTATATATTTATGTGTAAACATAATTTCTCATTCTGCTGATCTGTTTCAAAATATGAATAGCAAAAACACATGATGGACTGTAATTTTATTAACATCAGCAAGGAGCCCATATTTTATTATGCCTACAAATTATGCCATGCTCTCAGCAACCATTATTGCTATTCCTATGGGCTGACCAGTCAATTCTGACTTATAAATATCTTTTTCAAGGTTTTCCAGGTGTAAAATACTCAGAAATTATTTACCATTCCCTTTTTCTGGAACCAGATAGGTTGGCTTTTCTCCTAGGCAGCAGACTAGCAAATTAAACTACAGTACAGTACCTGTTTCCATGTGAGATGGCAATGAAATAAATAGTTTGGAGCATCTATTGCTATCTTACTGAAACTAGATGGCAGAATAGTAACAAGCATTCAAAATCTAATAACATGCTCTTATCAGGAATATACCTTGGGTGTGGCTAAAGTCAAAAGTCTGGCTTCAACAGTTGTAGTGCATGGACAACTCTGAATTGTAAAAGCAGCTGTACTTTTCCAAGGAAGCATCTAATCCTGCCTTGTACAAGCAGTTCTTTATTCTCCTCACTATGGGGAGGTGAGAGGAGAGGCTGAAATCCTACCCAGGAAGCGGCAGTGGGGATGAGATGAGGTGACCAGACACCTTCTACCCTAGGAGGGGTCTCCTAGGAGGCAAGGAGGCAACAGTAGCACACATGCGTGGGTGTGTGCTGCTTCTTCCTCCTTGGGCACTCGGTCTCTAAAAGGTTCACCATCACTGTCTTAGAATATCATCACCCCTCTGTCCAGGCTGAGATCTTTTACAAATATGTCTTTGTAATGGCCTGTTTACTGGTAGTAGGAATTCAAGAGTTGGTTGATCAATTGACTAGCGTTGGGTGCCAGATCTGGCCCATGGGCCATAGTGACCAGCCCCCTTGAAACACATGACTGGCCTGCAGTCCAAAATGTTTGGGCACCCCGTTTTAGAAGACAGAAAATATATTCTGTCCAGAATACTACCGGATGTTTATGCTGGCCTAATTTTTCCCCTGAACATTTTTCTGTTGCTTGACTCAGTGTTTGGCTCTAATAGAGTTCTGGTCAATTTTTGTTTTAAATGAAAGGCAATATCATGTTATCTTTTATATCAATTGATATATTTTGTATACATATATTTCATATTGCCTTGTAGTCAACATCTGCTAACTCTTAAGAGAGATGGATGGGCAGGGAACTAATAGTTGATTATCCAATGTCACAGTCAGGACCTTCTTTGCAAGCTCTGGGTCTTACTATGCTTGTAATTCAATAATTATAATGCTTTCTTATTTGGGGAGAAATTTCTAGATAAGGTTTAAATCTCACAGTAAAGCTGGAGCAATCAAACCAGTTTTAGATAGGTTGTAGTGCCAAATTCTGTTCCCATCAAGCATACGCCCTTTGGTCATAATCCCATTAGCAGTTTGTGTTTGTCTATTGGGAATTGCATAAGTCTCAGAGGAAAATTGCTACTCATTAATGAGGTGCTGATTGAATTCCTGGGCATGTGTTCAATCAAGTACACACCCAGATTTCCATGATTTCCCTTATGCAAATGTAAATTATCAATAGGCCACTGAACCAATTACTGAATAGAAAAATTAAAATTTTCTACTTTGGACTACCTACAAAATTAGTCTGGGACAATTTTTTTTCTGAAGTGCCATTAAGTTTAAAGAAAAGGGAAAAGGACTTCTCAAAGGATCACAGGAATGTCTCATGGACAATACAGTATCCGGTGAAGTAAAGCAAATTACATTCATTCAGACTGATGCCTCCATATTCTCCGTGTGTTATTAATGTACAGTATCTAAAACTCAGTGCAATAAGAAAACCATTTTTTTTTCATAGCTACAGATGAAAAGTTGAAAACTGAACCCCGCATCAATTAAATATTCAACTGACAGTTCCTATATTCTGCCAGAGAGGTCTTCCTGGAGGACAGCCTAAAATACATCTTACCAGCTTCCTCTTCCTCCCCCTCTTGCTCTGAATGGCTGAAACCCACACAAAGTCTTTCTTCTCAAGTGATTTTGACATGCCGGATTTTAAAGACAGATGGTTAAAACAAGATTTCCTCCTCTGTTCAATCATGTCCTGACCTCTTGGGTGCACTGATTTTGATGACGGATGATGCCTTCACCCGTAATAAGCATTTCCCTTGTTAATTTCTAAAGAGTCATTCATTAGAAAATCACAGCAGTCGTGTACTCATAAAAGGACTCTTGAACTCAGCTCGGGAGATGAGCATGCATCGTTGTTAATGCCTGAGGGCAAGCTGTGCATTGAATCCTTGGTGTCAACATTGGACATGAAGACGTTGACCTGTAACTGTGCCCAAAGGTTCTCAGCCAGAACACTTCTAATCAAGAAGAGCTGTGCCTTTTCTGCAACAGTGAATTTTGTAGTGGGGGGAAAGGGACAATTTTGTCTTAGTGGTCTGTGTCTTTTTGTCCTTCCCATGCAATGCAGAAGTCAAAAAGATCAGAATAGAAATTATTTGTGAGCATCTCAGCAGGGGCTTTCTTTCACATTTTAATGATGGGATTTGGTATGTCTGAATAGTCAGTTTTGCAGCATATACAAAACATTCTACTCTGCAACACCTTAGTAATGGCACTGTCTCAAAAAATGCACTTGACAACAGAAATATCTGTCATCTTGAAGTAGCTACTATTTTGCTCAATGTGAAGAAGCTGGAAACATGGACCTGTGACTCTGTATTCAACCTATATGTGATTAGGATTTCCCCAGTTGTCTCATCCTTGTATATGAGGATAAATAAATTTTGTGTCAGAAATTACTCTGGGCTGAAAGGTTTTTTGCTGGAGGAACTCCACTCTGGGGACACCAGAATGAGGCTCCTTTCATGTCCCCAAGATCCATCATGCAGTACTCAGGTATTGGACCCCAACCTCCCAGTCTCCAAGCTCAGCATCTTAACCACTAAGTCACTGCAGTGTTGTGCATATGAGGGTAAAGAACTGCAACATTATCCTTCTCGCCTATGCAAGGAAGAAATATTTTCTGGTTCACTTGCTGAAGATTCACACATTAGCCTGAATGATTTTCATGTAAATTATACAGTTCCGTATAATAAATCTGGCTGCTGCTTTGTTACATGAACTTCTAAGGACCAGAAGCAGCGGGCAGGTTGTTTGCATCTTTTTGTTATGTTCATTTCTGTGCTTTGCTTCTTTGAAAGAAGGTCACTAGTTTTGCTCAGAAACATTTGGTACACATTTTGAGGGGGGGGGGGAGAGTTTACCATACCTCACTCTAGTGCTGGATGTGAAACATTTGAAAATTCCCTGTCGAGGTATCTCATCTGATCCCGACAATTTGATTCAATAAGAATAAGGGATTTAGTGAGTATTATTTTATTTTACTGATTAAAGCCTGCCTCAAGAGGAAGGTCTTTGCCTAATGCTGGAAGGATAAGAGGGCTTCTCAAATCAGCACACCCAAAGGCATGAGAACAACCACTGAGAAGGGCCTCTCTTGTATCTAATGCAGTGTTTCCCAACCTTTGGTTTTTGGACTTCAGTTACTCAGAAGCCTAAGTCAACTCCCCAAAGCACTAATCAGCCAATGTACTGACTTAGGCTTCTGGGAATTGACATCCCCCTGGGCCTGTGGGGAGTGTGCCTCACATTGGAAACCACTGAATGGAACCAAGAAAAGAGTCTCCTCAGATCTTAGAAGCCAAGAAAGCTCATATGGAGTGATACGATCCTTTAAATAGCCAGGAACCAAATTGTAGAGGGTTTTATAGGTAATAACCAGCACCATGAATTAAGTGTAGAAACAACATGTGAAGCTATTGTGATAAAGAAGTTACATGCTCCCTATTTACCAGTGCCAGCCAACAGTCTGGCTGCAGCATTTTGAATCAGTTGAAGTTTCAAAACCCTTTTCAAAGGCAGCCCCATGTAGAATGTGCTGCAGTAATCCAGACAGGGTGTATTCTCTATGTCTCTGCATAAAAGACTGCTCTGTGGATATGGCAAAGTCAGGAGGCCAAAATCCTAGCATTATAGTCAGTCTGGATAAACTATGCACACAATGTCTCCCAAACCCAGGGGCTGGCATCTCATCTTGGTCTGAGAGAGGTCCGAGGTTTAAGGTTGCCAAGTCCCAAGTACTGTATTTTTAAATACCAAACTAGTTTCCAAGTTAGAACCTGGATTCTGCTGGATTATACTAACAGTAGATCTGGTGGGCTGAAAGTTCTCACACCAAGGAAAACTCAGACGTCTATCACAAGACCTCCGTCTTTTTCTGTTGCAGGCCCAATGTTATGGAACAGCCTACCTGATTATATTTGCCAGGCCCCAATTTGCAAGTCTTCTGTAAGATGGGGGGGATGAAGTATTTAAGGAAGTATTCAGAATATTTTGCCTCTATAGCAGTGGTTCCCAACCTTTTTTTGGCCACGCCCCACCTAAGCATCTCTAAAACCCTGATGCCCTGTCCCATGACAGAGAATTCTTATTCTTTAAAAAGAGAACTCCTATTCAAATGGAGGAAGCCTAAAGGGCCATTTGCTGTTAATAACTCATTCTTGAATTGCCCCACTGTGGGGTGTGTGCCCCCACGGCTCTAGAATGATGCTGGCTTCTGCTGGGACTATCTTTGTTGTCAGCCACCATCAATGGTTTGTTTTAAGCTCAGGTTTTGTCAGTTTACTTTTATGCCTGACTTTGGTACCTGTATTGTGGATTTGTTTATAGTGTGCGTTTTTATCTTTGTTAACCATCCAGAGCTACTGGTGAGTTAGATGGGCAGTATAGAAATCAAATAAGTAAATAAATAAGGGATGAATAGTCCTGCATAAGGGACTGTAGTGGCTCAGGTGGTTAAGATGCTGAACTCAATGACTAGAGGTCGGAGTTCGATTCCCGAGTACTGCACAATGGAGTGAGATCCTATCCTGTCTCTGTCCTAGCTCCTGCCAACCTAGCAGTTTGAAAGCAAGAAATTGTAAGTAAATAAGTAAGGATCACCTTGGTGGAAAAGTCAACAGTTTTTTGTGTCTAGGCATGCCTGCCATGTGTTCATGGAAACATCTGCAGACGCAGACAGAACTGGCTCTTTGGCTGTAAACAGAGATGAACACTGAACCCATGAGTCTGATATGACCACCTTTCAAACAAGGACCACCTTTACCTAATCCTGCATATCTCACAAGTAGCACATTGGGGAAAGTTGCAGAAAAGGGTTCTTTTGTTTATGTGTTCATACAAAATGCAGAGATCGGATATCAGAAGTAACAAACCAGAACTTGCTGTTTCAAAAAGCAATAGATCAAGGGCTGAGTTTATACGACACACGCAACCCTTTAATGGTTCACTGACTTGTTAAACAGTTGCATTATTTTCACATTCATTTTGCAACAATTCCTTACTTGGTTCTCTTTCCCAATTCTCGTACAGTATCTGTGAATTCTATGTGGCATTCAATTTTCTTTTACACCCTGCTATAGCTGAGAGTTGTTTAAAAAAAAACACCACCCTTCCTTTGTGACATCCCATGAAGTTCCTAAACAATTATATTTTATGCCCTGGGACCCACTATAAAAGAAAAAGACATTACCAATACAAATCATAGTTCATTTGCTTTACAGTCGCTTAAAGTTAGCAAGTTATAGCAAAGGTAATTGAATTGCTCATGCTTAGGTTGACAGTTATTGCAGTTAGACTGAAAGCAATCATACTCTAATTGACTTTAAAGGTTTCACTCAATTGTGAGCCTGTGCTTTACTCCCAATTTTCTTAATTAAAGTTGTGCCTCAGTGGCCACAGAGGAATAGTTCAGGATTATGGTTTTTAAAATTGTTTTGCAGGGTCATGGATTCTTTTCCATATATAAAAGAGGGAAACTTGGCATTAACTGAAATAAGGAAACTATAACATTTGTAAGAGCATGGTATTTAATTTTGTTATTACACCTTACCTCTGTTCCAATTTCAGTTCAGCTAACCTACTAATGCAAAGAGTTCTTGTGGTTTCCATGGTATCACACGGATTTGGCAAAATAAAGCACATTTTTGTGATATTGTTGGATATGATATAGAAACAGATGCTTCTACACAGCATCTATACAAACAACAACATTGGCAAGAATGGTTTTAAAAATACTGGTTTCCAAATTGCATCCACAAAAGCTTTCAAATTATTTTGCAGTTCAGTTATCTATAGAAGGCTAAAATTGTAAGGGTATTTGGGTGGTAGATTTAATCACAGAGTCCCCTGTGTAATTTCATTTCATTTTTCATTTCATTTATTTGATTTATATACCACCCTACTCGGTAAAACTGACTCAGGGCAGTTAATAGAACAAATATATAATTACAAGTTACACACAATCATAATAAGCATCACAAATCATCACAATTACAACTAACAAAATATACAATAAATACCCAATAATACATTTAAAATAAAACATCACAAATTGTGAATTACAAAGTATCACATCAATCCAGACAATAGGCATTCCAGCTTCCTAGTAGAAATTTCAGGTATGCAGACAACTGACCTGACAACCCTGAGGACTAGCAGCCTTCAGTGCCGAAGTCCACAAGGAAGGGTGATGGTTCCCAAGTGGATTAAATCCCACTTGAATCCATCTTGATGGAGGGCAGCAGCTTCATCAATACTGGCCTGGGGCTGATGAGCACTTTGTGTGCCAAAAGGACTCAGGACCATAAAGTGACCTGCAGAACTGGGTCAGTGGTTCGGGTGTCATGCTGCGATGCAGAAGGCAAATGAAAGGTCACTGCATTATATTTTCAGGACAGTCTTCATGGCTGATTGCTATGACGATCACCTATATTCGGATTTGGATACAGCAGAAGACAAAGAAGAAGTGTTACATCATGAAAGGCTGATAATGTCAGCAGTTGCAGCCATTTTAAAAACATATTTTCAATTTCCCCCAAAAGTTCTAAGGCTTCCATATAATTGCTTTCATTGTTAGGAAACCATCGGGGGTTGTAATTTGGGAGGGGTAGTCATTAATTAATGAAAATCACCACTTCCAGTAACCTATACTTAATTCTTGCTTTGTGTGTGTGTGTAGTACACTGCATGTTTCTAAATAGTCCAATCACTGTGAATGCATGAATGCTCCAAACTTAAATCAGTGTGTGCCAACCCATTTATAATGAGCGGAGGCAGTTCCAAGTCTCAAGAGAGAGCTTGGAAATAATGTGTTAAAAGTAAGAGAATGACTTGTGGCATGCCAGAATTTTGTTGAGCAAAGAGAGCAAACAGTATTTTGTCCCTAATGATTAGTGATCCTTTGTGTTCATTAATGAAGAGTGTATAATGAAAATGTGATTTGGTCATTTTTGCCCCTTTTGATTGATCCCCCCTACCAACTACAAAATAGAAAATGGCATGGGATCCAGCAACAGCAAATTATTTCATAACATAGTATATTAACCATAAACACTAACATGAAACATGTGACCTTTCCAAGCTCAATTGGGGAGGGGACCCAAAATAAAATTGCATGTAATGAGCTCTCCCCCCCCCCCCCGAAGAGGCCATCAGGCTTACATGGAAATGGAAACAGTATTGGCATCAGTAGCAGATGGCTTGCAGCCACTACTAGATTTCTTGTAGTGCCATGAGGTGGCATTACTCCAGAAAAGTGCTGGAACTAAAAAAGACCTCTTTCCACTTCCAGGCACTTGGCATGGAGGGTGAGGTGGGGTGGCTAGAAAGACAGTCATCAGCAGATGATGTTGACAAGCCAGTGAAACTCTGGCAGCTGCCAAATGATGATTGCAAGCCTGGCAACAGGGATTTTCTTTAAAAAGTTGAGAAATAATAGTTTATGAGAGGAAGTCCTGTAACATCTCTTACTGGCCTCCTACAAGTGTATTTTCCAAGACAGTCTGGAAAGTAGGAATAGTTGTTAAACACCAGGCTTATATCCATTGGACATGGGAAGATGTGCAACTAGGATACCTTAGGGGCAAGAGAACTACAGACAGGCGATTAGAGTTCTCCAATGCAGGGTTTCTCAACCTTGGGCCCCCAGATGTTCTTGGACTTCAATTACCAGAAGCCTCAATCACCAGGTGTACTGACCTGGACTTCTGGGAACTGAAGTCCAAGAACACCTGGAGGCCCAAGGTTGGGAACACCCTGCTCTAATGCATTCCCTTTTGATCTATTGTTTTCTTGCCCATGTTTTAGGTCTGACCTTCCTTCTACTGCAACCTTTATCTTATTCATGTAGCTAACAGAAAACCAACTTCCTCTCTCTATCAAACTGCATGTCCAAGTAATTAATTTTCTCTGCACCAGTGGGATTTCCTTACAGATTGCCTCAGCAATCAGATGTGCAAATTATGTCTCTGTTTATCTTCCTGTGACAAATGATAAACTAAAGCAGGGTAAAGGCAAGATATGCAGGGGAGAAAACTGCATGTGATGCCAAACAGAAATCTTTCAGTAGGTGGAAGGATGCAAAAAAAGTGCTAACCATATTGACTAGTACAATCCTGAGATATATAATTTCCTCCCTAAATCCCTTCTCTGTATTTAAGACAATTTTTATTCCAAGTAGCCAGATTCCATATAAAACTAGCAATTTCAGTGTGAAAATCAGAATAAGGCTGTGGCCTGAAAGAGGGATGGTTTTCTTCAGGACACATTAGTGATTTTTCTGGATTGTTGTAGCAAAATCAAAATGGCTGATCAACCTTGATCTGGCACTGTCAGTCATTCCATGTGCATGCATTTTTCACCAGTTGTACATCAATGTCCCAAATGTATTGTCTTTCTGAGACTGAATCTCCATGTTAAGCTGATGTGACCTTCACACTCCTTTACACCCTTTCTCCCTTAAGCCTCTGAACCTCAATGAATGAAATAATAAAAAGCTCCACTTTTCCACAATTCCTCTTTAATGAAAATAGAGCATATTTGAAGCCAAGTGCCAGATGGTGCTTGCAAAGCTTGGAACTGCAGTCTTTCTAATTAAACCATTAACTTGGAGATGAGAAGCAGCAGTCAACATTCCCCCCCTACCCCTTAGTCATGAAAAAACCACATCAGGAGGCTGCATAAAGGTCCTTTCAAGCTCATCGTCTCATTGATCCCTTGGGAGCACAGAAGAGCAAGAGGCAGTTAATTTAAAACTGATTGAGAAATCTCTTTCCTGTCTTCTCATAATAAAACAAGGTGTTGAGGACTCAGCTGGTTTTTCTAACCCTGGCAGGAAGATGGCATCCAGTACCGGGGTGTGTGTGTTTGCCTCATTTTCACTTCATACAGAGCATGATAGCCTCTGTTTGCTGACTGAATGACAATTGAAACCTATAAATATGTGTTGAAAGGGAATGGTGGAAACAAAGACAACAAGAATATATGTAAGTCATCCTGGACATACATAATTTTTGTTGTTCAGTCGCACAGTCGATTCCGACCCTTTGCGACCCCATGGACCACTGTCTGCCAGGCACTTCTGTCCTCCACCATTTTCCTCAACTCGCTCAGCTCTGTGCCCATTGTGTCTACAATGCCATCTAGCCATCTCATTTTTGGCTGCCCCCTTCTTCTTTTGCCCTCAACCTTTCCAAGTATCAAGGCTTTCTCAAGTGAATCTTCTCTACTCATTTGATGTCCAAAGTACTTTAGCTTCATCTTTACAATTTGACCTTCTAAGGAGCAGTCAGGGTTAATTTCTTCTAAGATTGACATATTTGTTCTCGCTGTCCAGGGGACTCTCAAAACTCTCCTAATTAATAGTTCTGAAATATACAGCTATAGTCCACCATAAAACAACAGGGATAAGAAGATAAGAGCTTATTATAATTACACACTCTTGAGTGTGGTGTAGAGAACGATTGTACTGCAGGGCATGTTAGCTATCACATAGATACACAAAATCCCTCCTCTCAGCCTATTCAAAGAATATTCTAATCAAAGTAAGTTTGCCAGGTGGCAATTTACTATTATACCTAGCCAGCCAGATCAGTTGAATCAACCCTGGTGATCAATGGTGTGAAAGATGCCGCAGCCAGATCACCCTCACATCCATGAGAAGATGGTGCTCCTCATTCCACCACTGCCTCCCTTTGTCTAAGGTTAGGGTCAGTTCACTCCTTCTCCCTCTCCTGCAATATCTCCCCATGTCTGTTTTTGCTTCCAGAAGTGAGACCAGTAAGATGTTGGAAGAGAGAGATGCAGCTGCTACATTGCCTGTGTTGCATGCAACCTCTACGCTAGCTTCCTATATCGTCAGATATTTTGGAAGATGTTGTGCCATTGTTGGTGCTGAAGTATATTTCTGCTATTACTTGGGTCAGCTCTGACATGAAAGGAAGTAGGCACTGTTCACATTGCAGAGTTTTGCGTTTGTGGTAAAATTCCTTCTAGCTGGACAGTAAAAATACAGTAAAACCACTCACAGAAGAGAATAGCTACAAATTCCCCAGAGTCCACCCCTTTCTCATTAATTGGCATTCAAGGTCTCAGTAACTCGTTGTGAGGCAAGGAACAAGTGTTAGCCATGGATAGATAGTCCCTCTTGCCCCGGAATTCCCTTTCATCCCCTCCAACTATAGGCAGCATGCAAAGTTGTAAAAAAAATCAAATTAATCTCCGGCTCAGGCTACCTCCTGTCATCTTACTGTTGGTTTTCAAGAGGCAGAGGGTTTCTACATATTTGTGTGTGTGAATATCTATTTATGTGAATGAGAGACAGGATGCTTCTGTCTCTTTGTGGGTATGACTAAGTACTTTATCACTTGATCCCTTCCATTGTTTTTTAACCACCATCAACCATCATGAATGCCAGCTAGCACTGAGTGGTGAAATGTTACCTATTGCTTTAGAGAAATAGGTTTAGGCTTAGTCCTTCCAGCCCACTAATATACACTCCTCTTTCCTGAAGATTTCCTAAGCCAAGCTCTGCAAACAGTGAAGCAGCCATAGCATGGAGTGTGAGAAAGGTAAAGCTTGAGGAAGTTTTGGGGTTTGTTTGGGGTTTTTTTGCACTCAAGCTCCCAGAATCCCTTCAGGCAACACAACCAATCTCTAAAAATTAAATTTTCCCTAGGGTACAAAACATACAAACAAACTTCCAACCCCACCTAAGTTGTAACTGGTTTAAAGCCTAGAAATAATAATATCTGTATGCTGTAATTTACTTTTCAGGGTTTTCTAAGTAACGAGGACTCAGAAGTGGTTCACCATTCCCTTAGGGCAGGAGTTCTCAATCTTTTAAAGCCAGGAGCCAGGTCATGCTCCCTCAGACAGCTTCCGGGGGTCAGATGGCCATTTTGCCCTTCCTCCACCACATGGCACTTCCTGGTGTGGTGGTGGTGGGGCCACATGAAATGGAGCTGTGGGCTGCATCCGGCCCATGGGCCACAGGTTGGGAATCCCTGTCTTAGAGCCTCATTCTGGGACTGTGCAGCTTGAACATGATTTCACAGGCTGGCTCTTCTCCCAGGAGGCACAGTGGGGGATCAAACTCCCAACTTTTGGCTCTGCAGCCAAATATCAAAAAGGCTGGTTTAAATAGCACATTACAGATAATTTGTTGGTATCCCAATGGTTACAGCACATAGATCTTGAAAGCACTAGCCAGACTAGCAACTCCTTTATTTATTGACAGGCCAGTTTGTATAACTGAAAAATGATGATGTTAAGCTCCACATTTTGCCAAATGTAAAGTTTAACCAGATGTTCTGGATAAAGCTAATGACGATTTAATAGAGGCAAGATTTAACAGGAATATAGACGCAGTGGCTTCAGTTAAGAAAATAAAGGGCTCTATAGCACAACGCTGAACAGTTCTTGCATGTAAGCATCTTTCACAGCTGATGTGTTGATGAAATATAGTTGCAGTGGTGCATTTACCTCCTGATCAAAACACATGTTTTACAATGCAAGTAACAATATGCATGTTTTGTGATATTTTTCTGTACACTGACTCAGATCTCTGGTACAAGTATGGTGAGCTAATTTATGTGCGGTAAAGTAATGACAGCTTTAAATTTTTACATTTGTCTGGTTAGCGCATAGAACTAAAGATCAAAACCCATGCTTTTTGTTTATTTGCCAGTGCATAACTGACAGATCTTCTTTTGTGTCCTGATAAACAAAAAAAGTGATCTGGTGTGAGAAAGATTAGCTGGCAAACAAGGTTGCTGTTGCCTGGGGCATGCCTGATTGTAGTTCAAAAATGTAAAATGTATCCACAACCTTCAAGGAGGCTCTTTCTGCATACCCCAACTGATAGCTAGGTTTTGCACATTAGACACACAAGAGCCTGGTGGTGCAGTGGTTAAACTGCTGTGCTACAGCCAAAATGCTGTAGGTTTGATATTGATGGGGATCAAGGTTGGCTCAGCCTTCCATCCTTCTGAGGTCAGTAAAATTGGGGATAAAATGCTAATTACTCTGGTATGCAAGTGTAATAGCTGTTGCTGTTTTCAGGTTATGCATACTGATAAAGATGAACAGGAAGAATGTTTCAGCTGTACGGTGGGTTCAATTTCATTTTCTCTCCATCCTGCATGCATAAAGCTTCTGAATTAAAAGTGGTGGGAAGGTTGAGGTTTCAGATGGGTAGTTTGTTAATTTGCTTAGCAGGTTTTTTCCATGATCTCAAACTACTTTGGTACTATTTTTGAAGTGGCTGCTTTCTTTCCAGCTTCTTAGAAGTAAAACAAAGCAATCCAGGCATTAAAGGAACAAAATCTAAAGTGCATCGAACTGCTGGGATGTGGAACAAATTAAAAGCAAACCTCTCCAGAATCTTTACTGCTGCCTTGTTGAAGTGCCTGTTCTCTACATGTATGGTTATGAATTAAGGAACTGTTACAAAAGCACTTCCATCCACCCATGTTCTCTCATCCAAACTCAGTTTCTTTTATGGTATGAATTCACAGGCACTGTTTGCCTCTTCCATCCTTTTCCCCCTGGCAAGACAAAAGGTGGTAGAAGCAGGAGGAAAACATGGTAGGAAAATAAGGAGAAGGTTTTCTTGTCTTGGAAGCATAACCACCCCATAGAACACCACGTCAAGGTGGTGTTACAAGAAAAACATCATCTGGAAGCCTCCATTGTGGTGAGTCCTCAGCTTGCTCGGGTAGATTTAAATGAGCTGAAGTTCAATTAGTGAGAGTCGTGCTGGTTCTGAAAAACACTTGAAAAGCAAGGAACAGGACACTCATGCAAGGACAACAGTACTCCACAAAGAGAGGAAGGCATGACGTGACAAGAAGCAAATATTGTGAGACATGGAATTAAGGTGCGACTGCTCAGCGCTGAACATTTAGAAGGTACACAACAGAGAAGAACAGACACTCACCCCTGTCTTATGGACATCCACTGCACAGAGGGACTTGTAAAACCCATTTTTTGCCAGCATACCAGGCAAGAGCCAGCAACTGCGCTGGTGCCTGGCTTCATGCCCAACAGCAATATGATGGAGGGGGAGGTATGAGTAGAAAGCTGCTTCTATCCAAGCCTATTTAATACTAACCGACTGGGAAGAGCATGTGTTTGGTTATATTACTGTTGCACCATTCATTCTCTTGCACTCTTAAATGTTTCCTTCTCTGGCAGCCATTTGTACTCTCTGCATTGTCCTTCCGAGCTTTTGGCTTCTCAGGCGCACATGAAAATGAAACCCCCAGTCCAAATGAATTCCATGCCTGCAGGATTGCTGGCTTGCCCCACTTGGAGCTGTTTGGATTCTCCCCCTCCCCCTTTCTTTTATGGCGGTAGTGGGAGGGAAATGTCTTTCTTGCTCATTCGCTCTCTTTTTACAATAAAGAAATCATTAAAAATTCATGACCGATGAATAATAGAAATTTTGATCCTTTCATTGCACAGGCTTGCACAGCGTGGGCTCTAATCCTCCTGCGGCTAATTTAAGAGCTATGTTTGCAGAGGTTGCTGAAATCGTAATATTGGTTTGGGATTGTAACAAATTAAATGAAATGTCAAGATACAACTCAGTCTTTGGAATGGTCTGTATACGTTTTCCTCTATCAGCCTCAGTGCTGCTACGGAGAGAAACATTCTTTTGTTCCTCTTCTTCTTGTGCCATATCTGATTCTGAATATTGGCTATCCTTATGGCGATCAGCCATGAAGACTGTCCTGAGAATATAATGTAGTCGTGGACTTCCATCATTTTACATTGCAGTGTGACACCCATACCGCCGATCCAGTCCCGCAAGTCACTTTCTGGTCCTGAGCCCTTTTGGCATGCAAAGTCCTCCTCAGCCCCAGGCCAGTATTGATGAAGCTGCTACCCTCCATCAAGGTGGATTCAAGTGGGATTTAATCCATTTGTGGACCATCACCCTTCCCTATGGACTTTACTACCCAAGGCTGTTAGTCCTCAGGGTTGTCAGGTTAGTTAACCATGGCCTGACGATCACCATTGAGCTGCTGGCTGTATGGTCTACTCTATTACCATAGCAGTATAACCTGACCAGACTGGTTTGTTCCTCTGATTGCTCCTAATATTAGGGAGATCATAGTAATATTTGTAGTCTTCCAAAAGTAGAAGATAAGGTAGGTATGAAAGACAGGACAGCTAGGTCTCCCTCACCCCCACCCTGTGATTCAAATATTGCCTTTAACAATTTTTCATACACAGGAAGCAGCAGGCCTGAAGAAAGATCTGTGATAAATAATTAGAAACGTTTTTGTATTGATTTCTTTTTAATTGCTCTTGGAGCCACTTATATGAAATAATTTGTTTCTTTTATTCGAACTTTTAAATTGTTTGCATGATTAGATGCCATTTCGGTTTAAATGTTGCCATATTTAATAACTGATACTAGACCTAAGGTGCCTAAAGAGATTTTATCTATGAAGTATTTGATTATGTAATGACTATTTGGGATTTGTTGTGTGAGAGCATTTCTACACTGCCCCGTACAGGGCGGTCTGGTCTCACTCATTTTGTGGTTGCTTGAGGATGGGGTTGGGGTTAAATGTTCCACACACAAACACCACAAGCAATCTTTCCCCAAATGGGAATGATTTAATTATTTTTTTCTCCACTAGCTTGTAGTATTGGATTGGAATGGAGGGTATAAAAAACTAATCCCCCCCCCCTCAATTTTCCCCTGTTATTGCCAATTGAAACAATTCACACCCCAGGTTTCAGTTGGCAATGAAAAGGGGAATGGAGAAAAATATATTTTTAATCCTCCTATCCAATCCAGTGCTACAACAATTGGGTAGGGAGATGAGAAAGATATTGCCACCATAGCCATTACCGGACTTTCACTCGGACATAGTTGATAGGGTTGATTTTGTTGATGTTTTTCTGTGATTTTTGAAGTGTCTTTGTATTATGATAATCTGATATTTTGTTATTGTAATTGGGATATTTTTTGAAGTGTTTTGATTTTTTTTTTGTATTATGATAATTGTAATTTTAACTGTAACTGTATATTTTGTAGCTGTTGGCCCCTTTAGGGAGTCAGGTTATTTGCCACCGCCCAACACTCTCCGTTGAGTCACTGGCTGTATGATCTACTCCATTACCATAGCGGGATGTCCAGCCAGACACTAAAGTATTGAAGAGGATTCTCCTCTCTTACTGTTTTTGATCTTAAGCTTGTTGTTTCTCAAACTATTTGCCCTCTATGTTAATTGAATGCAGGAACATAATTAATGGCTCCTGTCCAGAAAGCCATTCATACAAATAAGGGGTTACTTTGGTTTTTCCAAAATGTACACACACAAAAGTTTCTTTACACTGCTTTTCAAACTTTGCAAACTCTCCTTTGGAAAGGGAATGAAGAAGAAAGGTCAAGCAAGTACAACAACCTTCTGGTTCACTCTCATGGCCACATCCTATTGAACTCAAGGGGAAGGAAGCAAGCCAGAATGTGATAATTGGCACCCAGTGGCCCACATTGAGCATTTGTTATGCATAGTTATGCATGCATGATCACAAAATATGCAAAGGGGATGTTTTTTCAATACAATAAAACCTTGCATAAAGAGCGCCTCGCTTAGAGACTAACTCGCTTAAAGAGCAGAATTTTCTCTGAATGGTGACCCTCACTTAACAACTAAAAACAACCAAAAACTCACTTAACAACTAAATTGGGGTTCGCAACCCCCCTGACAGAAGTCACAATCAGTCGCTCACAATGGCAGTGGCAGTAGTTTTTTCAAGTGTTTCACTTAAAGAGCAACTCACTTAAAGAACAATGCCAAGTAACGCATTATGCTCTTTAAGCGAGTTAACACTGTACTTGAATCCAGCTATTTCTGCTATTTTGGTAGGGCTGAAAGCATTGCTGATGAAGACTGAAACCTTCATGCTTAGCTACGTTCACTAGAAGGCAGCTTCATTCCATGGATCACTCATGCAGAATTGGGATGAATTTTGCTTTGGTCTGAAATTCGGGGCGGGGGGAATACTATCTCCCACACACACACACATACACAAAATGATAATGGCACCAACAATGGTAAACATACTTGAACATCATTTTGCTCTGTTTGTAAAATAGTATCCTCTTAAGCAACTTTCAAAACTAACTTTAAAATCCCTCTTCAACCAAAAATAATTCTCATTCATAAAGAAATTAATTAAATCGTTTTTACATACGGTACTGCTAGAAAGAGCTGGTCTGGAATGTCCTTTATAATTAATTGCAAACTGTATTTCTGCTTTCATTATAAAATTATAACTTTCATATTTAATTTTCTCATTTAAAGTAACAGGGAGAGATTTCCTTCAGGCTTTCTTCCCTTCAGAGGTGTTGATCGACAAACATCAAGATAACTATTGTATGCTTGAATGACAGTTTAAATCTTTGATGTCATTCAAACTGTGCCTCCAAGATGTTATCCTAAAATTAATTATCTCCAATGAAGAATGTCCTTTATGTTTGTTTTTGTCATGGTGTCTGTCTTTTTAATTGAGCATTGAGCTACTCATTATGGGAGTTTCATTCAGGAGAATTTAATTCAGCAGGAAATGTTTTTGCTCCACACTAGCTGCCAATCTCCCATACAATGTACTTTTCCAAAACTGAAATTACCAAAGGCCAGTTGACAGAATATTGCTTGTAACTGAAACAGGATAGAAGCTAACAATGAGAAATATCTGAATGTATGTTCACATGTGATAAGCTGGTTTAATTGGCAACTAAATGCTAAATTTCTGTTGTAAGAAAATGAGAGATAAGTGACAGCAATTTATCCTTTGAAATCTGTAGAGAAGGATACTAACCCCATCATTTCCCTGGAGGCAACTGTGACACAGTGGTGTTCCAGGGCATTATGGGAATTTAAACATGGCAGGTGGCACCATGAAGAAGTTCAGAAGAGCAATGAAGTTTATCATTCTCCTAGCCTTAAAACAGCTCGGTCCAGTCACACAAGAAATTAAGAAGCCTAGTCTATTTCATTCTTCTATCTTTGCCCTAAAACTGAGGCTAGACATTCAACCTGATGTCTAGAAGTCTCTCGTTGCACAGTACCATGTAGATTTTGCTTAAAAGAAACCTACAATATTTCCCCCCTCAGTTTGCTGTGGTTCATTCAATAGCCACACAGTTCCTATTGCCAGATAATTTAGTTTTACTTATTAAGACTATTTATCAAGCAACAAGACAATACCTCAATCATTGATGTTCTGTGTGAAGCCTGACAACTTAATTGGTCTACATTTCCACTATCATTAATAAATAGTCCCATTATAGCCTTCAGGCAGTTGTCCGTAGCAGCGCTCTGTGGATTACTGTACTCTGCACATAATACCTTTCAACTTCTCAAGCTGATTAAAAGGCTGCTAAGTATCTATGTCATTTGAATAGTGTTCCGTCCTCTGCTTTTCCATTACCAGCATAATATTTTTTGTCAAGACTCCTCCACACCACAAGACTTCTTATGAATAAGAAGAAAGCCACAGTTAAATTGAAAGGGATGTAAAAACAGATGCCTACTTAATTACTCAGTCATCAGAACAAAGGTTAATTATAAAACGACATAACTCAGCTGTAGTTCAGGGTAGCCAGAAGGCTCTATGCTAAATCTGAAGATAAGCTCATTTTTCAAATCTCAAAGCAATCTGCAGTTGATCTGACGGTGAGCAGTAAAGATTTGCTGAGTTATTCTACCCAGACATATCAGTATTTCTCTTCCTAAATGCAAAATCCAAGGATGGTATTATCATAAAATTGGGTAGTAGCATTTTGACGATGCTTGTCCTATCAGTATAGAGCTGGTATGGAATTGTGTTACAGTTCTAGATTAGGATTCAGACGATTTGGCTTTAAATCCTAGTTTAGCCATAGAGTGCACTAGATGTTCATGGGCCAATTACACTTTCTGAGTCTGAGCCTCTCCACAGGCAGTTGTTGTAAGGATAAGGTGGTGAGCAGGAGAGCCATGTACAGTGGTACTTCATGTAAAGGACATAATGCGTTCCACAAGATTTCTCTTTAAGCAAGTTTGCTCTTTAAGCGAAACACCATTGTAAGTCACCAGTTGTGACTTCTGGCTGGGTGATTGTGAACCCTGATTTATTTGTTAAGCGAGTTTTTGGTTGGTTTTATTTGTTAAGTGAAGCAAACATTCAGATAAAATTCTGCTCTTTGAGCTCACTGGAGGAAAGATAGGCTATAAATATAATGACCAGAATGATACTAGGTTTGTGCAGCATAGATCCATAATAATGTTGCTGGTGAAGGCCCTTGTTCTAGGTATACCTCAATACAGGCAGGTAACACACTTCATCGTGTAATCAATTGTGTTTTTGTATTTGCTAAAAACATCCAGAAAATTGTAAGACTCACTTGCATGATATCTCTTATTTGTGTAATAGTTTGCAGTAAATAATATTCTGACCAATAAAAGAACTATTGAAACCAATTACATTGGCTATTTATCTTGCTATATACCGTATATGCCAGCATACAGGATGACTTTTTCACCCCCCAAAAAAATGCCTCCAAGTGGGGGGTCATCTTGTCTACCGGGTGCACGTCATTTGGGTTCCCAAATACTTACCGGGGCTTGGGCAGCAGCTCCGGGGAGACCGTCGAGTCCTTCCCCGCCATCTTCTTGTCACGGTTCTTGTGCAGCGGCAAAGCAACCGCCCGCACGACTGGGGCTGCTTCTCGTGCCCGCGGCAACCACCCGCATGACCACATTCAAACTCGCCCGCATTCAAACTCGCCCGCATTAAACTCGCCCCCGCGGCAACCTGATTGGCTCCTCCATCTCTTCAGGAAGATCCCGCCCCAAGCTCCCCTTCGCCCAATCAGGGGAAAGGACAGGTCTCCCTGCGCGAAAATATACCGTAATATTTTCTGAGCAAAACATATCAGAGACTAAACAAAACAACATCAAAAAACTTGTGGCACCTTAAAGACTACGGTAACTCTTGTATTTACTCTTTTGCATGTGTGGAAGGTGTGCGGAAGAGGGGGTGGTCTTATCTAGCGAGTATATAAGAAACTCTATATTTTGAGTGGAAATGTTGGGGGGTCGTCTTATCTACCCAGTCGCCTCGTACACCGGCATATACGGTACATTGGACTGGATACAGATGAATTCAAATTAAAACTCAGTGACTATACAATGCAAAGCTTTATTGGGGAATGCTCAGTGTAAAATCATCTTTTCTGATCAGGGAATCATCCTTTTTTTTCCCCAGCCATCAGTAGTGGCTTAAATTTGGTTCAGTTGGATTGAGAGGATTGCTACTTGTGCCCCTGGTGGACCATTGGCCCTTACTCCAGAAACCTAGATGAGACTTTCAGGACTGGCTGTTGCTTTGAACCAAGACAAGGAAATGGCAGGAAGACCTGGCCCAAGTGGTGGAGGAGATCACGGCTAAGGAGAAACATCTGGAGAGGAGTGAGACAGAAGAAATATCCCTACAGCTGGGGCCTATAAGGGAGGGCAGTTACTTGAAGGAAGGACAAACGTCTCATGCATACAGCAAGTGATTCATCAAATGGGGGGAGGAAGGGGCTTGGGGCAACACCCCAGAGGATGTCAAGTATGGTTGTAGTGTGGAGGCAGTCCTGGCGCCAGAGAAGGAGGACTAGGATTATGCTTGCTATGAGGATCTTTAGACAGTGATCCTCACTGAATTTTGCGTACCTGAGGGCAACGTAGTTCACCAGGTGGTCTAGTCTGGAGTAGTCACTATGAACTTTGGTGTCAGAACCACTACTGTCAGCTGAAGCAGGGCCAAGTGGGTCCTATGTCCGTCCCCCTCCTCCCCAGGCTATGCAAGGCCTGGCTGGTGCTGCTCCAGCTGAGGGGCCATAAAGACCACTGGCCACGCCCCTCTGGCCGCCGCCACCGAGGAAGGATGAGCTGTCGCACGCCTGGGGTGCCGATGGTGGGCTCACCGCTGGGCCTGCGCCACCCCGCCCTAGCCCCTCGCCCATGCCATCGGGGTCCCAGGCAGCATAGCCACCCTGCCTCCTAGCCTGGTGGCAGCAGCGGTGCCCAGGAAGGCGGGAAGTGAGACCAGTGGTTGTTGCAGCCCAGTGGCTGGAGCAGTGCTGGCCAGGTGTTGCAGGGGGGGGGTTCTACAGCCTGGCTGGTGCTGGGCCATGGCAACCACTGGCCTCTCTTCCTACCTTCCTGAGCACCGCCACTACTGCGCCACCTGGGACTCCGACGGTGGGTTCCCCACTGGGCCCGTGCCGCACCGCCCAGACCCTGGGCCTTGCCCGTGCTGTCAGGGTCCCAGGCATGTGGCCACCCTGCCTCCTAGCCCAGCGAACCGCCCAAAGGTAGGACTTTCCTACCTAGGTGGAGGGAGCCTGGGGGACGGCAAGTTTGCCCTGGGCCCCGGGTGCTTAAACCTGCCCTACACCTGACTGAGTCTTTCTCCAGAGTATAGGATGTTCTTCCCTCACTATAAATAGCTTGCATGCCCCTGCATCACCAAAATGACAAGGCCAGCAATACAAAAACCTCACTCAACATGTGATCTCAAACTAGTTTCTGGTGGAAGATCATTTGTTGTGAACCACGCAGGCCAAAGAGAAATCTGGCCTGTCGTTGTCTGTTAATGCTGTGCATGGATAAAATAAAATAAGGAAGCAAATGAAATGCAATTGTTGACTATTTCTACTAACCTAATACAAGCAAACTGTTAGATTCTGAGACCCAAGGTAATAATAATATAAATATGTTAAGCTGGGCCAATCCTTTAAAAAGTAGGTCAGACCACCCTGAATTTCCATCTCTGGTGTGATGTAATGGAAAAAGAGATCCCATAATGTATATTTCTAAGGGTTAGAATTCCAGAGCTTAGAAATATTAGTAACATGTAATGAGAAACTAATTATTCCAATTAATTCCTTTCCATAGTAAGAACAATTTAGCTATATAGCATTACAAGTGTAACTTTAATTTATTTATTTTGTGGTAACTTTGTAATTTAAATACTTCTGTAGTCACAGGGGCTTTTCTCACTAAATGGTAGAGTAGGAATTAATTATAGAGGAAGTTCAAGTGCTGGCTTTTGATATGCCTTTTCCTGAATTAGAATTACAGTGTTTAAACAGAGTAACCATGGATTTTTCAAGCTTTCTTCAGGACAAGGGAGATAAAAGGGAGGGTGAGGGAAAGGAAGGGCTGCTGGATCTCAGGGCAAGCATGGAAGAGGGAAGAAACCAGCAAAGGAGGGGGATTATGGTAGCACCTAAAAAAGGTGACTGCAGACGGCAAGTCCTTGCAAGAACCCCAAAGTGGAAGAAGAGGGGCTCAAGGCACCACTACTTGAGTTGAGCCTTGTGATGAAGGTTGCCTGAGATTCAAGTCAGCAGAAGTGCCTGAGACCTGAAGTCACACTGACTGAGTGAAGGGAAGGCACACCACTGCCTAAAAAACCAAAACCAGAGCTATTAGACCAGGCATTTGCAACCTATGGCCTGTGGGCTGGCCCTGGCCTCCATTGCCACTCCATCCGGCTCACACAACAACCCCGGAAGTGGAAATGGATGTGGAAGAGAAAGGAAAGAAAAGTTAGAAGGACTGAGGGGGTGGCCAGTGGCCCACTTCAAGCATTTGGACAACTGGAATATGGCAACCCTAATCTTAGAGATATATGTCCAAGCAGTGATAGGTTGTTACCGGTTCGGTGGTCGCTGGGGGGTGGTGGTGGTAAACCCCCGGGCGACTGGTTCGGTTGCCTCTCCAGCCCCCCTCCAGAAGTGTATTTCCGGGCATCCAAAATGGCTGCCTGGAACTGCGCATGTGTCAAACCTCCATTTGACGCATGTGCAGTTCTATTTTTTAGTGTGCATGTGTCAAATAGAGGTTTGACACATGCACACTAAAAAATAGAACTGTGCATGCATCAAATGGAGGTTTGATGCATGCGCAGTTACGGGCAGCCATTTTTATTTTATTTTATTTTATTGGCGTCATGGTGGGGTAGCAAAAAAAATTGACAGCCCACCACTGCGTCCAAGTAATTATTTTTTAAAAAATTAATTTTAAAAGCTTGGTAGAAACCACCTAGGCAGATGGTACATAAAAATCCTATGAATAAATGGCTGCACTAGAAAGCAGAAGAGAGGAAAGAATGTATTAATGGTTTCTGTAAATCTCTGAGCAAACACAAGCATATTCCACTCTCATGTTTATTCATTAGTGTGGAACTGAAATAATTAATGTAGCCTCAGACCACTGTTCCAATATTATTTCAAGTTGCTTTTTGAACCATATCCATTAATTACAATTTCAGCTTCATAAACTGGTGACAATCAAAACTGGATGAAGAGGCTGTAGAATTTTTCACATTTTGGAACTGGCATACAGTATTTTGTTATGGAAAGGGTTAAATCAAATAGCTCTTAATGCCTTTCAGTTTTCTGGACCTAATCCTGTAGACTGGTACCAAACTAAATATAATCCAGGTGTTATGTCTAACAAAATCGTTTAGCATTCACATCATTATCAGAAAATATAGGAAGCCAGTTATGAGATGTTTCTAAATGGTATTTTTTTAATTTCCCTCAGCTGGTAACATTTCCTCAGTTAACGACATTTCATGGCAATGTTACATTTTTTGCTGAGAAGTTTCCCTGTAAATATCTGTCTTCAGAGATTAATCATAATTACTTGGGATGAAATCCAATTTTAGTCTCATCTAGAGCAGTGCCACTGAAATGAATGAGGCCTGTTAGTCAACACAAACACAAGGCCCTTAGATTTCAATGAGTCTAAAATTGGATTTTGCCCTAGAAATCAATTACACTGTTTTGCAGCACTGTAGCTTGGACCTATAGCAATTTAAATCGCAAAATATCTATAATCTTAAACTTGTGTAGCTCTTTTGGAAGGTGTTACTTTTAATATAGTGATCCCAGTTTTATTGATATGCCCTCCCTAAAACTTCATGTATAGGAGAAAAAGGGCAACGTCAGAAACTGGAAAACTATGCTGCACTGTTTCTATTGAAATGAATTAATTAGAGGCAGATTTAGTCATGATTAGAATAGATCCATTAAGTTTGGGAAAACTAGCACTGATGTTGACAGGACTACCATTCACTAATAATTATGATTAAATCTGGACACAGCTGAATAAAAGCACCAGTTTCATGGATCCAGTACAAAGACTCTGCCCTACATTTTCACAAATTGTGCAGATCATTGTGGAACTGTTGAGGGTGAGAAATAAGATTTGACCCAAGCCAATCCTCTGCCAAGAGTGAGGGGAGAAAGTGAGCATTTGTATTATTTGCTCCTGGGGTACACAGAAAGAGCCTTCTTGAAGATTGTGGTATTTTTGAACCATAATTGGGCATACCCTGGTAATCTCTTTTCATGTCCTGATCAAACCCTGGACTGCCAAAATGAAGCCACTTTCTTGGCTTTGTCACTGGCCAAACTTAAGTCCTCATCAGTGCTGGTAGTAAATGGCGGACCAGTAAATGAGCTGGATTCTGTATCTCTCCCCATTCACACAGCATGATGTTGTCTGCCAACAGACCCCCCTTGAGTATGTTGGTCTTACATTTAGGCACTCCAACCCTCATCCTATTCAGGGTCCTCCAAGTAACCTAGGAGAGGTTGAGTTCCTCAGCCATATCCTCCTTTAATGGCCACCTTGTGTTGCCAGCTAATTTTTCTCACACTAGGTCAGGTGAAAGGAACTGCAAACATGAATTCAACAAAGGTGGCTTCATTTTGGCATCTTTACATCTGGCCTAAACATGGAAGAAGAATTTACTGTTAAGAATTTCATGTTAAGCACTAAAACACAAATAGGCAACTGTGGACTCACAAGAAGGAGAATATACATGTGGATTAATTGCAATTTGCACCCAAGCAGTTGTCAGGGCAGTAAAAAAACGGTAATTCAATCAAATATTTGTGGAAATGGATCCAGACATTTGGCTAGAAACAAACTTTACCTTCTTGGGATCTAAGGTCACTGCAGATGGTGACTGCAGCCATGAAATAAAAAGGCAACTAATTATTGGGAGGCAAGCAATGAGAAACCTGGGGAGCATAGTGAAAAGAAGAGACATCACCTTGCAAACAAAAATTCGTATAGTCAAAGCAATGGTATTCCCGGTGGCAATGTATGGTTGTGAGAGCTGGACCATAAGGAAAGCTGAGCGCAGAAGAATAGATGCCTTTGAGATGTGGTGTTGGAGGAGAGTTTTGAGAGTCCCCTGGACAGCGAGGAGAACAAATAGGTCAATCGTAGAAGAAATCAACCCTGACTGCTCATTGGAAGGACAAATACTGAAGATGAAGCTCAAGTACCACCAAATGAGAAGAGAGGACTCACTTGAGAAGGCCTTGATGCTGAGAAAGATCGAAGTCAAAAGGAGAAGGGGGCGGCAGAGGATGAGGTGGATGGATGGAATCATTGATGCTATGGGCATAGATCTGGCTGGGCTGTGTAGGATGGGAGAGGACAGAGGAGCATGGCATGCGGTGTGTGTTTTCATGTCAGAGGTTACTCTGGGTTGAAAAGATTTTTGCAGGGGACACCCAAATGATGCTTCTTTCATGCCCCCCATTGTGCAGCTCTCAGGGAATTGAATCCCATCCTTCCGGTCTCCAAGCACAGTGATTTTACCCACTGAGCCACCAGGGAGCTGTCCATGGCCACAGACGGAGTTGCTGCCCTTTAGGAAAATTTTAAAAACATGGCTGGCAGGGCAGGTATGGCATGCGGGAGGGACTATGATCCCAGCCCCCTGGTTGATTTAAGCCCAGCTTGCCCTCAATTAGTTTTTAGATTTTGATTTTAAAGTTTTAAATTGAGGGGTTTTTTTAGGAATGTTTTAAAGAGTGTTTTATTGTGTTTTTTTTTTTAATGAATTGTGAACCGCCCTTGGTCACCTCAGTGAGGAGGGCGGCTGATAAGTATGAATAATAAACAAACAAACAAACAACAACAACAAATTTCATGAAACAGACTAGTTCCCTGGATTTATTCTTGGAGATCATTTCACTCACTCTTGAGCAGATATACTAAAAATTAAGTGCCATTGAACTAAGCGTGGCTTGATGTTGACATGCTGTGATTGCAAAGTTAATGTTGTAGAGAACCTCCAGTAGAGGACAGATGCTTTTAAAAGTATTATCCTTGAGATTGTTTGTAGGATACTCACAAATCTATAACAAAATGTTTGAGTGCTGATTTATGTGCTTCTACATAAAAATACCGTTCTTGGTATCATTTTCAGGTTTCTTTAGTCAATGCCCTTTCTTGGAAGGATAGTTCATGAGTGGTGGAAGAGACTGTCTGCTGACTCTCTAAAATGATCTACTTACATTTTGTTTAGATTTTGAGATAGGCAAAACAGCTGGGAGATGGCCTTTGAAGAACAGAGCTAGCATTTTAATTCTATAGAAAGGTCTGGATTGACCATGGATCTGAGTGAGGAGTGATGTTTGCTTCAGTTGTGCTGTATCCTGAGCTCTGTAATGGTGCCCTCCATCTTGGATTACTGACCACTGTTTGCTTGCCTGCCTTATGCCTCCATTTTGGAGCTTTCTTCTCTTTTGCCTTTTTTTTGCTTGTTATTTTTGAGGATTTCCTTCTCTTTTCTTCAGACTATTTTTGCTGCTGTTCTAGTGTGACTTCCCTAAGATATTTTGTGGATCTTCCCCACATTTCTTTGTAGATCCTTTGCTTCTCCCCTTCCCCCTTTGTTTCTTGAATTAGTTTTGCATCCCTGTTGGTTTCAAAGAAGAAAAGAAATTAAAAAGTGGGGAAAGGGAAAGAGAACTCTTTTTTCTTTTATTTTCTTGCTTGTTTCTCTCTTTTTGTGAGGAGGAGAGAGAGCGCAATGTGGGTTTTTTGGAGGGTGAGGGATGGCTGTTTTCCCCCATGTGAAGGAAGCTTGTATTGTATTGTATTGTATTGTATATTTCGACTTATATGCCGCCCCATTCGCACAGCGACTCTGGACGGCTCACAGAGGAAACAGTTACAATTACATAGCAAAATTCCATAGCATAAAAAACAATTACATATATCACATAGCAAATTACAAATATCACATAGCAAGAATAGCATCACAAAACATATCCAAATACATCCCAAAAATCTCCAGTAACAATTACAAATTACAAAACATCAGGACATCCTAAAAAATACATCAGAGATACTATAACACCTTCTTATTGCCAAGTTGCAGTCTATTCCCAGTGGAATTGCCCGCCCGGTCGAGGCGACGGGGCAAACGCCTGCATTGGTTGTTGGCAGGGCTTAGAGCATTTCTATTCTGTTGTAGCTCATGTTGTGTATTCTGTACTGGTTGTTATTGTTTTTTGTATTATGATTTACTGCTTTTTGAATTGGTGGGTGGGTGAGTGAGCTTTTTATTTTATTTCTTGCTCTGTAAGTTTTTTTTTTTTTTTTTGCTGTGGTGCATAGTACTGCTGGCAATGTCCTATTTGGCAGGAGGAACTATACATAGTCTGATAATTTTTCTTTCTCGTGTACCATTGCCTGCTTTTGAAGCATATTGATTCTCCATTGCATTCTTTCTACTTTTTAGAGTACCATTAAAGGGTTCTTTGGGGCTTTTGGAGAGCCAGAAACAGAAATGGGAAATGCAAAACAAATGATCTGAAAGGCTTTACCTTTTGTGTAAAACAAAAGGAGCAGTATGAATAAAATATGCATCTCCAAAAGAAGCTGAAATGAAAGAAATATAAAAAAGTTCACCATGCACATGTTTAATACCCACTGCTGTGAGATATGTCTTTGTAAGGCTCAAAACAGGAGTAATGCAAAGCAAAGGAGACATTATTGGTTCCAAAGTGGGGGGGGGGGGAAGGATCCTTCTTCTCCTTGAACACTTTACTTCTGATATTAATGCCCCTCCATGACTACTCATTGTTTTCAACAACATGGTTTCTGATTACTTCTCCAGTATCCCATTTAATTGGCCCTCTCTGTTCCAGCTCAGGACTTTATTGTGCATAAATCCATAACAGGGTGCTTCCTCCTCTACCCCAGGAGTCAGTCCTCATTCTTGTTTGGTCAAGTGAACAGGTTATAAACCCAGGCTGTTAATCAATTGGTGGACTATGCAAATTGCCCCAAGGTTTACTATTGTGCTAATAGAATTGTTTCTTTTTAAAAGCCCCAAACAAAAGCCTTGCATGGGCTGCCAGTCATTTCAGCTCCATGTTGCTCTAAATTAGTTCCTTCAGGCATGGGTCATGCTGTGGTATCTATTGTTTGCTATTACTTGAGGGGGGGGGGATTAATTTCATGCCCTGCCTACAGTCAGTCTTCTTTTCTTCTCGCCAATGATTGACAACCACTTGCTAATGAGAATAGCTTTTAATTTTGCTTGTATCAAAGTGATTAAAAGCTAGAAGCCCCTCCAGATTGCTAGTATTAGCAATGTTTTTCAGCCATTCAAGAACCCCAGTTTAAAAAAATCAATTTCTTACCCAGAGTTTAAAATTATTTAAGAAATTGTGTTATTTGTGGCTTGCCTCTGGACCAACATAACTAGTCTCATTTAGCACAGATTTTTAAAAATATATTGTATTTTTAAAAGATTACTAGGAGAAGAATACACAAACTAAAGGAATTTGGTTAATAGGAGGCTCATTAACCATATTTAGCATAACTAAACTCTAGTTTAGATTTCAGTAACGCAGCATGAATTCATCTGCCTTTGAAGATGTCTCATAAATCATTGTTCATAAACTAGTAGCTGCATTCTACAGTAACTGGTAGTATTATGGTTATACAGTAATACCTCATATAACATTAGTATCGAATAACACTAAAATCGCATAACATTAAGGAATCTGGGGAGAAGAATTGCATCAGATAACATTAAGATCCTATGGGATGCTTCAGATAACAACCGCTAAAGCCTGTGTGGTTACAATGTATCTCTATGGATCCCATAGGATTTTAACATGCATCAGATAACACTAAAAATCATATAACACCAAGACTTGTGGAACCAGGTTTTAGTGTTATATGAGGTTTTACTGTATCATGATTGAGCTATACCAGTTCCATTGGTCCTCCATTCCTGACACTTTATAGGCCCAATTTGGTTGCCTGATTTTGATTCCAAAAGCCTTTCAGATCAAGATACTTGAAGAAGCCCCTATTTTTATACCATATAGCCTGGGGCTCACAGAAAGAGCCTCCTTGAAGATTGTGGTATTTTTGAAAGTTAAAAATATCAGCTAAAATAAAAATATCAGGGAGAGAGGTGGGGATTATTCAAAAGAGCAGGACTAGAGATCTTTTCAAAAAAATTGGGAAAATAAAGGGAACGTTTAAAGCAAAAATGACCATGATAAGGGACAAGGAGTTAGCTGATGCAGAAGAGATTAAGAAAAGATGGAAAGAGTACACAGAGGAACTCTACAAAAAAGACCTCAACACTCTTGATAATAGCAATGATGAAGAAATTGAACTTGAGCTAGACATCCTAGAGAGTGAAGTCAGAAAGGCCCTAAAAAGCACTGCAAACAACAAAGCCAGTGGAGTCATGATGGTATCCAAGTTGAACTTTTCAAAGCCCTAAAAGATGATGGAATCAAATTATTGCATTCTATATGCCAACAGATTTGGAAAACACAACAATGGCCACAGGATTGGAAAAGATCAGTATATGTTCCAATCCCCAAAAAGAGTAATGCCAAAGAATGTTCAAATTATCGAAAAATTGTGCTCATCCCACATGCTAGCAAGGTGATGGATCATGGAAAAAACAAAGGAATATCAGAAACAAGTCTACTTCTGTTTCATGGACCACAACAAAATGTGGCAAGTAATTAAAGAAATGGGAATACCAGAGCACCTTATATACCTCATGAGAAACCTGTACATGAATCAAGAAGCAACAGTTAGGACAGGATACGGAAGGACAGAGTGGTTTGGAATAGGAAAAGAAGTAAGACAAGGCTGCATTTTGTCACCCTGCTTATTCAACTTATACACAGAGCACATAATGCGCAATGCAGGGATGGAGGAATCATAATTTGGGATCAAAATTGCTGGGAGAAACATCAACAATTTGAGATACTGTATGCAGATGATACCACCCTAATGGCAGAAAGTGAGGAGGACCTAAAGAAGCTCCTGATTAGGTTGAAAGAAGAAAATGAAAATGCTGGTTTGAGACTCAATATAAAGAAAACCAAGATCATGGCAACAGGCCCTATCAGTCCCTGGAAAATAGAGTGGGAAGAAGTAGAAGCAGTGACAGATTTTACTTTCCTAGGATCAAAGCTCACTGCAGATGGTGATTGCAGCCATGAAATAAAAAGGCGACTGATTCTTGGGAGGCAAGCAATGAGAAACCTGGGGAGCATAGTGAAAAGTAGAGACATCACATTGCAAACAATTCGTATAGTCAAAGCAATGGTATTCCCGGTGGCAATGTATGGTTGTGAGAGCTGGACCATAAGGAAAGCTGAGCGCAGAAGAATAGATGCCTTTGAGATGTGGTGTTGGAGCAGAGTTTTGAAAGTCCCCTGGACAGCTAGGAGAACAAATAGGTCAATCTTAGAAGAAATCAACCCTGACTGCTCCTTAGAAGGTCAAATAGTAACGATGAAGCTAAAGTACTTTGGACATCAAATGAGAAGAGAGGATTCGCTTGAGGAAGCATTGATGCTGGGAAGGGTGGAGGGCAAAAGAAGAAGGGGGCGGCCCAAAATGAGATGGCTAGATGGTATTGTAGAGACAATGGGCACAGAGCTGAGCGAGTTGAGGAGGATGGTGGAGGACAGAAGTGCCTGGCGGACAGTGGTCCATGGGATCGCAAAGGGTCGGAATCAACTGTGCGACTGAACAACAACAAAGTTGCACCTCAGGCTTGCTTCACTAGAACTAGAATGCCTATGTTCTTTTCCAATTTAAAGCATGCACTATTAATCATTTGATATTCAGACTGCTGAATCCTTCAGTTAACTCATCTTTAGTAAGTTATCTGATCATGTATACCAGCTGGAGAAATGCAGGGCAAAAAACACAATTCTCTTCCCATTGATCTGCTTCTCCATATACCACTTTCTCACATTTCTCTACTTAAGAGCCCATTTATATCTGCCACTCTCTCTTTCACGTATCCTACTATAAAATGCATTTGTTTAGGGATACACAAGAGTTTTTAAGAACCACATTCATTTTTATATCTGCATTTTTATAATTTGTATTATGCTTCCCTGGGCCTCTCTCAACATATAAAGGGCCCCACACTGTGACAGGCAATCCCTTAATCTGTTTTTTTTTTAATTGGGCTATGGAGAGTGTGATCTAAAGATGGACCTTAGTTGCTTTTGGACCCCTCAAGTTCTGAGGACCAAAGCCATATACAGTATAAAGATAACAGCTAGCACCTGAATTCAAACTGGAAGCAAAGAGTAAATGAATATATTGTAATATTGGAGTAATGAGCAGCAATTGGCATACTAAGGCCATCTGGTTCTCTGTGACAAATCTAGATCGAAGAATACTCCCAAACTGTGCATTTGAAGGGTAAATAGGTGCTGATGAGTATTCTGGACATTGTTTCTCAGGTGCACATTCATTTTTCATTTCATTTTATTTTTTTGGTCTCCTCAGACTAGTTAATAGTCTCAAGATATACATCTGGAAGGAATCAAGCATCAGTGTTGAACATTTTTTAAAATAAGCATGGTTCAGTGGCAGCTCAATACCAAGACTATCTGGATGACATTGAGATTAAAAGGGGAAATGTAAAACCAATTGCTACATATGAAACAGAATGAGTCCTCCTTTCTTCATTTTCCTCAACCCAGTCCTCTTCCCAATGCAGTAAAGAAAGCCAATTCCATTCAATCTACATCACATTATCTAGTTTTGGAGTTTTCCTAATCACTGTTATTTTATAGCAGGGGTCCTCAAACTTTTTAACCCGGTGGCTGGTTCATGGCCCCTCAGACTTTTGAGGGACCGGACTGGTGTTGAGGGTTTGGACTAGTGGTGCTCCCAGGGCTGCTGCTGCTGGTGACCACCCAACCCCCCTCACTCCCCCTGAGCTCCCATTTCTCCCTAAGCCCCCCCTTCCCTGCTTACCAGCCTAGAGGAGCTGCATGGCATGGGTGAAGGAGGGGTCCACGCTGTCCTTTTGACCTGTGTACACTGGGAAAGCCACACTTAAGCAGAGCAGCCCTTGGGAAAGATACATGCATCTGCATGTATTCACTGGGAAAGCCGTGCTCAGTCAAGGAAGCTGCACTCTGTAGTGGGGTGCTGTTAAGGATACACCAGGCCAAGTGGAGGGGACAAGGTTTGAGGAGGAGGTGGACGCAGCAGTGGAATTGGCAGCTGGAGCAAGGGAATGGCTGGATGATTTGCCCCGTGGGCCAAAGTTTGGGGACCCCTGTTTTATAGCATCAGACTTTGAGATCGATTTACTCAACAAACTCCTCAAGACTAGCTTTATGAGAAAGCAGAGTAGTCAGCCCATCTGCAATAAGCCAAGGGACAACGAGGAGAAGCCAATCTCAATCCAAGTTGTCCCACTCAAACAGCAAAAGTTATTTTCAAAACCTTGGTAATCCTGCCAGGAGGATAATAAAAGCATCGTCTTCAGCCATTGAATTTCATACCTAATGGAAAGCCAGCACAAAGGTTTGTGATCTGCTTACAGTGGTATAGCAATTCCCTGGTGGCTCAGAGAGTAAGAGCACTATGCTTGGAGACAGAAAGGATGGGGTTCAATTCCCTGAGAGCTTCCTGATAGGGGACATGAAAGGAGCCTCATTCGGGCATTCTCTGCAAAAATCTTTTCAACCCACAGTAATCTCTGACACAAAAATACACACATACAGCAGTATATCCTTAGCATATTTAGATTGTATTTTCAAATTATGTACACCTGACCAACAGAAGGGAGCATCCTGTCCAAATTATGAAACATTTATTTCACAGACCTCCTGGCCCACACTTGTAGATACAGTAGTCACTATAACAAGCACATATGATAACTGTCATTATGCAATAATATATGCAATACCATTTCCTACGATGCTGAGCTTGATGATTGGAAGGTTGGCAGGTCAGCAATTTGAGACCAAAGTGCTGTGCGACAGAGTGAGCTCCTGTCATCTGTCCCAGCTCCTGCCAACCTAGCAGTTCAAAAGCAAGAAATTGCAAGTAGAAAAGTAAGTACCATTCCAGCAGGAACGGTAACAGCTTTCCATGTGTGCCAGTGCCTAATCATGCCTGTCACATGACCACAGAAATGTCTGCAGACACAGATAGCATTGGCATAAACAGAGATGAGCACTGCCCCCTAAAGTCTGACATAACTGGCTTTCAACCGAGGGAGACCATTACTTTACTAAGGGACTAAGTTCCAGTTAGTATAGAGGTAGGGAATCTTTAGCTTTCCACAAATTTTGGATTTCAGATTTGTGATTTCAATACTTTCTATATGAATTTATCCTCAGATTTTGGAATTCTGAATCACCTACTGCTGCTTTCAAAGTGGGATATTGAATTTTGGATTCTCCCTTGTTCCACATGTTACTTCTGCAGAACATTGTATTGTTTGGTGCAAAACTGAGCAGGGGTCTTGTCTTGAAGGCTCAAATAGAAGAAGGGATTTCAATTAGTGTTGTTTGTTGTGAAAGCTAAAATCCCTTTTCTACACATCTGTGAAGAGTGCAAAAAGACACCCCCCTTTCTTTTCTTTTTTTGCATCTGTCCACCTTCATAGTATGTTGACTGCACACAGGCTAGCCCTGTGATGGCAAACTTTTGGCACTCCCACTGTCCTGGGACTTCAACTCCCAGAAGCCCAAGTCCCTGTGAATCCACACAAATGGGTTTACTGCACGTATGCACAGTAAACCCATTCATGTGGATTCACAGAGACTTGGACGCCTGGGAATTGAAGCCCTAGAACAGCTGGAGTGCCAAGGTTCACCATCATGGGACTAGTGCAAGGTCCAATCTAAAAGGAGGTGGGCTCTTGGACATTTAAAGAGTTGAGCAAAAGGAAGAATTTCAACAGTTATGATTTCTACCATGCCTTCTGTAATGCACCCTTTTAAACCAGTATGAATGTATGCTTCATTTTGTACCTGAATCTATGTGGTCAGAAAATGGACCAAGCACATCACCCTGAGCTCCCTGGAGACAAGGTGGAATACATATGTAATTAATAAAATGACCAATTATGTGTTAAACTGTGCATGCCTCTCCTGTACACGGTGGAGCAGGCTAGCCTAATGGCGGCTGCAAAGAGAGAAGGAGCAAGAGGCAAAGTCTCACAATTGTCCTGCGGATGAGGCAGAAGTGTTTGTCAAGAAGAGCTGAGTTCAGTTGCCGGTCATTGGTGATCTGAATCAAGAGGAAAATCCACAAGCGAAGTCGAAATCCGGGGGGAAAGGCCCAAGGTAATCAAGCAAGCAGGTCAGAGTGTCGCAGCATTGGGAAGCACAAATGTTGTTTTGACAAGGTTAGTGCAGGCACACGTCTCTCTTTAAAAGCACTTCAGCTCAAGGCTCCATAGCTGGGAGCGTACTCTGTAAACCAGCCCTGGCTGCCCTTGTGTGTAATTTGAGCTGGTTCCACAGCTGTCACCTACAATGTTCTGATGTTGTTGGCTCTACCTCCTCACTGTCACTTGATGATTCAGTGATTGCTGCCTGTGCTTCTGTCATTTCTCGATCAACTGAATCAGGAGGAAGCAGATCCATGCTGAGAGTGGGCTGAGGTGCTGGTTACCAGCCTTTATCATCGGATTTGGACTCCAGGGCCACAATATAAACACATAGACTAAAGCTTGGAATTATGGCCAGCTTGGCATTATGGACACATCCTGAAGTGATGCAGTTAAGGATTCAACCAGCTTGGACCATGAGATTCCAAACTTTGAGTATAATAAAGTAGTTCAAACACAATTTAGGGATTCATAGCAGTATGAAAAAGTAATGTCCACATGAGGGCATTTGTCTTGACTCAAACCTGTATACAGTACTTTATATTCCATGACTATATATTACATTAAAAGAGAGAGAACAGAAGGAGCTTTGCCTGACAACTTGTGTGGTCTAGTAAGTAGTAAATCAATGTCATTTTCAGTGGTCAGGTTACAATAGGAAACCATGACAAATAGAGATTACATTTCAGCTCAAAATTTGCTACACTGTGGCATGATATCCGTTAGACAAAGAAGCAAAGGAAGAAATGAATCTGGGCTATTTTGGGCTTTTGATACTGTTGACCTCAGTATCCTTTGGAAGTAGCTGTTGAGGTTGGGAACTGGAAGCACTACTTTACAATTCCTCAACAGTCAAATTCAGAAAGTTCAAACTGATGAGACTTTCAGTTTGATGAACACTATGTTGTGGGGTGCTTTTAGGTTGACCATCTCTTCAATGTTATTTAACATCTATCTAAAATTACTGCTTAGAGGCAGAAGCATCTGGAGATTTGGAATGTATATGCTGATGATATGCAATCCTATCTCTCCTTCACATCTTCTGCATTGGAAGTGGTCCAATGCCTTGAGAGAACTAAGCAAGAGAATGATCCCTGAAATTCTCTGAATAGATATGAACCTCAAGTTCACCGGCTCAGATCCAGGAGGAGCTTTATGGCAAGAACAAACATTTTTGAGGGTACACAAGAGCAAAACCAAAATAGAAGGTGGAGGAAGGAACTCCCTGGACAAGGAACAACATTAAAGGACGATATAGCTGAAGATCTCAACCTCACCTATATTGCTTGGAGGACCCGAATGGGCTGAGGATTGGAGCCCCTAAATGCAAGACCAACATGCTCAACTGGGGGGTGCTGGCAAATAACAACACATGGTGTGAATCTGAAGAGACACAGAATCCAGCTCACTTACTGGTCTGCCAATTACTGCCAGAGACATGCACCAATGAGGACTTGGGTTTGGCCAATGACAAAACAAAGAAAGTGGCTTCATTTTGTCACTCCAGGATTTGATTAGGATATGAAAGAAGAAGATTGCCTTAAGGACAGCTTGGCCTCCATTATGGAATGGACAAAAGTGAATAAATTGAAACTGAATCCCAACAAAATGAAGGGCCATCTGTTGGGGTCAGATTACAAATGAGTGACATGGCCTCCACCTTGATGTGAGTCCTTCTTCCTTGGAGGGACCAGGTCCACAGTCTGGTTGTTCTTACAGATTCAGACCTCAGTCCAGAACATCAGATTGAGGCCATATCTCTATCTGCTTTTTAAAAAAAATCATTTTGCCAAATAGCTGTGAACATCGGAGATTAAAATAGCAATACATCTACACAAAAGTTTTGATCAGTAATAAAATCCGCCAAAGCCCTGGAATAGTATAATTCACTGTTTGCAAACTGCAACCACTAACCTAAATTCATCTGTACAGTGGTGGAATGTCAAACATTTTACTACCCCACCGTGATGTCATCACAGTGTGGGCAGAGCCAAAGTCAGGATCTCATGGACGGGGCCAAAGAAAAAAATAAAATAAAAATAAGCACACACACACACACACCTCAACCCACACACCCACCCACAACACAAACCCATTAAATAAATAAATAAATAAATAAATATTGCATTAAAATACACACCCCCAACACCCACACCTACCCCAAACACAACTAAACCCACCCACCCCAAACACAAACCCATCACTTACCTGTTAGTATAAGTGCCTGGGCAGCACCATGTTGCAAGATGGATATGGTCATCATACCAGTTCTCTAGAATAATATGCCTTAGTTTAAATGTAAAACAGCTGTACCTCCATAAGGGTTCTCCAATTGGAATAGCAATTGGAACAGCACAGGTATAGCTTATTGAGCAGGTGACTCCAAGGCTTTGCTTAAAAACCCCAAGCCAGGCCGCCAGGCCTCTTTAGGAACTGTGGTAGTACGTCAATATAGGTAAAGGTATTAAATACACATTAAAATACACACAGACACACCACATCCAAAGGTGAATCACTTACCCTGGGGAGCAGGCTATAGGGAGCTTCAGACTAGCAGCTTCTCTTCCTCCTCCCCGCTTGGGAGGACAGCAAGGAGGCCGTGCATACGTGCCAACCACTGTAGGCATGCATGCACAGGTGAAAAGGTAAGGCCTGAAGGTGGTTCCCCCCAAAATCTGCTACCGGTTCTCTGGGACACTGGGAAAAGTTACTACCAGTTCTGGCAAACTGGTGCGAGCCTGTTGCATCCCATCACTGCATCTGTACCTGGGAGGGCAGGCAAGATGGCAAGTTTTCAGACTAATGAACTCAAACAAATGAGACATTTTGCAGCTGTCCAGTTTTTTTCTAATAGTTTCCTGACAGCTCCATCTGATCTAGGAGGTATTTGTTCAATACTAAAGTGCTCTAGCTCTTTTTTACCCCTAATGAGAACTGCTGATATGGCCACTACCTTGGGGAAGGTAGATGCATCTTAGTCTGGTGTCTCAACTGTGACCGTCTATCTTGGGTGACCCTACTAAGAATTCAGGCTCATAATGGAGTCTGTCTTCCTGATGGCATTACTTTCAAGTCTCACTGATGCACAAAAATTCATTCATCATGTTAAGGAGTGAATCTGGGAAGGAAATTATCTATACAGATATTTATCTAATACTAAGAAAATTATCTGTGTTAAGATAGATATGCCATCTATGCTATATAAAG
The DNA here is from genome assembly GCA_030440675.1 of Furcifer pardalis. Classification (NCBI taxonomy): domain Eukaryota; kingdom Metazoa; phylum Chordata; class Lepidosauria; order Squamata; family Chamaeleonidae; genus Furcifer; species Furcifer pardalis. The sequence continues at coordinate 77,705,538 of CP126896.1, forward strand.
TTCTTTCTATGCATTGTTTTATACAAATTATGGTATTTCTATCTTCACTTGCTCCAGTTGATCAGTTATCCAACACTACAGTTTTAGGCATTGATTTAGCAGTGAAGTGTCTTGAGTTGGTGCAACATCCTTCATAATATCTACCTAATAAATCCCACTTAAGCAATATGGAAATAAACACAACAACAACATATGGTGAAATTAATTCTGATTTACGGTGACCTTTGCCAGAGTTTTCTAGGTACATAGTACTCAGAAGAAGTATAAAATTCCCTTCCTCTGAGGGTATTAGACTGAGTCCTATGCAGCTGGAGAAAGGCTGCACAAAGTGGCTCTTTTTCTGGGACATACAATGGGGAATTGAACTCCCATCAGGTAGCCAACTCAATGCTATGTTGAAGAACAAGATGTCCCCATCATAAGTTCACTTGTTTGAATACTTCTCACTCTTAATTGAAATTAGATGTTCAAAAACAAAGGTCCTCCTTACCTACCAATATGGCTCTGACTCTGAACTCTTGACTAGAACACTGTCCCATACAATGTCTATTGGAGAGCTATCTCCCAAACTTCATAAATATTTGGGAATTGTCCACATCAACTGAAGGCTTGATCAAGAAGTAAACTTTGGCTGACCTTAATGCTATAGTTGGTTATAATCCCTTACTTCCTTACTTGTCTATAAAGGTGGGCCAGTGCTCTGGGAAAGCCATCGAAATCCTTGCAAATCATTTATTCAGTAGGCTGTTAGTTTCAGGGGGTTTGGGGAACAGATTTCAGGAAGTTGCAAGAAATAATGATGTTTGAGACAGTTTCATCATTTTCCATACACGAAAGGGAATTTACACATGATGTCTGCTATTTCCCAGGTGGACATGTGTTTTCTCTTAAGACGGAACTGATTTGGCTAAATGTTGAATTTTAGAGTGAGTGATAAATCAAAATTGTATTTTGAAAGCATTGTATTTGTTAATGTGGGAAGTGCTTTTTTTGCTTTTGTTTTAGCCTGAAAAGAACACCGTGTCCATTAAAATAATAGGAGATTTGTGTCAAATATCAATTCAATGATGTGTGTGTGTGTGCATATTCTGCTTTCAGATATTGTCACATCCCTGGCACATTTTGAGTACATGAATATCAGAAGATTGATTTTCAAAGCACTGCTCATAAAGTTGGTATTTTTGCAGATGTACAATTAACTCTTGCATACCAAATCACATAATTGTAGATTTCAAAGGGATTTCAATGTCATTTACCAGTGCAAGAAGTACACAGTAATTTCATGGACACTGGCACCAATTGGAATGATTCATCACAGCCTGGAGATCTGTGTGGTCAAAAATATTCTGAAGGTGATTTGCACCTTGGGTACCTAAGTCTTTTGCATTACATATATATTCAGTACAAGTTCCACTGAAATGAGAGCAGCCATGTGTCATCTTTTACAGAGCTCAGACATGTATTTTAAAGACTTTTGGGTCTAAACCAGTTTTAAATATAAATAACGGTAAAAGGAACATACTTGACACCTTGAAGCTGGCCATTAACAGCAGACTATAGTGGGTGCATATTTATTTTATTTTATTTATTTATTTGTTGGATTTATATAACCACCTTTTTTGCCTGAGCATCCCAAGGCGGTTCACAACATCAGCTAAAACCCATACCCAATACCAATATTAGGTACAACATTTCATTGTAGCAGCAATGAGACAAAGTAACGGGAAACTCAAAATCTAAACAGAAACTCTATTTGGTGGCAATTTGCTATTCTAGTGATATAGCTTCCATCGCACTGACAGAACTATGAAACAGGATACTGGCCATTGTTTTGCAACATTTAATTATACTTCAATATATTGGCTGAAATCCTGTTGCATAGGTTATGCTTCATCACATTGATGATGTCATCAGTTGCAATGTTTTTTCAGATATAACTACAGGAGTTTAGTCTTTAAGGTGCCACAACATTTTTTTTGCTGTTTTGTTTTATTTACTCATAGATATGCTTGTACAGACTAACACAGCTACCACTTCAAACATTTCAGAAATAATACATTTCTGATTTCTCACCCCAAAGGATCCAAGGCTCCCATGTAACCATGTCCATTGTCAGGAAACCATTTGGGGCCAGAAAACAAGGAGGATAAATCTCTAATAATTAAAAATCAGTGTGGCCAGTAAAATCTTCCTGACAGTAGGGATTTTTTAAAACTTTAAAGATTCTCCCACTCTCACACTATACCCCCCAACAAATTTCTGACAATGTACACAACTACTGATGACTTTCAAGGAAGAATTTGGCAATATTTTATTTCTGAAACATCAACTGATGTCATATCTTATTGTGGGGTACACAGAGAGATCCTCCTCAAAGATTGGGGTATTTTTGAACCACAATTGGGTGTACCTTGAGCAACAGCAACCTTGTTGTGCCTTCACTTTGGCAGTTCAAAGGCTGACCACCTTTAAATTTTAATCTGAAAAATCCATTCCGTCATATCTTATTCCTTTGGCTCATACAAAGCAGTGCTGTCTGGATAAATTATCTGCAAAGGCATAACATGTTTGATTTGTACTGTGCAGCATGTACTGTATAATGAGAAGAAAAGTCAGATACAGTACTAAGGAAAGAAGAAACATCTGATAACCAACTGCTTCAGCAAATATATTACTAGAATGTCCCTTGAGAAATTTCTAGCATCTTTCTTATTCAGCAAGGCCACTGCAGAAAGTTAAGTCCTTGGCAGGAAACAAAGGACTTAACTTTTCTTTGAATGAGCCTTACTGTTTTTGATTGATAATAAACAATGCAGCACACACCCAAAGGGCAATATCCCTGTAAGTGATGAAGGTGATGAGTGTATTAATTAACCTAGTTTAATATTAAAATGTTTCAATCAATTAGCTGTTTATCAGGATAACACACTCATTAAAATATATCTTCCAAACTGTTGCCATTTACTGTTGTATTTTTGCTAATTGTTCAGTGAATAGAAAAGCTTGGGAAACTACCCAGATAACTAGTATATAAATGTAATAAATAAGTAAAAATACCTCTTTAGGACTACAGTCTACAGCTCACAGAATGGCAATGCTATCTGTGGGGTTCAAGAAGATATAGCCCAAATATAACACTTCTGAACTCTGATGTATATCAGAGTGGTATAAAGAAATATGGGATATAGCATTGAATGATAAGCTGACATGTGAATAAAAGAATAAAAAAGGGGATGATAAAGAATAATGAATTTCCACAAATAAGGGGAAATTTTGTTGATTATGTTTACAAAAATCTAAAGAATTCAGACCTGGTCAAGAAAGTATTAGGTTTTGGAAATAGGGATAGGTATAAAAGATAAAATTGAGAACTGAGATTTATGGAATAGAAGAAAAGGTCCTGAGGATGGAAGGTGCACTTATCAATTGTCAAATGTTATATATGTCGTTGTTTATTCTTTTTTACAATATTGTTGTCAACTGCAACTTGTATCCGAGAATGTATTTTTTCCTGAAGCAGAAAAAATGCATTGGCATGAATTTGTTCAAGGTGGATCCCAGCTTGTCATGAAGTGATCCACACAGTATGATATCAGAGCCATCTCTTGCAGCACATATGAAATGAGACATGCAGGAAACCATCATATTGGGCCCAACGGCAAAATGAGTGGAGGAGGAACTAGTCTGATTCCTAACTGTCATGGAGGTAGAAGAGGCCATGCCAGATGGACTGGCTGTGAAGCGGCACCTTGATAATAACCTCAAGGCTGTGAAGTCCATTCCAGTCCAGGGTGTTTACAATATAAACAAATTTTGTAATAAGCTAAATGTTTATATGTTTTTATTTTGCTCTTTTTTTACATATGTGTATTTCTTTTTTCTTTATGTATTTTTGAAAATTAAAAATAAAAATTTAAAATAAATAATAATAAAAGAACTCTGGTGTATTAATTTTCACCCAAACCCTACTGATTGATTTAAAGTCCATGGCCATGCTGTCTGAGGAATCCTGATAAACCCCCAAAGTAACATTTACAAACTTTGTGTGAGAGTTACTAGGCCCTCACTGCCCTGTTAGACTTAATTGAGATAAACTGTTCTACCAACTCATGTCCCTAAGGAGTCTCTGGAACTAAAGCTGGTCTGAATTTCTATTCAGGGGTTACAGCCTGAAAAACATATACAGTAATACCTCAGATAAAGTTTGCATCAGATAACGCTAAAACCGCATAACGTTAAGCAATCAGGGGGGATTGCATCGAATAACGTTAAGACCCTATGGGATGCACTGATTAATGTTCACTAAAGCCTGTGCCAGTTACAATGCATCTCTATGGAGTTTTAATGTTATCCAATGCATCCCATAGGATTTTAACATGCATCAGATAACACTAAGAATTGGATAACACTAAGTCTTATGGAACCAAGTTTTAGCGTTATCCGAGGTTTTACTGTAGATAGAAATGTAAACACATAAGAAGCTCCTGTCCCCAATGTCCCTCTTTCAAACTGTGTCACATTTGACACAAAGAGATGAGCATCACCAGTTTGTATGAGGCCATTAGAGCAAATCTACCTTACAAGCTGTAAACAAGGCTGATTTCCTATCTATCTATCTATCTATCTATCTATCTATCTATCTATCTATCTATCTATCTATCTATCTATCTATCTATCTATCTATCTATCTATTTGAATTTCTATTCCGCCCTCCTCGCATAGGCGAGTCAGGGCAGATTACAAAGGGTCACGAAGAAACATGGAAAATCACAGATCATAAAAATGTTACCTAAAAAAATCACTATCCCTTTTTAATGTGGAGATGAGTTTTAAAATTAAAAGGTTTGTCTACTGGCAGAGCCCCCCAAGAACAACAGAGATTTAAATTTCAGACTAAAACAAGACCGGTTTATTGATAAAGCATTTAAACAACAGAGGGGCCCCACTGCTGGATAAAGTCTCATCTCACCCATTTTTGTCTGCTAGAAAAATGTACGTATGAGCTTCCCTAAAAATTTGTTCATAGAGAGCTGAGCTGACTGAAGACGCAAGGACCTTTATACATTTCTACTAATCTTTACCATCTAATCCTATTATCTAATGCTAAAATAAAGTTTATACAATAAAACAAAAGTCCAGCAGTGGGGTTTCCTTTCGTAAGTAAATAATTCAACTTTTAGGTACAATGGTTTGTTGTCACATTAACTTCAAGATACAATGACAAGTTTTGCAAATAATGCAAATAATGACATTAGGAAAAGATTACAAAATCCAGAAAATAATAAAGGGGAAGGAGTGGGGTTACATCTCAATACAGCAATTAATGGCAGTGATGTGGTTTTTAGGGCTTCTCCAATGAACACATTTAATTTAATGCCAAGAACCAATCAGAAACGAGACACGTCTGAAGCGAGGAATGAGTTTGACCAATCAATATTGGAGGAGCTTCAAGAAACTGACTTTGACTTTTTACTTTGCTTTTTCCACCCACATTAATCCATCTTGATTGCAGACAAATAAAATCAAATATCCTTGTGTACATGTGTTAATTATGGATCCCAGGGACTGATCCTTGGGGCAATAAAGCAATCTGGGTTATGGTTCTTTTGTTGTTAACTTTCAGGAATTCTGGTGTTTGGGTGTGAGACCCTCTGGGGATTGGTATTAATTGTTTCTTAATGAGAGTGCAATATTGCCCTTGGGGCGCGATGCATCCTTTTGGAAATACAGGCTTGAGTTTAAAGCAAATATTTCTGGAGTTTTCTGCTTTTGGAAATACAAAATAGAACATGTTAATGAAGACCCAAAATAAGTCTGCTGTGTCTCCTTGGCAGAAGGAATAATGCATTTTAAACCAAACTACTGCACTTAATTTCCTAGGTTTGCCACTGACCCCAAGACAATACAATTTAGGCATTTATGTAAACAGAGAATCTGAGTACGTGAAGAGGAAGTTAAGAGCTTGTCAGACCAGAATAGTTTAAAATACATGGAATTTATTTGACACCCTAGGTATAACTGCTAATGAAATAGAAGTACTAATCAGGTTGCAATTCCCAGAACCTCATCACTGCTGAGGTTCAGAAAAAAAAGAAAGGGGTGGGGCCCTTTGCCCATTCCCTTTGAGATCTTTATACATTTATTAAATATCAACCCTTGCAGTTATCTTATCTGGAAAGTGTTGTGAATGGGTGTGTGTGTCAGTGTAGTGCTTGGTGCACACCTAAACCTAACCTTGATGTGGGTGGCAAATTAAAAATAATGAGATAAGTATTTTTATTGAAAATAAAAGTATATATAATAGTAATAATAATAAAAATGGTAATTTCAAAATTGAGGTTACAAAAATAAGATTAAAATCTAAAAAGCAGTTAAAATAGCAGTTAAACAATTTTCCTCTGATGATTCCTCACTTTTCCCCTCCTCTTTTGGCCACCTAGCCTCCCTACTGCCAGGTCGACAAGCCTTCAAGGGAAAGAAAGGGAGGAACAACATAAAGGGAGGAAGAAAACAAGGAGACAAAGGCACAAGGTTTGGGGAGGAGACAGTGATGGGATGTAACAGGTTCTCACCAGATCACCAGAACCACCAGCAATTTTTCCCAGTGTCCCAGAGAACCGGTCGGTAGCAGCTTTTGGGGAGAACTTCAGGGCTTACCTTTTCACTGGTTCCTCCACTGTGCCTGCGTGCCAAGCACTTGGTGTGCATGCACGCCTACAGTGCTTGGTGTGTATGCACGGCCTCCTTGCTGTTCTCCCAAGCGGGGAGGAGGAAGAGAAGCTGCTAGCTTGAAGCTCCCTATAGCCTGGTCCCCAGGGTAAGTGATTCACCTTTGAATGTGTTGTGTCTGTGTGTATTTTAGTGTGTATTTAATACCTTTTACCTTTATTGACGTTCTACCACAGTTCCTAAAAAGGCCTGGCAGCCTGGCTTGGGGTTATTTTGTGCTTATTTTTATTTTATTTTTTTGTTGGCTCCGCCCATGACATCATGATGTCATGATAGCTCTGCCCACACTGTGATGACATCATGGTGGGGTAGTAATATTTTTGACATTCTACCACTGGGAGAAGAGGATTCAAAGAGTCATCCATTTTCTCAGTGCTCTACATCTCTCACTTGCTATAGCTGGATGAAATGGCTTCAGATAGAACTGCTACAAGGCCTTCCACATTGATTCAGGGTTGTTGTTGTTTTTTGTTGGGGGAAAAAAGTAGAAGTCCTACCTAGCAGCAGAGAAAAAAAACTATTGATTTGGATTGAATTGTATGCCAAAGCAATTTGTAGTCAACAGAAAATAATAAGAATCTTACTGTCCTGATCCAGCGCATTTGCCTGCATTATTTGTCAATGTAGTCATCCACAGTAGATGACAATCTCTACTTTTGATTGCATCCCAGTAGAGTCTTAAGTTACATAAAGCAAAATACAGGGTTCTATAAATTTACATTTGATTATAAAACTGCTAAATTACTCTAAAATAAAAGCAGATGATGGCTGGATTTTGAAACCAGTGGGAGGTTAAGGAAGGTCTATGTATATATGCATTTATTTGAGAGCTGTTTCAAGACAAAACCATGTGAAAATAATTAAATGCCTTTGCTCAACATAAACATTGCAGGGGGACTTGACCACAGATCGCTTTTAAGTAGCAACCACTATTAAATAAAGAGAGAAGCTTTTATCCAAATTCAATAACCTCCAATCTGTCCTTAAATGCTGGGTGGCATCCATGGATGCAAACTCTCGCATTACTAGGAAAATGTCGTGTTGAAAAGGGTAGGCTGCCTCCAGTCAGTTGTATATTAGGTTAGAATATAACAGTGGTGGAGAGATTTGTAGAATGAATACATTGCAACTTAATGACACAAGAAGATTTAAACATTATGTTTCAAAAATCCAGCCATGGCTGACTGTTCAAGATTTTTCTATCATTTATCAAGAATGATCGAGCTTCTCTGAAAAAGTAAGCCATATATAAAGCTGATATATCCCTTAGGAATGTATGGTGTATGCATGCTCATTGTTTTATGCCATATATATATGGAAAAACTATCAAACAACAGAACTAGAACTCTTAAAATGAGACATGCCCTAGCAATTGCTGAGAAATTAAGAGTATCACAAGGCTTCTGCCAGCAAGCAGACACTGGGACATGGAGACTGGGCCTCTAGTAGCAGCAAAGATCAGCAAAGCCAAGGCAGACACAGGAGCAACCAGACATTGTGGTAGGTAGGATAGCTAGCAATGATGATTCTGGTGTCAGAGAATAGTCAACAGGAGCAGAGAAAGTACCAAGAGCAGGGTGTTCTGCTAGTCGCAGATCCATTGAACCAATTGCTATATGTTACATCCACAGTTGTGTAAATCCTACCTTTTAACAGGGTCCACCTGAGGAAGAGCTTCCATCTGAACTCACATTGGTAATGTTTTCTAATATTACCCTCCCCCATTAATATATTTACCCCACTCAATAACAAAATGTTGTTTTCTGCAATTGTAATAATTATCGATAAGGTAAAGGTAAAAGTCGCCCTTGCTCAAAAGACAATCGTATCTGACTCTAGGGAGCAGTGCTCGTCTCTGTTTACAGCCAAAGAGCCAGCGTTGTCTGCATTTGCAGATATTTCTGTGGTCATGTGGCAGGCACTGGAGTGCATGGAATGCTGTTACCTTTTGATCCGAGGCCTGTTATAAACATTTTCTAAAACTGCTGAAAGGGGAAATTGTTCACTTTTATTTAAGATTCATGAACTTTTCATTTTGAATGGAAATGTTCTCCCATGAGACCTAGAAAGAAGAAATTATGCTTTTCTTCATTTCTGACACAGCTCTTTGAGAATGTACTGATATTCCATGATCACTATTTAGAGGATTATTATTCTGGATTAACCTAACTGGATTGCAGGTAGCTAGCTAGTCCCTCTTTTTCTCCTGCCCACAAAGGACAGTGGCAGAAACAACAGACTTTCCTCTGCTGCTCTCACATGCTATCCTGTGAATCTGTTTTCCTCATCCTATATCCAAACATCTGAAACTGATAGCTTGCCTTAACTCAGCTCTGTCATAAACAGCTCATCAAAGCCAAGGATTATCCTTGTGAAAGGAAAGAAACAGGCCCTACAGGTAGAAAGGAAGCCTGTAGCTTCCAATTCCCCAAGGTTTCAAGGTCAGGCTGGGGACAGGCATTGTCCTGTCACAACAGGCCAGCAGGTCACTGTGTAACAACTGCAATTTCCCTGAGTCTAGGAAGTGCAACAAACACAAAGAAAGCAAGAAGAACATCAAGCCTAAGGTTCTGCTTCCTCCTTTCTTTGCTGGTTAATGCTTGGGTACATAAATCAAGCAGACAGTCAGTGAAGCAGCTAAATTATATCCAAAAAGGAACTAAAGAAAAGAGTTATGACACTTTGACAGCAAAAAAAGGTTAATGCAGGATAGAACAATAAGACAGACATGTCTCTGGGCACAAAAGAGGGTCAGCTGAAAAGAAAGGAAGGACCAAGAAACATTGGGGGGGGGGGACAACAACACATGCAAGACTTCAGAATAACTAGCGCAGCTAGAACAGAATAATAATTCCCGATGAAACTAGTTTATTATAGTACTCATTCTACTCATGGCCATTTGGTTGTTCCTTGTTCTCCCTCCTTTCCCCATGGTCAGCTGAAAAGAGAGGAAGGACCAAGAGAAGAGAAGAAAATTCTTGCTGAACATTTGGAAAAAATAACTCTCAATGAACCTGATTGACTAATGTGAATGACTGTGAGACATTGGGTGATACAGGTGACTGTGGTGGCGTAGTGGTTAACAAGCTCACATTGTTAGCTGGAAAGTCAGCATTCCAAGACCCGAGTACCACATGATGGAATTGTTACCTAAAAATCACTATTCCCCTTTTTCCTGTCATAGGAAGACCTGCAACCACCAGAGATGTGTTTCAAAATTAAAAAGTTCATCTACTAGTAGAGCCCCCCAAAGAACCACAGAAACTTGAATTTCAGGCAAATATAAAATGGTTTGTCGAATATGCATTTAATCAACAGTGGCCTGCTGCTTGTCAAGGACATTTCTCAACTTTTGCCTGCTACAAAGATCTAAATGTGAGCTTCCCTAACTAATTTGGTCAGAGAGAGCTGAGGTTCTGACATTACTATGTTCTTATATACAGTTCTACAGACAAAAACAGATCCTATCATCTAATCCTATCAAAAATGCCTTTGAAATGTGGTGTTAGAGGAGAGTTTTGAGAGTCCCCTGGAGAGCAAGGAGAACAAACAGGTTGATCCTAGAAGAAATCAACCCTGACTGCTCCTTAGAAGGTCAAATAGTAAAGATGAAACTAAAGTACTTTGGAAATCAAATGAGAAGAGAGGATTCACTTGAGAAAGCCTTGATGTTGGGAAAGCTGGAGAGCAAAACAAGAAGGGGGCAGCCAAAAATGAGATGGTTAGACGGTATTGTAGATGCAATGGGCACAAAGCTGGGCAGGCTGAGGAGGATGGTGGAAGACAGAGGTGCCTGGCTGGAAATGGTCCATAGGGTCGCAAAGGGTTGGAATTGACTGTGTGACTGAACAAAAAAAATTGTTACAATAAAGTTTTTACAAAGAAACAATAACCTAGCAGCAGGCTCTTATTTCATAGATAAATGTCAATTTGGGTTACAATAGTAAGTATTTGCATGTTGGGGGGGGGGAGATTACAAATCCCAAGAAAGAATAGAGGGAGGAGGTTGGGTGATTAGGTGGAGACAAGTCAAAACAGTAGCCAATGGCAGAGTGGAGTTGTTGAGTGTGCTCCAATGAGCACGCTTGGCTTGAAGACAGAAACCAATCAGAAGCTCTGCATGTTCAAAGCGAGAGGTTTGATTGACCAATCAGCATTGATGGAACTTCACTTTGGGTCTTCACTTGATGAATTGGGCTTCACTTGATGAATTGATTTGCAGTTCCCACCCAAATAATCCCATTCTAACTCCCATCCTGACTCCAGGCAGAAACTAACTAGCATTATGTACATATAGTAATTACAGACCCCAGAAACAAAGATGTGTAAGATACATGCAAAAGAATACTCCTTAAAACAATCAAGGATGTAGTTCTTGCTGTTGACTTCCAGGAAATTTAGAGAAGGGTGTGTGACCCTCCGGGCATCAAAAGTTAATTGAATGTTTCCTTTTGGAACACAGTAAGCTGTTTGGTTTTATTGAGGCAGGCTCAAGTTTAAGGCAAATATTATGGAAGTTTCCTGCTTTGGAAATACAAAATAGAACATGTTAGAATCATTTTACAATATTTTTAGTGATTTTTGGAACATTTCATTGCATTTTAATTCAAACTGCGATTACTTCACTTTTGAAGAAATAGGAAATAATAATAATAATAATAATAATAATAATAATAATAATAATAATAATAATAATAATAATAATAATAATAATAATAATAATAATAATTATTATTATTATTATTATTATTATTATTATTATTATTATTATTATTATTATTATTATTATTATTATTATTATTGTCGTCGTCGTCGTCGTCGTCGTCAAAGTCAAAGCCTATATTTGCTTTGCAGCTGCAGCCACACTTGACTTTCAGGCAGGAGAAAAAGCAGGGAGAAACCCATTTTCAAAAAGCCCACACTTTAAAAGTAGGAGCCATTGGAGAAAAAAATGAACTTTTACTGTCTTACTACTGAGGAGACCTTTTCCAATCTATTCCACCACCCTTGACGGTCAAACCAATCCTGGGGCTCAATCAAGCTTCAGGAGTAACTAAAGACATGATTTTTAACAATTATTTTAAACTTTATTCTAGCATATATAGTGTTAACTTTTGCCTCTGGGTCTCCTCCACTGTCTTCCCCCATCACTCTGAATTTTTGCTAATATTTTTTGGTCACAGTGCTATTGAAGAATCCATAGAAATCACCTAATCCTTTGCCCCCATTGAAGCCTGATTGAATCAGTCAAAATGGATACATTGTTACAAATGCCCAGTCTTTGATGTCTTTGTTGTACCATACAGTATTTGGATTTCCATTCATAAAAGCTTGTAGGTCATTTGAGGACATTGTAGAAGTCTACCAGCTATTATTTTTCTGCTCCTCCACAAGGGAATCTATTTGCATAGGAAGTGGAGTTAATGTGCTTATTTAATGTTTAATATATGTTTGATTAACTGCCTGACTACCTTTCTCAGCCCATTATATAGAGCAGACACCTGAGTCAAAACAATACCCATTTATTTAAGGGTGGGGTGGAGTGAAAGTAAAATCACCAATATTTGTCAGAGAGAAATCCTATTATTGCAAATACTGACCTCCCCCTCCCCTTAAGTAAAGGTATGCCTGATCAGTAACAATGTTCCCCAGTGATTCGTTAGTTTGGTGCCATTTTAATCTCCATTTTTCATAATAGATGGCTTTCCTGATCTGTATGTCTTATGTTTAGTATTTTGTGATTTGTCACTGGAATGTAAAAAGGCCTAATTCAGACCTCTGATTGTTGAGGCATATAATTGTAAGGAAACCCTGATTCAGGAACATACTTTTCAAGCTATGCCTACAACCAAATTAAGCTCAGGAGCTTTCATGGAGCTTTGTTTACAACCTTGCATGTTGAAGTGACTCAGAGATACTTTTCTCAGCTCCTGTGACTGTCTATGTACAGTCAAACCTCGCATAAAGAGCACCTCACTTAACGAGTAACTAGCTTAAAGAGCAGAATTTTCTCTGAATGTTCGCTTCGCTTAACAATAACAAAAAAAAAAAAAAAAACCAACCAAAAACTCGCTTAACAACTAAATTGGGGTTCACAATCCCCCCCCCCCACCAGAAGTCACAATTGGTCACTTACAATGGTGTTTCACTTAAAGAGCAAACTTGCTTTAAGAGCAAACCTATGGAACACATTATGCTCTTTAAGCGAGGTACAACTGTATCTAGCATTAACCAACAGTTCCTTTCTGCCTCTGAATTCAAAGATAGTCTCTCCTTTCTCTTCTTCGTGTTCTTTCCCTCTCTTTGTTGATCAGTATCAATTGTTTTGTTTCTGTTGATTTGCTTAGTGACTAGCATGCATGCAGAAAAGAAAGAGGCATGCACATGTCTGTAATTTCAAGCAAATATAAGTAAAGAAATTTTTTCTTCTATAAATATCTCAGAGGGAGTTATTGAGACTTTGAGTGCCAATTGATGAGAAAGAGAGAGACTTTGGAAGACTTGTAACTGTGCTCCTCTGTGGGTTTCTGTATTTCTATTGCACAGCTAAAGTGAATTTTGGCAGAAATTTTAAATTCTACAACAGCTTTGGGGCCCAGTGCGTAGAAATAAGTCTCTTCTGTTGTTTAACTACAAATTTAACCTTCAGAACTGTCACATTATGTATAAGGATGCACATCTTAAAAGAATGTGTTGCTGGTTTCAATTAAGACAACACATTAAACAGCCTTAGCTGATGACTGAATATGCCTTCAATGCACAGAAGCTACCTTTATAGACATGAAATACTTCTTTCCTACATTAAAAACTGTTGCAACTTCTGCTACATACTGTCCGAACCAATACATGTCATCTAATACATGAGTGCTTGGTAATGTCACTGTGTCTTGCTGGAGAAATGGTAAGCTGGGGTTTCATTTTAAGCAAAGAAAGCAGAATTTGTGCACCCACTGGATGAGTTTACTTCAGTGGTGGTACTCGTCCAGTCACCCCAGCACATAGTTTGCCCCGCCCCTCTACCCAGCAGCCCAATGGGAGCAATTCCTCCCTCTGCCCAGCAGCCCAATGGCAACGTTATCTTCCTTCCCTGTTGCTGTATTGGCACTTTGGGTTTTGGGTTGCAGTTTGGGCACTCGGTCTCTAAAAGGTTCACCATCACTGCTGGTCTACTCTTTGTATTTCACTATTGAGTATATAGAATTCACTTATCATGCAAACATGATCAGAAGCTTGGTTACAATTTGCTCTATAAACTATCAGCACCTAGTTCAATTTCTTGTGACAGGGAACTCAGTAGCAAATAGCCAGCAAGAAGTAAGAAATGGATAGGGGAGATGAGCATAAAAGGAGAGCCAATATGAGAAGTACCTGATTCGGAGAAGGAAAGGTCAATAGAAGAACCAGCTGGAGATAGCATGGTCCAAAAGGAGAGGTCAATCAAAAGTGGGAGAAAGTTTAAATAGCCAAAAACAAGTACAGTCTAGACCAGGGTTCCTCAATCTTGGCTCTCCAGCTGTTCTTGGACTTCAATTTCCAGAAGCCCTGATCAGCAGGTGTGCTGACTTGGGCTTCTGGTATTTGAAGTCCAAGAACACCTAGAGAGCCAAGTTTGAAGAACCTGGTCTAGAGTGTGTAAAAAATTACTTTGTGGGTGATACTTCCCAGGATCCCCCAGCATGAGTGGGGAATTCTGGGAACTGTAATTCAAAAATTAGCCTTTCCCAAACTTAGTGATAGGACCACATGCCAATCAAAAGGTGTTCCATCATTGACAAAAGTAACTGGGGCATTTGGGGAGTTTATTACAAAAATAACCTTTTACAAGCTCTGATTTATACACGCAGACACAAATGCTGAATGGTTTATCATGCAGACTTTGCAGTTGTTGAGAAGCTGTAGATCTGTTATCAGGGGCATAGCTACCGCCGTATCTGCCGTATCAATTATACGGGGCCCCTGGGCCACGGGGGCCCCCAACGTGTGTAAGCAAAACAAATCTTTACCCTTCCTAAGGGCCCCCAAACAAATTTTTATACGGGGCCCCGCCAAGGCACACTACGCTTCTGTCTGTTATAAAACATGCTAGCAAACCTTGTGCCAGCTTGCTAAAGAATCACCCTCTCTGATGCTCATAGAAACAAAACAAAAACACACAGAAAATATAAAATGAATCCATAGTGAATATAGCCACAAGGACCAACAGAAGGAATTCTTACTTATTAATTGCTGAAATATTTACACACTACTTTTCTGTCTGTCAAACTCCAACCAGAAATTTAACAATAAACAATAGTAAAGTTAAAGAGACAGTGGAAACAGCAATAGATTAAAATTAAGCCAGACCACATCCAAATGAATTTCAGGGCATTGCACAATAAGAACAAGGTAGAATATAGGTATATCATCAAGAAAGCTATCTGAAACTCCTCTTCAAATGAAATTCTCTTAGGAGGGAGTTCTACAGGTTAGGCCAGGGGTGGACAACCTACGGCCCATGGCACCATTTCATGTGGCCTACCACCTCCCTTGCCAGTACTGGAATCAGAGGTGGGCATATTTATGACAGCCATAAAATGTGCCCACGCATGTGTAAACATCCCTGCGCCTGCCATAAATGCACCCGTGGCTGTCATAAACATGTTTATGACAACCACGGACATGTTTTACAGCAGTGCTTATGGTGGGAGGAATCACATGACTGGCCCACTCAGCTCTCCGGGGGGCATGGTCAGGCCCACGGCAACAAAAGGTTTGAGAACCCTGGTTTAGGCTGTGTTGCTGGACAGCATTCTAGACGCCATGGGAAATTGACTGTCTTTACATCCTTTGAGGATGAAGAAAGTGGTCCAGGTTTAGAGGCAGAAATGTGACCTTTTAACTGCTCTGAATACTTTTTGCCTTTCCAATGATAGAATTCCAAAGCCAGCAGAGAAGGGAAGGGGGTAAGAGAATATATTGGTATGAATCAGGAAGACTTTTGGATCTGTAACATGTATTGTTCTCCCATTCCACTAACAATAATTTCCCTCTGTGGTGATTTATTATATATCAATAAAATATCCTTCAAAAGGAGCAATATCTTTCAAAAGCTATCTGGAGCTAGTTGGGGCATCATTCAACCCAAAACACTGTGTGTGTGTTTTCATGTCAGAGATTATTCTGGGTTGAGGCTCCTTTCATGACCCCTATTGTGCAGGTCTCAGGGAATCAAACCCTGTCCTTTCTGTCTCCAAGCACAGTGCTTTTACCCAATGAGCCACAAGGGAGCTGCTACCCAAAACACTAAGAACTGCAGACTTGGTTCTATGCTACTCCACATAGGTGCAATATAGTGTGCTCATGCAAAGCAGGTAGAAGGCCTACCCAATGAAAGCTTTAGAATCATTACCAGATGCTAGAAGCCAATCCCCACTTTGGGGGGTTGTGGGATCCCATACATTGCTATTGGTGCCCCAGGACACCAGAGGTGAGGGTGGGGTGGGACAAAGCTTGATTGCCCAATATACCAGCACACACCTGCTATCTACCTCAAATAAAGGTAAAGGTTTCCCTTGCTCGAAAGCCAGTTGTATCCAACTCTAGGGGTCAGTGCTCAAATACAGTACCGTAAAATCTCACATAAAGAGTGCCTTGCTTAGAGACTAACTCGCTTAAAGAGCAGAATTTTCTCTGAATGGCCGCTCACTTAACTAAAACCAAACAAAAATTTGCTTAACAACTAAATAGGGGTTTACAATCCTCCTCATCCCCGCCCCCGCCAGAAGTCACAATTGGTCACTTACAATGATGTTTCGCTTGAAAGGCAAACTCGCTTAAAGAGCAATCCCGTGGAACGCATTATGCTCTTTAAGCGAGGTACAGTGGTGCCTCGCTTAAAGAGCATAATGCGTTCCACGGGATTGCTCTTTAAGCGAGTTTGCTTTTTAAGCGAAACACCATTGTAAGTGACCAATTGGGGGGGGATTGGGAACCCTGATTTATTTGTTAAGCAAGTTTTTGGTTGGTTTTATTTGTTAAGCGAAGCGAACATTCAGAGAATATTCTGCTCTTTAAGCGAGTTACTCTTTAAGCGAAGCGGTCTTTATGCGAGGTTTGACTGTACTACTGTATCTTGATCCCAGACTAGTAGAATATTTCAAAAAAAAAAAAAAAAACCACACAAGCCATATGTGCAAATTTACAACTAGTAAATTTGAAATAAAATTGCAATCATTTACTCATTGCACTGTGCCCCAGCAGACACTCATGATACCACACTCTAGCCTACATATATTTTCTGGTCATATTTCCCACCCCAACCCCTTTTCTATTTAAAAAAAAATGAGTTTTTTAAAATTAATAACTAGCTTTTATTTCTAATTCAAGTGGAATTAATAGGCCCTAATCAATCATGGACTGTGGTCTCTGAATAGATTCTTTTTAAAACATGTTACAAAATAAATATTGAGTTATGTAAAAGTAATTCTGCATTGTTCTGGCAGCACCCAAGTAATTAAAAAAATTAGGGACACTTTTCTTAGAAACACCATATGTGATAAAATGAGTCCCCAAGTTCTTCACATATCCAAAATTGAGTTTAGTAGGTTTCTAGTCTATAGCAGAAATGTGGCTTCTTGTGCTAGCCAAAAGGGCCATTTGGTTGTTTTCACACTTTGGGGCCCAGGATGGGAAGAGATAGACAGAGAGGTGCCCATTGTAAACAAGACAACCAGAGTTGTTTACCCATCTCTGGAATCTGATTGGAAGTAGCCTGATTACCTGGCGAAGGTCTGGCAGAGAGCCAGAAGGAGAGTTCTAAAATGGTTGTCAACTAGGGAACATTGACATGAAAGAGATGGGCATTCCAACTTGGCCTTATCTCTGGAAATCTTAATTATGGTAACTTAGAATAGATAGACAGATTCCTTTTTATTTATGGGAATACTTGTCTGAAACATCCTTTCTCTAAAACAAATAAAAATTAGTTATTTTTCTATGCTGAGATCTGTAACCTGATTCATCAAGAACCATGCTACCAATTTAAATAAAAATATTTTCTTCAATCAACGTGTGTTCATTGGAAGTGGGATACCGGGTTAAAAGACAGTAAGTCCTTCTTTTTTGGCCTCTTGAAAACGCTACCGTAACTTCTCAAAGTAAATGGGCTTGTCTCTGTAGAAAGAGGAGCCAGGTTTGGATCAGCCAGGATTGGCTGGAGAAGGAATGGTGAACATATTTTTTTTCTTGTGTGAGTTTGGGATAGTTCTAGAGGGGATTTTTTTTAAAAAATAATCCGCCTTGGATTGAATGCTGAGAGGTACCAAGCAAGTGAGGAAGAGTGTACATTTATCATGCCATATGGAAAGATTATTTCTGCTCCCCACAAATTCTGTATTATTATTATTTCTTCCTGTAGTACTTTGGGAGAGTCAATCCAGAAGAACAGATCTTCTCAGCAAACTAAATCATTTTGTTAAAGATCAGGACTGCATTTGAATTAATATTACAAATCTCCTTCCAGTCCTCATTCCAGTTGGCAGGAAGAGAGACCCTCCCATCTCACTAACAACCTTAATTGGCAGAATGCTGTAGCTTTTAAGCATGGCAGGGCTGTCTATAGTTGACCTCTTGCTTCAGTCCTACAGAGAGAACTGCCTGAAACAGAGAATTAGTGCCACAAGTATTAAAGAAGGAAAAATCTCAAAGGTAGGAAATAAGAATATCTGACACATTGTAAAGGCAGCTTCTGTATCTCTTAGTCTCTCTGGTAATAAGAAAGAATTTCAAGTTTTCAAGTTGTCATGGTTCAGAATTGAAGATGGATTTGTCTATTCTAGTATTTTGATTCTTTGCATATTGTAAGTCTGGCTTGTCCAATCTGTGCATCAGTCTGTGAATTTAAGCACACCCATTTTTGTACACAACTTCCCTTAATAATGGTGCTTCTGTATGTAACTTTTCAAAATATTCATTTCTATATACAATTTTCAGTCTAGTAATGAATGATAAGATTTCAAAGTATACAGTCTGAGGATAACTCTATTGTGGACTGCACCAGTCCAGGAAGTGTGAATTAGGTTAATCGTGCTAAAATTCACCTCCTCATTTCTATGTAGTGAGCAAGTTAGATTAAGACCTGAAACAACTTGTGGAATCTGCTTCTCATCCCAGACCTAATCATGAGTTTTGTTCTCCCCAAAATACCTGGTTTGTCACAGGTGATATCAGTAATTTCTCCAACATCCAACTGGTAAAAGCCTTGTCTCAGTACTGTATTTCAAATACAGGGGAGAATGATATTGTGTTATTTTTGTCCTTTCCTGGATACAGAGTTCATTTGTGTCTTGGGTTGCTTCAGAGAATGGAATTCAGCCCTACATATGGCGCTTCTCTTGTTCAGTTCAAAGTACAATCTGAGCATGAACTGCAGCCAACCCTGCACTGGTTTCAAAAGTAAAAAAATGCTTTTTAGAAATGTTGAAGTTTGTGTACAATTTTAATAGCTGTTTGTGAAAAGAAGACAACGTAGAAGAATGAGCATGTCATATTTAGTAGTGTAACAAGACCTTTGCTTGAACATCTTTGTACTGATGATCTACTACGCAGATGATTGAATATGATGGTGCAGTGTAGTTTCCCTATGAATGGAAGCCGTGTCTGTTAACAAATAGGGAACTGTGCTCATGGATAGGACCCTGTTTTCCATTTACAAGTACAGACCTCTGCTTCACAACTTTTTTCTTGTTCACCAAAGGCATCATTTTACTCCACTAATGGACAGGAGACTCGCTGTGTCTATAACACAGAGCCTGTAGTCTTCTCTGAGGTACTTTACCTTAACAGGTCAGATTTCAGTACCACATGCTCTACCATCTACATAACATGTGTTTATTTATATATATAATCTGTTGGGAGATTCTGGTGTGCTTATGTATCTTTAAAGCACCTAATAAAAATGCTTAAATACTTAACAGATGGGTAGCTCACCCTGTGATTAATGTATGATGGGCACTAAGCTGTCATTATTACACTCACAAGCATGTTTTTAATTTGTTCTATGTGTTGCATCCATCACTTCAAGAAACAGATGCATGTTGTTGGGTACAATTTGAAAGATTCATTGCTTCAAAGTGGATCACAGTTTCTTTCCTTGACTTCAATATTCTCTCACTTTATGTAATGCCAGTTTGATTTTCTGCTTTTCATTTTTACTGAACTTTGACATTTCAAAGCCCCTTGTAAATGTACTTGAGTATATAGATACACTGAATGGAAAATGTACAATACCAATAAGTAAATCCTATCAGGTACAACTGAAGTTTTCCCAGTTAGGTATTTATAGGAATGTAGCCATAGCATCTTCACAGAAACTGTATATGTAGATCAAGCATTGTATAAAGCTGTGTCTTTGTTTGTGTATTTATACCTAGTCTTTGTGATAGCCAACAGTTATCATAAAAATAAGCACAGCAGTAAAACTAATTGAAGAGCAAAGCCGAGACTGAATTACAGTGCTGAAATGTCTAGTGACAGGCTCAAAAAACATGGAACTGAGCTGCTGTCCTTCAGGAAAGGATTGAAAACCTGGCTGGCAGGTCAGGTCTGGGGAATGGATCGATCAATTTCCCCAGCTGGCTGGCTGGTTTGACACCCAGTGCCTCCTAGCTATAATGTCTAGCTATAATGCCTAGTTTTTAATGCTAAGTTTTTAAGCTTCTTTTAAAACTTTTAAAACTTTTAATTTCTAAATTGGTTTTAAATTGTTGTCTTGCTGATTGTGTTGGGAATCGCCCTGGGTCCCTTCGGGGAGGAGGGCAATAAACAAATTTGAATGAATGAATAAATAAATAAATAAATGGAAAGCAGCTAGTGTTTTTGTTTCTTTTCTGCCCTTGTCCTCAGTTCTAGCAAGGGAGAAGAGTAACAACTGTAGAATGCTTTGTCTCCTGAACTTCTCTTTCTGGCAGTGGTTTCTTCTTCTTCCATGTCTAGGCCAGATGTGAAACTGCCAAAATGAAGGCTCCTGGCAGGGGTTGAGCTTGTTACATCCATGTCTCTGTCTGGAGTGGAGTCATAGTATCGTTCCATTCCTAGAAGCTCAAGTGGCCTCTGGAACCAGTCTGAAAGCAAGATGACATCAGAAGTCTAGCTATTAATTGGTAAAAGTCACCCTTGCTCGAAAGCCAGTCGTATCCAACTATAGGGTTCAGTGCTCATCTCTGTTTCAAAGCCAAAGAGCCAGCATTGCCTGCGCCTGCAGACATTTTCCGTGGACATGTGGCAGGCATGCCTAGACACCGGAATGCATGGAATTATGTTTACCTTCCCACCGAAGTGGTCCCTATTTAGCTACTTGCAATTTCTTGCTTTCAGACTGCTAGGTTGGCAGCAGCTTGGACAAAGATGGAAGCTCATTCTGTCCTGCAGTACCCAGGTATCGAACTGCTGACTTGCTCCCTTCCAGTCAGCATCTTAACCACTTGAGTCACTGCAGTTATTAGGCATATCACAAAATAAAAACAAAAACATAATAAAACAAAAACACTGCAGCACTTTAAAGACTAACTGCTATATTTTTACTGTTAGCTTTCGTGGATCAAGTCCACTTCTTCAGACCATGACTTGATCCACAAACGCTAACAGTAAAAAAATATAGCAGTTAATCCTTAAAGTGCTGCAGTATGTTTTCTGATCTGCCTGAACCACAGACTAACATGGCTACTATTTTTTAAAATTATATATATATGCAGTTATTAGGGCACCACATAACCCCCCCCCCCCCAGTTCCAGCATTTGGATTGCACAATAGCAACCTTGGGAAGAGCAGGGGAGACTATTGTCTTTGTAGACTTTCCATATGAGTCAAAATCCTTCGAAATATACCTACAGCATTCTGGCTCATGTGAAGACCCTATACAGATAGAGCAGCACTCTTCAGATTGGTGTTTGCCTAACCAAAGCAACAGTGGAGGACATGGGTCTACTATGCTTCCTTTACCTTGCATAAAGAGTACACACTTTCAGAATGACTGCATAAAGCTTTAGCCTCTGAAGACATCAGCTTGGGGTGCATATGCTTAAAGTATCAGAAGAAATAAGGCATTAGTCGTTGATATTTTCCCTTTGTATGCTATCTGGAAAGCATATTTGACCTTCTTTCCTGTTTTCCCTTTTAATAATATACATTCCAAATGAAAAATCAATTGAACCTACATTTTCTCATATTCAATTTATTACTTTTATCCCCCTGAAACAGAATAAACCATTCTTAAGGCCACAATGTTTCCCAAATATTGAGATTTTCTCTTTCCTTGTTTCTCTCTTCCTTTAAAAAAAGTGTTGATAAAGGCATTCACTTGCTGGTTAAAATACATCACCCATAAGATCCACTAGTCTGAATATCTAATTAACAGCTTTAGGAGTTAAGGTCCCATTTACTCTTGGTCATAAAGAAAAGAGCAGGCTTATAAGAGCATTAGACAGCTTTAAAACCTGTTCAGGCCAATAGAAAATATGATGAGCAAAAGAAAACAAGAAACCATATCTGGCTGACTACACACATTCCAGAGGATCAGTTGAACCAGATGAATGGCATCTACATCTCTTCTTAATGAGGTCACTCTAATGTTCAAAATCTCAAGTATTTTTTACACCTGAAGGGAAAGAAATCAAAACTTTGTAACTCAGCCGTCCTCCTCCAAAGCTTAGGCTTTGAAAGTCTCTTTGCCATAACAAGCGCAAGCCTCTTCATCTCTCACACATTTTCTCCTCTTTTGTTAGAAATAACAACCAGTGATGAGCTACATCATAGAATTACAGAGCTGATAGGACATAGCTTGGAAAAGATATTCCCAAACTGTCTAATGCAACATGCTGCATAATGCAGGAGAAACATGCTAGAAGTGAAAAATATTTTTAAAGTGACAAATTCCAGAATGTTAAAATTGACATTCCTGAAGGGTTTAGGGCAGTGGTGGCGAACTTATGGCATGCATACCAGAGGTGGCACTCGGAGCCATCTCTGTGGGTGACTTGTGCAGTCACCCCAGCACAGAATTTGCCCTGCCCCTCTGCCCAGCAGCCCAATGGGAGCACTTCCCACCTCCCCCAGCACAGAGTTCACCCCACCCCTCTGCCCAGCAGCCCAATGGGAGCGCTTCTTCCCTACCTCCAGCAGAGAGTACACCCCACCCCTCTGTCCAGTAGCCCAATAGGAGTATTTCCTTCCTCCCCTATTTCTGTGTTGGCACTTTGTGATAAATAAGTGGGTTTTGGGTTGCAGTTTGGGCACTCGGTCTCTAAAAAGTTCACCATCACTGTTTTAGGGAGTTGTAGTTCAACAAGCAAACATTTATCTTCTCTAAACCAGAGTGGAAGTGTCTCAAGAAATGGCTGTCAGGTCTCTGCTTGAAGACTTTCTTCTGAGAACGTGTAGTCCACAACTCAAGTCATCTTCACTGCCCTCCCTTGAACCTATTTCATTTTGTCTACACCCTTCTGAAAGGATAGAGATAAACTGGAATGCCATGGTGGAATTTTAAATGTGGTGCATGGTCACACAGTATTCCAGATGGAGTAGGATAAAGATATCTATAATCTTGTTCAAATGTTACAGTTAAAAATGATGTGGTTGTGAAAAAGTTTTGTGCACTCATTTGGCTGTGTGTGTGTATATATACACTTGCATATGTGTGCTGTTACAATGGACACTGAGGTCAAGTTTGGAACCCAACATTTACCTCCTTACAATTGCAATGACAACAGGACCCTGTCTGCATTTGTTGCCCTTCCAGATTTTGATTTTACAATCCTTGTTTGCAGTACCATTCGAGTGTTTAACAACCAGCCTCCAGGTTTGTTTGGTAGGGCCAAACGGACCATTGTTCCTGTTCAATATAAAATAGTTTCTTCCATCTAGAGCAGTGTGCTTTTAGCAAGCATCCCAGAGGACTACAAGGCTGGCCTTGCAACAGTTCTATGCACACGACCACCCTGCCTATTTTTCCACCATACAGCAAAACAAGATCTCTGGTATTTTATCCAAACAGTCTGGACTGAGCTTGAACAGGACTAGGTTTTTCACTAGGATTTTGGCAAGGATCAACTCATTAAATGGACTGTGTTACAAGATGATGCTTCCAGCCCCCCTTCCTTCATTTATATTTTCATGTAATGTTCCATCTCAAACTCCTTTCCAATGGAAATTTTCCATCTTGTTTCTCCAGACCCCTAATTCTTTTAATCCTTCTGTTTGAGTCAAAGCCCTTAAAAATTATGAGACCCAAACAGCTGTTTTGCTAACGGTACTGCAGGTCTGCCAAGTTGCTAACATCCCAGCATGCTCTTGTAAAGATTAGTCCTTCCCCACTCTTTCTCTTTTTATAGCAGGGCAACCAAGTTCATTGCCTAATTACCAACTACGGGAACAAATCTTTTACAAAAAAGTGTTGTTTTAGCTGAATGGTTGTTATAGATCTTGCCATATCCATCAAAAAGACTGCTTAAATTCCCATCTGAGATAGGAGGTGACTTCACCAAACCTCACACTGAGCTTTAAACTCCATTACTTTAAGCCTGAAAATAGAAAGCTGGGCCTTCAGCCCTCCTGCTGTGATTTGACCCTGTCAAATTTGGACAAGACAATAAAAATCCATTAGATGTGCAATTAAAAAGTCAAGTTTTATGAGACTATAATTTATTTACCTGCACTTGGTAAATATGCCTCATGTTGGGATGAAGGAAATAGAAAATATTTTGATTGTCTATTTCGGGGGGGGAGGGGGGGAGAAAGGTTACTTCTCACATATAACTACACAGCTACTTTCTAAGGCCAAGAGAAAGAAAGGTGGTTTTAAATGATGCCCTGTGGCAAGATACCAACAAACTAATTGGTAGTATTTTAAATGTCTTCCATATGCTGAAGATACTACAAGGCACTTTTATGAAGTTTTCATCTTTGCTACAAAACAGTCTCTTTGATGAGACATTTTGATGGAACTCCTGGTCCACCTGTGTTGTGGCAATCCTATGAAACTGCAGAACTGCGAGGAGTCATTAATTTATGGCCATGCCAAATCCCAGTTATTAACCGGAGGGATTAAATTCAGAATAAATATATTTCCTCTTCTAATTTGGCAGAAAATGTAAGGATTTATTTTTGTTCCAAACTGTGTAACTGCAAGGAGACAAGATGATGTCACCAATGAGAAAGACAGCCTTGACTGTCAGGCAACAAAATAAGAAATTATAGGAACCGCTGGAGATTAAATCAAATATGTATTCCTTATGATTAACTGATTTGCTCTACCACAACAAGATTTCCACAGAGATATTTCTCAAGAATCAGTCTGGCCACCAAAAACCCATATTTACCTTCCAGTGATCAACAATACAACAAAACATGATAAATGTAAAATACATATACAGTTGTACCTCGCTTAAAGAGCATAATGCGTTTCACAGGATTGCTCTTTAAGCAAAACACCATTGTAACTGACCAATTGTGGGGGGATTGCGAACCTCGATTTATTTGTTCGGCGAGTTTTTGGTTGGTTTTATTTGTTAAGCGAAGCAAAGATTCAGAGAAAATTCTGCTCTTTAAGCGAGTTACTCTTTAAGCGAGTCGCTCTTTATGCGAGGTTTGACTGTAGTTGGTGAATCATCTGCTATGACAAACAGATGTCTTTCACCACATCGTGGGCCACTGTTGCAAAAAGCAACAACATGAAAATAAAACAAGACAATTACTTACACTGGCCAGCATTATATCCATGGACATAAATCTCAGTAGTGAATCACTGCTAACTAAGAAGTCAGCAAATATTTGGTATGACTGGCTTTTGAGCAAGGCAGGGTGACCTTTACCTATAACACAGCATTGCAGCCAAAACAGCACACACAACAGACACTAGCTTAGTTTGCCCTGAAACTAGAATTTAGATCATAATCAGAATGACAGCAGTAGATCTTGTTTAAAATTGTTCAGGATTAGAGGGAGGAAAGAATTTGAATATCGTGTTTGTGCTATTCCTTTACAATCAAGATCTGATATGCCCACCAAAATCTATTTCTAACATTCTTCGAGAAGGAGGATCAAAAACATGAAGTAGGCCATCCACACACTCACAGGAAGGATCTGAAGGACTTCTGATTGATGCCCGTCACAAACCATTTCTGTTTGGCTGTGACACGCATGTTTAACAAGTAAACTGTAACCAATCCCTTTGAAAACAGACTGAAAATAGCTGGCAGTGCATCAAACTTCAAAGCAAATCCCACAGTAAACAGTAACATTAAGCCATAAATCTATTGTTTTGGCTGGTATGATTATCTTCTGGTTTGAGAGGGGTAAAAATTTTAGTCTGCTGGTTTCATAGCATTGGGACAGCAGTGGCCCAAGTGGTTAAGATGCTGACTGGAAGGCAGCAGGTCAGCAGTTCGATACCCGAGTACTGCACGACGGAATGAGCTCCTGTCTCTGTCCCAGCTCCTGCCAACCTAGTAGTTCAAAAGCAAGAAATTGCAAGTAGATAAATAGGGACCACTTTGGTGGGAAGGTAAACAGAGTTCTGTGCACTGTCTAGGCATGCCTGCCACATGTCCACAGAGACGTCTGCAGACACAGACAGTGCTGGCTCTTCAGCTTATAAACAGAGATGAGCACTGAAACCTGGAGTCGGCTACAACTGGCTTTCAAGCAAGGGTGACCTTTACCTTTACCTTCATAGCATTGTTGAACACAAATGCATACTCAAAACTGGTTTCAGAGAGGAAGCTATATTCTCCTTCTGGTTTCAAGGCATAATAATGCTTTTGCACACAGTCAGTCTGGCCTCTAGATTTTTCATTAATAATTTTAAAAAATAGAAGACTTTATGGTAGATGGTTTTGACCTCTAGGGCAGTGATGGTGACCCTTGGCACTCCAGGTGTTCTTGGACTTCAATTACCAGAAGCCCAAGTCAACACACCTGCTGATCAGGGTTTCTGGAAATTGAAGTTCAAGCACATCTGGGTGTCAAAAAAGGTACCGGTATATTAAAGTTATTCACACAGTTGATAAAATATTTAATTGACTCTTAAAGAAGTCTACCATACCATCACTGCCATTACCTTCCCTGCCTATAGCAATCTGTCAAGGGAAAGGTACCCCTTGTTTGAAAGCCAGTTATATCCGACTTTAGGTGGTGGTGCTCATCTCTGTTTAC
The DNA here is from genome assembly GCA_030440675.1 of Furcifer pardalis. Classification (NCBI taxonomy): domain Eukaryota; kingdom Metazoa; phylum Chordata; class Lepidosauria; order Squamata; family Chamaeleonidae; genus Furcifer; species Furcifer pardalis. The sequence continues at coordinate 77,732,452 of CP126896.1, forward strand.
AGCCAAAGAGCCAGCACTCTCTGCATCTGCAGATGTCTCCGTGGTCATGTGGCAGGCATGACTACATGCCAAAGCACACAGAATGCTGTTACCTTTCCCACTAAAGTGCTACCAATATATCTACTTCCATATTTCTTGCTTTTGAACTACTAGGTTGGCAGGACCTGGTGCAGACAATGGGCACTTAGTCTGTCACACAGTACTTGGGCTTTGAGCTGCTGTCCTGCTGGCCTTCTGGTCATCAAGCTCAGTGTCATAAACACTAAGTCACCACAGCCCATATTAATCTGTACAGCCATAGAAATTGTTCTGACCACATAGCACAAACAATCCTATGTTGATTCTTCTTGGGTGGAGGTGTGTGATCCATGCCATCATCCTGTCCCAACAGAGACTTCCAGTTACTGTATTTGCTTTCCTTGTTAGAAAATGCAACTGCTTTGAACGTGTGAAATAGCTCCAAAAGAGTGCCTGTTATTGCTTCTCAATCTTAGCAGAATGATGAAATGTTACTCCCAGCAAGATTTTAAATGACACTGCGGTTTAGTTTATGAAACCAATTATACTGAACAGTGTTATTAAAAGGAGTAATGCCACTTATTCCACACTGGTGGATTTTTTTTTCTTGTGCTTCTTTTTTTAGCAGCTGATCAAATATTCCATCACTTTGGCATAGTAATAATTTTCATTTCCCAGCTAGTTAATGAGAACTAGTTTGTGCGCTTATTCCTATGTGAAAGAAGGATGTTCTGAAATCCAACTGATAAATCATTAACTCTCTCACACACACATGCACGCACATGTTCTTAATAAAATTGACTCTTGGATCAATGCATCTTGGCATTTCCATTTGTCAGCAGCATCCCCCCCCCCCCGATCATTTGCACACTGGAATCTCATTGCTTCTCTCCTTTCCGTGAAACATATAGCTCATAAACATAGGCTGCATGTCCTTCTATCAAACTTGTCATTTTTAAGGCTGTGTCATGCTTTAGGTTTCAGGAGACCAGTTGGGGATCATGTGCTATGCACATGCGTATAATGATATGCTCCAAATGTATGAGTTGGTACCATCTGTGGTGCCTGCAGCAGTGTCTGGGAGACTGTAACAACTCAATTGCAGGCCAGAGGGTTTGGAAAAATGTTGGGTAATTACAGCTCTGATTTAGTCAAGAGTGTGCCTGTGTGAAGTCCAGGGGATACTACATCTGTTAAAGCCGTTCTTTGCTGCTCATCAGTGTAAAAACAAAAATAGCCACCAATCTGGATAAAATCATCAGTTCTTTTCCTTCTGGCTCACTGATTTAATCTGAATTGTATGTAACTCTTTTGCAATTCTATATTGATTCTACATTTTTCCCCTTTTTAAATGCAATAATCATAGTTATAATTATGTTTATAATCTTATTTTATAATCATATAATAATCTTAGAACTGCAGAGCTGGAAGGGACTTTATGGATCATTGAGTCTCTAGCATCTGTGATGGAGGCAAAGTGGGGAGCTGAACTCCCAACGTCTGAATCTGCAGACAGATGCTTAAACCAGCGAGCTACCCAGCAGTTCCTTTTACCTTTGAATAGATATGTATAAGATTGAACTGCGAGTCATATGAAAGATGTGAATCAAAAGGGAAGGCATGAAAAAATAGCAAGAATGATATTTAGATTACAAACATATTTAGCTTTAGATGCCAATGAAAAAAGGAAAGGAAAAGAACCAGAGATGGGAGCAGTCGGTTGCTGGACAGTTTAAATATATATGGTACTCAATTTCTAGTGTGTAGAGAATTTTTAAAAATACATAAAAAGGACAAAATAAAATAACCAAAATATTATAATGCATTCCATTAAAAGTGGTTATTTACTTTACTTTGGTTTCATTCTGTTGATTGAAAACTAGAAATCTGACCCAGTTAAGATGTTCCCAGAACTACAGAAGCAGGGTTAGCAAAGAAACCAGCCATGAGAGCACTTTGATACACCCGTATTGCATGCTGGGAAAGATCAAAGGCAAAAGGAGAAGGGGGAGGCTGAGGATGAGATAGCTAGATGGCATCGTTAATGCAGTGGGTGTAGAACTGGGCGGGCTACAGAGGATGACGACAGAGGAGCCTGGTGTGCTATGGTCCATGGCGTTACATAGGGTTGGACTCAACTGTGTGACTGAACAACAAAAACTGCATACACTATGCAACCAACACCAAGATTAACAACCTTCATCCAGAATTCCAGAGATTTCTTATTTATTACAGAATTGCTGCCTTGGCATAATGCTGAGACAAAATATTACATGACATATCAAGAATTATAAAAGTTGTCCTTCAAATTTCTCATGAGATTGGAAGATATCACAGCCTATAGCATTTACTATAATAACAGACAGCTTTCAAAGCAAATTTGTTAGGAAAGTCTTATTAAGAGGCAGACAAAGATTGTTTCACATGATCTCTTGCCAGACAATGGAAATATTTAAGAAAGTTGGTGCCAGAAATCTGTGTTAAAAAAGGATGGGAAAGTGTGAAAGTTGAACTGGAGAAGATGTAAGTCACCGCCCAACTGGCAGTGGCAGTGATGATGATGATGATGATGATGATGATGATGATGATGATGATGATGATGATGATGATGATGATGATGATGATGATGATAATAATAATAATAATAATAATAATAATAATAATAATAATAATAATAATAATAATAATAATAATAATAATAATAATAATAATAATAATAATAATAATAATAATAATAGCCCTTTACTTTTGTAGCTCTTAATACTTTCTGAGCTCTTTCATTTATGAATTAGGTGTCATTCAGCACAGTGAATGTGGACAATAAGAAAAATAATTATTACCATCATTAATATTATTCTCATCCTGCTTGACTATAGAGAAATTGATGTCTGATGACGTGGACTTGGTCCACGAAAGCTGACGCTTAAATATAGAAGTTATTTATTTATTTATTCATTCATTCATATTTCTATATTCATATTTCTATAAGTTAATCTTTAACATGCCACAATATTTTTTTTGCTGTTCTGTTTTATTTACTCTCAGATATGTTTGTACAGACTAAAATGACTACCACTTCAAACATTTCGCCAAAATTTTGTTACCCACCAGGATTCTGAAGTTATTGTGCCCAACCATCTCTGCAAGCGCAGTTTTTTAAACCTCCTCCTTGCCTCAGCCTCTAATTTTGATACAAAGTTTGGTTTGGGTGATGGTAGTCTTGGCCACATTATAAAATGCTCCCTTAGGTCTAGGGATGCTTAAGAAAAGGTGGTTGTGAGGTGAGCAGAAGATGTTAAACAGCTTCTACCATTGAATGGTACCTATCGTGGTGAAATGTTTGAAGTTGTAGTTGTGTTAGTCTGTACAAGCATAACTGAGAGTAAATAAACCAGTGTTCAAGGTGCCCTCTTTGCTCATAGGTGACCTATGTGATAGAAGTGGAGCTAGAAGATGTTGATTTTTGGACTGCAACTCAGGGCTTTACCCCCACTTAGCATACATAGACGGAGTCTATGGTGGCTGGAGGAATATGGAAATTGCAGTCCAAAAATTGCCACATCCAGGGCCTACTCCTTATGGTCAGAATGAGATAACCATTATTTGGTCAATGAATGCCCTCCCATATAGCACTGAATCCAGTGAAAGTCTAGAACCATTGGAGTAGTCCTTGGATCCTGCTACGTGTTTTGTAGCTGGGAATCTGTACAATGCCACCCCAGCTACTGCTGCTAATGAAGAATTCCTTTGAATGCTACTCAACCCCTGAGGACTCTACATGTTCTCTTCATCTGTTATTTCTGGGAGGTCCAATGTTGCAAAGCATTGGCAATTTCCTTAGACAAGATACTTTTGGAAAATGTAGGTTTCTACATCAAAGACGTGTGGCCAGATGTGAGTTAATTAAAAATGATGTTGATATGCTGCACACTACAGGCCACCCAATTCATATTTTAGATTGAACCATGGGTATCTGTGGAGAGAATTGAACACTTGCCAGCCCTGAGAATCATCACTTTTATTTATTTTAATACTAGTCAATGTATCTTGCTTAGTTTTTTTAATCCACTTCACTTCTCTTCTTCCCCCTTGTATTGTTCACATCTTTTTTTCTCTCTCAACATCACTACAAGCTTATCCCTTTATTTGGAAGTATGAGATTATCAGTTTCACAGTTTACAATTATCCAATTGCTATAGTTAAAAGAACAGTTTTCTCAAGCCTAGGTAACGGTAAAGGTCACCCTTGCTTGAAAGTTAGTCATATCAGACTTTGGGGTTCAGTGCTCATCTCTGTTTATTATAGCCAAAGAGTCAGTGCTGTCTGAATTTGCAGATTTTTCTGTGGACATGTGGCAGGCATGACTAGACACCGGAGTGCACAGAACACTGTTTATCTTCCCACTGAAGTGGTCCCTATTTATCTATTTGCAATTTCTTGCTTTCAAACTGCTAGATTGGCAGGAGCTGGGACAGAGACGGGAGCTTTTTCGGTTGTGCAGTACTCGGGTCTCGAACTGTTGATCTGACAATCTTCCAGTTCAGTGTCTTAACCACTAAGCCACCACAGTCCCCTTTCTCAAGCCTATTCTTGCCCTACCTAAAGGGGTTTTTGTTTTGTTTTGTTTTTTAAAAAATATGGCAGTATTGCATATCAATAGCCATGCCTATTTTTTAAAAACGTGGATTACAATACACATAGCTATGTGGTAAAATAAAAGGGAGAGAATTGATAAAAGACTGGTAGACAACAGATGAATTTATAGACCAAGAGAGAAATGTATCGGTTTCTCTTTAAAAATAAGATCAGCTACTTTGAAAACAGAGCTGAATGGGACCTTGAGGCTAGATTCTCAAAAATTACTTCAATTAAGACCAGATTCAAGAGTTGGAAATAACCCTTAACTAGAAGAGAAAAATTGATAACTAATGCACTAAAACAAAGGCCAACCTTCCTTTGATATCTGATTTCAAACAGCCACACAATTTCATTACTATGCTTTCAAGAAAATGAGGTCCTATCTATCATATCTGTTTCTAGTTTACAGGATGCAAATTTATTTTAGGATGAATGGAGAACTCGACAGAATGACTGGATGGAGTTGAACTAAATTAATTTTGCACACATCTGATACAAAGTGGGGCCAAGTGAGCATGAACAGGAGCTGTATTCATGAGTTCCATTCATACCCATTTACAGGTACTGTACCTGTATTTGATTTTGAGTTTTCAGCAGGTGCTTATGCTTTTTCTCCAGAGCAGATCTGTGGGGAGCCTCCTATTATTATTATTATTATTATTATTATTATTATTATTATTATTATTATTATTATTATTATTATTATTATTATTATTATTATTATTATTATTATTATTATTATTCATTAAAATGAAATGAAATGGTTTCATAAGAGTCATTGCAGGTATCTTTACTGAATAAAACAATAACACCCCTTACTTACCCACCTACCTGTGAAGAAGAAACAGGTTTTGATGACTCTAGAAAATGGAGGAGGCAGGCTTGTGAAGTCAGGCCATCAATGATTGATAGGTATAGTTATGCCCAGAATAGATGCCTATTTGTGTTCTCTGGTGACAGCAGACTGATTCTTATGGCTCTGCATCTCTTTGTCTCTCAAAACATACTGCTTTCTAAAAAAGGTCATTGAGACAAATAATTTTGAAGTTGTAATTATTTCACTTTTACCAAAAAGGCATCTGCTATTTTCAGTATCAAAAGGATTGAGGTACACAGCCTGCCTTTGTTGATAACATATTATATGACTGTTTATTTAATCCAATTAGATTAAGAATTGATTTTCATTAAAATGTAGTGTAGAGGAAGACAAGAAATGACACAATAGCTCCTTTCTTGGACCACACCATTTCTGACAGCAGAAGGGACCATACTGGATGATAAAAACCCTATTCAGTTATTATCTGACTAGTTGTTGCCAACATGCTTAAAAAGGAGCAAGTATCCCCTTCCATCATACGTATTGTACTTTTCTGCACATGGACAGCAACATGCCTAAGAAGGAGTGTTAGATATTCAAAAGGTTTAAGGTGGGAAAAACCTGCCAAAATGCATTGGTTAGTGGGCTGGGCTAGACTGGATATAAAACCCAGTCTCCCCAGACGTTGGTTGTTGGTTGTGGAGTAGCGCTCACCATGATTAAACGTGACGCTTGTTTTGACTACCTTTGGCTACTGAGTCCTCACTCCCACGCAGTGATCTCAGGATCTAGCAAGGAGAAAATCCTCCATGCACACAGGCTCTAGGTTCTCAGATCTTGATTGCATATAAATACTACAGATGAGCAGAAGTTTCTTCTTTTTAGATCAGTGGTTCCCAACATGGGGCCAACATCCAACAGGGAGACTTTCAGCTCCCAGAAGCCTAAGCCAGGGCTTTGGGGTATTGACTTAGGTTTCTGAGAAATGAAGTCCAAAAACCAAAGGTTGGGAAAGACTGCTTTAGATGTTACTTATCACATGAAGTGGCAATAATAAGGAGAGAAAAGGCTCTTTAACAACCAAGCAGATAATGACTGGATAGGGCTTATGAGGAATTTGTATTCTGTGCGATTAACACATGTTCTTCCCTTCCAGACAAAGTACACTCAATGCAAAATAGGTGGCACAGATGTGTCTTTTGCTACTCAAGGAACTGACACTTCTAAATATGTGCTAAACACATTGCCTGGTTTTGTCTATTCCCTGGAAGGTTAAATTTCAACATGAAAGGTTTTTTCACTTGAGAATCATTCAGATTCTTTCCATCTGAAGTGGCACAGGAAAAAAAAGATCTTTTACATGCTTTATATTGCATATTTGTAATGATAGACAGGGGAACATGGCGCTGTACATGAAATTTCCATTAATTTATCTGACCCTCCAGCACCCAAAGGAGAAAACATGTTGAAAAATTGCAAGGGGTTGTGACCAGACTTGATGATCATTAGGCTTCCAAATAGCGCCTTCTTGAAACCCCATCAGGAAAACGACCCAGATATTATACAGGAAAAATCCATCTTCTGTGCATGACACAGTCGTGGCAGTGAAAACCCCTCAGGCACAGAATCCAATTAAAACCCAGGTAGTATTTATTATAAAGGTGATTTGATTGTAAATGGAATTTAAAAGAAAAGAATTTCAGATAAAGAGATTTTTGGCACAAAGGGCCGTTTTAAAAATAGAGGTCATAGAAGGACAAATAAGGTGTTTTTTGTTAAATCTTATGCAAATAGGAGGGAAATATGGTGCCACCCTATGACAGAAAAAACACATCTTGCTCCTTTGGCGACAGGCCTCCTCCATACAAGGTTGAATATGAATCCTTACTTATAGGCTGTTTAAATCTGTGAGGGAGGTTTGCCAACAGCTGAAGCATGACAGCTTAGGTTGCCTTAAGGAGCTACTCTATTGCGTGGGGGAGGATCTGTGATAGGTTGCAGCCATTTCCTCTGCTGGAGGTGAGACAGTGGTTCCCCACAGGCACTCCTATAATTGTGGCTGGATCACCTGAGGATTAGCCTCTATAAAGTAGGATGTTAAACTCTGGCCAGGTTATCCTGCTATGGTAATAGAGTAGACCAGTGGTCCCCAACAAGGGGTACACAGCTCACTAGTGGACTTCAATTCCCAGAAGCCTAAGTCAGTACATTGGCTGATCAGTGCTTTGGGGAAATGACTTAGGCTTCTGGGAATTGAAGTCCAAAAACCAGCATTTGGGAAACACTGGAGTAGACCATACTGTCAGCAACTCAACACCAATAGTCAGGTGGCAGTTAACTAACCTGACCACCCTGAAGACTAATGAGAGGTCCACGGGGAAGGATGATGGTCCCTAAATGGATTAAATCCCACTTGAATCCATCGTGATGAAGGGCAGCAACATCATCAATACTGCCCTGGAGCAGATGAGGACTTTGTGTGCCCAAATGGCTCAGGACCAGGACTGGCTTTCAAGCAAGGGCAACCTACACAAGGGTATTCCGACTCATGGCTAAACTTAATGTTACTTGACAATTCCAAGACCAAAACTCCATACTTTTATCAATGTTGTACAGGGGGGTGGGGGGGCTAAACCTTTGTCCCTTTAATGATTCTCCACTTCAGTGGGAAAGGAAACAGCGTTCTGTGCACTCTGGTGTCTAAGCATGCCTGCCACAAGTCCATGGAAATGTCTGCAGACACAGACTTTATGGCTGTAAAAGGAGACGAGCACCAAACCCTAGAGTCAGCTATGCAGTGGTGGGATTCATCAGGTTCACCCCAGTTTGCCAGAACCAGTAGCAGAAATTCTGGTTGGCCCCATCCATCCAAGTTTTGAAATAAAGTAGTCCTAATTTGGGTGCAACACAGGGCTTTCCCCCTGGCCACACCTACAGAGTAGTTAGTAAAAAATGTTGAATCCCACCACTTGAGATACAGCTAGCTTTTGAGCAAGGGTGACCATTACCTTTACATCCCCCTACTTTGTTAGATTTTGTTTGGGTCTTTTATTATCTCCATTGATTTTCAGTCTGCTTGGTTTCAAAAGACGTATTATAATTTGAATGCAATTTAGATGTCTCAAGCATTTTATGCTGGATCCAGGAGGTAGATCAGTGTAACAAACACCTTCTAACCATGTGGAGGAAACTGAGACAAAGCAAAAGAAAGCAATTACACCTCTATAGCACTTAGGACATTCTCTGGGCCATTCACAAGTTAATTACTATTTTGCCCCAACATGCTGGGAACTCATTTTAGCAACCTTGGAAGGATGGAAGGCTCAGTCAACCTTGATTCCTGGTCATGATTGAACTCACAGCCTTTTGAACTCACAGCCACCAAATCTCCTAACAGGTAGGATTATCAGAAGAGCAACATCAAAGGCAGGTGTGGAAAGAGAAGATTGAGAAAGCACAGACAGTTAAAATAAAAAGTGTAGCTAAGCAGAGCTGGAAAACAGTTCTTCTAAGGGAGATGTACCTTACAATTCCACAGCAAACATGACCCTTTTGGTTGGGGGATTCTGACATTTCCAGTTCAGGCTTTATGAAGAAGTAATGTTTGACCGCCCAGAGCAAAGAAATTCCATGGCACAGAAGAATGAGAGATAGCCAGCAAACAAAGTAGCTAAATGGATAATAAATGAGAGAAGAAACATGACTGAAACAGCAGTCTTTTAGAAGTGGGGGCAGGCAAGGGAGTTTGGTTTCACAGAGCCTGCAAGGAAGACACTCTTAACAGCCCACAAGAGAGGGAGAAAGATGGAGTGTGAACCATCTATTTGGCAGATGGACAGGAAGAATCAGATAAAATGTTGCCACAGGTGTGACTCGTTATTTCCAAGATAGGGTTGAAGAACTGAGAATGCTCTCTGTGGAGAAAAAGACCAAGGAAATTGGGTGAGGGAGGAAAACACCACATGTAGCTGCTTTGTAGACATTGGACTCAAGCCAGATGGGTTAATGTTTTGGTTATCACACCTAACTAACTAATGAAGGAACATGTTATAGGAACATGTTGACTCAATTGAAGGGAAAAATAGCAACTATGAAGTGAAAATCCCTCCTCAAGTTTTTTAAAAGTCCAACTCCTCTAATCATCCTGCTCATATCCCAGTCCATTCCACTCTTCTCATTGTTTCCCCCCCCTTTTTTTTGGTTATTTGAGAACTGCATGGATAATATAACTCCACAGTGGCATTTTGCTGGCATGTGTGTGTAATTGTTGTGACCTGATACTTCTGGAGGATGGAAATACTTTTCTGGATCTAAAGTGGATTTTCTGTGTCATGACCATATAACTAAATTAGAGATGGATAAGCTTGTTGAGCTTCAATATGAGCTCACAGCAGAAACCCATGTCCAAATTAACCAAACGGTGAGACAGGTTCTGAAAACAGACGAAGAGCCCCAGTTCTCATTCTTCAGGAAGATGTGATCTCATTACACAGCAACAAACATGGCAGTGCTGCGATTTCTGGACCAGGTGATTATAGAGATGGATCCAAGGTGGTCTACTTCTTCTCAGGGTCAAAACAGCATGATGGGCCCCAAGCACATGCAACCACTGGCGCTCTTCCCTCTGCCTTTTTGTATGCCAGTGTTGTACTAGTTCAACACACATACAGACACTTTCAGATGCAGCCAGTAAGCCTTGGTGTTATCTGGGAAGGGGTGGAGATAGTCACCTGGGCTTTAAACCTGCCCCACCAAAACCAAACATTATTTTCCTGGAACACTGCTGGTCCTGAGATTTACCTCCCAACCTGGAGCAGCACAGGGGTTTCCTTCGGTTTCAGCCAGCACATTGAGACCCAGCAGTCCTACCAGAAATGGAATACTTTTATCCTAATGGGACTGAAAGAGTGAATGTAGACAAACCCCATTAATTTCCACTCTTGAGAAATGTAACATAGGTTCTCAGTTGTTTAACTATGAAAAGGATTGGTTTCTCATTATTGTCGTTGTCATTGTTGTCCTGAGGGTATTTGAAAACTTGGCTGATTTTGTGTAAATACAGAAAATTTCTCCATGGGTCACTTCAAAATATAATTTGAAAAGGCAGCTATAGTTTGGTGAGTGTTTCAATTGTCTGCTCATCTTAACCCTTGACACAGATTTCCTTCCAACCACCTGTTTCCCCCCTCTTTGTAACAGAAATTGTTTTCCCCCTCTTTATAACAGAAATTGTACAACAAGCAAGACTGTCTACTGCAGGGGTGCCCAAACTATGGCCCATGGGCCGGATCTGCCCTGATGGCAATTCATCCAGCCCTACACCACCCTCGTTGCTCCCAGAATGGGAAGTAAAATGCACCAATACAGCCATGTCTGACCATATGGGCGCGATTTACTTCCACTTTCAGGAATGACGAGAGAGGTGTGGGCTGGGTGAATTGCCATATAGGCGTGTAACCCTAATTTTGAAATTAACATTTTAGTATTATATATACTTTATTTTCAATAAAATATGCTTCTCTCATTGTTTTAATTTGCCATCCACTTCAAGTTTAGTCTTCCATGTTCAAAAACACCACACTGCTGGCAGGTGATTGTTAGATCAAACCAGAATTTCCTCATTTCCTCTTCACACCTTAGAATGTCTCTGATGGTCCTGGGAGTGTTTACCTTGAAGAAAAGGTGTTAATTGCCTTAGGGCCAGCTATTAACATGACTGGCTTGGAAGAACTGGGGCTGCAGATCATAAATGACGTTCTTAAATTGCCCTTATACTAGGAAAATGGTCTCTTTTTGGTATTTACTTTGCTCTGTAATATTTTGATTATTAACATGTTCTGTTCTATATTTCTAAGTGAAACAGCACCCAGAGGTATTTCCCTTTGGGAAATGCTTGGAGACCCAGGGACACTGCGACCTCTCACCTAGAAACCAATTAAGCATAATCCATTTCACACCCTGAGGGAACTGCCTAGAGGTTTCCTTGATAACATCCATCCTGTCTGGTCCACCATTAACACAAAACAAAAGGGCTATCATCTTCTTGCTTATGGGCAAGGACTATCAGCTTCCTGGAAAATGACTGTCACCTTCTTGATCACTGTGAGAAGAAAAATACATGTGCCCCCCCCCTCCTTCCAGACTTTGTAAATCCCTTCCTCCATCATTATTTGCATACAAGCTTGTCATTGTAACTTGAATTTAAAGTGCTAACTAACTCAATGTGACTAAAGATGGTTTATTTGTGTTTAATAAAAAAAACCCCTCTGTTGGACTTTTGTCTCATTGTATAAATTTAATTAGCATAGGTGATGAGATTAGTTGAAGGGAATGTATAAAAAAAAACTCTCAGCAGCTTCGAAAGCTAGCTCTCCCACCAAATTGAACAGGGAAGCTCGTAGATTTTTCTAGCAGACAAAAATGGGTTAGACATAGTTGTTGTCCAGCAGTGGGGCCCTCTGTTGCTTAAATGCTATGTTTGTCAATAAAATGGTCTTGGTTTTGTCTGAAATTAAAATCTCTGTGGTTCTTGGGAAGCTCCGCCAGCAGAGGAACTTTTTAATTTTAAAACGCATCTCCACATTAAAAAGGGATAGCGATTTTTAGGTAACAGGCGCATTTTACTTCTGCTTCCAGGAGTGACAAGGGTGGTGTGGGCCAGATGAATTGCAATTGGGGGCAGACCCGGCCTGTGGGCTGTAGTTTGGGCACCCTGGTTTAAGCAGAGAAAAATCTATCTCATCCTGTTACAAAACTTTTTTGTTGCAAAACAGATTGCAAGGCACATTTTACTTCCACTTCTGGTGGGAGGAACCATGTACTGGCCCGCTGAACCACCTGACCAGCCCATGGCCCAAAGAGTTTGGGATTCCCTGGTCTACTGTCTGGCAAACATCTCATCTGAGTATTTCAGACCACCAGCATGGACCAAAGTCTGCTTACTTTGAAATGGGCCAGATATGGGCCAGAATCCAATAACGTCTTTCTGATGTCTCTCACTGTTTCTGCCAGAGCTAGCGACTCTCCCATCTTCCTGCATTCACTATGCTCTATCTTGTCTTAGAAGTTGGAAAATCCCCTCCTCTCTCTACTGGCAATGGAGAGGGCTACAGAAGGAGGAGAAAGGACAGAAAAGAAAGTCCCAATTCCAACAGTATTGGATAACATGGTACAGATGGATCTTGGCAACTTTGTCTAACCTTCAGTTTTGAAAATACTGTGAAATGATAATAATAGATGTGCCCTGTCAAGTCAATTCTGATTTATTGTGACTCTTTTCATAGTTTTCTGGTAGAACATACTCATAAGTGGTTTGCCATTCCACACAGGCTGGTTTTTCTAGGGTCACAATGAAGAATTGAACCCCCATCCTCTGGGTCCACCCCAGAGACCTAATTCACTTACCTATCTAGTCACCATCTAAATATAGTACTATAATTTTTAGCATCAGTCTGGCCTTTCAAAGAATCAAAGGAAACAAAAAAACCCCTCTCATTCTTTAGCAATTTATGAGTTAATGGTAAGGAGAAAAGGAGACAGAGACCACCTTTGTGTTTTCTGACAAACACAGTCTTCTTTAAGAAGCAAATTATGACACAGTCAGACAAGCCTCTCCCTGGGAAATTCCACAATTCTGTGATATCTCTTTGCACATCTTACATTTTTTAAGTGAGACCACAAACCAGACAGTCCATTAATGGCCCAAGCTGGAGCAGCAGCAACAACAATAGCAGTGCAATTTTAATGTCTTTACTGACAAAGTTCTCTGCAAAAGCTGGATGGATATTCAGTTTAATCATTAATCAACCTTCACATGTTCCTTGCCAAGCCAGGGAGGAGACTCCCCTCTCCCCCATCTCTCAGCTGTCCTTATCAGACTGTTGGCAAACCTGCCAAGTTTCGGTCACTGGAAGAAGCAAGACTTTGGAGAAAATACCCACCCTCTGAGTAATAGCTTAAAATTTCCATTTAAATGAATTTTAAACATCCCAGACTTGGCACAAGGCAGATTCCTGTTGCAGGAAAGCCTGGCTTAAAAATGATAATGGGTGAAAGAAACATTGAAACTTGGGTGAGACTTGGCAACAGAGTGTCTGGGGAAAGAACAAAAGTTCCCCTAACAGCATATGTTATCCATTAAACGTTGCTCTTTGTGAGAAGAGACAGGGAGGGAGAATGACAGAGGGTTGGGGTTGTTGTTTTTTAATTGCATCTGGCCATCTCAGAACCAGACAATACTCTGGCTTTGTGCAATTGCAAAAGAAGATGATGTGAATATTTGGGGAGAGTCATTTCCTAGACTGACATCTGAAGTCGCAGAGATTTCATAACTCCTGATTAAATGTACTCATTGTACACAACTGAAATAATTTTGTGTAAGTAGAGAGGCTGAGGGGACAGAATAGGCCTCTCATTTGTTAAAGATAGCATAATACAGTACTATTGGAGCCAGGTCAGTGTCATCTGATGAAGATGCCAATGACATGAAAATTGAACAATTGTCATTTAAGCATTTAGAATGCCTGAAATGCAGAGTGTAAGTAATCCTTAGCTGAAACATGGAAAGAAGCTTGGGAAAATGGCAGGCTGGTTGGAAGATTCTAGAAACTGTGATGCAAAAAAGCAAATTTGCCAGGTTCAGATCTCTATATCTCTGTCTGTCTTTCTGTCTATCCACTTATCTAATCATATCATCTGGTGAAATTAGTGAGATACAATTAAAATGAACTTTAAACCATCATATCATATCAATCCCATCCTATTATATATACCGATAAATGTTCCATCTATTTTCAATGAAATACAGTAGGTGTAGACTCTGGTTTTCATGGGAAGAAGGGCTCTTGTATTATCAATGTACAGTCAAACCTTGCATAAAGAGCACCTCGTTTAAAGAGTAACTCGCTTAAAGAGCAGAATTTTCTCTGAATGTTCACTTCACTTAACAAATAAAACCAACCAAAAACTCGCTTAACAAATAAATCAGGGTTCACAATACCTCCTACCAGAAGTCACAACTGATCACTTACAATGGTGTTTCACTTAAAGAGCAAGCTCGCTTAAAGAGCAATCCTATAGAACGCATTACGCTCTTTAAGAGAGGTGCAACTGTATTTTGCAAAAATCCCTTGGCTCACCTTGAAGTTTCGGGGACAAGGAGTCATCCTCAGACCTTTTCCTTGAAAGCTGGAAAGGAGCAAGAAATACCCATCTCTAAGAAGCCAAACCTCCACCATACACTGGGATGGAGGATTCCTTCTTCACATGACCGCAAAGGGTTAATTGCATAGGGTTGGTATTCCTAGAGAGGAAGATAACAGGGTGGATAGAAAGTGAAGAGTCCTCCATCGCAAAGATCCTCCTCCAAAAAAAATCCCCTCCTGTCTCCCGCTTTTCTCCTTCCAGAGGGAAACAGAGGTGCCATGGACTGCATTGCCATTCTGGGCCCCTCTTTAGAACTTTCTTCCAAGGGATCCTCATGTGGGGTTTGAGGGTGAGTCTATTTCAGTGGTGTGTGTGTGTGAAGGGTAGGGTATGGTGACTTCAGGGGGATGAAGGCTGGTTTCAAGAAATTTTATTCAAAAAATAAATAAAATAAAAATAGAACCATCAAGAATAGCCTTTTACAAGAAAAACCTCTTGACTACAGTTTATTTTAAACTGACAAAGACTATCCACCCTGGATGAGGATTCCATGGGGTCTTAGAGCTATGGTCTCCCTGACAGCCCTGCCCAATGCACGTGCAGTTTGAAGAATGCAATGATGTCACATGGCTGTCCCGATTTGGCAGGAGAGAATTATGGCAACTCTAGACATGCCCCATTATTTAATATTAAAGATACTGTATAGGAAGCCCTTAGGGCTATGAACCAGACCAGTATGAACTATACAAATAAAAATTTGTTCACCCTGAGGTGACCCTATAGGTTTAAACAACCCATTATGACTCATATAGACAAATAGAACTATGATGTTTACTGCAGTTACCAAGAGGAAAAAAGGAAACCTAAATATCAAGGCAAGGACATTCCTTTTAATATTATATCATGACTGGAGAACATTAGAGCTGTTTTATTAGTGGACTTCCAGTGAAGTTGAAACGGTCACAGACCCAGTGAACACGTAAAATGGTATTTTTCCAGCTTTCCTTCTGAGCAGTTCCTGTACTTTCCAATGACAATCCCAGAAGAAAAACAAAGTAATCTCAACTAGTTGCATCTGTTAAGAAAGGGCAAACTATCATGTCTGCTCTTTTCTCTAAGACTAATGAACTATATTGCCCCATTCTGAACTCAGAATTGATAAGTTTATCATTTTGTTCCAAAGCCCAAGCATTCCAGGTATTAGTTTAGATCAGGGGTTCTCAACCTTTTCAAGCCGAGGCCTGGGTCATGCTCCCTCAGACAGCTTCAGGGGCCAGATGTCCATTTTGCCACACATGGCACTTCCAGGTGTGGCAGAGGCGATGGAGGGGGGGCACACAGGGCTGTAGCCAGGGGATGGCAAAAGTGGGCATCACCCACCCAGAGTTAGCAGTTTGCCCACTCTCAAACTCCCGGCTGCTTATATATATGACATTCTTGCTCATCCTGAAAAATATTCACACATCCACATCTAGAATTCTGGCTATATGGCCCTGGGGCTACATGAAATGGTGTTGTGGGCCATATCCAGCCCCTAGGACGTAGGTTGAGAACCCCTGGTTTAGATCCCCTGAAGGGTGATAGGTCAAGTCTTGGCTGCCAGCTGCCCTACTTCATCTTTTAATTCTGGCAGTACCAAAAGCCATAATATGGCTTTCTGGCACCCTTAGTCATTTGCCTTTCTTAGCTCAGATGATACATCAGCTTTGGCCCTGAGCATCTCTGCAGCAGAGTATACTGCTTCAGTATGGAGCACATACACACAAACAAAACAAGTTGATGTCACTCTTAATGAAGCATTATGTATTGTGACAGGATGCCTTAAATGTATACCAGTTGAGGAAATATATCCTATTGTTGGTATCACTCCACCTAAGGCAAGGAGAGAAGTACCAGAGGATGACAAGAGAATTAAACAAGCAAATGAACCTCAACATCCTCTGAATGGATATGTGCCTCAAGTCTGCCAGCTGAGATCCAGGTAGAGTTTTATGGAAAGAACAAACATTATTGAGGTGACACAAGAGCAAAAATAAATTGGAAAATGGAGGAAGGAGCTCACTGAACAAGGAATAACATGAAAGGAGGATATAGCTGAGGAACTATAGTGCCCCTTTGTCACTTGGAGGACTCTGAACAGGGGCTGAGGGTCTGAGTCCTAAATCCAAGGCCAACATGCTCAAGAGGGGACTACTGGCGGACAACAACACACTGCGTGACTGTGGAGAGATACAGAATCCGGCTCATTTATTGATCTGCTGATTACTACCAGAAACTTATACCAATGAGGACTTAAGTTTGGCCAACAACAAAGCCAAGAAAGTGGCTTCATTTTGTTAGTCCAAAGTTTGGTCTGGACACAAAAGAAGAAGAAGCTCAGACATTAGCAGCCATGTGTATGTTGGCCAATCCTCAAACTGAACCTATTTTACAGAGATGCAATGTTCCTTCCTCAGACTCAGAACAAAAGATTTTGCTACCCGAGACATGGAACAAGCAGACAACCCTCCTGTTCATGTGCAAAAGCCAACTGGGCTGGCAGCTGAACCTGTCTTTCAGCACTGGTGCTAGGACAACATCCTCCACACACACCCTAAAGTTAGCTAAGATGATACCTGGCACGAAGCATTCTCCTTGTTGCTTCCTGAGGCAATTACTTCATTCTGCCTAATGTAAGGGCCAAGATTTCTTCCTGTACATCCTTCTTCTCCCTTGTGGGGAAACAAAGAATGCCTCAGCTTCTCTATGACACAGCCAGTGGACGAAAGAAGCCTAAAGGATAGTAGAAAGAAGCCCCACATTAAATCTTCATTGCCCTCAGTTTACTGCTGCTGAAAGTAAAGAGATACAGTACACAACCAGAAGCTGCCTTTGCATGGAAAGTTACTCCTTGCCTTTGAAGCCAATATGAAAAATTTATAACTCACCCATTCTAAAGATTCTAGGACTTGAAATCCAATGCTCCCAAACAAGAGACTACCATTCATTGAGCAGACATTTTAAAAGTTATTTAAAATGTATAAACAAAGATTTTATAAAATCTTTGTTTTTGTAGAAAGCAGCAGAGTCAGCCACACAAATTAAAGTATGCTTATGTATTAGCATTATAAACCAAAAGAAAGAGAACAGAAAACAATGAATAATTATCTCTTTTGCAAAGCAGTCAATTATTCAGTGCTTCATATTTTATGCAATCTTTGTGTTTATGAAGTTTTAAGAACTTATAAATTCTATGAGTGATTTATGGTTGTCATTGCTGTTTAGGGGTGCTATAAACATGCACACTACTCTGCCTATGTAAAGATTTATTCTGTGTATACCAATTAATCTGCAATACAATAAAAACAATGAAGTGCTATGGATTTAGCTTTCATAGAACAATAAAACCAAAAGACAAAAAAGACCTTCAAATACTACTGAGCAGAACTGAGACAATAAAGCCAAAAAGTCATTCCGAGTTGGGCGGCTATATAAATTGGAAAATTAAATTAAAATTAAATTAAATTAAAATATATTGGCAAACAAAAATGAGATTAAAATACTGAGAAATGAGAGCAATCCATCTCTTTGTTTTAGGTCTCTCTTTTGTATCTCCCTAGAGGATGGTACCTAGAGGAGAACATTATCTGGAGATCTTACATTGGTATAGAAAGACAAGCTTTTCAAGATATTTGGGTCCTAAGCCCTTTATAGCTTTAAAGGTTATCACCAGCACTTTGAATTTACCTCAGAAATGATTGGGCAACCAAAGTAGTTATATGGTCTGCCTCATCTAGCTAAAGATGTCAGCATCCTGCTGAATCCTGAATGAATGGAAGCTTCTGAGTTCTCTTCAAAGGCAGCCCCATAAATAATGCATATCAAGAGTCCAGCTGAAAGAATATCAGAACATGGGTCACTATAACATATCATTCCCAGGGAAGGGAAACTGGAACTAGTGAGTCAGCCAGAAGCGTAGTGGGGGGGCAAGGGGGGCGGATGGCCCCGGGCAACCCTTTTCAGGGGGCGGAAAAAGGACCCCACCGCTTTGGCCTCTCTCTGCCTGGGCTTAGGGAGCAGGACTTCCCAGGCAGAAGGCGGCCCTTTTGCTGCTGCAGCGGCCAGGCCTCCCCCTCTTTGCCTCCCGCCGGCCGTGGCTGCCCTTACTCTGCCTCCTTCACTGCCTCCCTCTGACGGGCGCCCTGCGTGCGCGCGTGCTGCTCACCTCCACCCGCCCACCCACCCAGCTAGCCGTCAGGGGCTCTCCCTGCCCTCCCGGGACTTGCATAGAGTTGGGGAAGTGGGAAGAAGGCGAGGCTAGCCGCCTGCCTGCCTGCCTGCCTGCCTGCCCGCTTCCCCTGTCCCGCCCCCTCGGCTTCCCTCCCTTTCGTCCCTCTGGCCCATCACTTTGGCTCCACAGTCGCTCCAGAGTTGCTCCGGATTCGTCTGCTGGCCTTGGCAAGACCCTAAAATGCCCCCACCCAGTTAACCCTTCGCTGCCTTTTCCAAGGCCCCCGGGGCTGGATCTCTCATAGACCCCTGCCTGCCCACTGTTCCCCTGACTGAGAAAGTAAAAAAAAAAATCACAGCCATACCCATATAAAGAATTTTTTAAAAACTGAAATGAAGGGATGCATCACAGCAGCAATGAAATAGAAGGTGAAAACAAATTATTTCACTTCCCCTGACTGTCAAGGGTCTTTGCAGACAATCAGGGGAAGTGTTCAATATGCTGAAGGGGGTATTAGGGGCAGTGGAAGCAGACTTTCAACAGCTGCAAGTCTCCCCATATATGACTTTCCAAGCATCCACAGGCACTGATAATGGGATATATATATGCACTGAACACATTGAACCCTCTGACAGGGAAGGAATTAGAACTATGATGTCATCCAACAAATGTAAAAAAAAAAAAAAGTAGACCGACCCACCATAGACCACCCCAGAGAGCAGACTTCATGCCTGTCTGGAGAAGCTCCAAGTTAACCAGCTTTCAACCAATTTATATGAGATCCAGATTGAAACAGAGTAGTCTGCTTTGGTTCCACAGTGAAACAAAGCACAAAATGAACTAGAGCACAAACTGAACAAGGTGAGGTGCAAATCACTTCAGGCTTTCTCTCTCTCTTTTTTTAAAAAAAGAATTAATGCTAACAGTATTAATATATACCTAGCATACAAACCATTGAAGTGAATTGTAGAAATTTGGCAGGTATATAATGTATATCAGTGCAAACCCCAGAAAGTTATGCCTGTTTTGGTTTTCCATTGTAAGTAAATGGGAGGTTTACTGTTCGATTTAGATTCAGGACACAAATTACCCTAGACTGGATCAGGGTCTGTTCAGAAGCCCTGGATTTGTCTCCAGATCAGATAGGGCAATCCATGAACAATCCTAGCAAGAATGGCATTTGAAACAGAACAATGGTAACAGGCAGTGATCAGAGTTCTCTTTGAATGTAATACCAAACAAGGATGAAGTCATAATCAGAAAGAGTATAGACTCTTTCAGATGCTATCAAACGACTGTTATCACCCTACCATAATTCCATCTACCAGTTCAAACATGAAGTTGCTTTGGGTTTTGTGTTACAAGAGCAAAACAGGGATGAGAAACAGGAGCCAATAACTCAAGTGAATAATCTCATGCAAAGACCACATGTTAAGGTCCCAATACATAACATTATCAAGGAATTAAGCTTTTGAAAAATAGATAAATTATTTTTTCCCATCCGTAGGCTAGGTAAATTTCTTCTCTTTCATTGATGTTTTAACTAGGCCTGGGTAAATGCATCCAAATGCATGGCTTAGCTTCACCCACTCTTCATTTTATGAGAATCATTGGGTTAATTGGCTGGATAGGAAAGTGAGCTGGATACCTGGTAGCAGAGATGCAGAATGAGCATTCAGTTCTCTACCATTTGTTGTTGTTCAGTTGCACAGTCAATTCCAACCCCTCATGACCCCATGGACCATTGCCCTCCAGGCACCTCTGCCCTCCAACATCTTCCTCAACCCGCCCAGCTCTGTGCCCATTGCATCTAGAATACCATCTAGCCATCTCATTTTGGGCCACCCCCTTCTTCTTTTGCCCTCCACTTTTCCCAGCATCAAGGCTTTCTCAAGTGAATCCTCTCTTCTCATTTGATGCCCAAAGTACTTCATCTTCATCTTTACTATTTGACCTTCTAAGGAGCAGTCAGGGTTGATTTCTTTTAAGATCGACCTATTTGTTCTCCTCGCTGTCCAGGGGACTCTCAAAACTCTCCTCCAATACCACATCTCAAAGGGATCTCTTCTTCTGTGCTCAGTTTTCCTAATGGTCCAGCTCTCACAAGGCCTGTTGCTTTTATCTTGGTTTTCTTGATGTTGAGTCTCAAGCCAGCTTTTGCACTTTCTTCTTTCAACCTAATCAGGAGCTTCTTTAGGTCTTCCTCACTTTCTGCCATTAGGGTGGTATCATCTGAATATCTCAAATTGTTGATGTTTCTCCAGGCAATTTTGATCCCAAATTGTGATTCCTCCATCCCTGCATTGTGCATTATGTGCTCTGTGTACAAGTTGAAAAGAGGCATCAGTGTTGTCTGTGTTTCAGGAAAAGAAACTGGTAAACTATTTCTGAATATTTTATATGTAGGGTCTCCATAAGCTAGAAATGGCTTGACAGCATATATTTATTATCTGGGTGGATCTGAAGGAGTAGCACAGATCTGGGGCAGGGATTCCCACCCACCACTGTGCCTTCCAGGGGAAGAGGCAGCCAGTGTAGCCTTAAGCAAGCTACATGGAGGGCTACCATGAGCAGAATACTCAGGTCATGTCCCCATGGGTTGGAAAATTATGTTTTTTCAGAATGCAGTCCTCAGAATCCCTATGCAGCCAATTCTTATACATGGAGGTGTGCAGTGGAAGACCAAAAAGTAATTTTTCTAAGTCTTGAATCATCATTAGGGCTAAAGAATATATCCTGGTAGGTCATCCATATATTAAGATGGTGTCATGACAGTTTTCTGGGCAATGGGGAGGGAAGTCGTGGGCAATTAAGTCTCAAAATAGAAGAGCAGGAGAGAGGTATTTCTTCTATTTTCCCTTATTATATTGCTTGTCTGCAAATATGGTTCATTCAAGAGAGAACTGTGACCAGAATTAATAACAAGAACTAATTTTAAGCTGGGAAAAAGTTGGAATGGACAACAGCAGCCACCTGCTGTTCCCTAGTCAGTGCCAGATTCAAAAGACCACAAGTTAGAAAGCAATAGCAACTACACTTATATACTACCCTATAGAGCTTAGAGCACTCTCTGGATTGTTTACAACGTAATTAACATTTTCCCATCAACATGCTGTGTATTCATTTTACTGACTTCGGAATGATGGGAGGCTCGGTTGACCTTCAACCTGTCATGAATGAACTCAGATCACCAGCAGAATTTGGTCTGAACTACTGCACCACAAGGACTCTAATTTCTAAAGGGCAGGGGAGGGGATAAATCCATCTAGTTTGGGGAAATTTCTCCCCAAACATAATTTAAATTATAATGACACTGTTAAACTACTCCTCTATTGTAGCATTAACTGCAATACAAATAGGTGGTGGCAATTTCCTATAAAATAAATGGGCTAAGTAGTTGAGGTGTAGGGTAGATAACATAAATTGTTAGAATCCACCACTACCTTAAACTTCTTCTTTATTATTTTTCATCTCATTGAATTTACTGTTGCATTTTGTTGCCTCAAGTAGAGATAACACTGGGATCAGCCCTTTGGAATGTATTATAATTCAAAAGCAAACTGTAAGCTACAAATAGCCTATTAGTAGATGGGGGAATGGGAGTGTTAGACTGTCAACACAGGAGTTTTTCACGCCTCCTGTGGTTTATAAATTAGCTTGCCTTGTTGTCCGATTAGAGGTAAGCAAGTATGCAAGTATGATCGCTCATGAAGGTTTGCCTAAATCAAGTCTCTAGGACACAATCAGATTTCAGCTCCTACTGATGTACTACTTCTAATGCATACTTTAGCACTTGGACATCAGGACCTGCCTTCATCCTAAATTTAGATCCCTAAATTTCATTGCCTTCTTATCTTACTGCTGTGTGCTCCCTTAAACCTGATGGTTTTCAGAGTGGTTCACTGAAAAGCATTTTTTAAAATGCAACAATAAATACATGACTTCATCCCCCAGACACATTTATATGCATGTATTAAAATAAATTCTAATATACATTAGTCTGACTGCACATGTGAGGCATTTGTCCATTCTAAATGCTTCTTTCCAAGGATGCAGAAGTATCCTTATTCTGCTTACCAAGTAACGACAACAAAATACAACGTTGGCAAGTGATTATTATTTTAAATGGATATGGCAGCAATGTTGCACACAGCTAGGATTCTTGAATCCAACAGACTTCCCTGCCCAAGTGGCAGCAACCATATAACTGTACAGAAAAGCAGCTTTCATAAAGGAAGTTTGCCAAACAGGGAGGAGAAACAGTGCAAATAGGAAACATATTTAAAATCTGAAAGGACCATTTCCTAATGTTCCTTCCTCTGCTTAAATCTACACAAAGCATATATATCTTTCCACTTGTCTCAGGTGTTTGGTTAGCAATCTTTTATTTAGAGTGTTTCTATCTTGGCACACCCTTTTCCGTTCTCAGATTGCAAAAGATATCCATTGAAGGAGGTAGTTGATGAAGCTGCAGTCTGTGTATGTATTTTTTAAAAATAGTTCTTCCATTCATTGTTTCTCACCAGTGTTTTAAGCATTAGGCCGTGGCCTTGTGTGAGGTGAGCAGTGAAAGGCTTCTGAAGACTTCTTTTCTTTCTTCTCTCATTTCATTAGAAACATTTGTGTTATCTGTACTAACATTTGTTACAGTAAGCCGTGAAAAGAAAACACCATAAAGATGTTCTGAAGTTAATTTTACAATACTGTATAATCATTGCCATGAATCTTACATCCATCTTTACTCTGGAGAGGGACTAAGTCAGTGTCAGGTCTGCAGCCCATATCTGGCCAAGCAAGGCCAGATAAAGCACTAAGA
This sequence comes from Furcifer pardalis, assembly GCA_030440675.1. Classification (NCBI taxonomy): domain Eukaryota; kingdom Metazoa; phylum Chordata; class Lepidosauria; order Squamata; family Chamaeleonidae; genus Furcifer; species Furcifer pardalis. Next base: position 77,756,095 of record CP126896.1, read on the forward strand.
ACTCTTGTCCAACAAAAACACTTTTGCCAAAGATGAGTTGTCATAGGAATATTGCCACACATTTAGAGAACCTTTGGTGTTCTGAGGGTTGCCTAAGATTCTGAATATGCATTGCCTGTAACATTCCACATCTATTTAAGTAAATATTTCTTCTATGTCTTTTTTAAAAAAAGTAAGATAAATTGGTTGGAGTGATAACTGCATCTTTCCCTTTATCATGCATCCATGTTGTTCAAGCAGATTCTCATAGTCTCCCATTCAAACAGCACTCAGACTGCCTAGATGCAGCATAACTGTTGCATCAAAAGTCCACAATCCTATTCCTCTCTTCTGTAGAGATAAAATATTCATTGAAAACATAACATCCTGTCTTCCCGCCGGAGCTATCTAACTCCTCTTCATATGAAGAGCAGCCATTTGTGACTTAGCACCAGCTGTATGTTTTTGATGGTTTGCACATTCTCCCAAAAGAAAAGGGTATAGCTTACTGGTGCTTCATGATGCAAAGCTGTCAACTGAGTGTGGTATCTTATGGTGGTACAAAATGAATTTTGATGAAAACATTACTTTATTGGCAGTCATTTTCCTAGCTGAAATATTTTATGAAGTTGTTCTTTTTTCTTCAACAATTTTTGCCATTTCCTCATCATTCTCATCAAACCAGTCCTGGTGGACACAGTTTTAGGTCTAAGAATGTTCATGTCCATGGTAGATATAGTATCATTGAGAGTTTTCCATTTATTGTCATTGGTTCTGCTTCTAGCTGGAATTTCTACTACATTTTGTATCGAGTTCTGTCTCCATCATCAAGGTGGATCCCTCATGAGTGAACCTGGAGACTGCCTAGAGTCAGGTTCGCCTGATTGGGGCGGGATAATAAGTCTAAATAAATAAATAAATAATAAATTTAACATGAAGACATTCTTTGATTATATTTTTCTTTGTGGATGTCATGGCAGTTTTACCTGTATGTTCATTTTGGAGATGTACATCTTGCTTTAGTGATGTGTGCATCTCATCTGTCCGTCTGTCTACCAATGTCATAGTTCTAACAGTATAGCATCCATGTTATTTGGCTGTTACTCCTGATGTTTAGTGGTGTTTAACACTAATTGTAAGGGGACACAGAAAGAACCTCCTCAAAGATTTTGGTATTTTTGAACCACAATTGGGCATACCCTGGTAACAGAAACCTTGTGTTACCAGCTAATTTTAATCACATTAGGTCAGGAAAAGGGAACTGCAGAATTGACTCACCAAAAGGTATCTTAATTTTGGCAGTTTCATGTCTGGCTTAGACATGGAGGAGGAAGAGGTTGGCAACGATGATGATGGCGGCAGCGGTGACAACGACACCACTAATTGTCAGTGGGATAGTGTTTAACACTAATTGTCGGTAGGATTAGTGTTAAACTGGGTGCCTTACAGCAGCTAAAACAAAATAACAACAGAAAAACAAGCAACACAATTAAATTATATATAAACCAATACAACTAAAACATGGTAAAACAATAACCAGCCAGCAATATACAAACTTAGATGGCACCCAATCCATTTCACATTAAATTCCCCAAAAGTCCCAAAATTTCACTTTCTTCCCAGTACTCACCATAATTTAGTGGCAAGACTAAATTGAGACAACTGAATATGAAGCTGGTCCCACTGGTTTGCCAGAATTTCCTAAGTGCTGCATTCTTTTCGATGTGTATCACAAGCAAGTTGCTAATTTAGGTGACATCCAGCTGGACCCACAATGGACTCCTCCACTTGACATCCCTGCCAGTCTTCAAATGGTGGGATAGGTAGGTCCCATAATGTCACTGAGGGCTGAGCCTATTGGATTTTCATCTGTTTTAGCCTGCCTGTTATCCAGATTATTAAGGTATGTCCCAGTAGCGTAGTGGAGGGGGCCACCCCGGGCAGCACTTTTTGGGCGTATGAGTGTTCTTGGATTACAATTCCCAGAAGCCCTAGCAGGAGCGGGAGCCAGTCCCAGCGCCCCAAGCGACTGAATCCCATGCTTTGCTACTGGTATGGCCACTGCGCATGCTGCAGCTATGTGAATGCATAGATAAAAGCTGAATACCACCAGAGGCCAGAAATGAAAGGAAAGAGTCCAACAGAGAATCCAATAGACCAGTCATTAGAGGTATTTTCCCATAAAGGAATCTGATGTAGTTAGTACTCTAATCACCTGCTCAGTCAGATACTAATCTTCTGACGGAGCCGAAGCAGCCGGGATTCTGTTCCATGATGACTCGCTGTTTACTTTTTAGAGTGAAACACCCAGTTTCTGGGACTCCCTATGCACACAACAAGATGCAGTGCCTAACTATGGAGACTGATTCTTTGGGGTTTTCAGTGCCTATTGAAACATCACATTTTCTTTATGATAGATAAATATATTACATATACACTACAATCCTGTAACAAGTAGGTTACATAAACAGATGGTGTTTAAATAAATAATACTGAAAAGAGGCCAATCCTGACTTTATGTGAATTAATGACATGACAGAGTCCAGTTAAGCAATACTAGGACTGGGATGACACTAAAATAAACACCCCAGTCCAGCCTTTAATCCTTAAAAAATTGACTGAAAGTTCATGGTTGTTTTTCTTTTTTAATAAAGAATGATGGTTCATATAAATAGTTCTTCCAGGAAATTACTTGGCAAAACAAGTCAATTATGCATCCAGCCCTCTTCTCAGTTTTCAAGAAAGTTGGACACCAAAGCATCGAAGAAGTGTCATGTCCTTCAAATTGGCACCTCTCTTTGAAACGTGAGTTTTCTTTTTGCCAGCTACACTTGTTTCTCAACTAAGTGTAGATTTTACAAGGTTTGCTTTTCCCACAGTCTGCATTTGGCAGTGTTAATAAATCTCATTTAATGACTGATTAGGAGCTGCTTTGTATCCATTCAAGTGTTTACAGGGTATAAGATAGGAACAAAATGAGAACCACGTTTTCTGTCTGAGTGTTCTGACATATTAGAATCTAATAAAACAGTAGAAAAACAGCTGAGGTTCTCTTAAACTGGACTTGTTTATTTTATACACAGTTCATGCTATTTATTCCAAAATTTTAGAACATATTTCAGGTAAAAAGAACATCTTTTCATTCAACTTGGAATCTGACCAGGAAACTGTTTCTTATTCCAGCTTGGCAGTTTCTGAAATAGAATAACAGATGCCTTTGGAAACCACTGTTTGCCATTAGCATTTTCCTAATTAAGTAGGATGTAATCCTGGGACTCACAAGTGACTGCTTTCACCTTGGCATTTTAAACTTAGTTAATTTGTAGTCATTTGATTGATTCCTTTGCCTCCACACTGGATAACAAATTCATAATTAGGAACAGCGGCACCTCCCCAGTCATTAGTGGGTATCAAAGCCCAATGGCAACACCTGGGAAACATGATGGCCACATGTGTATCACCTCCACCCCAAAACAAATAATTAGAAAAGGATATGGATGGGTAGGGATTAATGGGCTACCTTCTGTAAACAGAATTTCAAACTGCCATTACCAGCCCTGCTTAATTTGTACAAATTAGAGGCTCTGGTTCCTTTTACGGAGTCAATGCATCTCAAGTAATATATAAAAGGTGAAAATAATTACTGTAGTTCATTTCACTTCTGGTTGTATGATGTGGCTATTCGGATGCTCTCTTTTGACTGGTCAATGTCAAAGTCCCTGCTGCTATTCCATCTTAAGGTTCTTTATCTTGGAACCTAACTTGAGGTGGATGCTCTTCAAATAGAGCCTATCTTCCAAAAGACAACTGAGCATTCTAACATGGAGGCTTGCCAGGCCCTCAAAGCAAAATGTCAATGACAAATGTCACTTTGCTTGTACACTTTGAGGGGACAACAAGCCAAGGCAAAAAGCATAACTGCAGCCTGCCATTTTGTCACTTGGTCTAACAAGGCAAAGGGCACATAAGATGATATCCTATGCATGTTTGTTGTTATTATGTGCTGTCAATTTCAAATCAACCTGCAGAGAGACTTTGAAGGCCACAGGGATTTCAAGGTAAGTGAGATGTTGAAGGAGTGGCTTGCCAGTTCCCTAGAACCAATGAGTTTCCATGGCTGAGCTGGGATTCGTACTCAGGTCTCCTGAGTCCTGACCCATCACTCTCTTCACTACACTGGGTATCCAAAGCTTACCTAGGAGTAAGCTCCATTGAAAAGCATTTCCAAGTAAATATGCATATGATCGCCTTCACAGATGTCTCTGAGAGTAAAAAGGGAATGCCTAGATTCCCAGTTTTAAATAATAATTTTTGTTTAAACCAAACCATGCAGAGAATGATAGTTGTGTGCCAAGATATCTGAAAGGCATCAGGTTGAGGACGACTGCTCTTGCCCTTGTAAAACATGTGATATAAGGGGGATGTTCAATACCTATTCTACCTGACTGTGGTGGCTTAGTGGTTAAGATGATGAACTTGATGACTGGAAGGTCAGCAGGTCAGCAGTTCAAGACCCAAGTGCTGCACGATGGAGTGGGCTCCCATCTCTGTCTCAGCTCCCGTCAACCTAGCAGTTTGAAAGCAAGAAATTGCAAGTAGATAAATAGGCTAACAGCATTCTGTGGGAAGGTAAACAGCATTCCGTGTCTAGTCATGCCACAGTGGTGGGCATCAGCAGGTTCACACCAGTTCACCAGAACCGGTAGCAGAAATTCTGGCTGCCCCCACCCATCCAAGCTTTGAAATAAAGTAGTCCTAATTCAGGTGCAACACAGGACTTTCCTCCTGGCCATGCCCACCATACCACACACACAGTGTGGTAGCAAATTTTTTTGGAGCCCACCACTCCTGCCACATGTCCATGGAAATGTCTGCAAATGCAGACAGCCCTGGTTCCTTGACTGTAAATATAGATGAGTACCAACCCCTATAGTTGGACACAAGCAAGGGAGACCTATTCTACTTGATTATTTTGTGATAAATAGCCATGTTCTTTCAGTGTTTTTTAACCAATGGATGAAGTCATGGACAATGGTTTGCAAAGCAATTGTATGGATAATATATTAACAGGTTCATTGCACATTTGGGAGAGGGAAGTGGGATTGTGAACCTTTGCTACTGGAAAAATGCCAGTCCTCAGCTGGATTGCAGGAAAAGGGTGGAGGTTTCACCTCTTTCCCACCTCACTGATCCTACTCAGCATTGCTGGAATGTGATGGGAAGTTCATGCTTTCACCTCTGTCAAACAGCTCCTGAAAATAAGGAGGGGCATTAACCTTACCTTCATTCCAGCAATATTGAACGGGATCATTAAAATTGGAAAGAGGCTCCCATCCTTATGAATTTGAATTGCAGCACAATGTATGTACATGCACGAAGATGCATAAAAAACAGTGTGCTGGTGTGTACACACTATACAGCTCCTGACTACCTAGATACAGTAATACCTTGGATAATGTTTGCATCAGATAACACTAAAATCGCATAATGTTAAGCAATCGGGGGGGGGGGGGTTTGCATCAAATAACATTAAGCTCCTATGGGATGCATTGGATAACATTAGCTAAAGCCTGTGCCGGTTACAATATATCTCTATGAAGTTTTAATTTTATCCAATGTATCCCATAAGATTTTAACATGCATTGGATAACATTAAAAATCGGATAACACTAAGACTTGTGGAACCACATTTTAGCGTTATCCGAGGTTTACTGTAATGCAATAATGCTTGCCCACACCTAGTTTAACATTTCAAAGAGACAAAGTCCAGCAGGATGTAGTGGGATATAGAAAGAAGGGCTTCTAAAGACATTGGAACAGCTAATATAGCACTATACAAGGTATAGTGGGGGGTTGCAGTGGTTCAAGTGGTTAAGACACTGAATGGAAGGCCAGCAGCTCAGTAGTTCGAGATCCAAGTACTGCATGATGGAATGAGCTCCCATCTCTGTTCCAACTCCTGCCAAGAAATTGCAAGAAGATAAATAGGGAGCACTTCGGTGGGAAGGAAAACGCCGTTCCTTGCACCATGGTGTCTAGGCATGCCTGCCACATGTCCACAAAAATGTCTGAATACACAGACAGCGCTGAATGCTAGAGTTGGATATGACTGGCTTTCAAGCAAGGGCAACCTATACAAGGGCCTTCTGACTCATGGCAAAACTTCATGTTACTTGACAATACCAAGATCAAAACTCCCCAATTTTATCAGCATTGTACAATTTTGTAGGGGGGAGCCGTAAACCTTCGTCCCTTTAATGATTCTCCACTTGGCCCAAGGTGCCTTTGGGTATGAAACTGAGATGGAGGCTTTGGAGCACAAGCAAAAGATCAGGCTCTCCCACTCATGTTGTTCTGGTTCAAGGATAGGCAACCTATGGCCCATGGGTCAGATCCGGTCAGCGGTGCCAAATAATCCACCCCCCACCTTTACTCCAGCCACTGCTGGAATCGGCCACAGATGCATTTACAGCAAGCGTAAATGGTCGGGAGGGACCAGCCTGGCCTTCTCAACTGTCTGAGGGAGCATGACCCAGCCTCTGACTTGAAAAGGTTGGCGACCCCTGTTCTAGTCAAATAAACACCACTGCCAAATTTTTAAAAAGTGGACTTCCAGAAATGGAACTACTGTATATTTTCATACTGTATATTTCCATTTGTCCGTCTAGCTGCCCTGGGTCTTTTTGAGGAGGGCGGCATAAAAGTGTGAATAAATAAATAAATAAATAAATGGGGGAAAGGTTTTTTTAAAAAGACCTCACAGAAATCAATTGGGACCCATTTATTATTATTATTATTATTATTATTATTATTATTATTATTATTATTATTATTATTATTATTATTATTATTATTATTATTATTATTATTATTATTATTATTATTATTATTATTATTATTATTATCCATACTTAATACCTATTAAAAATCCATGCGATGAGGTTGTATTACATCCAGGGGCGTGCTGACTAATCTAAAAGTGTGCTGGATGAGGGCATCTAACCCTAACAAAATATATACATTCCCTTTTCCCGTCTAATTTCAGTTCCCCTCTGGGGATTCAAACCAACAACCTCCTGCTTGCAAGGCAAAACTGCAGCCTCTAAACCACAGCAGCTCTGCAGTCAATGGAGCTGCTTTTGTAATCTTATTTTTGGCAGCACAGGAGGAAGGAAGGCGGATGAAAACAGAGCACTGCCTTCCGGGCATTGCAACTCAACTCGGCTCTTTGTATTGGCACCAAAGGGGGGGGGGCCCTCCATGGTACTGGGAGACTGGGGGTGCCCCCTTCTCCTTTTGCCTTCAATCTTTCCCAGCATCAAAACCTTCTCAAATGAGTCCTCTCTTCTCATTTGGTGTCCAAAATACTTTAGCTTAATCTTCAATATTTGTCCTTCCAAGGTGTGATTGGGGTTGATTTCTTTCAGGATTGACTTATTTGATCTCTTTGCTGTCAAGGGTACTCTCAAAATTCTCCTCCAGCACCACATTTCAAAGGGTTTATTCTTCTGCGCTCAGCCTTCCTTATGGTCCAGCTCTCACATCTGTACATTACCACCGAGAATACTATACTTTTGTTGGCAGGGTGATGTTTCTACTTTTTCTAATGTTCCCTAAGTTTCTCATAGCTTGCCCCTCAATAATTAATTGTCTTTTTATTTCATGGCTGCAGTCACCATCTGCAATGATCTTGGATCCTAAGAATGTAAAGTCTGTCACTGCTTCCATTTCTTCCCCTTCTATTTGCCAGGGAGTGAAAGAGCCGGTTGCCAACATCTTGGGTTTTTTGATGTTGAGCTTCAGGCCAGCCTTTTCATTCTCTTCTTTTACCCTAATCAAGAGGTTTTTTAGGTTTTCTTCACTTTCTGCCATTAGGGTAGTATCATCTGCATATCTCAGGTTGTTGATGTTTCTCAAGCACATATTTAGAAGGAATTTCTTGAAGTGTCAAAAGAAGTTTTCTACATCTCTTTTAGTTTGCAGATTAGGTAAAGGTTTCCCTTGCTCAAAAGCCAGTCGTATCTGACTCTAGGGGTCAGTGCTCATCTCTGTTTCTAAGCCGAAGAGCCAGTACTGTCTGCTTCTGCAGACGTTTCTATGGTCATGTGGCAGGCATGACTAGACACCGGAGCACATGGAATGCTGTTACCTTTCCACCAAAGTGGTCCCTATTTATCTACTTGCAATTTCTTGCTTTCAAACTGATAGGTTGGCAGGAGCTGGGACAGAGACGGGAGCTCATTCCATCCTGCAATACGATTAGCTTCTCTTTTTATGTGATTGATACTGGAAAATATAGGTTTGGCTTGCAAGTGTGGGGCTCAGTGGTTTAGGTACAATATCTGGTTGTAGAGACAGAGTTTGGGAGTTCAATTCACTACTGTACCTCCAGGTTAATGCCAACCTGTATAGCCTTGGGCAACCTGCACAATCCGAGGGCACTCCTGGAAGAATGGAATGATCATTTACTTCTGGGGATTCTCTTTCTAGAAAACTTTGGAAAAGGTCACCACATTTCAGAATTGACTTGATGGCATGCAATTATTATTGTTGTTTGATCACTCAGTCTCATATTTAGAATTTTGGCTTCTAATGACTGACTGACTGATTGTAATGTATACTTTAGCTCTAAACAGGATTCCAAATGCAGTTTCCTCCTCTCCAACCCCATCTTCCCACCACTAGGAATGAGTAGATGTGTCACGGCCGAGCTCAGGCATGGGCTGGACCACAGGGACAGGGGGATTCATCCTCGCCTCTGGAGCCCTGGTTTGATCAGCCCAGAGCACTGCACTTTAGATTAAACCATTGCTCCAAGCTCCCACCTTCAGCTTGGAGCAATGATTTATTCTAAAGTGCCTAGCACTGGGTGGAGCAAGTGAGGGGCGGCGACTAAGTGGTTCCCTGGGGCAGCCTTCTCCCCCGTCCCTTGGTCACTACCCCTTGCCCCTGTGCACTGCCTCCCCATGGTGCCCAGCACTCCCCTGAACGAGCTTATCAATGTTCTCATTTAACCCTGAAAAGTCAGAATTGACTTAAGGGCACATGATTTTCCTACTAATCTCTTCCAGGTTTTTTGTGTCATTTCACCTCAGGCAGAAATCTATTTGCATTTTTATGGGAATTTCCCACCTAAATATGTGTGTTTTAGCATTTTATTTCAATTACAGGTATGTGCATTTTTGGACACACACATCCATTGAATAAAACCCTTTTGCCACACAGTGCAGGTAATGGTTCGTGAGCCTCTCAACATACTGATTTCTGATGAGAAATTGTGCCTATTATCTGTGCACAGCTCCAGAAAGTGTAGCTTGGGTGAATTCACTAAAAATAATTGATGGAGTAAATTCCTCATGCATTCCTATTCTCCACCAAGCCCCGTCTAGCAATCTCATAGTACCACTCACCTAGTAATTATATTGCCTTTGAATAACACCAAAGCAAAGGTAATGATATGTGGGTGTAAACCCACCACTCTAGTGAATCATTTTATTCTGCTGCTGTAATGGATTTAGTAATGATTTTGCCAGCAGGCATTAATAAGGGTAAGCTTGCTCTGTGAAAAGGTAACCAACTGACTGCAGCAATATTTTTTAATCTAAACACCCTTCTTAAGGGTCCATCACAGATAATATTCTTTCCCCAATTAAAAGATTCCCTACATGTTTATTCAATGGAAAAGAGACCACATGTTTTTTTTTAAAAAAAAAAGAAGAATAAATATAAATAGCAGAACTGCAACTGAAGTAAACATGAACAGGTATATTACCCTCTGCCAAACAGGTTTTCTACATTGCAGTTGACTTAGAGAAAGAATCAATGATTTACACAAAACATTAACTACAAACAGAAGCAATATATGGGCATGTCCATAAGTCACCAAATTTTCTCCTCCACTTTTGTCTAAGATGGCAGCAACCAAGGCAGAAAGGCATTGATATATTGCCTTTTAAAAGCTGCTACAGGCTGATAAAGCGCTGCTTTCAGAAACTACCCGAGCTGTGTGTTTCTATGTGCAAATAAATGCTGCAAGAGAGTACAGTTGGGGGGAAATGACACAAAATCCATGCCTGAAATAAGACAAGAGCTGCTGTAATAGAAGAGAAAATCATAGATGAGAATAAGTCATAGATTAGCGCTATACAAACAAAGTTGGGCTTATGAATTCCACCTTAGGAATGGGCAAAAACACAAAAGAGGGAGATCCCAAATGTGTTTGTTTCTTTTTTGTTCCCTCTTTTGTGAATCCTTTTAGTACCCTTTTTTTCCACTTTGTCTGTCAATTAGCCTGAACAATTTTTCATCTAGTAACATTACAAGGGTTTATGTCAGTAGTAAATTGGAACATTTTGGTGAAGTGGCAAGTTTGAAAATGTGGATTGGTTGGAAACCAGAAAGAAATTCATGCCCCCCCCCCCCAGACTGTACTGCTAATCTTCTTGCTGTGTCTCCCTTTTTGATCCTTTGATTTATTTATTTTTGTTTGGCCTTTTTTTTAGGTGTCTGGCCAGGACACCCTGCTATTTATTTTATTTATTTATTTATTTAGATTTATTATCCCGCCCTAATCAGGCGAACCTGACTCTAGGCGGCTTACAGAAATTCATAAATTAAAACCTTAAGGTTCATAAATTACTTAAAAGTCAATTAAAAAAGAATTAAACCCTGAATTTACAAAAATCTAAAAGATTTAAAAAGGTTAAAAGGTTTAAAAAGATTTTAAAAGTTTAAAAGAGTGAGGGAGGGGTGGCTGTCCCATCATATCAGCCACCCAACATGGGACCCCAAATTCCTGGAGCCCCACACCTGCCCTGCCAGCCAGGTTTTTAGGCCCTTCCGAAAGGACAGGAGCTCTGTCTGTAGACGTAACTCAGTTGGCAGGAGGTTCCAAAGGGCCGGGGCGGCCACGGAGAAGGCCCTCCTCCTGGTGCTAGAGAGATGCGCCTCTCTAGCCGATGGAATGATAAGAGAGCCTCTCCGATCCGCCCTGGTGGGACGGACAGATGTCCTTGGGACGATGCGGTCTCTTAAGTATCCTGGCCCACTACCATGTAGGGCTTTAAAGGTAATAACCAGCACCTTGAATTGCACCCGGAGACATACTGGCAACCAGTGCAGCTCCCGAAGCAGTGGTGAGGCACGAGCATAACGCCCGCACCCCATCACTACCCGAGCAGCCGCATTCTGGACCAGCTGCAGCCTCCGAATGGTCACCAAGGGCAGCCCCATGTAGAGCGCATTACAGTAATCAAGTCTGGAGGTGACCAAAGCATGTGTGATCATGAGCAAGGAATCCCGGTCTAGGAGTGGGCGTAGCTGGCGTATTACACGAAGTTGTGCAAAAGCCCTCCTGGCCACGGCTGCCACCTGCTCCTCGAGCAGTAGTCGTGAGTCCAAGAGGACCCCCAGATTACGCACCAGGTCTGTTTGGGGCAAAACTGCCCCATCCAGAACCAAAGATGGTAACTCCCGAGATAGCGCAGGACCCCTTACCCATAGCCACTCAGTCTTGCCGGGATTCAGTTGTAGCCCGTTGTCCCCCATCCAGACCCTGACAGCCTCCAGGCACCTGGATAGGACTTCCACTGCATCAATTGGATCTCCACGGGCTGAGATATACAGCTGGGTGTCATCTGCATATTGGTGATACCTGCTATGGTAACAGATCAGTGTTTCCCAAATTCTGGTTCTTGGACTTCAATTCCCAGAAGGCTAAATCAGTCCACTGACTGATCAGTGCTTTGGGGAATTGACTTAGGTTCCTGGGAATTGAAGTCCAAGAACCAGAATTTGGGAAACACTGGAGTAGACCATACTGCCAGTGACTCAGCACCAAGTGTCAGGTGGCAGTTAACTAACCTGACCACCCTGAGAACCGACAACCTAGGGTGCCAAAGTCCACATGGAAGGGTGATGATCACCAAGTGGATTAAATCCCTTCAAATCCATCTTGATGGAAGGCAGCAGCTTCAGCAATACTGGTCTGGGTCTGAGAAGGACTTTGTGTGCCCCTCAGAACCATAAAGTGACTCAGGGAGCTGGGTAAGTGGTACAGGTGTCACTCTGCAATGCAGAAGGCAGATGAAAGGCATTATATTCTTAGGGCAGTCTTAATGGCTGATTGCCATGATGATTGCCTATATTTGGATTTGGATATGGCAGAAGAAGAAGACCTTTTTCTTAACATGGTGGAGTTCTTCTCCATTTCTTTTGATTATTTTTGTTGTTGTCAGGCAGTTTTTATTATTATTATTTATTGAATTTATTACCCCGCCCCACTCGGGAGAACCCGACTCTGGGCGGCTTACATCGTCATAAAACAGAGGTAAAAGATAAAAACATATAAAATCATGAAGTTTAAAAGGTTATCTAAAATTATTTGAAGTAAAAACAGTGCAAACTACACGCCAGTATCCCCCTGGTCCAGATCCAAAGTGGCACTCCCTAAGTAAGCCACTTAGTATGGGAACCCGTGTTCCCTGGTCCCCAAATATGTCCTGCCAGCCAGGTTTTCAAGCCCTTCCGGAAGGGCAAGAGCTCTGTCTGCAGGCGCAGTTCGATGGGCAGGAGGTTCCAGAGGGTTGGGGCGGACACGGAGAAGGCCCTCCTCCTAGTGCTAGAGAGGCGTGCCTCTCTAGCTGATGGAACAACGAGGGAGCCTCTCCGATCCGCCCTGGTGGGCCGGACAGATGTTCTTGGGGTGACGCGGTCTCTTAGGTATCCTGGCCCACTACCAGTTTACCTGTGTCAGTGTGCCTCCATGGGATTATCCACCTCTTTTATTTCAGAATTATTTTTGCTGCTGCCTTATAATGTTGCACAAGTGGTCTCTTTTGCAGAGTTATCGCACAGGCTTCAGCCGCCCAGGGCGAAGACCAAACTTGCCCCCAGTTAACCCCTCGCTGCCTGTGCCAAGGCCCCTGGGGCCAGACCCAGGGCAGGGAGAGTCCCTGATGACCAGCTGGGTGGGCGGGCGGGGTGAGCAGGCGGGGCGAGGCCAAGCCTGGGTGCCTGCTAGACCTCCGGCACCAGAGACGCAAAGAGGGGGCAGCCCGGTCCCCAGCGCAGCAAAAGGGCCATCTTCTGCCTGGGAAGTCCGGGTCCCTAACCCCAGGCAGAGGGAGGCTGAAGCGGTGGGGGACATTTTGCCACCCCCTGAAAAGTGTCACCCGGGGCCATCCGTCCCCCTGACCTCCCCCCCACACTACGCTTCTGCCCTTTTGAGGTCACAGGCTTGACCTTGCAAGGCAGACACGGGTTGTGGAGGCTGAACTCCTTCTGGATCATGGAAATTGACACAAGGGAATCCCAGGGTAATCGGCCCAGAATTCATGTGAAACCCATCTCAGTATGGCAACCTGGAAGTAGGAGAAAGCCATCTTGTTTTATAGTGGGAAGGTATCCATTAGCTGCAGTAGCTAGCTAGGATTGATATCTCACTCAGCCTAACCTACAGCTAATCTGTCATATAGGAGGTTTTTCCACATTCTATGCATTTTTTTGAGATTTGGCGAAAGCTTACATTAGGAATTCCCCTTCCTCATAGGGTTGCCATAATTCTCTCCTGCCAAACTGGGACAGCCACATGATGTCATTGCATTCTTAAAACTGCGTATGCATCGGATGGGGCTATCAGGGAGACCCCGCAGAATCCTTGTCCAGGGCTGGCAGCCATCGTCAGTTTAAAATAAACTGTAGGCAAGAGGTTTTTTCTCATGTGATTCTTCTTGTAAAAGGCTATTCTTGATGGTTCTATTTTTGTTTTTTGAATAAAATTTATTGGGCCACTTTTGAAACCACCCTTCCTTCCCCTGAGGTCATCCCAGTAGTGTGTGTGTGTGGGGGGGAGGTCCCATTAAAATAGACTCACCCTCAAACCCCACACGAGAATCCCTTGGAAGAAAATTCTTAAAAGGGGCCCAGAATGGCAATGCAGTCCATGGCGCCTCTGTTTCCCTCCGGAAGGAGAAAAGCAGGAGACAGGAAGGGACTTATTTTACAGGAGGACCTTTGCGATGGAGGACTCTTCACTTTCTGTCCACCCTGTTCCCTTCCTTTCTAGGAATACCAACCCTATGCAATTAACCCTTTGTGGTCACGTGAAGAAGGAATCCTCCATCCCAGTGTATGGTGGAGGTTTGGCTTCTTAGTATGGGTATTTGTTGCTCCCTCCTGGCTTTCGAGGAAAAGGGCTGAGGACGACTCCTTGTCCCCAAAACTTCAAGGTGAGCCAAGGGATTTTTGCAGAGTTATTTCACTGCCTCCATGCCTTTCTTTCAATTATCTTGCTTGCAAGTGTCTCCCCTCCCTGGCAGGCTTCTCAGGGTGCTGTTTTGCCTTCACCACTTTCAAGCAGGATAATTGAAAGAAAGGCAGGGAGGCAGTGAATTACCTCTTTGGAAAAAAAATCCCTTGGTGAGGGGTGATCTTGTTTCCTTGGTTCAATTTAAAAATTCAGGACTTTTTAACATATTTTTTCTTGAACCGGCCAGGACAGCTTGAATCTGGGAAAATCCTGGAAAACTGAGGCATATGGCAATCCTAGTTCCACGTCCTACATTGCAGTTGCAACAAAAAAAGCTTGTGGATTATGGGTCTGGCATTCTGCTCCCTGCCTTGCTCCAAATGGTACAACAGGCTCAATTGCTTGCATACCCTGGCTCTCCTTCCACATTCTTTTCCCCAAACTTCTGTTTTTTCTCTGCCAGTGCTATGCAAATAAAAATACCTTTGCATTGAACTCATGAGGAAATGGGCAGCTTATGGTCCAGAAGACTTCATCTAAAAATTTCAAAGATTATGGCTCCTGCCTGGGCCATGAGCCATCTTACGTATGAATCCCTTTTCCAGCTGCAATTGACCTAAGCTTTAAAGATACTGTACTTCACATATACCAATCAGACATTTTCCTCTTCCAGTACTCACCCAAAGATTTACTTCCCTGTTTGGATTTACTTCCCTGAGAATTCAGTCAGTGCCCTGAGATCTGGTATCGATCTGTGTAAGCTCAAAGTGTATTCAGTGGTGAGCATCAGCAGGTTTGCACCAGTTCGCCAGAACTGGTAGCAGAAATTCTGGCTGGCCCCACCCATCCAAGTTTTGAAATAAAGTAGTCCTAATTCGGGTGCAACACAGGGCTTTCCCCTGGCCACGCCCACAGTGTGATAGTAAAAATCTTTAGAGCCCACCACTGCATGTATTATGCAAGGACAGAGGCTGGAAAATATACTTCTTTGAACTGCAACAACTGGAATTCACACTTTGGTAGCCACTAGGAAATTTGTAGTCCAAAAAGTTGTTTTTCCCAAACTCTTGGGGACAAGTGTATAAATTTAAACTATAATGTTTACATGCAAATCCATGAACTGCAAAATGTGTTTAAAAGATAAACTGATCATATATTATATTATATTATATTATATTATATTATATTATATTATATTATATTATATTATATTATATTATATTATATTATATTATATTATATTATATTATATTGCATTGCATTGCATTGCATTGCATTATATATATTGGATTAGTTCACATTTTACATTCCATGTCCACATGAATTGGCCCCAAAATTGCATTTATGCAGTCAAGCATCTATGTAAACAAGTACTGTACATACTCGAGTATAAGTCTAGATTTTTAGCCTCCAAAATTAGATCCAAAAAAGGGACCCAACTTATACTTGGATCAACGCAGTGGTGCAAATTCAACATTTTAAAAAAAGCTCTAACACTACCATAAAAATTTGGAAACATACTCACACAAACGTCTGAATAAATTAATTGTACCTCATTTTCGCGTATTTTAATTGCTGAAACTCACTAGCAGCTGCTGCATTTTCCACCTCTGACTTATATGTGAGTCAGTCTATTTTCTTAGTTTTAGAGGTCCAAATTAGGTACCTCAACTTATATTTGGGATGACTTATAGTCGAGTATATACGGTTATTATAATTATTAACCACTGCACCACCAGGGTACAGTGGTTAAACTGCTGTCCTGCAGCCAAAAGGTTGTGAGTTCAATCCTGACCAGGGTGCAAGGTTGACTTAGCCTTCCAGCCTTCTGAGGCTGGTAAAATGAGTACCCAGCATGTTGAGGGCAAAATGCTAATTTATTATTTATTTATTTATTTATTTACATTTTTATACCACTCTTCTTGCCGGGGCAACCCAGGGCGGTTTACAACATCATAAAAGCATAATACAACCCAACCCCAAACCCATAGTTAAAAACATCAAAATTACAATTATAAAATTTAAAACGTTTTTAAAATTTATAAAAATCAACAGTTCCCAATAATAATTAAAAACTTAAAAGCAAAAGATTAAAAGACCAGGGGGGAGAGGGAGCTCAAACAAGCCAGCGGGCTGGGGTCAAGGTACCGCCAGGACCCCATACCCGTCCCGCCAGCCATGTTTTTAAGTTCTTCCTAAGAGACAGCAAGTCCATCTGAAGATGTAGCTCAGTTGGTAGGAGGTTCCATAGGGCTGGAGCGGACACAGATAATTAACTTGTGATCCGCCCAAAGAGTGAACTAAGTGCTGTGGTGTGGTATATAAGTGTGATTCCTTTTTTTTAATTGGACAGCAGAGACTCTACTGAAAAATATTGTCCTGGTATATATTTATTGTTGTTATGAGCCATCAAGACACTCCATACTTTTGGTGACCCTTTAAATTAATGATCTCCAAAAGGTGGTATCATTATCCATCCTGCTCAGATCTTCCACACTGGAGATTATGGCTTCCATGATGGAGTGAATGCATTTTATGCTAGCTCTTCCCTTTTTTAACCTTCTACTTGCAGCTTCTCCTAACATGACTGCCTTTTCCAATTAGCCTTGCCTTTTTATGATAGGCTCCAAGTGTGATTGCCTCAAATCAGTCATTTTAGTTTTTGTACATTTAATGTAAAAGAGTTTGCTTCCTGTTTAGTTAATCCCATAGAGTTAGACTTCCCACTTCAAAACACTTACTTTCATTGTCATATTATTTCAGTGACATAACATGTTCTTTCTTTTAGGAATAAGACACTCTGATCTCAGGATATCTTTAGTGATTTACACATATTTCATTCTTGTACTTTAAGCAAGTTGGGGGGGGGGGGAGAGGTTCTTTTGGTGTTGCCTTTATTTGATCCTGAACACAGTTAGTTTGTGGCATCTGTGGACTTTAATGGATCTTCTCCACCCAACCAAACATATTCAGAGCTGTGTCTAGATTCTTTGATCTGCATGTATGTTGCATTGTGCTCTGCTTATCTATCACAAAGGTCAAAATGTGACTTTCACAATGGAATTTTCACTTTTGCAGGAACTTTCTGGCAAGTCACTAACATCACAGAAAAGACTTCAAAATGTACAGATATGCAGAAAGAATGCACGGTACAAATATAAATATTTCCATGGCTGAAAGCCACAGTTTAAAGAGTGTTTCTGGTTGAATTGATCAGTTTAGACATATATTTATTTATTTTTCTGAGAAAAAAGTGGATTTTTTTTATTTCAACATTTATTTGTTCATTAATTATCCTCAGGAGTCTGCTTGCCTATAATAAACATTCACTGAGTACTGAGCTATAGAATAAACATCTAAAATGTAAATAATGAAATCCAACTGAATAAACCAGCTTACCTCAACTTAGTGTCTGCCAGATGTGTCAGACTGTATGATCAGGATGGCTTGAGGTTATGGAAACTGTAGTTCAGTCCTTTTGGAAAGTTTCCAGCTGGAGAACATGTCAGGAAACACTGAAATGAGAAACAACCATAACAAAACTTGTATCAGTGAACATGACAAGTCCCCCCCCCCCCCCAATTTGCAAAGAACAAACAAAGTTGCTAAACATTGTGATCCATGCCATTTAACTCATGCACCTTTTTGTATACTAAGTATGTAGCAGGTACTCATAGATGTTCTTATCCTGGGTTGAAAAGCATATGTCGACACATCAATTAGAGATTTTTCACACCTGCACAAGAGCAAAAAGACCATTATTATATTCCTGATTGGCAGCATTCAGCAGATAAAGCGGCTTTTCAAGGCCAAAACAAATTCCCCTTTTGTATTTTAGAGTAAAAGCCTTGTAGCTTACAAAAATACAAAATTTATGTGGAAAAATACAAGCGGTTTGCACAAAACACACTTCAGCAAATTTTTTGCACGCACGCACACACAAAAGCCCAGCAATTTTCTTCTTTTTGTGTGTCTAGGCCAGATGTGAAACTGCCAAAATGAAGGCACCTTTTGGTGAGTTCATTCTGCAGTTCTTTTCGCCCGACGTAGTATGTGAAAGATTAGCCGGCAACACAAGGTTGCTGTTACCAGGGTAACAAAAATACCACAATCTTCAAGGAGGCTCTTTCTATGCACCCCGCCTATCACACTAATATTGCACAAATGTTTTTCTAATTTTTTTACTAAATTGTGAGATAACTTTGACATTTATTATTTTTACATAGAATGACATAACCAAAGACCTTCTTCCCTGCTATATGCACAAAGATTCCACAAGGGCTCCATAAAATTTCCCAGCTGAGCTAGAAAGAAATTCCTTGCACTCTCAGAATTCCCCGTCCAGCATATTACTGTGCCATATGTAAAGATAAAGGTCTCCCTTTTTCGAAAGGCAGTCCTGTCCGACTCCATCTCCATTTACAGCCAAAGAGCCAGCGCTGTCTGCAGCTGAAGATGTTTCTGTGGTCATGTGACAGCCACGACTAGACACTGGCGTGCACAGAACAGAATACTGTTACCTATCCTGCCAAAGTAGTACCTATTTATCTACTTGCCATTTCTTGCTTTCGAACTGCTAGGTTGGCAGGAGCTGGGACAGACAATAGGAGCTTACTCTATCACTCGGCACTTGGGCCTGGAACTGCTGACCTGGCAACCTTCCGTTAGTCGAGTTCAGTGTCTTAACCACTAAGCCGCTGTAGCCCAGGTAAAAGAGTGTAGTGCCCCTCAAAAACCAACAAAGAGAAAGTTTATGCTTTCAGAAATAATACTTTTTAAAAAGGAAATTGGATAGAGCCAGAATGAGTTGTTGCGTATTGTCCTATCATTTATCAGTAGATTTTATGCCGTCTAAATGTTGTGTCCTGTGCAAAGCCCCGGTTGCTCCACCCCAGTTACAGTCCTAATCAGTGGTGGAATGTCAAAAAATTTACTACCCCACCATGACATCATCACAGTGTGGGTGGAGCTAACATCATGATGTCATGATGTAGGCAGGGCCAAAGAAAAATAAAAATACTGTAAAATAAAAATAAGCACGCACGCACACACACACACCTCAACCCACCCACAACACAAACCCGTAAATAAATTAAATTAATAAATATAATAAAAAAATACATTAAAATACACCCATCCACCCAAACATCCACCCTCCCACCCCAAACACAAATCAACCAGAGCTTTTAAACCAGAGCTTAAAGCTTATTCTGGCTAATCTTTCTCACACTAGGTCAGATGGAAGGAACTACAGAATGAACTCACCACAAGATAGCTTCATTTTGGCACTTTTCAACTTTTCAACAGTTAAAGAAGTTAGGTACTAAGTCTTTGCCTAACCAGTTCTCTAGGATAATATACCTTAATGTAAATGTAAAACAGCTGTATCTCCTTAAGGGTTCTCCAATTGGAACAGCAATCGGAACACCACAGGTGTAGCTTATTGATGAGGTAACTCCAAGACTTTGCTTAAAAACCGCAAGGCAGGCCGCCAGGCCTTTTTAGGAACTGTGGTAGTATGTCAATATAGGTAAAGGTATTAAATACACATTAAAATACACACAGACACACCACATCCAAAGGTGAGTCACTTACCCTGGGGAGCTTCAGGCTAGGGAGCTTCAGGCTAGCAGCTTCTCTTCCTCCTCCCTACTTGGGAGGACAGCAAGGAGGCCGTGCATACGCGCCAAGCACTGTAGGCTTGCATGCATACCAAGTGCTTGGCGTGCATGCGCAGTGGGGGAACTAGTGAAAAGGTAAGCCCCGAAGGTGGTTCCCCCCAAAATGCTGCTACTGGTTCTCCGGGACACTGGGAAAAGTTATTACCGGTTCTGGCGAACTGGTGAGAACCTGTTACATCCCATCACTGGTCCTAATGTTTATGTTTCTGAATGTGGGTGCTGTTTAATATGGTACTATTCACTGGATGATAAAAACCATTCAACAGCCACACAAAAGAAGTTTGTTTGACGCACATAAGCAAACATCTTTGGTATGGTTTTTGCTCAAAAGGATAGCATCAAACAGCAATGACTGTTGTCAGGATATTTTATTATTGAGTAATATCTGTTTGTTGTGGAATTGCCTTGGAGCTACAGTTCAGAGTCCAGGAAGCTGGTGTGCTGGGCAATGTACAAATAGATAAGAAATATTCAGGCTTTGCTTACAAGAGATTGCACAGAAAGACAATATAATTTATGGCATGATTCCTTAGAACAATCAGAATGGTAGAATGAGGCAGAAATAAATGTGACTGTGTAAACAGGAATGTTTTCCAGGCTCAAAATCTTAGTGTCCAGACTAAATGTTTACAATACTATCTCAAGTACTGAGGTCAGAAATCATGAATCAAGCTTCTTAAACCATGAGACCTTTCACCTCTTCAGATAATCATATTCATGACCTCTGGGATTTATATGGATAATTTTCTTTATGTGAATGTGGAACAATATTTTTAACAATTCTAAAATAGAATATAAATATTATATTTAAAACAAACAACTAACAAGATTAAAAATGATATTAAGAACAAACCATCCAGCCCAGAAGTAAAATGCACCTGCGAATGTGCAAAACGCTGCCGTAAATGCACCTGCAGCTATCATAAAAGCATTTACGATAGCCGAGGGTGCATTTACAGCACATGCTCGGGTGCATTTTTACTTCCACTTCCAGTGGGAGGAGCCACATGACCAGCCCACGGCATGAAAATTTGGGAACCCCTGATTTAAAGAAATATCTTTAAAATCTGTCAATTAATAAGAAAAGTGTTACTGAGACCTTTACTGCTTAAAAGCTTGCCTGAAGAAGGTCTTTACCAGATGTCAGAAAGGACAAGAAGGAGATCAACCTGGTTTCTCTGAGCAATACATTCAAAAGCCTAGGAGCCACCACTGAGAAGGCCTTCTCTCATGTTCTCACCAAATTAACTTGGGAAGGAGGTAGAACCAGGAGAATGGTTTACCAAGAAAACCTTAAAAGCCAAGAAAGCTCATATGGACCGAATTACCTATTTTGTGGTTCTTATGATTGAAATATCCAAGTTCTCTAGCAAAAAAATCTAACCAAACAAACAAAAACTAAGCTTTGTAGTACAAGATAGGCTATGCACAAGCACAGGTTCTTAATTCAACCCCAGTATCACCAATAAGAAGGCTCTGCTAGAGACTTTAGAAAGTTGCTACTGGTAGAAAGAACCAGGTGAGATGGTATAGGCCAATGACCTTGGCACTCCAGATGTTTTTAGACTTCAATTCCCAGAAGCCCAAGCACCCTGTGAATCCACACAAATGGGTTTACTGCGATTCATCCGGCCTGCACCACCCTTGTCGCTCCCGGATGGATTTAAGTGGGATTTAATCCACTTGGGGACCATCACCAGCGTTGAGTCACTGGCAGTAAGGTCTACTCTATTACCATAGCAGCAGTGGCGGGCAGTTACCAGTCTGCACACACACCCAGGAGGGTGGTGGTGGTAACATTGGGTGGCCTTCAAGCAGGAGGGTGGCAAAATTGGGGACCTTTGGGGTGCAGTGGTAGTAAAATTGTCTGAGCGGCGAGCGGAGTCGATGGCCTGGGGGCTGCGGCCTGCCCTTGGTGTGGCTACCTCCCCTG
The DNA here is from genome assembly GCA_030440675.1 of Furcifer pardalis. Taxonomy (NCBI): domain Eukaryota; kingdom Metazoa; phylum Chordata; class Lepidosauria; order Squamata; family Chamaeleonidae; genus Furcifer; species Furcifer pardalis. The sequence goes on from CP126896.1 coordinate 77,777,936, forward strand.
GGGTCCCACTCCGCCTACGTGCCATGCAGCGCGCCGTGTGCATGCATGCTGTACACCATGCTGCATGCGCACCATGCTGGGGGGAGGAGGAGAAAGTGCAGTTGGACCCAGCATGGCCGCGCTGCCGCCACTGTGGCCTGGATGCTCTCCTTCCTTTGTGTCAGCCTGAGTGTGGAGGAGGAGGAGAAAAAACAACTGTGCACGCACCCTGCTGTGTGCACCCCAGGGTAAGTGACTTTTGTGTGGTTGTGGAGAGGAATGGAGCATGGTGTGTGTGTGTGGGGGGGGGTCTGGAACAGGCTAAGGGAGGTTCTTTTTGTTTACTCTGATATGCTTGAAACACAGACGAACACAGCTACCATTTAAAAAGTTTTAATCTGTGCAAGCATATCAGAGAGTAAACAAAACAAAAATACAAAAACGTTGTGGCACCTTAAAGACTAACTGCTATATTTTAGGCATACCTGTATCAGAAAACAAAAACAAAAAAGTAATAAAACAAAAATACTGTAGCACTTTAAAGACTAACTGCTATGTTTTTATTGTTAGCTTTCGTGGATAAACAATAAAAACAATAAACAATAAAAACATAGCAGTTAGTCTTTAAAGTGCTACAGTATTTTTATTTTATTACTTTTTTTGTTTTTATTTTCTGACATGCCTGAACCACAGACTAACACGGCTACTCAGTGGCGTAGCGTGGGGGGCAGGGGGTGGATGCCCCGGGCAGCAGCTTTCAGGGGGCGGCAAAATGTCCCCACCACTTTGGCCTCCCTCTACCTGGGCTTAGGGAGCAGGACTTCCCAGACAGAAGGTGGCCCTTTTGCTGCGCCGGCAGCCAGACCGACCCCTCTTTACCTCCTGCCGCCCGTGGCTGCCCTTGCTCTGCCTCCTCCTCCGCCTCCCTGACGGGCACCCTGAGTGCGCACGCTGCTCACCTCCACCCACCCGCCCACCCACCCAGCTAGCCGTCAGGGGCTCTCCCTGCCGGGGGCTAGCTGCCTGCCTGCTTTCCCCGTCCTGCCCCCTCGGCTTCCCTCCCTCTCATCCCTCCGACCCGTCACTTTGGCTCCAGAGTCGCTCCGGATTCGTCTGCCGGCCTTGGCGAGACCCCAAAACACCCTCCTTCTCAGTCGCAGCCCAGGGGAATGGCGGGCAGGCGGGGCTCTATGAGAGGTCCAGCCCCGGGGGCCTTGGAAAAAGTAGCGAAGGGTTAACTCGGGGGCCGGCAGCGGTGAGCATAGATGGAGGGGGCAGTGAGTTTGGTCTTCTCCCCGAGCGGCAGAAGCCCATGCGACGCCACTGCGGCTACTATTCCAAAAATGCTGTATTTTAATGTGAGCTTTTGTGGATCAAGTCCACTGGCTCTTTGGCTATATACAGAACCCTGAACCCTAGAGTTGGTAATGACTGACTTTTGAGCAAGGGCAACCTTTACCTAATAACAGAAGATCCCTGATTGGTATTCAAATTTGATGTCAGGTTTTGTCCCTGCAGGTGGTTCAAGGTCTCCTTTGCTCAAAAGCCAGTCATATCTGACTCTAGGGTGCAGTGCTCATCTCCATTTACAGCCAAAGTGCTAGTGCTGCCTGTGTTCGCAGATGTATACATGGCCATATGGCAGGCATGACTAGATAGCCCACGATGTGGGCTCTGCCATGGCATAGGCTCCACCTATGATGTAAGTTCCACCCATGATGTAAGTTCCACCCATGATGTAGGCTCCGCCCATGACATAGGCTCCACGCACAGTGTGGTAGTGAACTTTTTTGCTGCCCACCACTGCATAGCAGGATAACCTGGTCAGATTGTATTATCTTTAAAATATTGAAAAATTGCAAGCTTCTTGGTAACATTTTTGAAAGCAGTAGGAAAGTCCCTTACAGTTCAATCCTATATACATCTACTCACAAGTACTGTAAGTCCCACTGAGTTAAGGATTTATTCCCATAAAATCCATATAAGATTACAGCTTTTAACTAAATATTGGATACAATTTTCATAGACATGCTGGTGCCTGGCCTCTTCCCTTTTTGAACCTGCAGGTGCCAATCTATCATCTCTCATTATTGCTGTTACCTGGGGAGCTCCTACAGACACTTTTTTTAAAATTGCAGGTGAACCAACTGAAGTATGACAAAACCCTTTGTCCTACATTGCAGCTGATACAAGGCTAAAATATTATTAAAGGTTATTAACTGGTATTTGGTTACATGATCATGTCCTCAATGATGAATGCAGACCCACTGCAGCAGCAAAGCATGAGGTCTATGACTCTGCACACCTGTGTAGTTACAAGGAATTTTTACTTTACCCAGTTTGGGAACAGTAAGCTTTCTGTGGTTTGGATTTGGATCATGGCACTTTTTCATTGTCCTATTTTCTCCACCTGCCTGTAAAGGAAAGCATTTACAGATCACCTATTATAAGTGGTTATCCTGTAGAATGAACTTGTTTTCTCAAACTTTTTATAAACTGCATGTAAGAAAGGGCATGAGAGAGAGACAGAACTTTGTATTGCAGCAAATAGTAACTTTGAGACTGATGACTTGGTATATGCATTTATTTCCAATGTTTAAATACTTATTCTCTAACCAAAATTTTCCACAAGGTGGATTAGAAATATATCTTCATATAAACCATAATAAGAAAATCATAATGGTATTTAGGCTGCTAGTCTATGTCCATATATCTGGAAGTACACTTTATTGAACCTGTCGGCTCCTGGTTATCATGAAACATGCACAGGATTATGCTGTAAATAAATCAGTGCTAACATTTAAAAATTTCTATTTAAATTTTCATCCTGGGCAGGATGAGGACTTTGCCGCCCCTACCCCTGTGCCCACCCCAACATATTGTATTGTACTGTAATGTAATGTATTTTCTGTAAGCCGCCCTGAGTCGCCATGGCGAGTGGGTGGCAATATAAATTTGAACTAATAAATAAATAAATAATAAATAAATAAATAATTTTTCCCATTCTACAAAAATATGCAAATTTTCTGAATTTTTTAAATCTTTTTTTTTTAATTACAACTTTCTGAATCCCCACAAAGCCAGCCCAGCTGTTGGCAAGGGGAGGTCACAGATCTACAGTCAAAAAAGTAACTTTTAAAAGTTCTGCTCTGGAATAGTTTGCATAAGAGTTATAAATTCTGCTAAGGACGAATAATTCTGGGTGAATGTTTATAAATATATATCCCCCCTTTTCTCCTTGCTGAGTAGAACACAGCGTCCAGTTTTGAAAAATAGCTGTTTGTATTTTCAAAAGGGATAATTAGGTAGACGACATTCAGAATGAAAAATTGATACTGATGAGGTTACAGTTCTTGAGAGGCTAAACTTAAATCCACCTTAAAGCAAAGTAAAGCAGTCACACTTATATACTACCCCATAGTGCTCAGTGCACTTTCTGGGTGGTTCACAAGTTAATTAGTGTTTTGTCCAAACATGCTGGGTATTCACTTTACTGACCTCGGATGGATGGAAGGCAGAGTCAATTTATTTTTATTATTTTAATTTTAATTTTGCATTTATATGCCACCCGCTCAGGATTTTAGCCCGACTCAGGGCAGCTCACATCACAATTGGACAATCACAATAATACAAATAATGAAATAACTTTTTACAAGAAAATTGAAAGCAGTAGACTTTGAGCCCTGGTCAGAATTGAAGTTTGAAGCCTCTGTAAACACATCTGCAGCCGCTTCCGGCAGTGGCGGTGCAGCAGCGGTTGAAGCGAGGGTGGGGGCCGGATTTGGGCCATAGGTTGCAGAGCCCTGTTTTGGAACATTGACCTGTGCAATGATAGCGTTATTCTTGCCATTTAAAATGCAGCACTGACAGCAGTAGTATGAGTTCTGTGGGATATAACAGATTACTAAGACAGGAAGTGAGAAAAAAGCAGTGTATGCGGGCGGGCAGTGGTGAGCATCAGCAGGTTCGTACCAGTTCACCAGAACCGGTAGCAGAAATTCTGGCTGGCCCTGCCCATCCAAGTTTTGAAATAAAGTAGTTCTAATTTGGATGTAACGCAGGGTTCTCCCCCTGGCCACACCCACCATACCACACCCACAGTGTGGTAGTAAACATTTTTGGAACCCACCATTGGAGCCGACCACTTATTTTACTGTCTACCAAAGGAAACAGAAAATCTTGCATTTTACACACATATTTAAAGATGGAGGTGATTTTCTACAAAATATGCACACTATAAGAGTTTCCTATTTCAAATGCAAAGGCTGTAAATTTTCCCTTTCCACTCTGTCTTAAGACAGTTTACTTCCTTTTCACTAGCCTCAAGTTCAATTTTCTTGTAAAAAATATTGTTGTGTTCAGTATTATGTGTCATGCTGCAAAGCAATTTTTGATGGAATACTGTATAGCAAAAGGGCCTGTGGTCAAAACAACTTTTTAGTAGTAAATCAGAAAATTTGCAATCCCACAGGAACAAAGAAGAAATGTGTGCTTACAGTCCAATACACTTTAGAAGAATCTCAACACAGGATTGATTTCAGCTCATAACATTTTAGTGGTCAGTAATATTCCTGAGAACAGAGATCCCTTTGTATTTTTGCAGCAAGTGTCTTCAAACCACAGGGATGGGTGTGTGTGTGGGGGATAATTCTTTTCAAGTCTATCTGGGATGGCTGCTGCCAGAAGTCAGCTGAGTTGGGCATCTGATAAAATTGTGAACCAGAAAGAGCATTACCAACTGAGGGCCGGTGGCCTCTTGATTTCTTATGAAAACATTGTTTTACCTGGCGAGGCAACACATTGTAAGAAAATGTGCCCATGGAAATCATGACATGTTGTCAGTTCAACTGACATGTTGTCAGTTCAAGTAAGGCCTAGCTAAGGTGGAGTTTATCCCCTTTACCAGTATCATTTCCAAACAATAATCTGAAAATTCTAATTAACCGGCTTGTTTCTGTGTGTGCGTGGGTGGGTGGGTGGTGGTGGATTGGCCAACTTTTTATTTAATAAAGTTGTGGTTGTTGCCAATTTGTTATGGAAATTCCAGATGTCTTCCTGAAGGATTCCAAGTCTATTGGTGGGATATCACATATCCCCACTGCTGGATGTGTTATACTTTGTCTCTGAGAAAATGTTGTTTCCCAAGCTAACATATCCATTGCAGTTGTAACTGGAACTGACAATTGCAGTTACATGAATTATTGGACATTATTTCTGATTTCATGACTGACAGTAGTACAGAAAAATATTTTACGGGTATTTTTAATTACCTTAAAATCCTGTATGATAAACAGATCCAATGAGTTGCAAAGAAGCTGCACTGGCCTTGAGACAAATTCCTAACTCCATGTTATGGTTGTACCTTTCATAGGTGGGTGGAAAAGGCAAGTGGTGGGCATCAGCAGGTTCGCAACAGTTTGCCAGAACTGATAGCAGAAATTCTGGCTGGCCCCCATCCAAGTTTTGAAATAAAGTACCTGTAGTCCTAATTTGGGTGCAACGCAGGGCTTTTCCCCTGGCCACGCCCATCATACCATGCCTACAGTGTGGTAGTAAATTTTTTGGGAGGCACAAAATTCTCCGTGCAAGATTTTGAGATGATACATCCCTTTGTCAGGCAAAATATTCTAAAAAGAGGAGAGGTTCACATTAAAGCAATGTAGTTTGCATGGTGTAGTTTGCAAAGCAGTGTACCGTAGTTTGCATTGCATGCAATGGCAAAGAAGCTGGAAGATGTAGAGGAGGGATCGTGGGTTAGATTTTACCTTGAATCACCCCAAGTCTTGCTGGGAATGAAAAAGACCATAAAAAACAATAAACATTGATAACTGGACTTGTAGGTTTAGAGAAATAGATGCTGCTAGAGAACAGCTGATATAAACATGCCTATCCCTATTGCTGCTATTTCTTCTGATCAACCAAGAAGAAAACATCAAAGCATTGCAGGAGACCTTTAAGACTAATAAGTTTTATCAGACATAATAATTTGTGGATAATTTGTGGTGCCATAGGCCAGGTCCGGCCCACGGGCCATAGTTCCCCGCCCCATTATAAAGAGTGGTTTGTTACTACTGCGTTTTTAGACATAGTGTTCCTTCTTCATGTAACAGCTAGCCAAAGATATACACAGAGGTGACACTCAGTTACAGTTCAGGTACAGTCAAACCTCGCATAAAGAGCACCTTGCCTTGCTTAAAGAGTAACTTACTTAAAGAGCAGAATTTTCTCTGAATGTTCACTTTGCTTAATATCTAAAACCAACAAAAAACTCACATAACAAATAAATCAGGGTTCATAATTCCCCCCCTACCAGAAGTCACAATCGGTACTTACAATGGTGTTTCGCTTAAAGAGCAAACTCACTTAAAGAGCAATCCTGTGGAACGCATTATGCTCTTTAAGCGAGGTACCACTGTACTTGGTTACTAAGCATTCTTTGTCTACATATGTTTACCAATGCAAACACTCATCCAATGTTCATATTCATCCACAAGACACATGCTGACATTGCAATATCATATGAAGAGTCAAGTGGAGTAAGAGACAATCGTGAGGCTTTGTTCTTGCAAATGATTTCCTGCCCTTATTTTACCATTGCCAGCTTACTTCCATTTATTTATTTATTTAGCTTACTTTCATGTCCTGAACAGCAGTAGATTTTGACAAGAGAAAAAATACTGGTCAAACATTATTAGTCATTTTCATATTACTATTCAATTTGCTCCGATTGGTTCACCCCACGCCGGGCTACAAAAGGGGCCTTGTGGCGGGACACAGCCCTACCGCCCTCGAGCTTTGGCCTGGCCCGACCGGGTGAGGAGGACTCTGGCCAGGAGCACCTGGATCACTCCATTGCCACTGCTACTGCTTCTTCTCTGTACCTAGGTCAGATAGACCAGCTGAGGAGTAAGCAAGGGCCAGGATGGCTATCACTGTGGCAGGCAGTACCTGGCAGGAAGAGCTTGCTAGGCTTGGTGGCTGAGGATCAGAGAATCATAAAACATTCAGAATGTTGCTTGCCAAGGGCCATGTTTACATGGAGCCATCCATGGTTGTCTGGCTAGAAGGAGCCTTCTTCCTATTGACTCTAGCCGTCTGTCATGGTATGGATGTGTGCATCAACTCAAACAGCATGTGACCTGAAGTCAGAATTTTTAAACTCCAATTTCAGCGCGGTGTTTTTGACCAATCAAGATGTGCCCTTACGTAAGATGAGCATTAACAGTACATGTATAACTATTTTCATAAAGGAATTGTATACAATTCCTTTATGAAAATTCCAAGTCATTGAACAATTGATTATCTAAAGTTATCAGTACCCTGGATCTTCCAGCCCCACTCTACCATTGAAACCACTACACTGACTATGAGTTCTGGGCAATTTTGAATGCTCTAGCTGCATGTTAATGTAAGGAAATAAAGCATGAAGGTCATATCCCTCTAACATCAACAGACATTCTTGGAGCAGCTTTAAGTGTAGTAAGTTTTATGTGGCATAAGCTTTTCATGAACTTTAGTTCACCTGATCATGTTGACTATGGTTTAAAATGCCCAGCATAACTACATTTCTTGAAGCAATGCTACAACAATGCTTCACCCGTCACTTTGCCAGCATAATAATCTTTCACCAAAAATATCATTTCACTAGTATACAGAGTAATTAATTTAAATTTACAATCCCTTTCTTCTCACTTTTTCCATTTCCCCACTTCTTTTACTCCTTCAGACATGAAGTTCCCTTAGGTGACCTTGAGACAGTCTCACGCTCTCAGCACGATATATCTCACTGGACTCTTGCAAGAAGAAAGCAGGGTGGAGGGGAGTTATTATATGACTATTTTAAGCTCACTGGAAGAAAAGTGGAACACAGCAGTACAAAGTAAATGAGTAATGAACAAACAAATATGATGAACAGATGTCTTTAATCACTTGAGAAAGTACCTCTTTTGAGCAGTCTTCTAGGCACTTCCTGCATATTTCCTACTACTACATCATTTTTTCTTCCATGCTCACACTTACTTCAAGGATAGGTGCTTAAGAAATCAAAGTTGCAAATGAAGCTCATGCTTACCTCAATGATCAGTCGCAGAATAAAAGCAAGCTAAAGTGCAGATAAATTGATGTCATCTCTTTTTAAAGATGCTCCTATAGTAACATGCTAACTTTATCATGTAGTCCTGTCCTTGGTCCCAGTTTAACTTAAAGTACCTAATTGGAAAATACAGAAGCTCCCTGGGACATTCAAAAATAGCTGGTTATAGTTTAACAATCCCTAGCTATTATTTGGTATCATGGTTGCTTAGTGTGTAAGATGCGAACTTGACAACCGGAAGGTCAGCAGTTCAAGACCCGAGTACTGAGTGATTGAGGGAGCTCCTATCTTCTGTCCCGGCTCCTGCCATCCTAGCAGTTTGAAGGCAATAAATGGCAAGTAGATAAATAGACACTGCTTTTGCAGAAAGGGTAACAGCATTATGTGCACTCTGGTGTCTAGTCATGCTGGCCACATGACCACTGAAACATCTGCAGATGCAGATAGAACTGGCTCTTTGGCTGTAAACAAAGATGAGCACTGCTCCCTAGAGTCAGACATGACTGGCTTTCGAGCAAGGGAGACCTAGTTATTATTTAGGCTTCAATATGGACCAAAGTGGGCTAGATAGATCAGTGAGAAGAAGCACCTAGAACAGGGGTCAGGAAATCACTTCCCCACTGTGCCTTGTAGAAGAGCCCAGCTGTGTGATTTTGAGGAAGCTATATGGTCTCACAGCACCCCAAAATAAAGAAATTGTGAACCACTTAATTTCTTTATACAACAAAAATCAACAACCCTGGAAAGCAGTACTCTAGATCAGGATCGTAAGGACTGCAGTGGCTCAAGTAATTATGATGCTGAATTTGAAGACTGGAAGGTATGAGTTCGATACCTGAGTGCTACACAATGGAGTGAGCTCCCATCTCTGTCCCAGCTCCAGTTCAAAAGCAAGAAATTGCAAGTAGATAAATAGGTACCCCTTCAGTGGGAAGGCAAAGAGCATTCCGTGCACTCCGCTCTCTAGACATGCCTGCCACATGGCCTTGGAAACATCTGGAAACACAGACAGTGCTGGCTCTTTGGCTATAAACAGAGATGAGGACTGACCCCTAGAATTGGACATGACTGGCTTTTAAGCAAGGATGACCTTTACCTTTATCTAAATCAGTATCAGCACATTATTATTATTATTATTATTATTATTATTATTATTATTATTATTATTATTATTATTATTATTATTATTATTATTATTATTATTATTATTATTATTATTATTATTATTATTATTGGACCAAAGTACTGTATAGGTAGTGATGTCTCCTGCATAAAGCTAATTTAAACTGAAATTGATCTGGACAGGGACAGTGTTTGGAGATTATTCTTTAGATGGAGACAGCAATGCAAAAACATTAATTTTTATATGATTTCATACATTCTGAGGGCCTAACTTCTTAGATTTAGTCTTGCTGTGAATAGTTTCATAAACAGAAAAACTAGAGAAAATGAGAGGAGAAAACAAAAAGGAAAATGGCTTTTTCCAAAGAAGTGGGTGGATGCAATACTAGTATAATGGTTGAAAATCCAAACAGGTTGTTGAGCCCCAGGATACCTTTGTTTTGCAAACACTCTATTTTCGAATGTCATTTGTCTTCCCAAGGCACAATGTGGAGCCAATCAATCTGGCCGTTTTAAATGTGCATGAATTCACAAGTGGTAATGGGCTAGCTGGGAACAAGACTGATGAAGCTGTTGCTTCATTTTTACATCCTGTTCAAGAGGAATTTGGTCTCCTTATACAGAGGAGTCTCCCTGGTGAAGAATAAGATCACACCCTTGAAGTCTGGCCTTCAGATTGTTGTTCCTTAAGTACAGTATTCGGGTTTGTTCAATGCAAGCAGCATTATGAGTTTCTTTATCAGTTATAGCCCTGGCGGGCATCAAAGTAACATTAAGCTACAGATTGAAAAACTAGCATTCAGGTCCATATTTGCCCAAAAGTTAAATGGCACCTTAATTTCTAACTTCCTTTTTATGCGTAAGTGTTAAAAATAAAATTATAAACATTTCAGATCGTGTAGTTCAGTGCTATATATACATTGTTAAAGCATGTTTATTGTAAAGCAAGTAAAAAAGTAACATTTGGAGCGGGGAGAGATAATCACTACATGTTGGGGGCAAATTTGTGAACCGTTTAGAGAGGGCACTAAGTGCTATGGGACGGTATATAAGTGTGATTGCTTTGCTTTTTTCTTTATTATGAAAGGAACAGATAATGTGTGGTCACCCAGATGCAGTTATAGTCCTACTTAGCGAATAGTGAGGACATATCAGGATCAAGTAAATATGTGTGGGAAACTCTCTCCCAAGCTGGTGAGGAACTGACAGTCCTTCAGAAGTCTATGAAATGCAATTCCTAAATAGAGACAACTCTGGACCTGGATTGATAGAGGAGGCTGGACTCCTTTCCAGTCTGTGAGAATGCCACAGATTGCAAACACATGACTTTGAATGGACATATCTAGATGAAGTACAGTGGTAACTCACTTAAAGAGCATAATGCGTTCCACAGGATTGCTCTTTAAGCGAGTTTGCTCTTTAAGCAAAACACCATTGTAAGTGACCAATTGTAGGGAGGATTGTGAACCCTGATTTGTTTGTTAAGCGGGTTTTTGGTTGGTTTTATTTGTTAAGCGAAGCGAACATTCAGAGAAAATTCTGCTCTTTAAGCGAGTTACTCTTTAAGCGAAACACTCTTTATGCGAGGTTTGACTGTACAAGAATACGAGACTGTTCATGAAAATAGGATTTGTCAAGACTTGGAGTAAGGGTCCTCTGGCAGACCAGGGAAGGGGAAGCATTCTAGGAAGACCATCAGCTGAAAGGGTCATTCCAGGGAAATGAATCAATTACTAGTGGTTTTTATTTAATTTTCATTGCTAGAAATTTCCAAAAATTCCCCAGACATAATTCTGGGAACTCTAGGCCACAGATCTACACAATCCCAGATACTTACATTTCTTTAACCTGTCTCAGAGAGTGCATTGCTATCTTGAGTTTATTTTTGGTTGATATTATACAAAAAATGGGATCTGTTGTAGTACTTTCTGTATATTTTAGTTTCCTGGGAGGTGCTCTCTATAGAGACTAATAATAATATCTTGTCAGAAATTATTCTGGGTTGAAAGGATTTTTGAGGAAGAAACTCTGCTCAGGGAACGCCCAAACGAGGCTCCTTTCATGTCCCCAAGAGCAGGGACAGAGACAGGCACTCAATCCATCATGCAGTACCTGGGTCTCAAACTGCTGAAATGCCAGCCTTCCAGCTAACAAGATGAGCTTCTTAACCACTGAGCCACCACAGCCTTTTCTATAGAGACTAAAGAGCAGGGAGACTACAATTTCTAGGAAGCACCAGGACAGCTGCCGCCACCGCCGCCGCCGCCGCCGCTCCTTCTCCTCCTATATACTAGCAACAGGAATTAGGTCTGAGACAGCCCCAGAGTGAAGGCCCTGCTCCTGATGAGTGAAATATTATATAAGTATCTGCAGATATGAAGTTTCTTGAATGCTACCAGGGAAATTCTGAGAAAATTCTGAGAGCTGGAGTCCAAAATAACCAAATAGCACGTCTTTGTAAACTAGCAACCCAAATGCCTGCAGCTGATTTCTGGATGTGGCCATATCAACTCAGCAGTATAAATCTCAATCTTAGGCAGGTGTACTGGTGGTGACAATGTCTCTGGTTCTCCACTTTTTCTTTTCTGTATGCTTTTACTTTGTCTCTGCCTATGAATCCCCTACTTTGCACAACTTTGAACTGGTTTGGCTATGCTTCTTGCATGCTGGCTGTCAAAGTTGGACTGGTTTGATGTTGGAATGCTGTTGAACATTGTCTTTAGATCTCCTTTACCTGGATTACCTGACTGACAGGTAGGATTCTGTTCTGTTTGACTTCTTAATGCAGCTTCTGCTGTTGCCTAGTCCATCTTTTGTTATAATTGCACTGCATAGTAATGACCTCAGCTTGCCAAAATCTTGCCAATGGGGTTAGCCGATCAGAGAACTACAAACCACAGAGTCCCCAAGCCAGCACAGCTATTGCCTAAGGAATTTTCCAAGCACTTTTCCAACCTTTGGTAATCACATGAGTACTCTGGCTCTGCAGAATTGCCTCCTATATCCATATAGAAGCTTCCCTGGAATTGAGATTCTTGTGCTACTGGATTTCCCTGTCACACAAAATACCATACATCCTTATACAAGTCAAAGTTTGCAAGGGACTTTTTTTGGATCTCTAGGAATGCTGTTTGGGGAATTCTGGATCTTCTTGGGTTAAAAAAGTTACTTTTCCAAACTCAGGGGAATGATAAGGAGTAGCAGCCCCAAAACATCTGGAGGGCCATGCATTATCTACTCCAAGTAGGGGTATCCAACAAGTAATATATTATTTTATGTAAATAAATATATAACCTCAAAGGTTCAGTTCTAAAGTCAACATCCCCTTCCCTGATATCTTAGGGCAACACCTTAAAAGTAGGGAAGGGACCTTGTGATGTCACAGGGGAACAATCCTGCAATTTCACAGAGGTTGGCCAGTTGAGGGTTTGGAAGGAAGCCAGTGCAACATGTACACTATTGCCGGATATCAGCTGGGAATTGATGGAGATGTGTGAAAGTTTTAAGGATGCCTCACATGTGAAATTGCAAATGCTCATTGTAATGTTTCCCAGAGTGACACTCCCAAGAAGAGTCCCAAAACTACAGATAAATGATCTATAATGCAGGTTCCTTATGAACAAACCAGATTTCATTTCCACCAAGAGGAAGATTTGCAAAAATACTGTCTTGCCCTTTCAAGACCAAACAAAATACTTTACACAGACCAAAAAATACTTTGCATAATTAAAAAATAGTTGGTTCAACAATATATTGTCATAAGAAAATCACACTAGGGTAGATGGTGCTGTGAAGAGTGTAGATAAGTTTTAGAGAGATGAAGGAACCCTGAACAGGGTTGAAATGAGACCACTATCACTGTTAATGGTGTTAATGGTCCTGGTGCTTCAACCTGAGGATTCCTAGATCCCATTATGTTACTAAGATCACTTCCAGACAGGGCAAAAGTTCAGCCCCAATTGTTAAGAATTGGTCCCTCACAACCTCACACCCATCCACACACCCAAGATTTGCTTCTGAACTGCACAGTTAAAAACCTATATCTTTGAAAAACACTCTTCCAGAAAAAATTTAAGATCCTATGGAAAAAACACTTATGACTAATTTTACTACTGAAGCATCTTCTCTGGAATTACTGCTATGACTACTAATCCTTATCCTGTGATGATGATGATTGAAGCTAATTAAAGAAGCTAATTAAAAGCTCCTGAGTGCATGGTTATGAAGTGGATATGAACTTGTGTGTGTGTGTGTGTGTGTGTGTGTGTGTGTGTGTGTGTGAGAGAGAGAGAGAGAGAGAGAGAGAGAGAGAGATGCATGATCTTTAGACAATTGCTCTTTGAACGATTGTCCTTTTCTCCCCCCCCCCTTCTTTTGCACTTCCCCATCTCAACCTTTGATATCTTTTATATTAACAGAGCACTGGACAGCATCACTGTCCTTGCTTCTTTGTTTAGTGGGAAACTAGCCGGGAACCATAAGCTTAGACTCACGGTAGTGATTAAATTGGAGCTCCCTTTACATGACTTCCCCTTTCCTATGTCAGTGAACTTGATCCTACCTCCATGTGAATGGAAGAATTGTGCTATTTCAGGAATGTCAGCAATTTGGTCATAAAGCATCTTTGATCCTACACCATCTTTTCTGAGCTGAAAATGTGGAGGTTAAGATAGGGCTGTCTTATCTAAGGCTGACTGCCTGCTACTTAAATAAATTGCAGGAGTTTTCTTCTTTCTCATGTACCTGTGATAACAAAAGGAAGAGCACAAAAATGATTGATAGATCTTGTTGAGGACAGACATGGCCATGAGAAGAATGACTAATTTCCATTTTGAAATGGAAGGAAAGGTTCTGTAACGCAAACATGCCATTCATAATTTTGGAATCTCTCAAGAATCCTAGCTCAATACTAGGTTTTCTGTCAGTGGGGTGGTCTCCCTTTTTATTGTCTGCCATTGACTTCAGACTTCCTTGACCTACTGCTTTCTAGTTGTGCTGGATAAAAACTTGTGTAATAGGAATTTGGGAGTGTGTGCAGGTCTGTGACCCTCACAACAGGCGTGTCAGAACCAGGGGCGTAGCTACCACCGTATCTGCCGTATCAATTATACGGGGCCCCCGGGCCACAGGGGCCCCCAACGTGCGTAAGCAAAACAAATCTTTACCCTTCCTAAGGGCCCCCAAACAAATTTTTATACGGGGCCCCGCCAAGGCACACTACGCTTCTGGTCAGAACTATAATCCAACACATTGGGCTTGCACAGGATTTTTCCACGGCATGAAGCCAAGTCTCTCTCAAGAGAGTAGCCTTGAAATATTATCTGATACCTTTCCTTATTACTCTTTATTGTTCATCAGCTTAGAAAACCTGGTGCCTTTGCCTTTCGGTCCAAGATTCTCTACAGTGGTGCTTTGTGAGCTTAGTGGAGAGATTTGAAGTTCACTAAATATAGTAAATAAATGATGGAGAAAGAAACAGAATTATTTTCATTTGTCAAGACAAGCTTTTGCTTAGTAACTAGCTTTACTTGAAGGTTGCTTTGAAAAAAGAAATCTGAAAAGGGTGGAGAGGGAATCTAATATCTCAGCAGCTGGACGTCTCCTATCAGATCCTCTAGATCAGGGGTTCCCAACCTAAGACCTGTGGCACCATTTCATGTGCCCCCCTCATCCCTCCAAGGGCATTTGAGAAACAAAATGGCCACCCCTTTGTTGGGACAAAGTGGCCACCACCATCATACAGGCAGTGCAAAATGGCTATCTGGCCCTTGAAGCTGACTGAGAGCGTGACCCGGCTTGAAAAAGTTGGAAACACCTGCTATAGATAATTTCCCCCCCTCTTTCTACCACCTTATTATAACTGGGTTTGGAATAAGGAAGGCCTAGTTAGCCTATAGGAAAATCTGGCCCTGCCTGCAAGCTCCCACCACCCTAAAGTTGTCAGAATGCAAGTTGTAGAACCAACTTGTCATCTAATAAATACAATCTAATGACTACAAGAGTTACTTGACAATGCCAAATCCATTTTTTATTTATGCCTGCGTATCTTGAAATTGAACAAGTAGTTGTGGATTTTTCACCTAGGCAGAAGTCACATCCAACAACCAGGTCTGCAGGTGCATTGTGCAACTTGATGTGCAATCAACTACTCAATCATGCACACAATGTAGATTGCCTGGCCATACTTCCTTGCAAACTTCCATAAGTGTAACTTTACACTACTACACTAAGTACAATAGGATTTTATCCTACATATGTTATTAGATTTCCCTTTACACAATGAGTCCTTCTTACTAATTGAGAACTGTTAGATCCGGAGATCAGGGCGCGGGAGTGAGGACACGGAAGCCATTAAGGTGAACCAAACAACACGTCTGTTTATTGTGGATGGCACAGACAACAACAACAACGGCTGGGTCAGCAGGGGATTAAATACCCTGCTTGACCCAGCCCACTGACCAATTGGTAGCGGCGATTTTCCCGCCGCTAGGACATTAAAATATCTAACACCCCTTCCCCCCCAGAATGCCCCAGTCTGCTATTTGCATACAAAATCCTCCAGGTGACGGGGGCGTGTTCTTACTCGATCGGACCTGCGCAGTTCAGTCGGCGCTGGGGCATCGAGCAGAGCGGACCTGTCGCTCTCGCTCTGCCCTGGCTGGGCCGGGAGCGGATCCGGAATACGAGCGTCGGGCTCCGCGGTGACCGGGGGTGAGCCTGTTCCACACGGTAAGCTGGCCGGTGATGGTGCTGCGTGAATGGGGCTGTTTTCTGGCCGGACCGGGTCGGTGACCGGTTCGTCCATCGGGTGCATGTCTGGCTCAGCGCCGGTCTGCACTCCCCGGGGGAGGTTGCTATCCGTGTCGGGACTCGTTCGCCTCCTGAGCTGGTCGACATGGCGTTTCCATGTCCGACCATCAGCGAGGCGAACCTTGTAGGTGTAGGGACCCAGCATTTCGCTGACGGTTCCCTCTTCCCACGGGTGGCCCGACGCGTAGTTCCTAGCGAAGATTGGTGAGTCAATGGCCAGTGTCCGGCCCTGTGGTTGGTCCCCCCTGAACTTGTCTGGAGAGTACCTAGGGTGTAACCGGTCAAGCTGACAACGGAGTCTCCTACCCATGAGTAACTCTGCGGGGGCCCTTCCCGTGGCAGCGCAGGGAAGGTTGTGTTGGGCCAACAAGAACGTGTCTACGCGTTCCTGCCAGTCCCCGGGTCCTAGCCTTTCCAGGGCCTCCTTTGCGCTGCGCACGAATCTCTCGGCCTGCCCATTCCCTTGCGCCCTGAACGGGGATGTGAGAGCGTGCCTGGTTCCTAGGGATGCCAGGTACTGTTCGAACTCAGTGGCCGTGAACTGAGGCCCGTTGTCCGAGACTAGGGTGTCGGGAATGCCGTGTGTGGAAAAGAGTTGTCTGAGTTCCCGGATCATTGCTCTGGCTGTGGTGCTACTCAGGAGTCGGACCTCCAACCATTTCGAGTAGGCATCCACTACAATCAGGAATGTTTGGCCGTGGAATGGGCCGGCGAGGTCGATGTGAATCCTCTGCCATGGGCCCGAGGGCTGTTCCCATTCTCTGACCGGGGCTGCTGGTGGATTGGGTCGTGATGATTGGCAAGGTGTACATTTGGCCACCCACGACTCTATGTCCTTGTCAATACCAGGCCACCACACGTAACTTCGGGCTAACCCCTTCATCTTTACTATTCCCGGGTGGCTGGCATGCAGTGTTTCTAGGACCTTGGGGCGGATTTTTCTGGGCACCACTACCCGGTCCCCCCACAGCAAGCAACCCCCCACACAGCACATTTCGTCTTTCTTGTCGAAATATACCTTGAACTCCCCTTCCCCCTTGTCCGGCCACCCCCGTTGAACCCAGCTGGAAACGGCCCGAAGTTCGGCGTCCCGCACCGTCGCCTTGGCAACCTCGGCCGACGTAGTGGGGGCAGAGTCCAGGATGTCCAGGGCAAGAACCGATGCTTCCCCCCTTTCCGCGCCTTCCTGGGTCGGGAGGGGGCATCTGCTCAAGGCGTCAGCATTTCCCATGTGTTTCCCGGGCCGGTAGACTAAGGTGTACGAGTACCCCGACAGGAAAATGGCCCACCTTTGCATCCGGGGGGACAAGGCAGAGGGTGTAGGCCGGTCGCCAGCCAGGAGTCCCAACAGGGGCTTATGATCAGTCACAAGTTCGAAGTCCCGGCCGTACAAGTAGTCATGGAATTTTCTTACCCCTGCCACTGCCGCCAGCGCCTCCTTGTCGATCTGGCCGTAGTTCCTCTCCGTCGGCGACATGGTCCTGGAGTAATAGGCGATGGGCGCCTCGAGGCCGTTGGGCAGTCGGTGGGCCAGGACTGCGCCGACGCCGTAGGGAGACGCGTCGCAGGCGAGGACCAGTGGCAGGGGCGCGTTGTATTGGATCAGGAAACTGTCCTGGGAGAGAAGATTTTTTACAGCAGCGAAAGCTGACTTTTGCTCGGGTCCCCACACCCACTCTGCCTTCGCGGCCAACAGTCTGTGTAGGGGCTCAGCCGCGGTGGCCTTTCCTTTCAGGAAGGTCGCGTAGAAGTTCAGGAGTCCCAGGAACGCCTGCAGCTCCTGCTTGTTTTTCGGGGCCGGGGCGTTCCGAATCACTTCCACTTTTCCCTTCGTTGGGTGGATGCCCTTGGCGTCGATGTGGAAACCTAAGAAGTCCACGGAGGGGACCCCAAACAGGCACTTATCCCGTCTCACCCTGAGCCCAGCGGCCCTGAATTTAGCCAGGACAGCGGCGACCCTGTCCTTGAGCTGCCCGGGATCCCCTGCGATTATCAGGACATCATCGAAATAGGGTACCACCCCCGGGAGTCCTTGGAGGAGCCTTTCCATCGTGCTCTGAAACAGTCCCGGAGCTATGCTGACCCCGAACTGTAGCCTCGTGCACTTGAATGCCCCCCAGTGTGTGACAATAGTCTGGGCTTCGGCCGTAGTGTCATCCACCGGAAGCTGTTGGTACGCTTGGGCCAGGTCCAGCTTGGCAAAGATCTTGCCAGGGCCCAGTGAATGGAGTAAGTGGTCTATGACGGGGACCGGGTACGCGCTCGGCTCTAATGCCTTGTTGATCGTGCATTTGTAGTCCGCACAGATGCGCACTGACCCGTCCGGTTTGATGGGGGTCACTATGGGGGTCTCCCACCGAGCGTGGTCGACGGGAACGAGGATTCCCTGGGCGACCAGCTTGTCGAGCTCCTTCTCGACCCTGGGTTTGAGCGCCAGTGGGACTCTCCGGGCCTTAAGGCGGATGGGGGCAACGCTCGGGTTGAGTGCAAATGAAATAGGGGATCCCACATACCTGCCCAATCCTTCCCCGAAAATGTCCTGGAATTCGGCCATCAGGTCGTCTCTCAGCGAGGCGTCCCCGGGCTGGTCAGTCGCAGTGTTGTGGATGCCAGCGATGGACAGTCCCAGGGCGGGGAACCAGTTTGTGCCCAGTAGCGTCGGGATGTTACCGTGGACTATGGTCAGCGGTAGGCTTTCTTCCTTCGGTCCGTACTTGACACGGACCCACTTTTGTCCTGCGACGGGGAGGAACTTGCCTTGGCAGTCCTTGATTCGGATCCGCTGGGTCTGGAGGTCTGATTCTTTTAGGGCCGGGAATGTCTTCTTCATCCACCTCCACGGAATGATGGATATGGCGGCCCCAGAGTCGACCTCCATCGGACACTCTGCACCGTCGATCGTGACTGTGGTGTGGTACTTCTCTCCCTTCTGTGTGGCGGTGTGGCTTATCGTGAGTGTGTGCGTCTCTGCATCTTCGAATTTGCCGCTGTTGCGTCCCTGGCGCCTCTGATTTGTCCTCTGTTTGGCGGCCATCTTGCCCGGTGGGAACTTTTGAATCTGCCGGTCAGCTTGGTTCTCCGCTTGCCTTGCCCGGCAGACCTTCCCAATGTGTCCCCGCTTGTCGCAATAGCGGCAGATGGCCTCCCTTAAACGGCAATGTGCCCGCTGGTGTGGCCCTCCGCAGCTGGCGCAGCGCTGGCCGCTCCTGCCCGAGTTCCCCCCGTCGGTCGCGCACACCTCTGCTTCTTCCTCCTCGTCCTCGTCAGAAACGACGTCTTGATAGTGAGCGGAGGCTTGGCGGGGCGCCGACGGGGACCGGTTGAGGGAGGATGCGGTCGACATCGAGAGCTCGAAAGCTCTGGCCTCCTCGATGGCCCCGGCCAGGGTCAGGTCTCTCCGGGCCAATAGCCTCTTCCGGAGCTTGTTGTCGCGGACTCCTCTGATAAGCTGCTCGGTCAGGGAGTCCTCGAGGAATGGCCCGAATATCGCCGGGACGGCTGCTGCCCTTAGGGCGGCCACGTACTCGCCGATGGTTTCCCCTGGCATCTGGTATCGGTCCCGGAACTGGATCCGGAACACGAACTTCGATGGCTCCGGCGCATAGTGGTTCTTGAGGGCCAGCTGTAGTGCTTCCCATGAGACGTCCAGGATTGGTGTTGGATCCACCAGGGACTGGGCCACTTCGTAGACCTTGGCTCCGCAGTGGGTGAGGAAGAACGCCTTCTTCCGCTCCGATGCTATCTCTCCCAGTTAGGCAGCTAGCAGGGAGAACTCAAAACGGTCCATATAGCTCTTCCATCTCTCGTCCTTCGGTTGGAAGGGAGCCGGTGGAACGTAAGCAGCCATGGCGAGGTGCCTTCGTGAGTGGTGGCTCTGGTGTGTGTGTTGGTTCTGGTCCGTTCCTCAAGATCCCACTTTCGTCGCCAGTGTTAGTTCCGGAGATCAGGGCGCGGGAGTGAGGACACGGAAGCCATTAAGGTGAACCAAACAACACGTCTGTTTATTGTGGATGGCACAGACAACAACAACAACGGCTGGGTCAGCAGGGGATTAAATACCCTGCTTGACCCAGCCCACTGACCAATTGGTAGCGGCGATTTTCCCGCCGCTAGGACATTTAAATATCTAACAAGAACAATGAGTATTCTTGCACACTAGACTCTAGTTGTTATTGAACCCCAGCCATTATTTATTTAAGGCATTTATATTATGGACTATCAAGCTGGAACCAACTTATTGCAACACTAATAGGTCTTTCAAGGTAAATAAATGCCACACACTCCATAGTTTCCATTGCTAAGTAGGGATTCAGACCCAGGTCTCTGGAGTCCTTATCTGTTACTCTATCCACTACACCATACTATCATTATGGCAGTTATAATACCCATAATGATTTCATCTTCTATACAAATTAACATCCCCACAAACCATACACATGGGACTCAAGCTAGTCTGTATACTGGACTGTACTTAAAATAGGAATCTAAGTGCACATTTGAGTAGCTCTTCTTCCCCTCCTCACCCTAGTAGGCATAGACTCTCTATTAGATATTCAGTCTCTAGACCAGCGTTTCCCAACTCTTGGTTTTTGGACTTCAAGTCCCAGAAGCCTAAGTCGATTCCCCAAAGCATTGATCAGCCAATGTACCAACTTGGGCCCCATACTGGGAACCACTGCTCTAGACTTTAAGTGTTTCCATATTTTCTGCCCTTAGCAGAGCTTTTTGTTCCATGGTGGGATGTTTTTTCAGCAACATGCGTGTCATCAGTCTGTCTTACATTTAAGCCTGTGTTTATCTTCCAATGACCAATAAAAAAACAAAGCATACTAAGTATAAGATATGCAGGTGAAGAGAATCAGGTGTTGGGATTAACAGGCATCTTTCCCTATTTAGAAGAGCATCTCCTCAAAGACATACTAAGTCAGGCAAGCTGTTTAGTTCTTCTCTTTGTCCTAGAGCAGCATCACCCACATATAAACAGTGTACATTCCTTTCCTTTCAGATCATCTCATATCATTCAGAGATTATGTCTCTACAACAGAAGACAATAGATACACATATTAAAAATGCATTGAAAAATAGACTTGAAATTGTTCAAGGAAGGAAACTGAAAGAGCTTCTTAGCATAATGATCCAAATAGTTTGAATAAGTGGAAGTGTCACCTGAAAACTCTCTAAAAGCCATCAGTTCTTAAAGGTAAAGGTCTCCCTTGCTCGAAAGCCAGCTGTATCCAACTCTAGGGTTCAGTGCTCATCTCTGTTTCATACCCAAAGAGCTGGTGCTATCTGCGTCTTCAGATGTTTCTGTGGTGTTTGGTTCCAAGATACTCAATTAACAATTCAACCGGACTTAAATACTTGTTACACACATATGACACATGTGTTCTTGACCCAGGTGTAGCCAAAGGGTGAAGGCATTTCATGCTTTATCTTGGTATTGAATACATTTGGAATGTTCAGAAATGCATATTCATGCAAGTCAACTCTACTTAGATAAATGACATGGAAGTTTTGTATAGATCATTACACTACATTATAGATAAGCACAAATAATTACTTTAAAATATTGTGCAAACTTCATTGTGATCTTTAACTGCATACAGTCAAACCTTGCATAAAGAGCGCCTCGCTTAAAGAGTAACTTGCTTAAAGAGCAGAATTTTCTCTGAATGTTCGCTTCGCTTAACAAATAAAGGCAACCAAAAACTCGCTTAACAAATAAATCGAGGTTTGCAATCCCCCCCCCCCATTGGTCAGTTACAATGGTGCTTCGCTTAAAGAGCAAACTCACTTAAAGAGCAATGCCATGGAACACATCGTGTTCTTTAAGCGAGGTATAACTGTACTTATTTTGTTAAGGGGAAAGGGTTAATAATTTCAGCTCATTTTGGGGTCACAGAAGTACAGTGCAGAACCTTTTGATTATAATTCCTATAGCTGCCCAAACAATATAGCTAGTGTTTAGAGCAGAGATGTCCAAACTACAGCCCGTGGGCTGGATCTGGCCCCAGGTGCCAATTAATCCAGTCCACTAAGCCCTCATCGCTCCCAGAAGTAAAACATGGGCTGGATGAATTGGTGTTGGGGGCTGAATCCGGCCCATGGGCCATAGTGACCGGCCCCCTGAAACACGTGGCCAGCCCATGGCCTGTAAAGCACTCCTGGCTTAGAGCCTTAGTTAAAATGGGAATCTTTTAAAAGTCCTAAAACATATGAAGAAAGCAAGAACCACCACATTCACAAGTGACATTAATCCCAGTGAATTTTTGGTACAATATCCTGGCAAAGAAGTAATGACTCTCCTTTTTAATTCCTCTCTTTCTGACCCCTGGCTATGCAGGTGGTTATTTGTCTTCCCAACAGAGAGCAAAATAACATAAAAGCAGTGGTTAAAACTCCAAGCTTAGAGGACATTCTACCTTCCAAAAGGGAGAAAAAATTATAAAGACAACAAAACTCTTAGCAAGTTTTATTCAGTTCTTAATCTTACAAAAAATGCTTCCGTTTTGATAATGGATCCCGAGATATGTTTAGAAACATTTTTCAAAACATTGTCTAAGATTATTTGTTAAAAGCATTTTAGCTCTGAAGCGATAAGCTGTTAAAAAGGAGAATAAAACATTAATATGCTCCCCCCACCTTTTCTTCCATCTATTGTTGACAGAAAAGCTGCAAAATTCAGCTGCATAAACAGTCTTGGCTGTTCTTACTGATAAAACCTTGCTGGCTTAGCTTGGCATAGAATTTTTATTGAAATCATCTATTGTTCATGAGGGAGGAGACAGATGACGTATTTGAACAGCTTATTTTTTATTGTGAGGGGAATAATCTAGGCCAGTTTTCTCACATAGTATTTTGGGCAGCTTTCCTGAAAATATCCTTCCCCAAACTGATGCTTTCCAGGTGTGTATGAGTATTCTTCCCCATAATCCCCTGCCTGTTCACACACTCTGGTGGATGACAGAAGTTGTAGTACACCAATCTGGAGGACACTAGGCTGGAGAAAGCTTTTTAGGCGCTATATGCAGACTGACGTCAGTGTTTTTTAAAGTAATGTACTTCTAGCAATGGTACAAGCGGTTGCTATTCTTAAACAGTAGACTGTTTTCAGAGTGAAAATATTTTGTTGTTCTTTGCTTTTGAATGGACCAGGAACAAGTATTGCCCAGTCTAACTCTCTGTCTCTCCCCATGGTATTGTTTTGGGCAGATCCAGTCATCAGGAAGCTCTTTGAAAATCATGGAGTTTCTGTCACACATAGTGCCCCACCACCACCACTGAAGAATAGAGGGAACAAAAAACAAAAAGGAACGGTAGCCGCAACACTTGTACAACATCTTCTTTAGTGAGCTCATTCCACAGTTCCTTTCACCTGACCTAGTGGGAGAAAAATTAGCCAGCAACACACGGTTGCCTTTGCCTGGGGTACACCAGATTGTGGTTCAAAAATACCACAATATTTGAGAAGGCTCTTTCTGCGTACCCCGTACAACATATTAAATTGGAAGGTTGGCCTGTCAGCAATTTGAGTGAGCTCCCGTCAATGTCCCAGCTCCTGCCAACCTAGCAGTTCGAAAGCAAGCAATTGCAAGTAGATAAATAGTAAATAAAATTCCCATTTTGGTGGGAAGGTAACAGCATTCTGTGCACTCCAGTGTCTAATCATGCCTGCCACATGTCCACAGAAATATCTGCAGACACAGACAGTGCTAGCTCTTTGGCTATAAATGGAGATGAGCACTGAACCCTAGAATTGGATAATACTGGCTTTCGAGCAAGTTACCTTTACCTATATATCTATTTTTTCTCTGCTAAAATTCATAGTTTATAGTTTTTGAGATTAGGAAGGCCATATTTTAAAGTTTAAAAGGTAAAGAGACAGGTAGAGGAATATAGCAAGAGGCAGCACTACAAAGTAAATAGAAAGCCTTTTCTCTTAGCTGTTAATGCTACTACACAGCACACATTTCCTCTTCTATCAGGCAGGCAGAGTCTAAATCTGCAGCATAATAAATCAAATTGCTTGAATAAACTGCAATAAAAATATTTGCTTTGAAGTATAACCTGATTCTCTCATAAAAATAACCATGCCTTGTCCAATTTATGATTCTGGGTTTCCCCCGCCCTGTCCAGATGTTTTTGTAACATGTGGTGGTCTGACTATAATAGTTTGGATTCCAGATGTTTTGGCAAGAGTAAGAAATAAATTGTTCATCCTCATCTCAGAGAAACCTCATGCCACCCAAGTAGTGGTTATGTCAGTAAATTTCCCTCATCCAATTTGCTAACCCAAGACCTGCTTCCTCTTAGATATGTATCACATCACACTCCTCATCAAGTAATGTTGAGGAATAATATAATCTGCTAAATAATTAAAATAGGAATAATTTTTTATTCCAGATTTTTGCATATTGTTACCTCTAAACCAGGGGTGCCCAAACTTTTTGGGCCATGGGACGATCATGTGGTTCAGGGAGCCGGTCACTAAGGCCCGGGGGCCGGGTGAATTGGCATTGGGGGCCACACCCGGGCCCCGGGCCTTAGTTTGGGCACCACTGCTCTAAACCCTATGTACATATAAGATGTTTTTTCTTTGGGTTTTTTTAAAAGCACATTTCCCTTAGGAAAACATTGAATACTGTACACTATATTGCTTTAGTAATCAGAAACATTGTCTGGTGATTTATGATGAACTTCTGTATCAATTGCAATCATTTGTTTTTCCCTGTTTTTCATATCTTCATCTCATTTGGGGCTGTGGTGGCTCAGTGGTTAAGAAGCTCGCCTTGTTAGCTGGCAGGTCATCAAGTCAGCAGTTTGAGACCCAGGTACTGCATGACAGGGTGAGCTCCCATCTCTGTCTTAGCTTCTGCCAAACTAGCAGTTCGAAATCAAGAAATTGTAAATAAAACGGGGAAAAGATTTTTGGTGGGAAAAAGGTCTTGGGGGCATGAAAGGAACCTCATTTGGGTGTCCCCTGCCTGGAATTTCTCCAGCAAAATTCCTTTCAATCCAAAATAATTTCTGACACAAAATTATTATCTCATTTGGTTTTCAGATTTAGAGTACTATTGTATCTTTATGCTATCTTCGTATGTGCCAATATTTTTCCATTCTTTCCCTAAATCCATCCAAATAGTGTTTGCTTGTTATTTTGCTTTGCCCTGGACCATCCAGATATTCTGGCTCCCACAAAAAACTGCTGACTACTTGGAAACATGAGTTACTTTCTGAACAAGAAAGCTTGAATTATAGTGTGAGCATAATTAAGGATGTTACAGCTAGATTGTACCCATTTGCATGGTACCTGCAGGAAGGAGGCTTTCAACACATAGAAGCAGTAGTGTGATGGTATACCATTATTTCTGTGCACTTCTGGTTGGACAAACTTGTGTTTGTAGTGGAGAAAAGTCTTTGTGTAAGCAAGGTGTTTTCCTCTGGAAATGTTCCTAATTTCCCTTTACCAGCTTTCAAGTTGTAGCGAAAGAAGCAAAGAGCCCTGTGCTCTCTCTTTTATTATGCCATCAGGTTTCACAAACTGCAATCCATTTCATCAGATGCATGAAGCGGTGTGCTCAGTTACACAGTTTAGGCAGGTGTTGTTCTGAATAAGTCTAACATCCATGTTGATGGTGGTCACTAGGAAAGCAGCTGTGGAAGATAGAAAATTGAAGTAGCATACATGGGCCTTTCCATTCTAGGCTGAAAGAAACAAACTAGGTTGAATGAATAGATCCCTTTAAAGGTCTGCCAATTCTTGGGAGTTTTATTACAAGCCCTGCGGTTTATTATTTTGGGTGTGGTTGGATGTTTTCTATTTCAGCACTTCTTACAAGGAATTTCAGCTTTCTTTTTCTTATTTCATATGAAGGATGGGGCATGGTAGCTAAGACTCAAGAACTCGTGTCTCAGAATGTCATAATAATTTAGAAGGATTTTCAATATTAATAACAGCAATTATAAACAAATTAGGTTGCAAAGGGTCGGACTCAACTATGCGACACAACAACAACAACAAAATCCTTCCTTTAGTTTCATACATTTTCTCAGCATTAACATAATAGATATTGCAGGATGTCAGCCAGTGGTGGGATGTCAAAATTTTTACTACCCCACCGTGATGTCATCACAGTGTGGGCGGAGCGAACATCATCATGTCATGATGTTGTGGGTAGGGCCAAAGAAAAAAATTAAAAATACAAAATAATAATAAAATAAAATAAAAATAAGCGCACACACCCCTCAACCCAACCAACCACCCACCCATAACACAAACCCATAAATAAATAAATAAATATACATACATACATAAAAATATACCCACCCAGTGGGAGAATCAGTGTAAAGGTAAGCCCCGATGGTGGTTCCCCACAAAAGCTGCTACCGGTTCTCCGGGACACTGGGAAAAGTTACGACCGGTTCTCACGAACTGGTGAGAACCTGTTACATCCCATCACTGATGTCAGCAATATAACAAAAATTTTGTCCAAATACTTATTATGCCCTAATTTCCTTTGGGAGGATTGTAGATGTTTGGGTTGATTTGGCACAGTATGGAAAATATTTCAGGTGAGGACAACCATGCTCTGTATTTTGCTATGACTATTATGACAATACGATAGAAGTGACTGGAATGTGGACAGCTTGGTAAAACATGTTCTTGTCTACAAAACATGGTCATTTAGAACAAAAATAAAGTTACCCATAAGCAGCTGCCTAGAACGACACTTCAAGAATCCTGAATTGCTGCATTCCATGGCTCTAAGGCAGGGACGGAGAAAGTGTGGCCCTCCAGATGCTGAGTCCTTACACTAACTTCTAATTATCCTCCACTGGTTCTACAGGACGATGGCTCATCCAATGTCACACATAAAGTTCCCGTGTACCTTGGCCAACGGAGGCAAAGGGCAGGACTCTTTCTCTTTTTATATACCTTTTTTCTCTATCCTTTTGCAAAATCAGAAAGCCCATCATTAAAGCTTAAGGCATGTTAGTGTAGAGAGACATAAGGGAGGCAATCTTTGAGATATGAAAAATTAGACTACAAAAGGATACATCCCAAAATACAGTAAGATACAGTAAAACCTCATATAACACTAAAACCTGGTTCCACAAGTCTTGGTGTTATATGATTTTTAGTGTTATCTGATGCATGTTAAAATCCTATGGGATCCATAGAGATACATTGTAACCACACAGGCTTTAGTGGTTGTTATCTGAAGCATCCCATAGGATCTTAATGTTATCTGATGCAATTCTTCCCCCCAGATTCCTTAATGTTATGCGATTTTAGTGTTATTCGATACTAATGTTATATGAGGTATTACTGTAATTTGTTTATCATGGGAAGTGAAGAAAGAGTCTTATCATGGGACATGAGAAAAGCTTGCAAACATCTGGGGAGCCCTGGTGGAGCAGTGATTAAGCTGCTGTACTTCAGCCACAATGCTGTGAGTTCAATCCTGACCAGGCCCCCCGGTTGACTCAGTCTTCCATCCTTCTGAGGTTTGTAAAATGAGTACCCAGCATTAACTTGTGAACCGCCTGGAGAATTCATTAAGTGCTATGGGGTGGTATAGAAGTATAATTGCTATTGCTATTCAGCCCAAAAGGATTTTCCTTTCCCCCACCCTCGCTCCCCCATCTTCCCCCCACTCTCTTAGCAGAGAGATAGATCTGAACTGTTTGCTTCTGGGGAGCTTTTGAGCTCTGGATTGGCGCTTAGCCCACTGTGTTCCAGTCTGGGGTCCCCATGTCCAGATGTCATGAATGTTAGAGCCCTGCAAGCAGGGTTGGATTTACATGAAAAGAGGCACTAGGCTATTCCACTTGTGTGGCCCTTTCACCTCCCATTTTTAAGTTTGTAAATTACATGAGATATAAGAAAATACATCATTACTGTGATATATATCAATATATAGGCCCCTCTTGATCTTAGGGTTACCATATCTCAGGATTTGTTCTGAGATTTCCTGCTCTAAGAGCAGGAAATCTCAGGACAAATCCTGAGATATGGTAACCCTAACTTGAGGCCCTAGGCTGAAGCCTAGTTAGCCTATAGGAAAATCCGGCCCTGCCTGAAAGCTCCCACCACCCTAAAGTCCGACAGAACTGGCTTTTGAGCAAGGGAGAGCTTTACCTTTACTAACCCGCCCTGATATCTTGTGACAGAGGGCTGGCTAAAAATGTTTAAACAAATCAAAATAAAATAAATTTATTGTGTGGTCATCAGAAGAAGATCGACTAAACAGCTGCTCATATTGAGACGAAGCTTCCACCCCTTTTAATTACGGCTCTGGGATTGGAATGGTCTGGATCATATTTTTCTCAATAACTACATGACATCAAAGTCAATGCAAAATAGTCTAAATCTGTAGGGTTCCCCCACACACACCCCTTCATTGTTGGGGCTTCTGCTTAAAAAAAAAATTGGTTGCATTCAATTGGTTTAGGCCCGGAGTGCCCAAACCTTTTGAGCCGTGGGCCGATCATGTGGTTCAGTGAGCCAGTCACTAAGGCCCGGGGCCAGATGTGGCTCTCAATGCCAATTCATCCGGCCCACAAAGCCCTCGTTGCTCCTGGAAGCAGAAGTAAAATGCGCCTGTACGGGCATGTTTTACTTCCGCTTCCAGGAGTGACAGGGCTTCGTGGGCCAGATGAATTGGCAGTGGGGGCCACACCCGGCCCCCGGGCCTTAGTTTGGGCACCACTGGTTTAAGCAGTGTGATAGCTTGACAACATACACTGTGTCGAGATGTCACAGAAACTCTTCAGTTCTTCTGACCAATGATGGACTCACCCTTGGCTTATTTTCTGTGTGGCAGCCCATTTGTGAGGAAGATCATGATACTCAGACAATGCATCTCAGGTTTCTACATAGATTGTATGCTTTGATACCTGTAGTTAACATTTTCCAGCCATACCTCTCTAAAGCAATCAGAAAGTGCGGGAAGTGGCTTAACTGCTGAGAACCATGGGAATGAGATAACCCCTGTTAAAGCCCAGTAAATGAGCTAAGGTGGCAGAAGCTGAATTGATTCAACATCTAATATTGCTCTACTTTAGGAATGTGAACAAATACTCTTTGTTGATTACAGTGCCTTTGCTGACACCAGTACCTTGAACCGTACTGATAAAGTCAGAAGTGAATTTGGAATGACACCTTATCTGCTACATGGGGGTCTGAATACCAAAGATTTCTTACATTTGGCCTTTCCTCACATTCATCTTAGCCTTTCATTGAATTGTCATGTGTTATCAGAGGCTCCCAAGGGGGAAACAACCAGATATGGACTAAATGTTCCCAGTGTTACATACCATCTTGGCAGCTGAAAGTGGATTTGGCGACTTGAAAAACATGAAGCGTGGTTTCAAGGTTCTTAGTTGTTAAGCCAGTGCCAAATATACCTATAATGTTTTCCTCAGCATACTTTAAATACTGTTTTAATTTTATCATAATTTTTAAAGCGCATTTCACTTTGAACTATGGTTTATAGTTACACTGTACTTTATAGTGACAATGCGGAAAATAGACCTAACTTTTGACAGGTTCCAGGGGTTCATTTCATGGGAAGCCCATAAATTGTATTCACCAGTACACATTGAATGTCTGTTTTTTTTTTAATTGAGCTTTCTCTTCGTTGCCCATCAACATGCCATATCTATTTTTGAGAGGTGGCTTCTTCTGTTACTTGTTTGCAACCATAACAAGTACTGTACTTGGAAGTCCGCAAACAAAATCTTCCTTCCTCAAAATAGATAGCAGCTGTAGCATTTGCTGCTTCAGGGTTTACAGAGCAAGCAGGTACACTAGTACCTTGGATAACCATGAGACTTGGTTCCACAAGTCTCGTCGTTATCCGGTTTTTAACGTTGTGCGATGCATTGATCGCACAATGTTAAAAAAAGCCCAGTTTCCTTTCTGAAGAGGAAAGAGAAGAGGGGGTGGTTAGACTGCCTCTTTGGAAAGGGCAGGGGGGATTCCATGAGCGGAATCCCCCCTACCCTTTCCAAAGAGGCAGGCAGATCACAGTGTGGGATCAGCTGCTTAGGTTGCGGGTTGAGCCAGGCGTGTGCTCGTTCAATCCCCCAACCCAAAGGCCAATCGTATGCTGTGATTGCAGCACCCGGGGAGGCCCAAGGAGGTCGGGGTTCCCCCACCTCTCTGGCTGCTGCAGTAAGCCAAAATGTCGGGATTCGAATCCCAACATTTTGGCTTGATACAGCCTCCGGGAGGTGGGGGAACTTCAGAAATAGTGCGGATTGGGTCCCCCGACCTCCCTGGGGCAGGGGTGTCAGAGAGCCCAAAATTTCGGGCTCTCTGACACCCCTGCTAGCTCCAGGGAGATCAGGGGACCAATCTGTGCTATTTCTGAAGTTCCCCCACCTACCCGGAGGCTGTATCAAGCCAAAACATCAGGATTCGAATCTCGACATTTTGGCTTACTGCAGCAGCCAGAGAGGTGGGGGAACTTCGGAAACAGCGCAGATCAGCTCCCCCGACACATACACTCTGAGCCGGCAGGGGGGTCAGAGAGCCCGAAATGGGTGAAAAAAATGACCATTTTTTCCCACCCATTTCAGGCTCTCTGACACCCCTGCCGGCTCCAGGGAGGTCGGGTGACCAATCTGTGCTATTTCCAAAGTTCCCCCACCTCCTCTGGAGGCTGCAGCAAGCTAAAATGTCTTGATTCGAATCCTGACGTTTTGGCTTACTGCAGCAGCCAGAGAGGTGGGGGAACTTCGGGGGGAAAGTCCGTTATCCGAGGTAATTGGGAACTGTATTTCAATGGAACAACTCCTATAGGGATATCTACATCAAATAGACTTGTGGTACCTTAAAGATTCAGACTGCGGTGGCTTAGTGGTTAAGATGCTGAACTTGATGACTGGAAGGTTGGCAGGTCAGCAGTTTCAGACTAGAGTACTGCACAACAGAGTGAGCTCCCATCTCTGTCCTAGGTCCTGCCAACCTAGCAGTTTGAAAGCAAAAAATTGGAAGTAGATAAACAGCGTTCAGTGTACTCCAATGTCTAGTCATGCCTGTCACATGTCCATGGAAACGTCTGCAGATGCAGAGAGCACTGGCTCTTCAGCTACGAAACAGAGATGAGCACTGAACCCTAGAGTCAGATACAACTGGCTTTTGAGCAAGGGAGACCTTTACCTTTACCTAAATAGGTACAACTTTGGTAGGAAGGTAAACAGCGTTCTGTGCATTCCCGTGTTTAGTCATGACTACCACTTGTCCACGGAAACGTCCGCAGACGCAGACAGTGCTGGCTCTTTGGCTATAAACAGAGACGAGCACTGAACCCTAGAGTTGGATATAACTGGCTTTCAAGCAAGGGCAACCTTACGTTAAAGATTAACAAACTTGATGGACTGCTTTTCACTTATGCCAAATAAAACGAGTTAGTCCTTCAGGTGCCACAAGAGTGTTTATTGGTTTTGCTGTAACCAACTAAAATATCTATCATCATCACTACAATCAGAAAGTTACCTTTAAATTATTTATGATCCAGGTTTCAATGTCTTGCTTTGTGTCCTCTTAAACTTCTTTTGTTTCAATAACCCTACACAAAACTGGTTCCCATCCTTAGGTGAATTTAATTCCTTACACCAGGGTTTTGTGACCTTGGCCCTCCAGGTGTTCTTGGACTTCAATTCCCAGAAGCCCAAGTCAGCACACCTGCTGATCAGGGTTTCTGGGAATTGAAGTCCAAGAATTACTTTGCGGCTCAAGGTTGAGAAACCCTGCCTTACACTATCTGAGATGGTCAACACCTCAATATCTAAACTGGTATTCAAATGCCAACAACCATCATTCTGAGCTAGAGTCTATGAATGGGCCATTGATAGCAAGCTATCATTGAATCTACCTGTTTTCAGAAATAAATAGGACTGAGATACTTAATACCCCTAATGATCAAAAAATGGATGGAGCCATCTTTCTTTATTCATATCAGAATGCTACACAGCTCCCCCAGTGGCTTAGTGGTTAAGACCAGTGATTGGATGTAACAGGTTCTCATCAGTTCTCCAGAACCGGTAGTAACTTTTCCCAGTGTCCTGGAGAACCGGTTGCAGCTTTTGGGGGTAACCACCTCTGGGGCTTACCTTTTCACTATGCATGCATGCCAAGCACTTGGTGTGCATGCACACCTACAGTGCTTGGCACGCATACATGACCTCCTTGCTGTCCTCACAAGTGGGGAGGAGGAAGAGAAGCTGCTAGCCTGAAGTTCCCTAAAGCCTGCTCCCTTAGATATCCTAGAGAACTGGTTAGGCAAAGACTTAGCACCTAACTTCTTTAACTGTTGAAAAGTTGAAAAGTGCCAAAATGAAGCCATCTTGTGGTGAGTTCATTCTGTAGTTCCTTCCATCTGACCTAGTGTGAGAAAGATTAGCCAGAATAAGCTTTAAGCTCTGGTTTAAAAGCTCTGGTTAATTTGTGTTGTGGGTGGGTGTATTTTAATGTATTTTTATTTTATTTATTTATTTAATTTATTTACGGGTTTGTGTTGTGGGTGGGTTGAGGGGTGTGTGTGTGTGTGTGTGTGTGTGTGTGTGTGTGTGTGTGTGTGTGTGTGTGTGTGTGTGTGTGTGTGTGTGTGTGTGTGTGTGCGCGCGCGCGCGCGCGCACACACTTATTTTTATTTTATTTTATTTTATTTTATATTATTTTTTAATTTTTCTTTGTCCCTGCCCACAAAGTCATGACGTTGGCTCCGCCCATGATGTTACGATGTTAGCTCCGCCCACACTGTGATGACATCATGGTGGGCTAGTAAAAATTTTGACATCCCACCACTGGTTAAGACACTGAGCTGGAGACTGGGTCAGGTTTCAGTACCGTAGAGCTAAACTTGGGGACATGAAAGGAGCCTCATTCGGGCGTCCCCTGAGCCGAGTTTCTCCATCAAAAATCCTTTCAAAACAGAGTAATGACATGAAAATATTATTATTAGAATGTTGCACAATTTAAAATCATGAACATATACATAACGTGGGTAAAATTCAAAACTAATTAAAATGTTAAAATAATTACAGTATTTTTTTATCAGAAGCAGGTTTCCTTAATAGCATTATCTCAGCAAACCACTAGATTTTTTTTCTATTCACAGTGGGTCATAAATGCTACATTGATTGGATTTCTCTACATTCACAGAAAAATTGTCCTGGACAAATGGAAAAATAATGGAGGTTTATTAAAAAAATAATGAGGAGAAAGCAAACACACGGAACAATATTAATCTTGTTGATGAAATCAGCATGGTTTTGCCAGAACAGCTGTAGGTCTTTTTTTAATTAATCCATAAGAACAGTGGGTATTCTAAGATATAAATCACAGCAAGATAAAACATGGTACATTATGGCTTTTACCTATTACAGTCAGTAATTTTTCAATAAATATTACCTGACAGAAGCATGGCCAGCTGATATCTCTTACAGTATTCTGGGGCAGGGAGGATGAAAAAACTAGTTTAAAATGTCTTTGTAAGGTCAGATAAAGGGACTGCTGAACTTGAAGACTGGAAGGTCAGAGTTCAATACCCAAGTACTGCATGACGGAGTGAACTCCTGTCTCTGTCCCAGCTCCTGCCAACCTAGCAGTTCAAAAACAAGAAATTGCAAGTAGATCACTTCGGTAGGACAGTAACATGCCTGCCATGGAAATGTCTGCGGATGCAGACAGTGCTGGCTCCTTGGCTATAAACAGAGATGAGTACTGAACCCTAGAGTCGGATACGACTGGCTTTCGAGCAAGGGCAACCTTTACCTTTAAGGTCAGATATTATTTGTTACAATGACAAGGAAAAGCTGAATGAAGTTGACACTGAAACAGCCTTTGAAATTTTAAAAATGTTGTTGACTTCCCAGACGTGCCTCAGCATGATAAACTCATATGGTATGGTGGTTAAAGCAGTGATGGGCTGTTCCCGGTTCGGACTGGTTCGCCCAAACTGGTAGCAGCCATCCAGAGGGGATCGTCAGGTGGATAGTGAACCCCCGGGCGACCGGTTCAGTCGCCTCTCCGGCAGACCTCCGGATGTTTCTTCCAGGCAGCCCAAAATGGCTGCTCAGAAGTGTGCATGCGTCAAAACTCCATTTGATGCATGGACACTGAAAAATAGAAGTGTGCATGTGTCAAATGGAGTTTTGATGCATGCGCACTTCTGAGCAGCCATTTTGGGCTGCCCAGAAAGCGCAGCGCCTGGAGAATTGGTGGCTGCGGCCTTTCCCCAGTGCACCACCAGGCCGGGCCAGGCTGCACTGCCAGGCTAGGCTGCTCTGTGCTGCTGGGCCCGGCCACTCTAGGCCGCACTGCCAGGCCGCCTCACCACACACCGCTGCTGTGCCTGCTGCTCCCTGACCCCAAGGTAAGGTAAGTGACGGGTTTGTGTTTGGGGTGGGTGGGTGGGTTGAGGTGTGTGTGTTTTATGTAGTTTGTTTTAATGTGTATTTAATGTATTTGTGTATTATGTGTATATGTATTTATTTTAATTTATATATATTTATATGTATTTATTTTAATTTGTATTTTAATGTGTATTTTTTTTACTTTGGCTCTTCCCACAATGTCATGACGTCATGGCATTGACTCCACCCACAACGTCGTGACATCATGACATCGGCTTTGGCCACAACATCTGCTCTGCCCATAGTGTGGTAGTAAACATTTTGACAGCTCACCACTGGGTTAAAGTATTGAGCTAGGAATTGGGAGAACTGTGTTCAAATCCCCACATGGCTATAAACTTGCTTGTCCAGGTTACCTCATAATATTGTTGGAGAACAAAGTAGGGAAGATGAGACTCATGTAGTCATCTTGAATTCACTGGAAGAGAAGTAAGATACAGTACAAATGTTTGCAAACAAATTAAGCTTACACTGTATAGAAAATTATTTGTCTTTAATGCTTATCCAAAATGTTTTCAATTGCAAGACTTGGAGAAACAATAGGATTCAGAAAACCTCAGATTTGCTAATCTCCCTTCTCCAGTCTCTTCAACCTAGTTTGTTTAATTGATTACAGTTTATTGCAATGATTTATCTGATTTGTTTTCTGATGTTGTAATTTGCTTTTCATGACAATCCTGGATAACTACCTCTGGTGCTATTTTCTTTTAATGGAAAGGTGAAATTAAAATTTGATAAATACTGTATTATGCAAAAATAAAACAAAAATTCGAAAGAGAAACCTAATGGGACAGAAATACTATAGAAAAGTCCTGTGAAGAGTGAATATAGTAAATAAGCAAAGGATGGGACAGTGCTGAATAAATAAAAACCAATACCAAAGAGAATGTCATTGGAGTATCTTACAAGAAGGAATGACTGGCAGGTTGAAGCATGAAATTTAAGCATTCCACACTGCAAAATTAAGTTGTAGGTACCAATTGCCCAGCATAACTTTAAACAACAATACATAAGGCTGCTTACATTTTAGAAATCCTTGGAAGAATCATGTAGAACAAGTGGCTCAATTTCACAATGGCTTTTGTGTATTTCCAAATATATTCTAAATTAGAAATAGCCCTTTTATCATTATGTTTATGAATTGAGGTAAGGGGGAGAGAACTGAGTTACTCTATTCTCATGATGGTGAACCTTTGCACTCCAAGTGTTCTT
The DNA here is from genome assembly GCA_030440675.1 of Furcifer pardalis. Lineage (NCBI taxonomy): Eukaryota > Metazoa > Chordata > Lepidosauria > Squamata > Chamaeleonidae > Furcifer > Furcifer pardalis. Next base: position 77,813,577 of record CP126896.1, read on the forward strand.
GGACTTCAATTACCAGAAGCCCAAGTTTGAACTCCTGCTGATCATGGCTTCTGGGAATTGAAGTTCAAGAACAGCTGGAGTGCCAAGGGTCGCCGCCATCACATTCATTTTCATTACATTTGCTTTTCTATTGATGCAGAAGTGGCTGCCTCCAAATGCTCATATTTTCAACAGCTCAATTTAAGAAGAAACATCATGCTGTTATTAGCACCATGAGCACATGTCAAGTCACCAGTGGTTGTGGTAACTGTTGAGCAACCAAGAGCCAAGAACCGTGGCTAATCTCTGCTGCAAGATTACTCAAGAGATCTAGCAGTAGATGATCCCACTCTGCCTTCTGGCAACTGGTCTCAATTGTTGCTAATTGTTAGAAGATGGTTTCTCAATACAGTTATACTTTGGGGTTTTTAAAAGAAAGATGGAAAACATTACATTTTGGACTATAATTTCTAGATATTCCATAGCCAAACTGGCTGGCAGATTTTGAGAACTGTGGTGTGGTCCACAAAATAACTTTCCCAGGTGTCATTCAGAAGTGTTTCTGCCAGGTGGATTTGGCTCTCCATTTGAGCATTCAAGCTTGCTTCTACACATGCTAAGCTCGTGTATTTATAGGTAACCTCAAACATAACAAAACATTCCTGCTAAAGGAATCCAAATGCTGGTGACACTTTGCCCTTAGAGTCTGGGAAGTTTACTTTTCAGATTAGGACTCCCAGCACTGCCTTTGCCCACATGGCTTCTGTTTATATTTACTGCAAGATTCTGGGAACTGTTATCTGAAACAGTAGAATTTCCAAACATTTCACTGCTCAGTTAATTCCTCTGCCTGCTGATCGAAAATCATCATTTCTATTGTTATTTTATTTAATATAATCAAAAAACCCTGCTAGGTGAGAGCTTTGTCAAGGCGTGGGGGCTTGAGCAGTCTAACTAGGCAGTGTTGCCCATCTCTTGTCAATTATGTTAGGCTGGTACTAAGACTCACCATAGTGTCCTCCATCTGATCGCTTGAGCAAGGTAAAAGCAGAGGCCACACATTATGGTCCGCCTAGCCAGCCAGTGACCTGATATCCAAATGTCTAAAAAACTGCATGCAGATGGACTTGATTTCCCAGGTCCATTTGCATGTGCAGAATTGTTAGGCTATGCAGAGCAACCTTCAGGCAGAAGGAAGCAACAGTAATCTGAGTACACACTTGCAAACATAGTAGTCAAAGCAAGTCAGATAAGGTTTGGTGCAAATAGTTGTTTTACTGTATGTGCAAAAATAAAGTTCAAGGTTTCAAAGGTATTTACAGCAAATGTCACAAAAGCAAATAGGATAACTTCTCCATCTGTATTGTTCAGTTTGGTATCAGGTACAGTAATACCTCGGATAACGTTTGCCTCGGATAACTCTAAAATCGCATAACGTTAAGTAATCTGGGGAGGAGAATTGGATCGAATAACGTTAAGGGATGGATTGGATAACAACCACTAAAGCCTGTGCAGTTACAATGTATCTCTATGGAGCTTTAACATTATCCGATTCATCCCATAGGATTTTAACATGCATCGGATAACACTAAAAATCGGATAACACCAAGACTTGTGGAACCAAGTTTTAGCGTTATCCGAGGTATTACTGTATTTACAGTTCAAGTATGCAAAATCCATTAGTTAAGTAAAACAAAAATAACAGTTTGTAAGTTTGCAAAGCAACAGCTGTTAGCAGTTTAGCCTACTACAGGCTTCAGTTTGTAGTACAGTATCCAGTAAGTTAGTTCCTGGCCATCCTTTTTGGCAGCTTTCCAGTGTAAGTGCCGGCAGCCCTTCAAGCAGTTAGAAGTACTGTACAAACAGTCCAACAACAGACTGCTTTCCTCTGTGCCGATGTCAAGAGCGATATCTTCCAAAGTTTGGCTAAAGCCTTGGTTCTAAACACATTGCACAAGAGCTAATGAGCTAATTCAGTAAAGCTGTTACAGCATGCATACAGTATTCTTAAAGGGAAAGTGAGCAAGGTATATTATGCTACCCAATTGACTGGGCAGACACTTATGACCTAACAGGAATTTATTTATTTATTTTTATTTTTTAAACTTATATCTCGCCCATGTCGTTGTGAAGATGTTTACTATTGTGCGGACTCCTCACTGAATAATGGCTCAGTCTAAGGCATTGCTGCCCAACTTTTTTCTTGCGGGCCAGTCCCGCCCCCAACTCACAGCTGCGGGGGCCAGAGGCGGGCTGCTCCCACTGCTGACAGTTTTGACATCAGCATTGGTGGCGACGGAGGCAACGACTGCGCTTTTTCCAGGCTGCTCCGAACAGCCTCTTGCTCCATCTTTTCCTCTCAGCAGCCTGTGCTGAAACTGATCGCTGCTTCGGGGAAATTTTTGGAGCCTCCTGCGAGTCAAAATTCGTGGCGCTAAGAGAGCCCCCTAGCCCCCGAGCATGATACCCGGTTGCTCACTATGGGCAGCATTAATTATATGAAGGGGCCCAATTAGGCCCTCAGGCTGGAGGTTGGGCACACCTGCTCTAAGGTATCCAAGGTAATATAGTCAATATTGCTAACTATAGTGCTGGTAATGGAATTCTGGGAGTTGTATTAAAAATACCCCACCATGTTTCCCATTTTGGATATAGCCATCAGGGCTGGTTCATCAAAACTATCCCGATGGCTAAGGTTTCCCTTGCTCGAAAGCCAGTCGTATCCGACTCTAGGGGTCAGTGCTCATCTCTGTTTCTAAGCCGAAGAGCCAGCGCTGTCTGCTTCTGCAGACGTTTCCATGGTCATGTGGCAGGCATGACTAGACACCGGAGCACATGGAAGGCTGTTACCTTCCCACCAAAGTGGTCCCTATTTATCTACTTGCAATTTCTTGCTTTCGAACTGCTAGGTTGGCAGGAGCTGGGACAGAGACGGGAGCTCATTCCGTCCTGCAGTACTCGGGAATCGAACTGCTGACCTTCCACCTCCCAATCGGCGTCTTAGTGACTTGAGCCACTGCAGTCCCAGCGGGGGGAAATATCTTCACCTGATGCCATCTGTCTCAAGTTCTTTTTCATGGCCAGATCTTTGACCATATCCTTAAATTAACTTTTCTAAGACTGTGGCAGACTGTGTTGCTAAATCTGGATTCTTAAGTGATGCCCTGCTATGATGGCTTGCTTATTAAGGAGGCTTACTGTGGCAGAATATAAACATTTAAGGAGATTATTTACTTATTCCTGAAACTGTCACTTTACATTCAAAACCTCTGTGTTCTAGACTTAACTTCAGATAATCTTGCTTTCTAAGCAAACCTATTTACACCTCGTATTTAGGAGACTTGACAGCATGGTTTTAGGTGAATCTTCTTGAAAGTAAATTTAATCTGTGTTATTAATCCTAGGCAAATGTGAACGGGATTGTGGGTGACACATTTTTGGCCTTGATGAAACACGAGTGGTTTCAACATAATTACATATGTGTGATTGGAAAAATCACTAGCATTGCAAATCCCAAAATTCCCCAGTAAACTCAGCTATGTTGACTGGGAGAAAATGGTACACAAAGCTGCCTCCTCAAACCTGTTCATTCTCTCTCTCTCTCTCTCTCTCTCTCTCTCTCTCTGTGTGTGTGTGTGTGTGTGTGTGTGTTATCTTAGAAGGATAATGATTTATTCTGTCTACTTCACAGAATTTAAAGAAGAATTTAAAGAAAGGTTTGTTATAATGCTTTTTTAAAACAATCTGGCAGTTCAAAATATTGCTCAGTATCCAGCACATACCTGCAATTATCTGACAGTGTCATCAAGCATAATTAGAAAGGATCATAATAAAAAAGCAGTCAAAATTACCCTTGCTCGTATTATTTTTTAAAACACTGTCAGATATTTGCATGTGTACAGAGAATATTGTGCAATATTTTGAACTGATGGGAGAGGGAAAGAGTGGAAAACATCTTGCTTTTATTTATTTTTGTATCTTAGATCCAAAGATTTTGTGTAAGAAAGAGGCTTTCCTGTCACTTTCCTTCTGGAAAAACACTCTTGGCAAATAAGGAACCTCATGTACAGTACACTAGCTGCAAAATAAGTAGATGTCATTGGCCTGCTTTATACAGGCAGCTCTAACTCTGCACCTGATCACAGCATACCAATTCCCATACAGATGGCCCTAAGGCAGGGCATAGTTTAGATTGGGGTGCCCAAATTACAGCCTGTGGGCCAGATCCTGCCCTGGACACCAATTCATCCAGCCCACGCCACCCTCATCACTCCCAGAAGTGGAAGTAACGTATGCATTTAATTACATATGAGGTCAAAAGTCCGTGAGAGTCGAGTAGATAATAGGTTCATGCTGACTTATCAGAAGCCCCCTGGGGTATGGAGCCTCTTGCAAACATACTGACAAGTGACCTTTCCTAATGGCAATGCCTCAAGAAATGCCACATCCCTGATAAAGTGTGGCAGTCATCCCACATCTGGATTGGCAATTGTCTATCATCCTGAATCCATTCTGGGATGATTGGATTAGCCCAAAATCCTGTTGAGTTCCTGACATGCTTGACAAGGCTAGCACCTAGGTCCTTTTGAGAGAGTAATGTATTCCATGTTTCACAGGTATCATCCACCCATTTCCTGGGCTAAAACACAATCTAAAATGTTAGAACACATACAGTGTATAGCCATTATGTGCTCAATATTAACACACATTCTAATTGTGATTGGGTTATCAGATCTCAATTGGTGGCACATGCCACCTTTTAGCTTTGATCTGTGAACCTGTGACTTATATCGGTCACCTGGGGGGGAGTTCTAACCAATGGGAAAAGCGGGAGATTTGATGTTTGCTGGACCTTCTGCTGCTAGCGTTCTTGGTGACGTGTGTATGCTTGCCCATGTGAATTGTGTGTTTGTGTGCTTGTGAAAACATGTGAAAGGGGCAGGGGCAGCCATCAGGGACATTCATTATTGATTCCCAAATAAAAAATGGAGCTTCTTTATTTCATGTAACATTATCTATCCATACTCATCTGTTCCATGAATGCTTTTCAGAACTTTGCTTCCTTACTGGATGTGAAGCAGGCTGGGGAGTAAAAAAAAACATTTGGAAGGACTCTCTGATCACAAACAAGCCACGGACCCAAGATTGTCAATGCAGAGTTTTTAACAAGGATGACAATTCTACCTCTTCTTCCATGGGCAACATGGCTAGACAAGCACATACAGTAAAACCTCACATACAGAGCACCTCGCTTAGAGACTAACTTGCTTAAGAGCAGGATTTTCTCTGAATGGTCGATTTGCATAACAACAAAAATCAACCAAAAACTCGCTTAACAAATAAATCAGGGTTCGCAACCCCTCCCCCCTCAGAAGTCACAATCTATCACTTACAATGGTGTTTTGCTTAAAGAACAAACTCACTTAAAAGCGCAATCCTGTGGAATGCATTATGCTCTCAATGCGAAGTACACCTGTAGTAGTAATCATGACATCCCTTATTTCTACTTGTGATCCACCCTTTAATGTGTAAACAGATTACAAGCAGAAAATCAATGTATTATCTTCCCATGCAAGCAAGTCAATGTGAGAACGTTCATTCTTCGTTCACTCCTGTTCCTTTCAGGTGGAGCCAGTTTGCTCCAGATGAGCTTCAGATGTTCAGAGCTTGACTTCATGCTGATTAAATTACAGCAGCCATTTAACTTGCCCCCCACCCCTAAATTCAGTCATCTTTTATTTTCAGATGTTGTTATTGCTATACTTTAGAAGATTCATGTCTCAAGAAGGGGGGGGGGGAGATAGTGCTGCTGGTTTGATCCTTAAAAAAATGAGTCAGGAAATCTGGATCAAGGGCAAGTGTGAGTTGGCAAAAGTAGAAGCTGAGCAGTGAGGTCACCATCCTATTTGATTTTAATGAGTGACAAGCTGATGTAATCTTTCATCTTTTATCTTGATGCAAACCATAATAGCTGAGCTCAGAGTTAAAGTGTTCAGTTGAATGCCTGGGGCTCCGTTTATATATAGATTGGCTGATTTCCCATCACTCTGTTGCTGCAGTAGCAAAGAAGAATGAAGATGTTTTTAAAATGGTTGTGCATTAAGACACATATCTTGGAGGGTGCTACACTATCTGTATTATATAGACTGACACACTATTTCACATTTACCTCTGATTTTAATTTCTCATAGATTTAGCTATGTTAGGTAAAGGTTGCCCTTGCTTGAAAGCCATTCATATCTGACTCTAGGGTGCAGTGCTCATCTCCGTTTACAGCCAAAGAGGCAGTGCTATCTGCGTCTGCAGAAGTTTCTCTGTACATGTGGCAGGCATGCCTAGTGCACAGAATGCTGTTTACTTTCCCACCGAAGTGGTGCCTATTTTTTTACTTTCAATTTCTTGCTTTCGAACTGCTGGGTTGGCAGGAGCTGGGACAGAAATGGGAGCTTGCTCTGGTGTGCAGCACTTGGGTCTCAAACTGCTGACCTTCCAATCATCAAGTTCAGTGTCCTAACCAGCTGTGTAAAGTAGAACCCTGCATAATGAAAAAGCTCCGTTCCATGGAGTTCTTTATTATGCATTTTTTTAAAATGGGGATCAAATGGGCGATACCCCACATAATGAGAAAATGTTCATTATACGGGGTTTTGTTAAGTAGGGTATACCCCGCTTAACAAAAAAACCATATAACAGAAAAAAATTGTTATGCAGGGTACCACACAGGGCACAACAATGCTTTGTTGTACGAATTTTTCGTTATATGAAGCATTCGTTATGCTGGGTTCCACTGTATATGTAGATGTATATGCAGCACGTAACAGCATGGGATAGAATTTGAAGCTGAAATAACAAGCAGCCTCTATCCAGCATGGCATCTTTCCAGGAAGTTTAAGTCCCACTCCTGAGAGATCTAGCTAGCAAACTGCCCTAAGAGTTGTAGTTAGGAGGGTACAAGTTTGAAGAACACTGACCTAAAGTTCAAGTAATCATGAAAACCTTGAACAATGTTTTCATGCATGAATCCAAAGGACAAATAACTTGGTATTTGAGTTGAGGTTTGACAGAAGTACTGTTCTACATTTTCCTGAAGTGCTCATAATACAATTAGTAAAGTGCTTTGAGACCCAGAGAAAATCCATAGGTGAAAAAAGAAGAGCGAGAATTGCATTACGCTAAAATTAAAGCCTATTATGACTGCATTCCCTAGGAAATTAAAATGGTACAGCTGTGGCTTGAGATCAGTTAGACACACCCAAGAAGATCAAACCCAGATGCCAAGAATACATTCCAAGGAAAGAAACAATAAACATTCTGACATCATGCTTGGTGATTTGTTTTCAGAAATGTATAGGTCTGTCCTGAGATACTTCACTTTGATGAGAATCGGCATCCAAACCACATGTCTGAATGTTTTATGTAGGTGCTACACCAACCAGCTGGCAAAACATGATGTTGAGATTTAAAAGGGAAGAAACGAAAGCAAAGCAAAACAATCACACTTATATACCGCTCCACAGTGCTTAGTGCACTCTCTGGGTGGCTCACAAGTTAATTAGCATTTTGCCCCCAACATGGTGGGTACCTATTTTACCAACCTCAGAAGGATAGAAGGCTGAGTCAACCTTGATCCCTGGTCAGAATTGAACTCACAACCTTTTGGTTGTAGTGCAGCAATTTAACCACTGTGCCACCAGACAAAACCCCAAAAGAGACAAGCTGTAGTGTGGGAATGCAGAGTTTTTTTGTTGTTTGGGGAGGTGGGAGAAGACACTTGTATTGTTAGGCCTCACTGGAAGTGTAGAGAGAAGAAACATGGAACAGAGTAACCTTAGGTTGCTTTTATTACTCAAGAAGTAGGGTTAGGGAATTATTTGTGCCAGAAACAGAAACTACATTTTGATCCCAATTTCCCAAGATGGCAATTGTACAAGAATGAATTATGCTAAAACTGCAATCTGATCACCTGAGGTGTTTTAAAGTCAGATCAAACCGTGGATCTGCTGGCTTATTCCCACCTCTAATCATAACTACACTGAATGATTTATAAAGCAAAAAGAAAGATAATATTCCTTTGTGAGGCTCATAACAACTTTAGGAAGGCGGGGGCGCATGTAGACAGAGGAGTTTTTGAATGGGAATGTCCCCACTCATTTCAGCACCTACCACTACAAGTCAGAATAAAGCCCTGGCAAGACAAGCTGAAAGAGATGTAGCATATGATGTGCAAGCTGCACACATTCCTTAAAGCGTTTTAGTTTGGTGTAAAGATTGTAATCACAAAACCAAAAATTCCCTGGCTTTCTTTTTAAATAAAGGACAACTCTGGATCTGCCGTTTAGCTGAGAGGAGAGCTTCCTCTGGGAAAGGAAATAGTGAAGGGTAAGTTATCCTTGCCAACTGAAGTGTGAGGAGAAAGATTGCCATCGCCTCCAATGTTGCCTACTCTCTCATTTATTCTGAGAGTAAAACAGGGAGGGAGGGGTTCTGGGAACACTGCCACACACACACAGTGGGACCATTCTCAGTATTTGTGGCCAAGGGGTCCTGAGAGATTGTCTGTACTGGCCATGTCAGCCAGGAAGGCTATCCTGACTGGTGTAAGGTCACCTAGTGGGTGTTTATGCATTTTGCCAAACCTTATGCTCTGAAACCTGAGATGGATACCACACCTTGCCTAATGGGAAAGTCAACCTGGAAGAGTATACCATTGGCTCCTACTGACAACCATGTCATATGTAAGCAGTCTAAGGTAGGCGAGGGAAGAAGGTAAGCAGGGATTTACTCATCAATTCCCTAATCATCCATATCAGGGGTTCAAGCCGGGTCATTCTCTCTCAGTCAGCTTCATGGACTGGATGGCCATTCTGCCCTGCCTACACAAAGGGGGCAGCCATTTTATCCCAACAGCTTCAAAGGGGCAGTCATTTTGTTTCTCAAATGATCTTTGAGGCATGGGGGGGGCACACAAAATGGCACCATGGGCAAGATCCAGCCCATGGGCCTTAGGATGGGAACCTCTGATCTACATAGCACTTCAAAGAGATCTGACTCCAACAACAATAACACTGATGAAATCCCATCCTCGTTGGTTGGTTAGAATTCCTGCTCTACAGTGTCTTGGACTGCTTCCAGACGAAGTCTCATCACTTTACCAATCAGTTCCTTTGGTTTGATCTGGTGCTAGAAAGATTAGTCAGCAAGTTTGCCACCCAGGGTACACCTGATTGTATTCACAATCTTCACGGAGGCTCTTTCTGTGTACTCCAGAACTGGACAAGGAATAACAGTAAAGGAGGATATAGCTGAGGACTTCAACCTCCCCTATGTTACTTGGAGGACCCAAGTTGAGGGTTGGAGTCCCTAAATGCTAGACTAACATGCTCAAGTGGGGACTGCTGGCAGACAGCAACACATGGTGTGAATGTAGAGAGCTACAAAACCCAGGCTATTTACTGGTCTGCCAGTTGCTGCCAGAGGCATGCACCAATGAGGACTTGGGGCTGGGCAACGAGAGAGTGAAGAAAGAGGCTTCGTTATGGCAGTCCAGTGTTTGATTGGGACACAAAAGAAGAAGATGACTTTACCAATCAAAAGTTATTCCATACAGGTATTTCCCTTTTTTCCCTTTTAGCAATGAAATGTGATGGGTTGCTACCGGTTCGGACTGGTTCACCCAAACTGGTAGCGGCCATCCAGAGGGAATCGCCAGGGTGGTGGTGGTAAACTCCTGGGTGTCTGGTTCAGTCGCCTCTCCAGCCGCCCTCCAGATGTGTATTTCTGGGCAGCCATTTTGGCTGCCCGGAAAGGGCGCAGACAGCGCCTGCAGGAGTGGCAGCGGCCTTTCCCTGGTGCACCGCCGGGCCAAGCCAGGCTGGGCCTGGCCTGATTTTTTAAAAGTATATGTTCCTTTTACTATAACTGAATTAAAAATAAGTAACCTATTCTTTTAGTCATTTTTATTTTATTTTTAAAAACCTTTTTTGTTGTTCAGTTGCACAGTCGATTCCGACCCTCTGCGACCCCATAGACCACTGTCCGCCAGGCACTTCTGTCCTCCACCATCCTCCTCAACTCGCTCAGCTCTGTGCCTATTGCGTCCACAATACCATCTAGCCATCTCATTTATGGCCGCCTTCTTCTTCTTTTGCCCTCCACCCTTCCCAGCATCAAGGCCTTCTCAAGTGAATCTTCGCTTCTCATTTGATGTTCAAAGTACTTTAGCTTCATCTTTACTATTTGACCTTCTAAGGAGCCATCAGGGTTGATTTCTTCTAAGATTGACCTATTTGTTCTCCTCGCTGTCCAGGAGACTCTCAAAACTCTCGTCCAACACCACATCTCAAAGGCATCTATTCTTCTGCGCTCAGCTTTCCTAATGGTCCAGCTCTCACAACCATACATTGCCACAGGGAATACCATTGCTTTGACTATGCGCATTTTTGTTTGCAATTTGATGTCTCTACTTTTCACTATGTTCCCCAGGTTTCTCATCGCTTGCCTCCCAAGAATCAGTCGCCTTTTTACCATCTGCAGTGAGCTTTGATCCTAAGAAAGTAAAATCTGTCACTGCTTCTACTTCTTCCCCATCTATTTTCCAGGGACTGATAGGGCCTGTTGCCATTATCTTGGTTTTCTTTATATTGCGTCTCAAGCCGGCTTTTTCACTCTCTTCTTTCAACCTAATCAGGGGCTTCTTTAAAAACCTTATGGGTACAAAATAACCAGCAATGGCCCTCTCCCTACCCCACAAAACAAAACAAAAAAACAGCTCAGAAGTTATGAGTAAATATTACAGGCTACATTCCAAGCCCATGATGTTACTAGTCATTATATTATGTTAAAAGAGTAATTGTCATGCCATTGTTACTTCAAAACATAATTTGTTAGAAGTGATGTCATTATTTTTAGTGCATCACTTCCAAGCTCAGAACCAAGCCTAATCAAAAGGCAAAGTGAACCTTATTCAAGACAAGCTATGTGTTAAGCAACAGGATTTCAGCCTTTGTCTCTGTGGCTTGAGACTCTGATTTTCTGATATTCCAGCTTGCAAAACATACCTGTCTGGACTACAATTTGCAGCATAGAGTGGGCTAGAGCAGGGGTTCCCAACCTTTTCAAGCTGGGGGCCGGGTCACACTCTGTCAGTCAGCTTCCAGGGCCAGGTGGCCATTTTGCCCTGCCTGCATGATGGGAGTGGCCATTTTGTCCCAACAGCCTCAGAGGGGCAGCCACTTTGTTTCTCAAATGCCCTTGGAGGGGTGGGGGAGCCACATGAAATGGTGCCATGGGCCGGATCCAGCCCACAGGCCTTAGGTTGGGAACCTCAGGGCTAGAGAATCTGGGGGTTGTGTTTAAAAGTAACTTAGTCATGACAAGGTCATGATTGTGAGAAGAAAGAGGGCCACCCCTTCAAAAAGTGAACTACAAAGCTTATTGATTAATGTGCTATATTATAATAATATAATACCATGACAAAGCTGTAAGCTTCAGAAGAGAAAAATAAATATTTTGTTCAGGATGTCAAGTAGGGAAGGAAAGTGTCAAAATTAGCTACTGTTCCAACACGGAAAATATAGTTGTGATTGTTGATGTAATTTGACATCTTTATTGCACAAACACTTTGCTTAGAATAAACTATTTATATATATAATTTAAAAATATTTCAGCCAAGTCACGAAGTAGTAATAAATAACATGTTAAAATATATAGAAGACTCTTTTTCTCCTTCAATAGCTCTTGTTCCCTGCAGGTTTTCAAAAATGTCCCTGTGGACTACTTAGTCAATTCACAGTTGTGCTCAAGGAATATTTCAAGACACCCAGGTTAAAACCATTATTTGGCCTAGGTCCATGGAGGAAATCTATTCAGAATAAATTCCTCCACCACCAGTCCCACGAGAAACTATTACCAGTGTTTGCAGACTGAGTGACTGGAATATAAAGTTTGATAATGTTCTCGTTGGGTTTTTTTTTAAAGGCCCCGATAACCTTGGGTAATTCATTTCTAGCTTAGGTAGAAAGACATACTGTACTGTATTTCACCTCTTTCAGAATAAGTACAAAACAATTTCGTGTGAGAGTATTGTCTCATTACACGTTAATGTTTATTAAAACTTTTTTCCCTCTTAAAGATGGAGCAATAGGTATTTTGCAAAGAGACGTCTTCTAGGGCTTTGATCAAGAATATTGGAGCACTGTGCTGATTTTCTACCAAATCCCATTCCCTGATCTTTGTCCTTCGAACAAAAAATCTGTCAATTTTAACTTATTGCAAATGTGTACTGTACTTCAGTTTTTAAAAAAATCTCACGTTTTTGCCACACCAAATAGGTGATTAAACTAATTATAGTAAATCCTTCAAAAAATGAAATGAAATGAAATTCTCCCTCATTTGATCCTGCAAAATGTCACAGGCATTTGCATGCTTTTTAAAAATAATCATAACTGTATAGTGTCAAGTCAATTCTGTCTTATATCAACCCTTTCCATGGTTTTCTAGGTCAAAAGAACACAGAAGTGGTTTAACATTTCTTTCTTCTGTGGGTACCTTAGGACTGTGCGGCTTTACAGGTTTGCTCTTCCTGCATAAGGCATAGTAGGGAATCAAACTCCCAATCTTTGGCTCCACAGCCAGATGCATAAACCACTGAGCAATCCAGCCAGCTATGTTGCTTTAAAGATGGTATTAAACACAGTTACTATTTTATAAAGGTGTTAAAAATGAACAGCCTCTCATAAATAGACAAGAAAGCCAGAATCTTAGAACTATAAATTTTGAAGAGATTATAAGAATCAGTGTCGATCAAAAAAGGAAATCACAGCTATGAAGAAGAAACCACTTTATCATAACATAGTCAATTCCACTGTCAGTGTGCTATGGAATTCTGGAATAATTTCAGATTACTTGATTTGTTGCAAGTCTTAAATGATCTCTGGGGTTTTGAGCAGCTCTAGTCCATATGAATATTTCCCAGATACAGATTTTGGTATGCTGTATTTCTCTCTCCTGGGCTTTCCTGTCATGCCCCACCTGGAGGTGTTTTCTTCTGAGGATGAAAACCAGAATGACATGCCTTAGCTGGAGAGACAGGCAGAGGAAGACTCTGAGGCTGCAACTGGCAACCCTTCTTCAGGGACACCAGAAGCTGAGGAAGGATCTCACCTCTACAGAGAGAAGCTGTACTCTCCAAGTGACAGAGAGAAGCTGTACAGAGAGAAGCTGTACTTTCCAAGTGACAAGGGAGCCTCTGAAGAAGAATGACTTCCAAGCTCTCAAGAACAAAGGTGCCTCAATTTCAAGGACATCTGGGCACAGTTGAGATGGTGCACATGTCTCTGGTAGGGGACATTTTGGTGACCTATATCTGACTAGCTGAGAGCTTGTGATGATCCAGTCCAAATTACCTATGGACTTGACTTCTGGTTCCTCCCTCTTTGGTTTGTTGACTCAGTATGGCAGGGATTTGCAACCTACAGCCCACAGGCCAGACCTGGCCCCCAGCAGCAAACCATCAGGCCCACAGTGGTGACCCCCTGAAGCAGGAGAGACATGCTCATGCATGCGCAAATGTGTCCCCCCCCCCATGCAGCTTACGGCAGGGGAAACCCACATGTCCAGCCCGCTCAGCTTTCTGAGTAGACATGGTCCAGCCTGTGGCGCAGAAACGCTGAGAACCCCAGCAGTCTGGCTTTGATTTATGGCCTCATTTCAGTCTGAATGTGGACTATTCTTTCACCTCTTCCTTGAATTCTTGCAAACGTCTCCCTTGTACACTGAGCCCACTTGGCTTTAGGTTCTCCTTTCTTTATCCTCATGGAGTCTGACGGCACAGTGGTTAAAAACCTATACTGCAGCCAAAAACATTGTTAGTTTTCCTGACAGGGATCCAAGTTGACTCAGCCTTCCATCCTTCCGATGTTGGTAAAATGAGTACCCAGCATGTTGGGGGGGAAATGCTAATTAACCGCTTTGCTTGGGGAGTGAACGCACATTCCCTCCTTGGTAGCAGTGGTATGTTTGGGAAGCCGAATGGGGGCTCCCACTGCAAGCAAAGCAAGCGATTGGGAAAAATTTTTACCCCCACCTTCTCTTTCTCTGCTTTTCCACTAAGGCTGGAAAAGCGGAGAAAGAAAGACAAGGTAGGGGGGAAGGGAAGAGTTTTCTTGCCTTCACAGGTGAGAAAACTGTTCCCTTTCCCCTCTCTCTTTCTTCACTTTTCCACTAAGGCTAGAAAAATGGAGACAGAGAAGGTGAGGGGTGGGTGGGAGGAAACAGTTTTCTGTGCCTGCGCTGGCAAATAAAGGTAGGAGAGGGCTTGCTTCAAAGACTGGAAAGCAAGCCCTCTCCTGCCTTTATTTGCCAGCACAGGCAAAAAAACTGTTCCCTTTTCACTCCCAACATAGATCGGGATTGCCCACTTTGCTTGGGGAGGGAACATACATTCCCACTGCAAGCAAAGTGGTGATCGCTTGCTGGGCGCAGCGGCAGCATGGCTGGGAAGCTGACCACGGAGCCTCTGTTCAGCTTCCCAAACACACCGCCACTACCAAGGGTGCAGCAGCATCGGGCCTAGGAAGCTGAAAGGGGAGCCCCCAGTTGGCTTCCTAGCCATGCCTCCGCTGCGAGCTTCATAGTGCTGGCTTGGTTGGGAGGAGAATGGGCACGCCCGAACTCCCTCGAACCAAACCTGCGGTCTGAGCCTCAGTAGATCTCTGCCCCAAAGCCTGCAGGGCTGGTTTCTAGCCCTGTGTGCTTTGGGGCTGGTCTCTAGCCCTGTGGGCTTTGGGGCACAGATCAACGGCAGGGAATTTGAGGCAAACATTTGCATCGCATCGCACAATGTTATCTTAACATTGTGCAAAGCAAATGTTTGCCTCGAATTCTCCAACATTATCCGATTTTAGCGTTATCTGAGGTAATCATTATCCAAGGTATTACTGTAAGTGTAATTGTTATTGCTGTATTCTGTATGCTCACTGGACATATTTCCTGGCTGGATGGCCACCTGCAGTCTGAAACCCTGAAACTTTCCAAGGCCATTACTCACTGCTTCATTTTTTAAAGTTGGAAATAAATCTGCATCTCAAAAAACTGTCAGTTAGGATCAATAGAGCTACTTTTAAAAGCTATGTTTAAAATTTAGCTACCATTTGAAATGTTTTAATGTTAGAATGTGTATTCAAAAGCAAAATCCAAGAGATACTCTTATTTTGACTGTTCATCTGGTCGCTGAATAAATGAGATACTTCAAGGGAACATTACCAAACTACAGCAGGATTTATTTATTTATTTTATATAAGGCCTTGTTACACACCCTTGTTTGTTGATCAAATTGTATATCAAACCTGCCAAATCACACCCAGAAACTTTTTAAAGGCAGGCTTTTTATCTGTACATCTAAGTAGTTATGGGCAAGTTCTGCTCAGAACTTGAAAAGAACATGTGAAGGTCAGGGGTGTTTCTACTTTCTTGCCACTCCTTCTGAAAGCATTAATTTATTTCCTACAGACATCAAAAATTCAAGCAGCTTGAATCACCTAAATTTCCTAAATATGCTTCCCTGCAGCTAGTCTTGAGATGGGTGTGGTACAAATAAAGATCTGAGAGTGTAAATTTCTCAGGAAATTGGTTTGTATGCATATCTTCAACATGACCAAAGAGTATGTTTTCCCTGGCCTATGTTATTTGTTTACCTGTGCAACAGGTTTCCCAACAATCTGTATAGCAACTTCTTTACTGAGATTGATTCACTTAATGAACCAACAATACATTGTGCACATTTGCACAATAGTTTGCGGTACACTCTCTTCTACTTACTACAGTTATATGCACACCTCAAAAACCAGCAACATGGTATAATATTTTTTGGGGGCAGCTTGCTTATGGCTAGGGTGAGAGGCCTGATATTGTAGATCATGTGTTGTTATATGATGGTATTATATTCTTATTATACAGTCAAATCTCGCATAAAGAGCGTTTCGCTTAAAGAGTAACTCTCTTAAAGAGCAGCATTTTCTCTGAATGTTTGCTTCGCTTAACAAATAAAACCAACCAAAACCTCGTTTAACAAATAAATTGGGGTTCTCAATCCCCCCCCACAATTGGTCACTTACAATGGTGTTTCGCTTAAAGAGCAAACTCGCTTAAAGAGCAATCCAGTGGAACGCATTATGCTCTTTAAGCGAGGGATCACTGTATGCTGGTTGTATTTTGTATTTCATGTGATGTATTGAATTTTATATTCACCCTGTATATTGTTTATTGCAGTGGTTCCCAACAAGGGGTACACAGCCCACTAGTGGACTTCAATTCCCAGAAGCCTAAGTCAGTACATTGGCTGATCAGTGCTTTGGGGAAATTACTTAGGCTTCTGGGAATTGAAGTCCAAAAACCAGCATTTGGGAAACACTGGTTTATTGTATACTGTAACTTTATTGTTTGCATTCTATTTATTTTGAATACTGTTCACTATGTAAGCCGCCCTGAATCGGATTTCCCATATACTTGACAGTAAGCCCAAACTGACATAGCACTAAGGAGTGGTATAAAAGTGTTATTACTATTGCTAGTAGGACATATCTGTGTGTAAGCATAGAGACACATCTGTTGAGGGGGTATATATTCCTAAAATTATGTACTAATTAATTGTAAACTGGTCAACATCCTGGCGGTGCTGAATAGCGTTAAATACTATGAGATTCTTGCCGCAATGGGCTAAAAAGTCAGATAGTAAATAAAACAAGATAAAAAAGACAAAAAAAAAAAGCATCATGGCACCTTAAAGACTAACTTTATATTACCTTTTGTGGATCAAGTCCACTTCATCAGACATAAGAGTGAGACTTCATGACATTAATTTATACAGATCAGGTGGGGATACACAGTGGTTAGTTAGTATAACAGATAAAGTTGCAAATCAGTGTGGCTTTTTATGGCTGATAATGACAGAAGATACCTATCTGATATGCTTGCGGCTCAAGTGGCTAAGATGCTGACTGGAAGGTAGAAGATCAGCAGTTCAATTTCCAAGTACTTCAGGACGGAATGAGCTCCCGTCTTTGTCCCAGCTCCTGCCAACCTAGCAGTTTGAAAGCAAGAAATTGCAAGTAGATAAATAGGGACCACTTCGGTAAAAAGGTAACAGCGTTCTGTGTGCTCCGGTGTCTAGTCATGCCTGCCACATGACCACAGAAACATCTGCAGAAGCAGACAGTGCTGGCTCTTCGGCTTTGAAACAGAGATGAGCACTGACCCCTAGAGTCAGATACGACTGGCTTTCAAGCAAGGGAAACATTTACCTTTAACCTATGCTTGCACAGATTAACATGACTACCACTTCAAAAATGGACTAAAATAGTTACCCTTTCAGGAATGGTAACAAAAAAACCTTAGATACACAAGGTTGTCAGCAGGAATTTTCCTGGTGTGTTCATGTGTATGTGTGAGAGCCACAATTTAAAGTAGTATGCTAACATAATTAGCCACTTGTTCACAGGTGCCCAAATACTGTTGCATAGCATTATAAACTGCACTAGAGTAGGCCCATTGGATGACCATGGAAATGTCTGCAGAAGCAGACTCTGGCTGGCTCTTCTACTTTGAAACAGAGATGAGCACTGAACCCTAGAGTCTGATATGACTGGCTTTCGAGCAAGGGAAACCTTTAAGCATATGCTAGGGCAGGGGTTTGCAACCTATGGCCCATGGGCTAGCCCCAGCCCCTGATGCCTTTCCACCCAGCCCTATGGCAATGATCCCAGAAGCGGAAGCAGATGCACCTGTGCATACATAAACATACCCACAGCGATTGCGTCTGGCCCACTCACCTGTCTGAAGGTGTGTAGTTCAGCCCGTGGCATGAAAACCTTGAGACCCGTATGCTAGGGTGTGTGTGCAGGGGTTCCCCATCCTCCCTCGAGTTGAATTTCTCATAACACAAACATGCACACATACAATACACTGAAAGGCTAAAGGGGGGGGGGGACTCCAGCACCACCAGTATTTCCTTCTCTTTTTACTCCCTTTGTGTGTGACGGTAAGAGAAAAAATGGATGGACTAGTTTAACCACCAATAAAGAAGACACTCAGTAGGCCAATCCATAATAGATCCTCATATGCTTACTTTAAAGTAAAAAAAGAAAATAATGGCCAGTTGCACACTACACAAAAAACACCACGTGTGGTTCAACCCTTAGACCTTCTTGTTAGGGAATACCGGTAGTTCCTACTTGATACACACAACCAAATCTACCAGTCCTCCCACAGGCTTTAAAAAATTGAGTTTTCTTTGTCACAAAATGCCAATATATAAATAAGCCACTGTCCACGTACCCTACTAAGTACATGTACCTGAATCAATTCACTGTGCCTTAGGTGGAGTGTATTTCATACCTTGCCGAGTTCACATATGTTTCCTACCAAAGAAATGTCTGATGATTCATTTTAAGTTAATAGGACCACATGCCAGAGTAATTTTGCACCTGTCGAGACACCCAGACATTTGTCAAAGCATCTGATAGTCGCTATAATAACTTGTCACTCAAATAAGTGACAAGGCAGAGGTGAAAAGCTGCTTTAATTGCCATTTAAGCATATCATCAAGATGAGTCAAAGAATTCATAATACATACCTAATGAAGGAGCATGAAATGTATGTTCTTACCTATTCTTCAAAAGGTATGCAATGATCCACTCATTTGTGAAACATTTGTGAAACAACTGCCATGACCATGGCTTACTTGACAGAGGTAGGAGTTAGCCTTTCCTCTTTGCGGTGTCTGAAGGTGCTTTTTGGATCATTGTTCTCAAAGCCTGAGAGAGCTACTCTTTGTACTTCAGCTCATAAAATCTCCCAGCCATATCCAGCTACCATGATTGCTGGGGAGAACTGGGAAATATATTTTCAAAAACTAACTTTCCCCAGCTTTGGCAAATATTAGTCCACTAACCTCGGTGTATAAAATCAATGTCTGTAACAATATATTGGACAGCCAAAGAAATCAGAGTATGCTATAATTTCTCTTCTGAGATGTGATACTCAAGGAACTTTGATCTTAAAGGGGAAGGGGAAGGCTAGTGAACTGATGAGATTGTGAAAGGGAGGGCGGAAATATCAGATATAATTGACTTCTGTCAGTCTGAATCCCTTTAGGGGCATCATATCCATTTTTCCCCCATGAAAACACACCTTTGTTGGCTGTTCTCTTCTACTGGATTGCTGCTACCAGCTCAGGGGACATAGCCCTGTTATGAATATCCATCCAGTTCAGTCACCAGATTTGCAGATGGTAGAAATGTTAACAGCAAATTATAAAAGGCCAAAATACATGCAAAGGTCAAGTTCAATTCTATATTATATAGGCTGCCTAGTTGGTCACAAGAGAGACCTTGAGTGCAGGAGGCATCAGGGTAAAATACAAGAAAAATTCCACCTGGAACCAAGGCAAGCACTAAAAGAGGTCGTAATGGGATTCTCATTCAAGAAGTTCCCACTCTAAAGAAGATTTTTGGAGAGGCCTGTGGCAGTTGGGGGGGGGGAGAGAATAACTATTATAGTACGTACATCTGTTTTATCTGGAAAAAACTAGAAGAAATAATACCTGCTGCTTTCTTGTGAAAGACACTAGTGTACTTACTTTCTAAATTTACAAATGCTTTAACATGATTTTTAGTCACCATACATCAAATTTTCAACAAAGTCATTGGAGGAGACAGGCTTGAAGGGAAAGTTTGAGGTTCTTATGTTTCTCAAAAGAAAGAGGCACGTCTCATAGAAAGCGATTGTATACCATATTAAATTCTTGGGTTGTATAATTGAGTATAAAGGTCATAATAGTCAGAGATTGTAGTGGTTAGAGTGAAGGATTAAAATTCAGGAGACCTGGGTTTAAATACCCACTCAATTTTGGAAGCTCACGGGGTGGGGTGGAACTTGTAAAACTACCCCTTAAATATCTTATTTACCTTGAAAACCCTAATAGGGTTGCTATAAGAGGTTCCAACTTGACAGCATAAAAATGTCTTAGCTAGCTTAGATAGATAGATAGATAGATAGATAGATAGATAGATAGATAGATAGATAGATAGATAGATAGATTCAAACCTCACTTAACAAGCATTTCGCTTTGTGAAAAACTCACATAACAAGCGGGTTTTTCAAAAAGCGATCTGACTCGCATAGCGAAAATTTTCGCTATGGGAGTCAGACTTCCCCTATGGAAACGCTCGCATAGTGAGCAGCCTCACAGAACAAATTAAATTCACTATGTGAGGTATTACTGTAGATAGATAGATAGATAGATAGATAGATAGATAGAGTGAGTGAGTGAGTGAGTGAGTGAGTGAGTGAGTGAGTGGTTCATGTTTAAATTCAGGAGTTAGTCTTTACGGTGTCACAACTTTTTTGTTGTTTTGTTTTATTTACTCTCTGATACGCTTGCCCAGACTAATATGGCTACCACTTCAAAAATTTCAACTATTATTATTGTTGGTGAAACAAGCATAGGTAAGGGAGTTGGTACAGCTAACATATTCATGCTGGCTCCACTACATGCATGGAGAGTTTATAGAATAGAGATCACTTGGACAAGGAATAGAGCAGGGGTGCCCAAACTATGGCCCATGGGCTGGATCCGGCCCCTGATGCCAATTCATCGGGCCCATGCTGCCTGTGCCACTCCCAGAAGCAGAAGTAAAATGTGGCTGCACTGGCAGAAAATGCTGCCTATGGAAGCATTTTGCACATGCACGGGCGTGTTTTACTTCCGCTTCTGGTGGGAGGAACCACCTGACTGGCCCACTGAACCACATTACCGGCCCACAGCCAGAAAAATTTAGGTTCCCCTGGAATAGAGGTTTTCAACAGGTAGGTTCCTCTCTTTGGAATGCCCTCTCTACGGAGCTAAGGATTGCCCTGATGACTCTTCAGTGCTTTAAAAAGCAGTTGAAAACAGCATTTTTAAGGAGACCTTTTGGGGGAATTGCTTTCATATTAATTTAATTTGTCTCTGAGACATTTATACTGATATTTATGGTTCTATTTGATGTTTGATGGGATTGTCTTCCATAAATCATGTCTTGCTTATCACCATCTAACCGGTTTTGTGCTTTTATGTGGTTGTTTGTTTCATTTATTTTTGTTTTAATTATGTTTTGTGCATGTGGCAAGGTTGTAACTAAGGTATAACTGTTGCACAGTGTCAAATGTAAAAGGTATGCCCTTCTTTTAGACCAGGGGTGGCCAACTTATGGTCCATTTCATGTGACCCGGAAGCAGAAGCGGATGCATTTATGACAGCTGTAAAACATGCCTGCACATTTGTAAACGGGCCTAAGCCTGCCATAAACACTGCTGTAAATTCACCTGTGGCTGTCATAAACACGTTTATGACAGCCACGGACATGTTTTACAGCAGCGTTTACAGCATGAGGAACCATTTGACTGGCCTGCTCAGCTATCAGGGGAGCATGTTCTGGCCCACAGCATGAAAAGGTTGGGAGCCCTTGTTTTAGACTTTTGGGATCGACACAGTAGCCTGTTCTTCTACCACCACAGAAAAGACAGTAGTAGATCAGACCTCCAAGGTGAATTTTGACAGGCTGCACAGCCAGTAGACTAGGCTGCTGGGGAGAGAGGTAGTCACTCAGTAAAGAGAAAGTCTACCCAGGAATCTGTGGACCAGGTCTCTGGTCAGTGCAGAAAGGCAGCTAATGCTAATTATCATATATGGCATGTCACACAGTCTCTTACTTTCTATCCTCCATTTGGCATGCCATGTGAGTTAGCTAGTACAGTTGTACCTCGCTTAAAGAGCATAATGCGTTCCACAGGATTGCTCTTTAAGCGAGTTTGCTCTTTAAGTGAAACACCATTGTAAATGACCAATTGTGACTTCTGGTGAGGGGGATTGCAAACCCCGATTTATTTGTTAAGTGAGTTTTTGGTTGGTTTTATTTGTTAAGCGAAGCGAACATTCAGAGAAAATTCTGCTCTTTAAGCGAGTTACTCTTTAAGCGAGGCGGTCTTTATGCGAGGTTTGACTGTATGCAAGTTAGCCAACTTTCCCCTAAAACAGTTTTGATTTGTTCTTTCCATGGCTCTGCTGGCAAGTTATTCAGAGCTGCAATTACTTTTGATATTATTTTCAGGTCACGAATTGCAAAGTTTTGCTGACAGCTCATTTTGTGCTGCTAGACCTTGGATGCCAAAATAGCTTGTTGTGGCTCTGTTGTGTGTAATGTAAAATCAACTGGGATGATCTATTGCTGTTGAAGGACAATTACAATTTACCCCATCAGTCTTTCCCTGCCTTGAGTGTGTTTATTTATTCTAATAGCAGCCTAAATGGCAAGGGACTGCTTTTACTCCAGTTTTTCAAGTGCAGACCTGGAGAAACTTGACAACCCACCCAGGATTATCACAGCTAGCCAGTGACAATCGAGTAACATTTATTTATTTAACACAAGTAAGAAAGTCAGCAAGTGCTTAAGTTATAGGCTTTAGGCATGAAGATAGTTTGCTTTGCTTTTGTTCTTGCAAAAGGAGAAAAACACCTCAGAGCTACAAACCCCTTGGGGGTTAGAAGATGCCACTTGTCATTCTGAAATAATGTTGGCACTTATGAATTTAGGAACAGAATATTTTAGGACAACGAGAGATAATTTCCCCTCAACTGTACAAAAGAAACAAAGACTACATGATGGCAGAGACATAGCAGAAAGGGTGGGCTTGAAGGAAGAAGGGCAAATGACCAGATAGAAATGAGCTGTAAATGATGGGAACAGAAGCCACATGAGAGGGGCAGGAAGTACAGGAAGCTACAAAGCCAGGCCTGAATTAATTTAAACTAGGAATGCTTCACTATTGAAAGACATTCAAAATTCTCCTCAGAATAGATGACTGAAACAAAGGAGTAAATTGTTTTCCTTTGTGGCGTGCCCAGGCTGGTCTTGTGTGTGTGTGTGTGTGTGTGTGTATAAAGATGTCTTCCATTTTCTTTTTTCTAAATAATTGGACGTGTGTGTGTGTATGTGTAAAATAAAGATGTCTTCCATTTTCTTTTTTTCGAAATAATTGGCCATTCCCTCAGTATCCTGTGCTGACACACAATTGAGTACAAATTCTCTATTGATGAGAACAAGGTGAACTTTGTGTTCCAAAGCAAAAAAGAAATAGGCTGAGCCAATTCTGGGTGCCCTCGAGGAAGGTTTCTTGGCAACCACTGAAGAGATCAAATGGGTGCCACGCTATGGTGTCATAGCCCAGAGATGCCAAAAAGGACAAAAATGATTAAAGAATAGGAAAGGAGGAAGCTGACAGTATTCAAGGGCATACCCTCCCTTTTTCTTTTTCTTTTCCATGCCTTATCTCATCATCTAACCGCTACTGTAATCTAATTTCTCTCCCTCATGCAATTTTCTATAACACTTCCCAGCATGGTGTCTGCTGAAGCGATTTCTGATAAAAGAGGAAGGATAGCAAACCAGCAAGAGCAAGACATAATCCCATAATGTGGCAGAGGTGAAAGTCTCTCCGGAACCACTGTGATTAACTTGCTTTACGATGATCTGTGTGGCCTTTTCAAAATAATTGCATTCGCCTGCCTCTTCATGGGCTGTTAAAGAAAGTCCAGAGCTAATTAAGCCAGGTGAGCCATTTGAAGGTTTTGCGGATATGGCTGCTTAAAATAGCCCTCATAATTGAGAGAATAAAAGTGAAGTGGGAAATTTGATGCAGTATGCAGAAGGATCATCTGGTGACAAGCTGAGCTTTATTTGCCAAAACATAATGCCATATACACAGGGGGGAAAATCTGTCTTAAATACACTCACACTTGTTTGGATCTATGACCATGCAATAAAGAAACTTAGGGAAAGAACTGTCTATAATCAGCCAAAAAGTGCTTTAAGGTTTTCCTAACATCAGCGTATGTTGTTTCTGGTAGCTATCTTCCAGGAATAATCTAATATAAATGTTTTGAATAGACAATGAGGGGAGGGTAAATGATAATGTGCTTGGCCTTGAAGAATATACTGTACAGTCCTTGGATTTTTATTTTGTTGTTATTACATGATCTTCAGCCCCATAGATCTCAACTTTATGTATTTATTGAATTATAAACTGATTAAATAAATGTATAAAAATTTAAAAATGTGTGAATTAAGCCATTCATACATTCTGTTTTCATTCTTTCTTTTGCATCTTCAACTATCAAACAAGTTTCTTATTGTCAGGTGTAACTATATCGGTAAGATATTAGCATTCCATGGCTTTGAGTCGGCAGTAGTAGGCACAAGGTCATGGCCTGGAGTTCTCCTTTTACAAGTCTGTAGCTCTGTAGTTCACTCAGTGTTTTGAACTAGATCACACTATCCCTTTGTAATGTGAAATATAAAACTTGAAGCAATAGTCTCAATTTCTTATCCTAAAAAAAGTACTGTATCAATGTTACCTTTCTGCTATCTTACCCTATGGTGGGGAGAGGGTGTATAGTGGCCTTCAATATATCACTGGGCTGAAACCTAGAACAGTTCTTTCTCTGGACAACAGCTCTGGTGACCGAAAGATCCTGGGAGATTTACTAAAACAGTGTTATTTTTCCAACCACTGTGTTGCACCAGAAACTGCATGAGTCTTTGGCTGGCAAAACCAATAGTAATTTATATGAGGAGCTGCAAGTTCGCTGTACAATGTATATCACATGTTCAAGAGGAATTTGAAATACCGTAAGCTGTAAACTGGAGGTCATAGATGTTTTGATCAGTCTGTATCAAAGCCCAAGTGAGTAACTTGTCCCAATAAAAGCTAGCAGTGGCCAGTGGCCTGAAATGCTTCTTTTCCAGTCTACGCTTCCCAAGCTCTTCCTACTTTGAGATAATGGACATCTTAAAGGCCCAGGTGTAAAAGCACATGCTTCTTCTCTGGCCTCTTGCATGGCATGATCCTGCAATGTCAAATAGAGTTTATTGTCTAGGAGGCAAGTGGTTTTTATTTATTTATTCTTCAAATGTATACCCCGCCTCGCTCAGGCGAACCTGAGTCTAGGCGGCTTCCATACTAAACAAAACAATATCCCACCAAACCCCCCCCCCTCCCAGAAGAAAGGGTTGTGCGGATTCAGACAGTGGTTCAGTTCCAGTTCTTGGGGACATGAAAGGAGCCTCATTCTAGCATCCTCTGAGCAGAGTTTCTCCAGCAAAAATCCTTTCAACCTAGAATAATTTCTGACATGAAATTATTATTATTAGTTTCAGGAGTTTGGAACAATTTCAATTGTCAATTGCCTGACTAATTCTACTCTGAGCTTGAGATTAGAGACACAAGGGTCTGAAAATCTCTTTTGGGGGAGGGGCTACAACTCCCCAAATCCCCCAACCAGGATCTAGAATTCATTTTTCTAATTACTCAGGTATGAAGATCGTATTTCTTGTTAAGCCAAGTGTATATCACATTTTCCAGAAAAGAATTAAGATTGTGATAAGATCTTTGAGAACCTTATCAGACGGTAGAAACTCACGGACTACTGTGTAACCTTTCATTACCTACACAGTTTGCATGATCAAACCCCACATCACTCTCCTAACAATAATTTACAGTGGTATTTAATTGCTGGAGAAAAATTAACAATTACAAATGTTTGATTGTTTCCTACTTAAAAATCTTTAAGAACTGAAGAGTGGGCTATGCCAAACAAACTGTCTGACTAAATAATTGACTGACTAGCTCACTGATAATGAATAAATTTATAGAAAGCAGAAACTCATGAGCATGGGTTGTGCTCTACCCCAGTGTTGTTATGTGCTGTCAAGCCACTTCCAAAGTAAGGTAACACTACAAATTAATGATTGCTTACAGGTCCTGTCATGGATAGCTCTGGTCAGGTTTCGCAGGCTGTGGTTTACTTGATGAAGTCAATCTACCTCATGTTGATGTTGAACTAAGGTATAGAAAATCTTGGGCCTGTGGTGGCTCAAGTGGTTAAGATGCTGAACTCACTGATTGGAAGGTCAGAGTTCAATTCCCAGGTATTGCATGACAGGGTGAACTCCTTTGTCTGTCCCAGCTCCTGCCAATCTAGCAGTCTGAAAGCAAGTAGAAAAATAGGGACCTCTTGGGTGGGAAGGTAAACAGTGTTCTGTGCATGCCTGCCACATGTTGAGGCGTGCCTGCCACATGTCCATGGAAACATCTGCAGACGCAGACAGTGCTGGCTCTTTGGCTATAAACACAGATGAGCACTGAACTCTAGAGTCAGGTACGACTGGGTTCTTAGAAATTTTGACTTTTTCATTGACAATACTAAAGTTGTTCAATTATTTTATAGTCAGAATGTTTGTCTTCTTATTGTACAACTATCATCCTGCCTTTGCACTTTCTTCCTTCATTTTCTTCAGTAATTTTAAGTTATTGCTCTTTTTCTGCCAATAATATGGTGTAATCTACTCATTTTAAAATTGTTGATGTTTCTTCCACCAATTTTATTTCATTGATATATTCATGAGGAAACACTTAGTGTTTTCTCCATAAAGACATTAACAGATCAGGGTAACTCAGCTCAAAACACATGTAGGTTTCTCTAGAGATTATGATGCAGAATAGTAAGTAATTTTTTCAAGCTCTGAGTATGACATGTAGTACTCAGATTGCTTTCCAAATGCAGAGACATCATGTCCCATCTTCAAGTATTGTAACAATATACTTCACCAAGGACACTTATTATCTAGCTCAGAAATTAGCCAAAGCCACAGACATGGTCCAAACATTTCAAGAAGAATTTTAAACACCTTCTGGTCTTTTAAGCATAGTTCCGATAGATTTACTCCCAGATATATTTACTATCCAACACCCATTTCCTATTGAGTCAACTGTATTTCTGGAGGGGGAGGATAGAGAAGAAATGGGGACATAGTTTGTCCCTTTTGATCATTCTCTGATTGGAAGAATTCAAACGCTGGCTTGAATATCACATTTTAGCCAAAGATGAGTATTTTTGATAGTTAAACAAGCAAATTCTTGTCTGTCTTCCTGACTACAGGCTAAAGGACTAAAGAAAAGCCAAGTCTGTGTTGATCAGGAGAAAAACAAAGGATTATAGAATGAGTGTTTTGTTTTTCAAAGACTGAAAGTTAATCACTTGGGTTTCATTGAACCATAGCTATTACTACAAATAAAAGTTGCAGTTTGCCCATTCCTTAAATCTCTCCTGGCATCATTTATCCACACAGGGAGAGAAAACATCTTCGAAACCATGTTGCAATGTAATCAGCCTTGGAGCTATAAAATCAGAAACCTACATTTGAAAGCACTTTTAAATAATTTTCTCCCATGAACCTTCCTGCAACTCAGATATAGCATCAAAGGGAATGTAGCTCTGCAGCAAGAAACATCTCTGCATGCAAAATCTCAAAATCTTCAGCTCAGCCTGGGAAAGATTGCTGGGCAATGTGTATGATTCTCTTTGTGTGTGCTTTGCTTCAAACAGAAGAAGAAAGACAATGCCATGAAGAAGGTCCTGTCTCAGATGACGCTCACTGGCCCTTAAACAGTGAGTAGATATGAAGCTGGCCTTCTGCTCCTTGCCTAATAACATAGGAGAACCAACACCTAAAAACAGAAATTGCATGTAATGGGGTGATGAGCTCCTGTTCCTCAGAGGCGTTTCAAGCCTTGCTTTGGACAACCATCCAGGGAGAGCAAACCATCCAGGGAGGGCAAACCATCCAGGGAGGGCAAACTGAGCATGTACACACCCCACAAAAGAGAGGACAAAATATGATAATTGTTTGTGAATAATTTCTATTTCTTTGCACTGTTCATTCAGGTAGGTTTCCTGCAGTAACACTTCTACAACAACAACAACAACATGCTCTGATCTATATAGCCAGATCCAGAATTGGACATGCTTTTAATAATTTAAGAGGAATTTCAGTGCAATTCACTTGAGGAGGGAAGACAGCTCTCAGTAAAGGAGTCCCCTGCAAAAATCCTTTCAACCCAGGGTAATCTCTGACATGAAAATACACACACACACACAATAAGGGAGTATGGTGCCTAATCATTGCCCCAAGAGCCCTACCGAACTTTATAGACCTCTACCTAAAGATCAGAAGCCTGTGTTCATCACAATTGGCATTTATCCCAACAAAGGATTAGTTCCAGAATGAAATCAGACAATCATTTCCAATCATCTCAGAATTCATCTGGTTACTAAATCTTTTCAATGTTGTAATTATTCCAGGAAACATCTGCTTGTCTATTTCCACAAACATTACATTGCTCCTATCCTCCGTATGCTCAAAAATACTTCAAACCTGTGAAAACATTTAAAAGTCTTATGGCTATGAAAAACTATAGGCACAAATGTGTAAAAATATATGAAAGATTAAACTTAAGTGGCAAGCAAATACTTAAGTCAGAATTCAAAATACAGGAGCATAAAAAGTACAATAAAAAGATTGAATAATGTTTCAATTACATTCTAAAAATGCAAAACCTTATAGCCTAAAAAGGCAAAGTGAAAAAGCAGAGAATATTTTTATATAAAAAATGCACTCCTCTCTCACTTAGGAGTATAGGACACAACACAGCTAGAGCTAATATGAGTCTTACTGAGGTGGTTAAAATAATTTGTTTTTCCCAGTGTTATTTGGAAGTAAGAACAGTACAGAAAATAAGGAATATAGGTAACAGCCTTCTATCTGGATTGGTATTGTTGATTTTATAGTTGCAGTCTTGGTCCTCTCTAGAGAACTCTGGTGGCCTATTGTTCAGGAAACTCTCTTGTAAGCAGCATTGCCTGAATACCAAAGCTAAAATTATTACAGTACAAGAAACAACAACATCAGGAAACTATCATTGGGGAACTCAGCCAGCCATGCTGCATACATCAGCTTTGGCCCTGAGTGTCTCTGCAGCAGAGTATGCTGCTCCAGTATGGAGCGCATCCACACATGCAAAACAAGTTGACACCACTGTTAATGAAGCCATACATATAGTGACAGGATGCCTCAAACCTCCACCAGTTGAGAAAATATGTCCTTTCATTAGTATCATTCCCCCTACTATAAGGAGAGAAGTAGCAGCGGATGCTGAGAGAACTAAGCAAGAAAATGACCCTCAACATCCTCTGAATGGATATGTGCCTCTCTTACATTACTTGGAGGACTCTAAACAGACTGAGGGGTGGAGTCCCTAAATGCAAGACCAACATGCTCAAGTGTGGGCTGGTGGTGTAAGCAACACACTGTGTGAACATGGTGAGATACAGAATCCAGCTCCTTTGTTGTTCTGCCAATTACTGCCAGGAACATGCACCAATGAGGACTTAAGTTTGGCCAACAACAAAGCCAAGAAAGTCGCTTCATCTTGGCAATCCAGGGTTTGATCAGGACACAGAAGGAAGGGCAGGAGGAGGTGAAGAAGGAGGGTGACATATCAGTGATATGATGACAGGGGGTGGCCAACCTTTTTACACCGTGGGCCTGACCACGCCCCCGGAAGCGGGCACATTTATGATTGTCATAAATGCACCTACTTCCACATTTACAACAGCCATGGGCGCATTTGTGCATGTGCGGGTACATTTTACAGCTGATGTAAATGCACCTGCTTCCACTTCCAGATGCGGCATAGGCAATGGCATAGATTGGGAACCCCTGTGATAAGACAAAATGGATGAGAACTGGATGGAGAGCATTATACTGTAGGTGAAGGGACTCAAATCTTGTGCTTCTATCAAAGAGCTGATGAGGGCAAACAAAAGTAAACTGCCTTCAAAACTGGCCCTCAGCAACTTCTGCCAGAGGAAACCAGATTTGGAGGGAGGGGGGAGGGATTGACCCTTTCCCTCACACAGTTCATTGATTTCTTTGCTGTATAATTCAAGGCTTTCCATTGCCCTTTGACATCAAATTAAACTTTAATTCTGAGGGAGATGGAAGCATCTCCCTCCCCTTGCAAGTTCACCACTGAAGCATCAATCAGATCTGCTGGGACTTAATTATACTATAATTCTGTTGCTACTCATGAAACTCATTAAATCCCATCCCTGCTCCCTCTCCACTTTAGACTCATTGTCCTGCCTAATGAAGGATTGCTCATCAACCACATACCCCATCACCTAATCCAGCTTCTAAGTGATTGAACTGCTTACCTGACAAAAATAGGCCACTTTTTGGCTCATGATTTAACCTTGCTTTCCCACACCTTTCTCTCTCTTCATAGCTCAGCCACACATACTCCTCTTTTTTCTCTTGCTGACAGTGGATTTGATTTGCATTTTGCCATGGGGGAATAGGTGTTATCAGCAGCACCAAGGAGGACAGTAAAATAAACTGCCCAATTAGTCATGTAATGCCAGTCCCACATTCCTTTTGACAAGGACATTAGCATATGTAAATAGGAAAATCCACATTAGACTTTGTACTTTCCAGAGAGACAAAATTAACATCCCATTAGTACTGGGGCAACTTAAGAACAAGGAGATCAATGGTAGCTGTGTAATTCATCATGGTAATTAAATGGATTTAAGTACTGTACTAATCTGAGGACAACTGAGGAATTGGTTTGATATTGCAAGGAAGTAATGGGGGGGGGGCAGGAAAAGAGCTTTCCTCTTCCACTTCAGATTGAAAAGGCAGCCTGACACGAGCTGAATCTTGGTCCATGATCAACTCATGGCACACACTGCCACTTTGTCTGATTGTGTTGCTGCAGCTGTTCTCAGCAGTTGTGCCATGAAAGAATTGTGAGGATGCCAGGAGAAAATAGTTTGAAAGAAAGCCAATGTACCACCAGGTTTCAGGGATCCCTGTAAATCCCCTTCATCCGGGGACAGCCTTCAGGCATGGCCATTCCACAGCCATCCCAGGAGAGTAACAAGCTTTCTAGCACTTCCCCCAGGTTTTGAGGATTGTGGCCATGGCTGACGATGTTATCTTTGTTGCATGGCATAAAGTTGCGCAACATAATTACAGCTAATGTGTCTTAAAATGTCCTGCACAACTACTGCTACTGCTACTTGGCATTTGCCCACATCCAGCATATAGCCCTAATCAATACAGCTGTTTGCATTTATTGCAGTTATTGCTTGTGAGAAGTGCTGCATTTCAAAATTTAGCACTATACCATGGTTGATGTAGGAGCCCTTCCTACAAAGCAGACCGGGAGGGATAGGGAGCAAAGGCAACAGGCCTGGGTTAACAGATCTTGAAGTCATATCCATTATCCTCTAAAGAAGGTAAGACTGCATAAGACTAATTAGATCCAGAGTTTACAATTGTCTAACTGAGGTCATGTAAGAGTTGAAAACCTATTAATGCTAAGATGATGTGAAAGATTTTTACTGACTATAACTCAAACTGTATCAAACAAATGGAACTGTTTCATATATTTAAACTTTGAACAGTAGTTTTGGCTCAAAAGGAGGTGAAAATGTTAATTTTTAGAATCCTTATATGGGGGGGGGGGAATTCCCCCAAAATATATTCAAGAGGAAAATATATGCAAGAACTATATACATCATGGAAAGATAAATACTAAATGTGTATCATATAGAACATTGTGGATGAAAATAAATGAAAATTACTATCTTTCCCTTCGAAGAAGTCAGCAGAATGGTGAGGTGATCTGATGGAATTTAGATTTAAATACACACAGAACTGACGTGTGTAATAATAACACACCCACATTATCCCACTACCATAGGACTCGTTCTACCAAACAGACCTGCAGCCATTCAGGAAGTCAGTGTAATACCTTTTTGCTGTTTCAGGGTAGATGTGGTTCTGTCCCAGGCTAAAGAAATCTATGATAGGTTTCAATCACTGACTGTTTATGCTTACAAACAAGCCAGATCAGGTAGGCAATGTAAATTAGGTAGCAATATGTAGCATTGCCAGTAAAGAAATAAAGGATCTGGAAATCTCCCATCAGTTTATGCTCTATATAAAATGTACAACCTAGCAGTTGGAAAGCAAGAAATTTCAAAAGATAAATAGGTACCACTTTAGTGGGAAGGTAACAGTGTTCCATATCTCATCATGCCTGCCACATGACCATGGAAATATGTGCAGATGCAGACAGCGCTGGCTCTTTGGATGTAAACAGAGATGAGCACCATACCCTAGAGTTGGATACCATTGGCTTTTGAGCAAGGGCAACCTTTACCTTACTTACATATTTTATTTTGTATTTTACTGTTGTATTTTACTGTTACTAGGATTGTTATTGTACTGTTGTTGTATTGATTGTAAGCAGCCCTGAGTCGCCATGGCAAGTAGGCAGCAATATAAATCTAAATAAATATACAGTACCTTACTTATATGTTTATGCACATTGTAAGCAGTGATGGGATGCAACAGGCTCGCACCAGTTTGCTAGAACCGGAATTAGCTTTCCCCAGTGTCCTGGAGAACCGGTAGCAGCTTTTGGGGGGAACCACCTTCAGGGCTTACCTTTTCATTGGTGTGCATGCATGCCTACAGTGCTTGGTGCATATGCATGGCCTCCTTGCTGTCCTCCCAAGCGTGTGTATTTTAATGTGTATTTAATACCTTTACCTATATTGATGTACTACCACGGTTCCTAAAAAGGTCTGGCATCTGGCAGGCCTGGTGGCCTGGCTTGGGGTTTTTAAGCAAAGTCTTGGAGTTACCTCATCAATAAGCTACACCTGTGCTGTTCCAATTGTTGTTCCAATTGGAGAACCCTTAAGGAGGTACATCTGTTTTACATTTACATTAAGGCATATTATCCTAGAGAACTGGTACGATGACCATATCCATCTTGCAACATGGTGCTGCCCAGGCACTTATACTAACTGGTAAGTGCAGGCCTGGTGGCCTGGCTTGGGGTTTTTAAGCAAAGTCTTGGAGTTACCTCATCAATAAGCTACACCTGTGCTGTTCCAATTGTTGTTCCAATTGGAGAACCCTTAAGGAGGTACATCTGTTTTACATTTACATTAAGGCATATTATCCTAGAGAACTGGTACGATGACCATATCCATCTTGCAACATGGTGCTGCCCAGGCACTTATACTAACTGGTAAGTGATGGATTTGTCTTTGGGGTGGGTGGGTTGACTTGTGTTTGGGGTGGGTGGGTGGGTGTTTGGGAGGGTGGTTGTATTGTAATGTAATTTTTATTTATTTATTTATTTACAGGGTTGCGGGTGGGTGGGTGTTTGGGTGGGTGGGTTGAGGGGTGTGTGTGCGTGTGCTTATTTTTTATTTTTATTTTATTTTTTTATTTGGCCCCGCCCATGACATCATGGCATCATGATGTTAGCTCCGCCCACACTGTGATGACATCACGGTGAGGTAGTAAAAATTTAGACATCCCGCCACTGATTGTAAGTCACCCTGAGTGTTGTTTGCACCAAAAGGGTGGAGTGTAAATGCAAATAAATAAGTTTCCATTTCCGTAATTAGCCAACCCCTTTAACTAACATTTTTCTTCATTTCTGGATTATAATTGCAGTAAATTATTTTTAAAATTGTATTCTATGCACTGGAATGATGTTCCAAAAGAACATAATTACCTACAAGTATAGTCTTTAAACTGGAGCAACGTGAGTCTATCAGGTTTCTGTTTGATCTTCCTCTCTGTTGATCGAGAATTAAGCATTGTGAGATCTCATCAAGATACACCCTGCATGGTGTGCCCATGGGAAGCAGCTCCATTCTTAGCCTACTAAAGAGAAGAAAGCTCAGAACAAATCTGTTTTGTCTAACCCTGTTCCCTTGCGTGCAGTCACTCTCCTTACAATGACCTCCCAGACATTCCATTTTTAATTAGGTTTAATTCAACACTGAGTAAAATGCAGTACATATCACAAGCTTTTTAAAAACATAGCTGCAAACAGTGTGCATTTTTCTTTCCATGGGTGTAGCAACCAAAAGGCATTGCAAAGTAGCAGTTCCAAAGGTTCTCTTCACTGCTAAGGTGTCATTGTGTACAAAGCGTAGCTAGATATTTCTTACAGCACTGGTCGTATGTGCTGGCAGTAAACACCACCACTATTTGGTGAAAAGATTACTTGTTAAGATTGACAGCTGACAACTTTCTCACTTATCTGAGAGCCTTTTATCTTCCTAGGAACTAAGCAAGCATAGAAGTAACACAGTTAACCCATCATTACACCTGAAATCCCTTTAGTTTTCCATTAACATGATTCAGACAGACCTTCCTGTCTCAAACTTGCAAACAAAGAACATGCTTATAACCTGAAGACAACCACAAAAATGCAAACTAATTTACAAAGTACAGGATGGGTCAAACGCTGTTGCTGTGATAATCACATACTCAATCGACACTTAGAGCATACCTTATTACTTTTGTGTTTTTCATGACATAATGATACCTATCATCCTGGTTCGAATATGCAATAATTGGGGATACAAAGATACTTAATCTCCAAATATTTTGCACTCTAGATCCCATAAAATCCAGTTAACTTGAAGAGTAGTAAGGGATTACAAATACAAAACATCAGGAAGAGCAAAAATTCCTCATCCCTGTGATACGTACAACAAAACCTGGAAAAACACAATTTCTCATTTGCACAATTGAAGGAAATTTAGCCACAAAAACATGTGTACAGCCATTAACTAATCGGGAACCACCTTTGGGGCTTACCTTTTCACTGGTTCCCCCACTGTGCATGCGTGCCAAGCACTTGGTGTGCATGCACACCTACAGTGCTTGGCGCGTATGCACGGCCTCCTTGCTGTCCTCCCAAGCAGGGAGGAGGAAGAGAAGCTGCTAGCCTGAAGCTCCCTATAGCCTGCTCTCCAGGGTAAGTGACTCACCTTTGGATGTGGTGTGTCTGTGTGTATTTTAATGTGTATTTAATACCTTTACCTATATTGACGTACTAGCACAGTTCCTAAAAAGGCCTGGTGGCCTGGCTTGGTTTTTTTTTAGCAAAGTCTTGGAGTTACCTCATCAATAAGTGACACCTGTGCTGTTCCAATTGGAGAACCCTTAAGGAGGTACAGCTGTTTTACATTTACATTAAGGCATATTATCCTAGAGAACTGATTAGGCAAAGACTGAGTACCTAACTTATTTAACTGTTGAAAAGTTGAAAAGTGCCAAAATGCAGCCATCTTGAGGTGAGTTCAATCTGTAGTTCCTTCCATCTGACCTAGTGTGAGAAAGATTAGCCAGAATAAGCTTTAAGTTCTGGTTTAAAAGCTCTGGTTGATTTGTGTTTGCGGTGGGTGGGTGGCTGTATTTTAATGTATGTTTTTATTTTTATTTTTTATTTAATTAATTTAATTTATTTACAGGTTTGTGTTGTGGGTGGGTGGGTTGAGGGATGTGATGTCATGATGTTAACTCCACCCACACTGTGATGACATCACGGTGGGGTAGTAACAATTTTG
This sequence comes from Furcifer pardalis, assembly GCA_030440675.1. Lineage (NCBI taxonomy): Eukaryota > Metazoa > Chordata > Lepidosauria > Squamata > Chamaeleonidae > Furcifer > Furcifer pardalis. The sequence continues at coordinate 77,848,942 of CP126896.1, forward strand.
ACATCCCACTACTGAGTCAATCTACTGGACTCAATTATTGAGTGGGTGGGGAGAGATGAAACTCCATCCAATTGTAACTGGGAAATCTACAGGAATCACCTTGGTAGGTTTCCATTGACAAGCCCTGCTGAATCCATCTTGATGGAAGGCAACAGCTTTATCAATACTGGTCCGAAAGGGCTCAGGACCAGAAAGTGACTCACAGAACTGGTTCAGTGCAGGCCTGTGCTGGCCTGGCAGGATACCGGGATGTGTCGCCGCACACCTCTGTTTATAACTTGTAACTTAAAGAGCCATGCCGCCTCGGCAGTTTCTGCTCCTGCTTCGGCTCCTCTCACTGGGCTCCCCTCTGCCCTGTTGGAGAAAGTCCAAAGCACTTTGGCAGCGGCACAGATATAATAATAAGGCTTGGATTGGAGGGGGGTCAACACAAAATTATTATTATCTCCGCTCTGCAGCTGAAGCACTTCAGACTTTCTCCCACAGAGTGGACAGGAACCCGACGAGAGGAGCAAAAGTGGAAGCGGAAACTGCTGAGGTGATGTGGCCCTTTAAGTTATAAGTTAGGGCATGGAGTGACATGTCCCAGTATCCCACTGAGCCAGCACTGGCCTGGATCAGTGGTACGAGTATCATGCTGCAATGCAGAAGGCAAATGAAAGGCCACTGCAGTCTTCATGACTGATCGCCATGATTATTGCTTATATTCGGATTCAGATACGGCAAAAGAAGACGAATGTTATTATACTTGACATCTATCTTGTAATCATTGGGAAAAAACATTTTACACTATATATACATCAGTTTGCATTCATCTCTAGTTTATCTTTGGGTCATATTATCACAATTGTTGTTGTTGTTGTTGTTGTCATCACCGCCACTGCCGTCCTCATCCTCCTCTATGCCTCTCCCAGCCAGTACTGCTCTCTAAATTCTATTAGAATCATAAAGGCTCCAGTCCAGTTATGGGATGACCCCAGTTCCATCTGGTTCCCTGGAACTGGTAGGAACAATCCCGGAGGGTTCTCCGGGAGGGTAGTCAACTTTTGAGGCATCTGGTTCCGGACGCCTCACCGAAAGAAATTTTTTTAAAAAAAAAATCAGAGCCAAAATGGCTCCGATTTACTGCGTATGCGCAGAAACTCAATCTGATGCATTGCGCATGCATCAGATTGAGTTTCTGCGCATGCGCAATAAAATTGGAGCAATTTTGGCTCCAATTTTACTGCGCATGTGCAGAAACTCAATCTGACGCATGCGCAATGCATCAGATTGAGTTTCTGCGCATACGCAGTAAATCGGAGCCATTTTGGCTATGATTTTAAAAAAAAATTCGGTGGCGGCGGCAGCGATAGTGGCGGCGGCAGCAATGACGGGGGCGGCGATGGAGGCGGCAGCGGCGGTGGCAGCGATGGTGGTGGTGGCGATAGCAGCAGCGATGACGGCAGCAGCAACGGCGGCGATGACGGCGGCGATGACGGCGACGATGGCGATAATGGCGACGGCAGAGATTGCAGCGGTGATGACTGCTGCAGCGGCGTGGGCAGGCAGCACCAGCCCTCAGAGGAGGGCACCTCCCCCGGGGACGCCGAGCCCCCACAGGCAAGTTGAGGCCTGCCCTGCCCTGGCCGTCCGCCCCTGCCGAGCTCTCCCAGGGGTAAGTGAGGGGTTTGTGTTTGGGGTTGTATTTTTATTTAATTTTTATTTTATTTATTTATTTTATTTCTTTACGGGTTTGTGTGGTGTGTGTGTGTGTGTGTGTGTGTGTGTGTGTGTGTGTGTGTGTGTATTTATTTTATTTTATTTTAATTATTTTTTATTTTAAGGCCCCCGCCCACAATGTCATGACGTCATGACGTCAGCTCCGCCCATGACATCATGACATTGGCCACGCCCATGACGTCGTGACGTCATTGAGTGGTGGTAACAAATTTGTCATCCCATCACTGCTCCAGTCCCCTTATTTACAAAGACCACTTTCTATCATATTTTAACCATCCAGATACTATATACATATAACCCAAGAGGACCAGGACAAATATTTTTGTTTGTCTTATTTTTTTCTTTGGTCAGACAAATATGTTTGATTTTGCTTAGATCAGAGAGATATTCTGATAATAATTCTTCACATTGGTAAGGCTATGGGTCTATTGGGAAGGCAAATAACAACTGTCACAGATAATGCACACACTGCAGATACATATAGCACATAACTTCATGTTAACCCCATTCTCCCAGTCTTCATGCTTAAGAATTATTTCTGGTTTTGCTGTGTGAACTCTTTGGAGAATGAGAGGCAAATGAAAAGGAGCCCTTTTCATTGTCAGAAACAATTTTAGAAATTGCAAGTGAACATAAATTATTGGCCTCTTCAATGAACAGCTATTAGAGAAACATTGAGTTTCCAGTTCAGCTGGCCCAATGGGCCAATGGGTTTGTTTCAAGCCAGAAAGGAAATTAATGGGAACACTCACAGAATTCAGCCAGCAGCAAGATACACTGCTGCATTTCCACAGTGCTTACTTTAAGCAATGAAGCAGATCTGAAGATATTTTCACTTGACAGTTCTTTTTAATTGCTCTTTTACTGAAAGTGTCTGAGTGGGGTGAACAAAGGCTACACACTTTGCGCACAGTATTCAAAGAGCTTCCCTGCCCAACAAAATCACCAACCTTATTATTAGAAGTCTGTACAAAAGGGGGTGACGGAGACAACTGAAAAGACAGAGAAGGATAATGGCAAAGCTGGAAGTGCAAAGGCTCATTGTAAATCTCCATAGCTACTTATTCCAACAGGAGGGTCCCAATATACAGGCAAATTAAAAGCTGATCTTTTTCAAGTTTCATAATGAGGGATCTCCAACCCATCTTGGTGACAGAACCCTTGGTGACAGAACCCTTACTTGCTTATAGACAACCCTCCAATCTCAAACAACTATTGACACACAACAGACTACACAGAAGTGGTGCAGATATGGGGACTAGACCCTGCTGCCAATCCAGATGTCAACTATGCCCCCACATTCGCTCTGGAAATAGTATTACTGGACCCAATGGCACCACACACAACATTAAAGGCAGTTTTACTTGTGCTTCTGCCAATGTGATTTATGCCATCTCTTGCCAAAAATGTCCGTCTGTGCTTTATGTAGGACAAACAGGACAATCTTTACGCAAAAGAATTAATGGACACAAATCAGACATCCGGAATGGCAACACAGAGAAACCTGTCTCAAACCACTTCAGTCTAATTGGACACTCTATCCAAGACCTGAAAGTTACAATTCTGGAACAGAGAAATTACAAAACTAGGATTGAAAGGGAGACAGCAGAAATCAAATACATCCATCTGTTAAATACACATTGCAGGGGATTAAATATTAGCAAAGTGTTTCTGGGACATTATCAAATTTGATACACAGATTGCCATATACTGCTAGATATTTTATATATTATATTACAACCTTCCTGCCAATTCTCTTTAGCAAAACAGGAAGTAACCTGGTACAGTGTTTTTGTTTACAGGTCAAAGGTTGATCAGAGACCAGAATGGACTTTCTCAGACCTTTTGAGATTGAAAGGGAGACATTTAGAGCTAATCTGAATAATCTATTGTTGCTGATGGCTGTGGGAAGCTGTATTGTTGTGCTTGCTTGTCTGTCATTTTGCTTGAACGCACCCTTCTCCCTTTGTCCCCTGAACTTGGTGGATAAAAACCATGCCTGTAAATTTCACTCCTTGTCTGAAGAAGTGAACTTGATCCACGAAAGCTAACAATAAAAAAATATAGCAGTTAGTTTTTAAAGTGCTACAGTGATTTTTATTTTGTTTGTTTTGTTTTGTTTTCTGATATGCCTGAACCACAGACTAACATGGCTACTATTTAAAAAATTCAAGTTTAGTCATTCTTAATTACCCATTCAGGACCAAATCTCCCTACAATACTTTGCTTAACAACAGGGATAACTTACAAAATATAAACTGTTCTTGGGCGTGCCCATTTCTGCCCCAGCACTGCAGCTAAATTCAAGGGGGGGGGGGGGGAATCTGAATTAGGGCTAACAGTAGGATAGTAAATGTAGCCATCATTCTTGCTGGCTAGAAAGCCCTAGAACAGTGATGGCGAACCTTTTAGAGACTGACTACCCAAACAGAGGGGCGGGGTGAACTCTGTGCTGGGGGACAGAGGAAACATTCCCATTGGGCTGCTGGGCAGAGGGCCAGGGCAAACTCTGTGCTGGGGTGATGGCACACATGCCATCAGAGAGGCCTGAGAATGCCACATCTGGCACATGTGGTATAGGTTCACCACCACTGTCGTAGGATATGAACCCTATCTTCACTAAACCACTGATTTCAAATAAAACAGGGATTTCGATTCTTTTTCTGCAGAAGAAAGGCCAGCCCTACTGAGAGGGAAAAGTTGCAGAAGAGGGAAAAGTCACAGGTAACAGGTGCCCGCATGTAGCAGCATAATACAACTGTCAGTTTTATTGGCTTTTATATGTGGAATGAGGAAGACTGCCATTTTCTTCTTTGCCTCAGGCAGCCAAATGTATAGCACCAGCCTTGGTGGTACCCTTTGAAAGAATTACTGAGGCTTTTCTCAGATGCCAAATCAAAGGGAGAGATTATAGTATACTGAGTAACTGAATAACTTGATGACTAACTACATTCCTTGCCTACCATTCACAAATCAGCAGGGAAACAGTGGCCTGATCCTCCTCATGTTTATTCAAGAGTAAATCCCACTGATTTCACAGAGATTTGCTTCCAGGTAAATATATTTAGAACTGGAACTTAAACCAAGCAGACAGCTGACCAAACTCATACCAATTTTGGACGCTTTTTTCAGTGTCTCATATTGCTCCCAGTAAACTGGAAAGCGCCAATAATGACAAAGTTGCAATGCCAAGCAGTTTCATTTATATACAGTATATACAAAATACTACATGGGTACATGATTTTTCCTTCCAGACAATATTGTGACAGCCCTATTCAGATTATTCCCAGGGCAATGTACACCAGCTGAACTCTGATGGGGTACTGACAGCAATTTAAATCTACCCTCTGGCAGGCCTCCCCCAGATAATTCGCCTTTCTGAAGGATGTGAGTTGCTACACTGTGCTGTTGTCTCCCCTGGCACTGCAATTTGAACTGCAGCTGCAACTCTCCAGATGAATTAATTCTGTTTTCTCCTTACTGAAAGTGGAACGTGAGATCTGACTATTAAAGAGAATTGCCATTGAGCTTGGTTTGGAGCCAGGAATCTCTCTGCTTCTTAGACCTTGAACTTTAGGGGGTTTTGTTTTGCTTTGTGTGTGTGTGTTGCTTGTTAGAAACCAAACTGAGTAGTTTCATGTATCTGCGATCATATACAGCCAAAACTGTACCAGCTTGTACTGCACAAAGTGAAAATTCTGCAAAAGCACCCTAGAGTTCCTTTAGGCCATGGATGCCCAAACTTTTTGGGCCATGGGCTGGTCATGTGGTTCAAGGGGCCGGTCATTATGGCCTGAGGGCCATATCTGGCCTTGATGCCAATTCCGGCCTGCAAAGCCCTTGTTGCTCCCAGAAGCACAAGTAAAATGTGCCCATACAGGCACATTTTACTTCCACTTTCGAGAGCAACGAGGGCTTTGTGGGTCAGATGAATTGGCATTGGGGGCAGGATCCAGCCCTCGGGCCATAGTTTAGGCACCCCTGCTTTAGGCAATAATCGATTTTTCTCCAACTCTATTAGGTACAGTTGCCAACTATGTTTTCTTGCAGGTCTTCCAGTTTGGCACCATTTTATAGCTAGATTACACTGCTTGGCTGCAGCAGTTTATCACTCTGGTGCCCAACTGCATCCAGACCACTTGTTCTTTTTTGGCAACTTGAAATAATACTGCCAGCCATCCACTCCAGTCCCATCACTCTGCAGCATGTCAACACATGCTGAGTAAATCATTCCAGAGGATTATGGCTGGGCCCTCAGAATATAATTATGCATAGGAGAATTGTGGCACCTTTAAGATTTGGGATGCTTTGCTAAATCATATTCACCTGACTTCCTCCCTCCAAGGGTTCCCCAAGTCCATCAAAGCTGAACTTTTTAGGCAAGTGTTTTATAATGTCTTGCTGCCCCCGCCCCCGCCCCCCATGACCCCCTTGCTATTTTACTTGGCTGGTTTGTATTTGGCCTGTTTTATCTTATATTTTATAGTCTATATTTTAACCTGCTTTTATCTTTGTTATATATTTTAACTTGATTTTATGATTATATTCTATTGTTTGTTTTAACTATGCTTTTCTGTTGCCCTGAAGAGCCTGTTAACCAAAAGGGCAGGATATAAATTAAGCAAGTATGACAGAATCTGTTTTATCTGGTTCCATCTTTCATAGGTATAGTTCATTTCTTCCTATCACATTTCAAATGCCTCCCTCAATACTTGTAGAATGAAAATTAGACATACTGTATACTGTTAGGAGATACAGTTGAAGATGGCACTTCTCTTCTTGCTCAACCATAGTGTTATATCCACATTTCCATAGGCATACTCAATATTTCATGAACGTCTCACTCATGGTAAACAAAATTACTGGGGGTTCTTTGTTCCGTTCACCCACAAAGAAGTTAACAGGCTCCAAACCTTTTTACTATGTGTCTGTCAAGATGTTGAAAAAGAGCCAAAAGTGCCAAGCTTCAGTGGGAAACAATTAACATCTCAAGTTTATCTTCCCTTTCAGAAAGCAACTAAAAAGGCATTCAGAACCAACAATACAAGCATTCATCAAGAAGTGTTCATCTGTAGCCTTTGCCAGTACATGCTCTTTCTTTCCTTCGCTTGATACCAAGTAATGGTGGCAAAGCAGCTGGCCCAGAGACAAGAAAACATTCAGCATTTATTACCCAAAGACACTCAACTGAAGGTCATTGTCATTGTTATTGTTAAGGTGAAGAAAAATCCAACTTGCTACAATGATATTTTCCCAAAGTCCATCATCTTGTCCAAGCCAAGAGATAGATTCTGTTTCTTCATAAATGTGATATGGTCACATGGTGAAGTTTAGTGGGTATTTGTGTTTAGAAGAAATCCAAAAGCAGTAAGATGGAAAGATTCATATGTTTGTTTGTATCTTGGAAAAGATGGGCCCAAAATATTTTGTCAAAGCAAAGCAAAGAATGGCCCTTCCCATCTACCCTAGTAAAGGTATCTCAAGTCAGGCAGATTGTTTCAGTACCTTAGAAGTAAAATCCAACAAGAATCCAAAAGTAAATAAATATTTTCCTTTCATGGTACCTAAAATCTGCTGCTCAAGGCTGATATCTCTTATTATCTAATGATAAGATTAGGATCATCCACAGTATGTCTGAATTGACAAGCTCCTGAAGATCATGTACATGAACAAGCCAATCAAGCCTCTTTAAGCGTGTTTGATTTCAGCAGGAGAATAAGACATCTTTTCATCTTTCTTAATGCAATTAAATGGACTGGGGAAAATGATTGCATTGGCCTCTTTGGAGAAATCCTGTTGCTTACTGTAATAAATTGCATTAGAGTAGGGGACTAGAGTGGTTCAACTGGTTAAGACACTGAACTCGCTGATCAGAGTTCAATTCCTGGGTACTGTATGACAGAGTGAGCTCCTGTCTCTGTTCCAGCTCCTGCCAACCTAGCAGTTCAAAAGTAGGTACCATTTGGGAGGGAAGGTAAACAGCATTCCATGTACTCTGGGGTTGAGGCATGCCTGCCACATGTCCATGGAAACGTCTGCACATGCAGACAGCATTGGCTCTTTGGCTGTAAACAGAGATGAGCCCTGTCTGAATCCTAGAGCCAGTTATGACTGGCTTTCGAGCAAGGGCGACCATTACCTTTACCTAGGCCCATTTAATCAAGTGAGTCAGCTCTTCCATAAGTCCTATTGATTCAAATAGGCTACTTTAGCTGTAATTTATATTTTAAAATAAGTTGTGGATCCATTTAAATCCATGGAATTTATAAAGGAACTGACTCATCAAATCCCTGTTGATTCTATGGGCGTACTATAGGGTTTGGGGTACTGTGCCCTATGTTTCCATGTTAAGCCAAGCTGAGCATCAATCTGTACAGAGAAGAGGTTAACTGAAATCCACATTTTAACTCTATTTCAAGAATACAGTATAAGATGGTATAAAATGGTGTATGCTGAAGACAAAACAAATTATGTGAAATTATAGGAACCATAGAAGGGCTTTAGACTTCCAATTATGAGAAATCCTGAACCCCATCCTCACCATGTTCTGACAAACCACTTACCCAAAATGCTATCAGATTAAATTTATGATTATTTTGATGTAAATGAAAAGTAACCTCCAAAAAGACTTTTATTTGCTTTAGTTCAATAAGGGGAGAATTGCCCTGGGATGTGCTGTATTAATATCAGGTTATATGTGTGCTGAGTAGCCAAGTAACTGAATGCTTCTTAAACCCGTCATCTTAATATGAAGATTATTATGTCAAGCACTGCTGGTAAATAAATATCAGATTTCCTCTAAATCAAGCCATTACCTGTAATAAATTAGAACTGTTATTTTCCTTGAAACACAATTACGTCAAGACTTCAGATGATGGGTACTTTTGAGAGTCATTGATTGACAGATAAAGAATTAATCAGGTTCACTCAAGATCCTGAGATACATCCAGCCAAATCATGTTATTACTTTGTATATAATCAACGTCCGTTATTGATTTTGCTCTGAAGAGGTAGGTTTAGGCATCAAAAAGATATCAGGAGAGGAGGAAGGGGGAAAGGCTCTCAGTGTAATGTTCACCAATAAAGAAGAGGTATCCTGAAATAATGCTGTGGACACATCCTCATGGAAATGTAACCTTATAATTTATTTTCTTTTATCTTTTTCTTCAGCCCTATTATCCTTGAAAATCATGCTGATTTTTGCACCCTGGGAAAGAGCACTCATAGAAGGAGTTAAATAGAGAATTGAGACATTCTAATCTTCCTTTCCTCTGTCTACATCAGTGATGGCCACCCTTGTTACTCCAGGTGTTCTTGTACTTCAATTCCCAGAAACCCAAGTCAGCTCTCCTGCTGATCAGGGCTTCTGGGAATTGAAATTCAAGAACACCTGGAGTGCCAAGGTTGGTCATATCCTTGTCTATATTCTTTCAGATCACTTTTCATAGGGCTGCAATAGGAGAATTTGCACTGCTGTGAAACAAACCTGTACAGGTTATGAAGCAGAAACTATCAGTGGGCTCTTCAATGGGAACTTTTTGTAGGCTAAGAAAGTAACTGCTTAAATTCTGGAGACACATAAAATTGACAAAGTAATGTTTCATGGTGAACCTTAAGAATCAACTCAAATAATGGGTTGGTCAAGGCAGCGACAGCAACAACTGTGTTATATAAGTGTGTGCCACAAACTTTTAGGTAAAAGTGAAGGTCACCATTACTCGAAAGCCAGTCATCTCTGACTCTAGGGTTCAGTGCTCATCTCTGTTTACAGCCAAAGTACCAGCACTGTCTGTATCTGCAGACGTTTCCATTGTCATGTGGCAGGCACACCTGGAATGCTGTTACCTTTCCTGCTGAAGCAGTACCTATTTATCTACTTGCAAATTCTTGCTTTCAAACTGCTAGGTTGGCAGGAGCTGAGGTAAAGATGGGAGCTCACTCCACCATGCAGCACTCAGGTCTCAAACTGCTGGCCTGTCGATCTTCCAGTCGTTAACTCTTAACCACTAAGCCACCGCAGTCCCTGCCATAGATTTTTACACACCTATATTATAAAAACAGTATATAAATCAGACAAGTAAAAACATAAACCAAAGGTAACGCAGATGGTATCTTTATTAGGCCACTAAAAACTGAACAAACAGCTAGCTCTTGACCTAAGCCAGTCTTTTTTTAGCCTGTGCAACAATATTTTGTTGATAGCATACAAAGAAAATGTATATGAGCATTCAAAAAATTGATACCTCACTTCTACTTTCATATCTATACTTGGAATACTCTTTCCTTCTGTACTGGAGAACAGTGGGTGGCATTTCTGAACTGTGGAAGCTTTAAGATAGGGGTCACCAACCTTTTAAAGTTGAGGGCCGGGTCACACTCCCTCAAACAGTTGAGGGGCCGGACTGGTGGTCCCCCCCACCATTTACAGCTGCCATAAATGCGTCTGTAGCCGATTCCGGCAGTGGCTGTGGCAGCGGCTGGAGCAAGGGTGGGGGCTGGATTATTTGGCACCATGGGCCACATCTGGCCCATGGGCCGCAGGTTGCCTACCCCTGCTTTAAGACATTACTTTTAGGAAATCCCACAAGCAGCCCAGTAATGTTGAAGTCGTAAAGAGCCTTGGCAGATTGGGGTGGGCTGTTTTGGTTGTGAGCAGTCACAATAAGTAGACTCGTCTAGTACGTAATTAATTTAAATGAGGAATGTATGAATAGTATGTTACTTCTTTTGTCTCAAGAAAATATGCTTCCTCACAGTACAATGAAATCAAAAGACATCTGCCAATCTCCTCAGGAGAAAGTATTATTACCATATATAAATAGGCCTAAGTCTGACAAGGACATCTTCTGAAAGGTATTACATAAAGCAGGAAGTTTGTTGGAAGCCTGTCACACACCTATCCCCATTCAAAGGGAACCTTTTGAAGTTATGCATCTTAATTGAAAGGAAATTAAAAAGCTTACATCAAGGAATGCTGACTATTATTAACAACAACTAATTATGTAGACAAAGAAAGCTTATTCCATGGTACAATTGCTATTTAATTTCATAGTAATTAGCAGTGGGACCACGGACTTTATAAGCAAAATGTCCACGGTTCAATCCCCACCAATTTCACTGAACAAATCTGAGGCCATGAGAGTAAAGAGTAGCACTTGCTCATCGAGATACAGTATATAGTAAAATCCCTACTTACATAAAAAAATCTGTTTCATAGGCTTTTATGTAAATCGGTTTTTTACTTAACTCAAAGCAAACCCATAGGAAAATGATATTTATGGAAACCAAAGCAACCCCATAAGAAAAACAATTTTTTTACTAACTCAAAGCAAACCCATAGGAAATTGTGTTATGTAAATCAGGACATTTATTTATTTATTTTACAGACTTATATGCCGCCCTCCTCAAAGAGACCCAGGGTGGCTAACAAAGGTTTTAAAAAGACATAAAAACACAATATAAAATCCAGTTAAAATTGATATTAAAATATTAAAACTAAGCAAGTTAAAAGATTAAAAATTCATACACTGAGAGAGGGAGGGGTCAGATGAGCCAACAAGCCGACGTAACTGTAATTGAGACATAGTTTTAGTGCAAAAATCATTATGTAAGTCAAATTTTATGTAACTCGAGGCATATGTAAGTTGGAGTTTTACAGTACAGCAGGGAGAAATGGGCTTGACTGAGCACGAGTGAATTGATGTTGGGAACCAGATCCAGCCCATGGGCCATAGTTTGGGTACCCCTGGTCTAGAGGACAAGAATTATTATTCCCTGCTGTTTACCAGGGAAGGGCAAACAAAAAAAATGAAAGGAATGCTAAAAGCATATAAACATGTAGGGCCAGATCCAATTCTTAGCATTTGAGCAAGAAAAACATTTAACAGTGGCTTCAACAATGCCAGAGGCGGTGCCTCTAAACAACAGTGTATAGCTGAGGTACAAAGTCTTCACAACCCTCAAATACAGAAATTATCATATTGGTGGAAGGCAACCAATATTAACAGTTCCAGATGGTTGTAATTTTGCTCATGGGCTGGAGGATGCTGCAGGGAGGGGAGCAAAAACCAATTACATTTTCATCACAAGACCTTGGCTAGCCTTCCTCAGTCCAGAATCTTCCACACATTGTGGACAACTCTTACAGTCTATAGCCAACGTGCCCATTGGTCCTGCTGACTGAGATTGGTGGAAGGTATAATTCAGCTAACCTGAGAGTGCCAGTCAGTGATGGGATGTAACAGGTTCGCACCAGTTCGCCAGAACCGGTAGCAACTTTCCCCAGTGTCCCGGAGAACCAGTAGCAGCTTTTGGGGGGAACCACCTTTGGGGCTTACCTTTTCACTGTGCATGCGCTCCAAGCACTTGGTGTGCATGCACACCTACAGTGCTTGGCGCATATGCACGGCCTCCTTGCTGTCCTCCCAAGTGGGGAGGAGGAAGAGAAGCTGCTAGCCTGAAGCTCCCTATAGCCTGCTCCCCAGGGTAGGTGACTCACCTTTGGATGTGGTGTGTCTGTGTGTATTTTAATACCTTTACCTATATTGACGTACTACCACAGTTCCTAAAAAGGAGGTGTGTGTGTGTGCTTATTTTTATTTTATTTTTTATTTGGCCCCACCCACAACATCATGATGTCATGACGGTAGCTCCGCCCACACTGTGATGACATCACGGTGGGGTAGTAAAATTTTTGACATCTCACCACTGGTGCCAGTGTTACCTGAAAAACTGCTATCCCCTTTTCCCATCAAAGGTTGAAGAAGCTGTACAAACAGAGCACAGCGGAGACCTGCAAATCACTGCCGGTCAACCGATTCTGAGGCTTGGCCAAGCTCCAGAAGTGAAGACACGATTTTTAATAATTATTTTAAAATTTAATTCAGCATTTAAAGGGTTAACTTTCATCTTTAGATCCCCTCCGCCATCATCCCTGATCACTGAAGTGGGAAGGTAAATGCATCCATTCAGCACCAAAGTCCTTATTTATCTACTTGCAATTTCTTGCTTTCGAATTGATAGGTTGGCAGGAGTTGGGTCAGACATGGCAGGATAGGTGGCAGGAGTTGGGTCCTGCAGTAGTTGGGTATTGAACTGCTAAGCTGCCACCTTCAAGTCAGTGTCTTAGCCACTTGAGCCACTGCAATCCTATTAGCAATATGTATAACTGAGAAATTCTGGGAAATCTTAAAATGTTGAACTCAAATGTTAATCTCTTGAACAAACTGGAAACTTTTATTTATTTTAAAATGTACCGTACATACTAACTCTCAGCAGCTTGTTTGATCATTTGGTCTATTTTGCAGAATTACCTTCATGCTAGTTACATTTTGTACATTAAAAAGATTTTTTTCCCCCAAAAAAAGGAAAGAAGTCTGTTTAGTTAATCAGCACTTCATCACTTGTCTGGGTTTTACTGGAATACATTTCCTCACATGCATTTGGAGGCCTGGATAGAGAGGGATGGCTGTTTCAACTGAGGAAATAACAAGTAGGGGAAAGAGCTGAATGAATGGCCCTGGAACTTTCATTTCCACTCACCCTCTTGTATGAGAAGATCAGAAAAATTGTATTTCTACACACACAAGTTTGTTGTTGTTCTTCAGTCATACAGTCAATTCTAACCCAAAAATCTTGTAACGTTATGCGTTTTTAGCGCTATACAGTACAATTGTTATCCAGGGTATTACTGTATAATAAATCTTGTAAAACTAATTATATCAAGGTTAAGATAAGGTATTGCAGCTCAGTTCACTATTGTTGTTTAATATTTTGTAGTATTCAAATGTTGGGTACAAATGTGCTGTTTATATAAAAACAGCCTAAGAATGAGACCAATATTTAATTCTGAGAGAACGGCTGCAGAGGAATTGCTTGGAGATTTGCCAGGAGGCCTTTAACAGCTGGAAGTTGAAAAGTGATTAAAGCTGACAGCAATAAACGCTTCATGTTCATAAGTAATTAGGTTTAGAATTCTGTACAAATTAACAGTTTATTATCCAAATTGAGAGCACTTGGATGTGTAGCATTGCGTTCTGAATGTTTTCCCTACCCCACCCTGGTTTGTTTTGACATAAACTTATTTTTAATATAAAGTACATTGGGAAGAGACTTGGATGTGGTATGTTCAAAATATTGCATCTAATGTAAGCAAAAGATAGTCATGGCATGGACAGATTATAATGATGGAAGAGCATCACTCCAAAGTTCTTGGCTGGGGCAATCCTGGGTCTGTTCACAAGATGTCCTATGACTAGGACTTCATTGTGAAAACAGCAGAATACCTGAATTTATACAGGGGGTGGTGGTGTCTGTAGAAGAATATTTTCTTCTTTTTCTTCAGGTGCTGTATCCATTCCGGATATTGGATATCATCATGGCGATAGTCTTCCTGTTCTTAACTCCTCGGAATAGTTCTTCAGAGGACATGTCACACTAGTCTCTCAGGTTCTTCAGCCATGAGGTCCATCTACATCGGGGATTCCCAACCTTTTTATGCTGTGGGCCTGATCTTGCCCCCTGGACAGCTGACTGGGCCAGACCATGCCCCCAGAAGCAGGCACATTTATGGCTTTTGTAAATGCGGCCACTTCCACATTTACAACAATTATGGGCGCATTCACGTATATGCAGGCACATTTGTATGGCTGACGTAAACATTCCCGTTTCCGCTTCCAGGTGCAGTGGCAGTGGGCCAGATGGAATGGCACCATGAGCCGGGTCTGGCCCACGGGCCGTAGGTTGTGACCCCTGGTCTGCATCCAGGGCCTCTCTTCCCAGTGATTTTTCCTTGCAGAGCAAGTTGGAGTATTCGATATTTTGTGTTGCTCCAGTCCTTATGATATGCCCACAGTATTGGAGTTTTCTTTTAATTGGTTTTATTCTCAAACTTTCCTTCAACCTACCTCAGGCTCTGTAGTTAAAGTCATGCACCATCAGGGTGCTTCCAAATTACAGTGACCCTCATCAGGCTTCCAAGGTATGAGAGATGCTCAAGGAGAGCCTTAACATTGCCAGTCCCTCCCCAGTGGGTTTCCATGGCTAAATTGGAATTTGATTTCCTGAGTCAGAGTTTGGCACTCTGGAGCATCAATGTGACTTCATCTTCCAATGATGAGTTGTCTGGAACTTATTGTCTGCCCATGGTGGGTTAAGGTGGATAGTTAATAAGGGAAGCATCTTTCTGCATTTCCCCTACATTTTGGAAGACAGGTTTAGGGATTCTCTCCCCACCTCCACCCCCATCCCCTTTTTAATTAAATACTGAAATTGAGTGATTGTACCTTTGAACTCACAATTTTCATACAGTGTGCCAGAAATGTGTGCCATACAGTGTGGAAAGGATGTTGAGTTAGAATTATTAGCAATACAGTCTTGTGAAGTAACCTGTAATCGCTTGTAATGAAAGGAGTACAAGGATAAGGATAAGACATGCATTCGTTTCCACCTCTCTTTTTATCTCTCCTGTTCTTCCTTCACCATCCCTTTTGCCATTAAATAAAAGTAGCAAAAGAGTAAACGACTCAGTCTGTGTTTAAACGATACTTCAAATAACATTTATGAGAACTGTTTTTCAAATTATCTTTAAATTACAGAAACAGGCAGTGTAACATAGAACCATGAAAACAGGCCAATCTATTCTGATGAAATAACACTATTTAATCGCAAAGAAGCTGAGAAAAAAGCATAAATTTATTGAAACAAAGATTGACAGAGGTTGACATATTTTACATGGCTTGATTGGATGTCATTATGAAGCAAGGAGTCTCCCCATCCCCAACTGGATCAAGTTCCAAAACCCTTTGTTACTTGTGTTCAGAATGCAAAATCAACATATTATAAATATATATAAAGTGGAACCCCAGTTAACATAATTAATGCATTCTCTGGGACATTTCTTACAGCAAAACATACTTTAACTGAATTTCCCATTGGAATGCATTAAATGCAATTTCCCATAGGAATGCATTGAAAACCAAAATATGTTAACTGAAATGCAGTTTCCCATAGGAATGCATTGAAAACCAAAATACTTTAACTGAAATGCAGTTTCCCATAGGAATGCACTGAAAACCAATTAATCCATTCCAAAAAATTTCCAAAAACTGAGCCACTCTTTTCTATGGATTTCTTTTTGTTATACTGGGGAATCAAAATCAAATTCACTCATACTGCCAGCTCATCTTAACCATTGCAGCTTTCCCAGTGGCTTAATGGTTAAGATGCTGAACTAGAGAGTGGAAGGTCGGGTTTCAATACCCGAGAGCTGCATGTGGGGACATGAAGGGAGCCTCATTCTGACATCCTCTGAGCGGAGTTTCTCCAGAAAAAATCCTTTCAATCCAGAGTAATCTCTGACATAAAATTACAGTATTATTATTATCTTAATTACTGTTTATTAAATCAAGCAAACTATAATCATGTTTCCATTTGACTGTTTCACTGAACTATGATTACAACTAACCTCCCTTTGTCAAGGCTCAGACATAGCACTAAACCACCTGTTACTTAAAAATGTAAGTGACATTTTCTGATATTGCCTCTCACAGCTAGGTTGGAAGAAGCTTTTGGGGAAGGAGCGAGGGGATGAGTCCAATCCCAGGAAACCACTGTTCCAAGCCAGTGATGCTGAACCTTGGCACTCCAGCTGTTCTTGAACTTCAATTCCCAGAAGCCCAAGTCTCTGTGAATCCACACAGGAATTGAAGTCCAAGAACAGCTGGAGTGCCAAGGTTTGCCATCACAGTTCTAAGCCATTGTTCAATCCAAATCTTGGAAAAGTTACTTTTCTTTACTCTACTCCTTCCACAATCCACACTGGCTGGGGGATTCTGAGTTATTCAGCTCAGTGCCATGTCACAACAATGCATATGCATTACAAATGCATAAACTGCGAAATCACCTATGTTGAAATATAAGTTTGAAAGAAGAACACAGAATAAACAGATTACAAGCCAGACTTCCCATTTAGCAAAAAAAAAAAAAAAAGGAGATAGCCCCACCAAGCAGCTGGTTTTTAATGTTAGGATAGGAGATCAATCATTACAGGTATTGTTAATGAACAAAAGTGTTATTGGTTATTTTAAAATTCTCACTATTCATCTGGGCCACAACAACTAAATTGTATATGGTTAAGTTAATTTTTGTTTGTTTGTTTTAAATAGGATAAACCTGCTAAGTACATATAGAAAGGATTAATGAACAGTGTCCTTGTTTACAGAACTTACAAACCAAACCCTGGAAAAAAGCCATATGCCGTCACAGCTTTCATTAGCAACAGAAAAGGCAACCCACCATCGTGCTTCCCAAAGATCTCACTTTCTTTAGGCCACAATACAAGTGAAAACCAAACACAATGAATAATGCATATATAATCAAATAGGTGGTTTAGAAAAATGGTAATCATTACACGTGCTTGGCCTCCAGCAATGCGAGGCCCAAGAAAAATAACATAGCAAAACTAGATAGTTCTGTTCTGTATTATGATGCTGTGGTTCCTGCACCTGGATCCAGCTAATAAAAGAGAAAGGGGAATGTAATTATTATCGCCTATAAACAAACTGATTATGTCTGGCAGCTTGGGAGTTCTTTGGCCTACAGAGGTTACTGTTTTGTATGGGTGACCACCATTGAACAGTGAAGGACATGATGTGCCTGAAAAACAGAAAACAAACTGAACAATTGTATTCCTTCAGCTACTGCTTCCAACCTTGAGAATAGCAGCTTTTGTTGTTGTTTGTTATATGCCATCAAGTCAGAAACGACTTACAATGAATCTAATAGGATTTTCCTACATTCCTGTTTTGAAGCAGTGAAGAGGTGGATGAAACATGAGAAAGAGCTATTACATCCTACAATTCTTACTGGCCAAAAATCCTGCTGCTTGCTGTAGTAAATTGAACTAGAAAAGGCCTGGTCTCTTTTCCATAACCCTTGTTGGACCTATGTTTTAGGGCAGTAATGGCAAACGTTTTAAAGACCGAATGCCGGGGAGGGAGGAAGCTCTCCCATTGGGCTGCTGGGCAGAGGGGTGAACTCTGTGCTGGGTGGAGGGACGAAGCACTCCCATTGGACTGCTGGGGTGAGGGGCAGGGTACTCTGTGCTGGGGGAGGGAGGAAGCACTCCCATTTGGCTGTTGGGCAGAGGGGTGGGGTGAATGTGCTGGGGAGGGAAGAAGTACTCCCATTGCGCTGCTGGGCAGAAGGTCAGGGTGAACTCTGTTCTAGAGGAGGGAAGAAGCGCTCCTATTGGGCTATTGGGCAGAGGCAGTGATGGGATGTAACAGGTTCGCACCAGCTCGCCAGAACCGGTAGCAACTTTCCCCAGTGTCCCGGAGAACCGGTAGCAGCTTTTGGGGGAGAACCACCTTCGGGGCTTACCTTTTCACTGGTTCCCCCACTGCGCATGCGCTCCAAGCACTTGGTGTGCATGCACACCTACAGTGCTTGGCGCATATGCACGGCCTCCTTACTGTCCTCCCAAGTGGGGAGGAGGAAGAGAAGCTGCTAGCCTGAAGCTCCCTATAGCCTGCTCTCCAGGGTAGGTGACTCACCTTTGGATGTAGTGTGTCTGTGTGTATTTTAATACCTTTACCTATATTGACGTACTACCACAGTTCCTAAAAAGGAGGTGTGTGTGTGTGCTTATTTTTATTTTTAATTTTATTTTTTATTTGGCCCCACCCACAACATCATGATGTCATGACGGTAGCTCCGCCCACACTGTGATGACATCAAGGTGGGGTAGTAAAAATTTTGACATCCCACCACTGGGCAGAGGGGTAGGTTGACAACTATGCTGGGGCAATGGTGCGTGTGCCCACAGAGAGAGCTCTGAGTGCCTCCTCTGGCATATGTGTCATAGGTTTGCCACCACTGTTTTAGGGCAATAGGCACAATGCTTGTTTTTAGGGGTTCTGAACCCACTAATTTCCAAAGACACCTGAAGCACTGAGGAAATTGTTTACATACTTTGATCAAACCAGTCTTACTTGCCATCAGTTTGTACATCCAGCCTCTTAACTTCCTCACTGGACTTTTAGTCTTTTTCCTGATACCTACAGAAATATATTTACCAAAGGGAGGAAATGATGTGCAGGCCCTGGCCGAGTGAGGATAAGACATCCAGCCCTCCAAAATGTCTGCTAAACTACTTCTAAGCACCACTTTGGTAACGGGATTTCCTGGGTCGTGCATTTGTCCCCAGTGGTGTCAGACGCACCCAATCAACTCCTAGCCATCTTGCTCTTAATAAGAAAGGACCACTGCTGCACTGCAAAGCAGCATGACAGCTATTGCTTCCGTCACTTCCATTCATCCATAACTTACTTCCTTTTGGCTTATTAAGAGATAGGAACCTGCAAATCCAGTGTGCATTCCAACTGCACTAGAACACTGTGAATGCTAGCAGAAAGAAAGAAAAGACATGGAACTCCAGGAAAATTGTATAAAGTAACTGTTACATGAAATTTAAATGTCCTGACCAATTAGTTTTCCCTTTTTTGTGTTGTACCAACTGGTCTGGATTCAAAGCAGCTTCACACACAATCTTGCATTATACTACACCAATGGATAATTTTCTCTTGAGTCAGCAGGAGACTGATAAGTACAAGATATAAATTCATTCAGGGCCCTTACAGCTCTTCCATTGTTGCCACGTTGTTAGGCTTCCTTGCATCCATTTTCGTTTGCTCTTGAAAGAAAATTGAAGACACCAAAGCAGCGTTGGGATTCAGCAGGTTCGCTCCAGTTTGCCAGAACCGGTAGCAGAAATTCCGGCTGGCCCCAGCAATCCAAGTTTTGAAATAAAATCATCCTAATTCGAGTGCAACCCCTGGCCACACCCACCATACCACACCCACACAGTAGGTAGTAAAAAAAATGAATCCCACCACTGCACCAAAGTAAGCATTACTTTCAAACAGCAGATCTCCAAAAGTAAGAATTTTGGTCTTGATTCTTATAAGAATTGTATTAGATTTTGAATAAGGAACTCCTGGGATCTCAGGTGGTTAACAAGATTGCAGTATTGTTGGATTAAAATGTAACTGCAGACTGATTTCTTCTGGAGGAAAGAAAAACCACAAGAGCCAGTATCTGATTCTTGCTGCCCAGAATTGTTCATATTCCTCTGAATGGCTTTGCTTAAGCGCTCATCCTGTTCTTTTCATTCTCATTCATCCTCTTGTAGGATAAAGAGAAGCCTTGAGTGAATTTAAAGTAGGCTGTGAATATAACTTTTGAAAGGAGACTGGCCTTTGAGCTTATACTCAGGAACGGCATATTTTATTTCATCGTTGCCAGTAGTGTAGTGTGGGGGCCCCCAGGAGGGCGGCCCACCCCAGGTGGCACTTTTTGGGGGGCGGCATTGTGCCTGGACACAGCTCCTTCGGTCTGGGCGGGCTCCTTCGCCTGGCGTTGCCTTGTGCAGGAGGGCGGGCAGGAGTGGATCGGTGCCTTGTAAAATAATTTCGTTGTTTCATCTCTTTGAAATCCGTGGCGTTAGGGACCTCGTGGCAATGACTACATTTCCCAGACTCCCTTGGCCCGCAGCACTGAGGGAGTCTGGGAAATGTAGTCATTGTCACAAGATCCCTAACAACACGGATTTCAAAGAGAGGACACAACATATTTTTTTTTTACTTTGGCAAGGGTTTCTGGTGCCTTGGGGACAAGCAGATCTAAGCATGCAGGGAGGAGCAAGGGCAGACTGGGCGGAATAGGGATGGGTGCCGGGGGGGCGAGCCTAGAGGGGGGCAAGTTTGACCTGCATCCTGGGCGGCTGAAACCCGCACTACGCGACTGATTGTTGCTGTTGCTCTAATTCCTGTGATTTGCTTTGTCTGCCAGGAATTATCTGCTGCTCTGTGGTAAAGCATACCATTAAACTTGCTTCTGTGGTCTTGCTGTAAGACCTCCAGCAAACTGACTCTGAAGACTGTGGGATCCTTCTCAAATAGCAAGGGATACAGGCCCTAGGACTTCAGCTGCAGGTGGGATTGTGGACACAGATAAGAACTACCAGTTTGTTTAGTTCTTAAAAACTTTCTAATCTAGAATTCAGCAATATCCTCTTTTTGTCGCAGTAGCGACAAAATAACATGTCATAAAACAGCTGCCAATAAAAGTGTGACAGCATCACAGCTGCAGGGAGGGTTGCTGGATTTTGACTCAGGTTGCAAAGCCAACTCCTGAACCTGGAAACAGAGCCATGGGATGTCATGGAGGCAGCCTTGGGATGTCACAGAGGTGAGCAGACAAGGGCTGAGAGAAATGTTCCCTCTCTTGGGGTCACAAAAGAGCATACATGTGGCAGGTACAGCATGAGAGAGCACTCTTTGTCTTACATGTTTATTCCTCTTGTCCGTGTTGCTACACTTTCCATTTCCTCACATGCTTTCACTCTCTTCTGTGTAAGGTCTCCCTTGCTTGAAGGCTGGTCATATCCAATTCTAGGAGTTGGTGCTCATCTCCATTTACAGCCAAAGAGCCAGTGCTGCCTGCATCTACAGACATTTCCGTGATCATGTGGCAGGCATGACTAGACACAAAGAACACTGTTACTTTTCCTGCCAAAGTGGTACCTATTTATTTACTTGCAATTTCTTGCTTTTGAACTGCTAGGTTGGCAGGAGCTGGGACAGATACAGGAGGTCACTCCATCATGCAGCACTTTGGTCTCAAACTGCTGACCTTCCAGTCTTCAAGCTCAGCATCTTAACCACAAAGGTACCACACCTCCTCTTCTGTGTACCTGATCTTTTACTGCCATCAACACATACTAGCATTTTTCTTTTCTGCATGGCTGCATTCTCTCATGTGTACATCCTTGCTTACTCCCATTCCTCCGTTATCCTAGTGATGGCAACATTTTGTTGCCGGTTAATCTTTCTCACACTGTATCGGGCAAAAGGAAATGCAGAATGAACTCACTAAAAAGTGCCTTCATTTTGGCAGTTTCACATCCGGCCTAGACATGATGGAGAAAGAAGAAGAACACAGGCAGGAAGGGAGAAAGGGCAGCAGTGGGAGTGTTAATCATTCTTTTTAAAAGCCATCTCTTCCTATAATGTGCTTGCAAGAAATGTCTTAAATATACTGACCCAAATTTGTTAAAACTATTTTATAAGGAGGCAGGAAAATGAACATTGAAACAACTGCCATCATGGGAAATCATGCCCCTCAGTTAGGAAGTACATGTAATACTGAGTTTTTAGGGTTCCCTTTTTTTTAACTATTCTGCTTTGGCAACAAAAACGGTTTTGTACTAAACTGAAAATGATTTTTGATATATTACAACTGTGGCTTTTCCTTAATCAATAGGTTACCAGTTGAGTACCTTTTCATGTCGGTATATTTTATCTTTTCATTTCTTTCCTAAAAACCTGTCATTAAATATAGAGAAAGTATTCATTATGTATCTGTGGATGGACTGTCAGCCCCCAGGAAAAAAAGACTATCCTATCTCTAATAATCTTGTTACAAAGGAATTGTAGCTTCTCTCTTGACTCTGGAGATGAAACGATCAATGCATCAGAGATTGCCTAGAAAGGTTATTTCTACCAATTCCTTTATGGACTGAGAGATTACTTGAAATTACAAGGGGAACTGGAGGGCTTTAAAAGAAGCCTTGCTATAAAAGTTTTTTCTTGCTAGATCAGAAATATATTTCTATAGAGCAACAGGTTTTATGACAGAGGCGTAGCTACCGCTGTATCAGCCGTATCAATTATACGGGGCCCCCAGGCTACGGGGGCCCCCAACGGCAAAAAAAAAAATTGGAGCAAAAATTTACTGAGTTTCTGCGCATGTGCACTTTATTGGAGCGATTTTTGGCTCCAATTTTAAAAAATAAAAATTCGGAGTCGGAGCCGCAGCTTTTCGGAGCGGCTCCGATGGTGGCCCTCAGAGGAGGGCACTTCCCCTGGGGCCACCCAGCTCCCACGGGCAGGTTGAGGCCTGCCTGGGCTGTCCGCTGCTGCCGAACCCCCATGGCCTGGGGACGCCTGGCAGAGTGCGCCACGGTCCAGCAGCGTAGGAAGGCGGGGTCCACGGGGCCGGTCACCCCCAGCGGCGCTTTCCAAATGGGGTGGCAAAGCCTTGGCTCCTTTCCCTTCCCCTCACCTTGCTCCACCACCCGGGTTCGGCAGTGGTGACAGCGGCGGGGACAGCAGCAGCGGCAAGCGGCTCTGGAAGAGGAGGAGGAGGAGGAGGCTGCAGTCGGGGGCAGCGCGCCTTGCCATGCGGCCCCAGGAGGGTAAGTGAGGGTTTTGTGTTTCGGGTGGGTGGGTGGGTGGTTTATGTGTGTGTTGGGTGGGTGGGTGGATTTTTATTTTGTTTTTATTTTATTTCTTTATTTATTTTAATTATTTAAGTTATTTACGGGTTTGTGTTGTGGTTGTTTGGGTGGGTGGGTGGGTTGAGGTGTGTGTGTGTGTGTTTGTTTATTTTAATTCTATTATATTTTATTTATTTATTTTATTTTTATTTTTGGCCCCGCCCACGACATCATGATGTCATGACGTTGGCTCCCCCCACGACGTCATGATGTCATGATGTTAGCTCCGCCCCACATATAAAGGGCCCCCAAACAATTTTTATACGGGGCCCCGCCAAGGTAAGCTACGCTTCTGTTTTGTGAATAATCCTTATGGTTGAATAACAGGTACTGTAATTGGAAAAAATGTGGGCTTATTTCCATTATTCCTGCCATTGTTATAAAACATCAACATGGAATATAAAAACTACAAATATGTAGCTTATGTGTGTTACACCCTTCAAGTCACATCCAATGTATGCTGGCCCTACTAGAATTTTAATATACTGTATATGAGATACAGTACATCTAAGAAGTAGTTTTACCAGTATAACCCATCATCTTTCCTTGGTTATGAGTTTTTCCTGATCCTAGTCCATCACACCAGGAGTTCTCAACCTTTTAAAGCCAGGGGCCAGGTCATGCTCCCTCAGACAGCTTTGGGAGCTGGACAGCCATTTTGCCATTCCTCCAACACATGGCATTTCATGGTGTGGTGGAAACAGTGGGGGGGGGCACATGAAATGGTACCGTGGGCCGCATCTAGCCAATGGGCCGCAGGTTGAGAATCTCTGCACTACACTATGCTGGTTCAAGTTCTAGTTTGTGGGTGATGTTCAAGGTGACAGCTCCATCAGTAGAACAGAATAGATAATTCCAACATTAATGGGAGTGGAAGCTATCAGGCTGTAACAGGAGGTTTTTGTCAGTTGAAAAAAGATACAGTGTTACTATTCTGTTAGGCTGGCCAATTATTGTGTGCTTGTGTACCTGATGTGTGTACAAACTGATGCCACCAGGCCTCACTCTTATGTCTGATGAAGTGGACTTGATCCACGAAAGCTCACATTTAAATACAGGAGTTAGTCTTTTAGGTGCCACATCATTTTCTGACTTTTTTTTTTTTTTGCTGTTCTGTTTTTTTTATTCAGGGATATTTTAGTCTGACAACTCAGAAGAAAAAGTGTTGCTTTAATACTGAGGAAATGTGTAAAACAGGCAGTTGGGTGTTAATGCAAGGTCTGACTCAATAACACCAATCAGACTTTGGAGAAAACTATCAATATAATCAGAATTCAAGTCTATATTCAAACTACAGATGCAGAAGAAGATGGAAATGAAAGCTTTTACACAAGAATCTGGGACAAAATCGATCACATACCCAAATGATACATGTTTATATTAAGTTCAAAATTAATATAAATAATAATCATAGATGACTGAAATGCAAAAGTAGAAAACAAAAGAAAATCAAATGCTAATAGAAAATGTGGTCTAGGGGACAGAAATTCTTCTCCTTTTGTGTCCTGATCAAACCCTGGATTGCCAAAATGACAGAAATGAAACAGGAGAACAACTCATAGAATTCTGTTAATCCAACAATATGTGTACAGTATTGTAAATACAGTACATGCTTCAAGTAACCAACAGACAACTTTACATGTGGATATCACCAGACACAGTGATGGGATGTCCCCGGTTCCAGACGGTTCCCTGGAACCGGTAAGAACAATTTCGGAGGGTTCTCCGAGAGGGTAGTCTATTTTTAAGGCGTCCGGTTCCGGATGCCTGAAAAAAAGAAAAAAAAATTTTTTTTAATTGGAGCCAAAATGGCTCCAATTCAGTGCGCATGCGCAGAAGTCAATCTGACGCATGCGTGCTGCAATTTTAAATTGCGCATGCGTCAGATTCTGTTTCTGCGCATGCACACTTGTTTTTGCCGGAGTCGGACCATTTTGAAGTGGCTCTGGCAGTGGCGGAGGGCTTAGGAGGAGGAGCCGTGCCTAGCCGGGCGGCCCAGCGCTCCCAGCCGCAACTCTCCACGGGCGCCCCAAGCCTCGGCGCTCGGCGGCGGGCCTAGCCGGGCGGCCCAGCGCTCCCGGCCGCAACTCTCCATGGGCAGCTCGGGGCCGCCCGGCTAGGCGCGCCGCGGAGCGCCAAGGCTCGGGGCCGCCCGTGGAGAGTTGCGGCCGGGAGCGCTGGGCCGCCCGGCTAGGCGCGCCGCGGGGCGCCAAGGCTCGGGGCCGCCCATGGAGAGTTGCGGCCGGGAGCTCAGGGCTGCCCGTGGAGAGTTGCAGCCGGGAGCTCGGGGCCGCCCATGGAGAGTTGCGGCCGGGAGCGCTGGGCCGCCCGGCTAGGCGCGCCGCGGGGCGCCAAGGCTCGGGGCCGCCCATGGAGAGTTGCGGCCGGGAGCTCGGGGCTGCCTGTGGAGAGTTGCAGCCGGGAGCTCGGGGCCGCCCATGGAGAGTTGCGGCCGGGAGCGCTGGGCCGCCTGGCTAGGCGCGCCGCCGGGCACCAAGGCTCGGGGCCAGCCCCAACGGTCCCCATTGTAAGAGGGGTTTGTGTTTGGGGTGGGTGGGTGTTTGGGTGTATTTTTATTTAATTATTATTTTATTTATTTATTTTATTAACGGTTTTGTGGGGGGGGTTGAGGGGTGTGTGTGTGTGTTTTATTTTTATTTTATTTATTTTATTTTTGGCCCCGCCTACAACGTCATGATGTCATGACGTTGGCTCCACCCATAACGTCATGACGTTAGCTCCGCCCCCACTGTGATGACGTCAGGGTGGGGTACTAAATTTTTTATCATCCCATCACTGACCAGACAGTCAATATAGAAATCAAAAGGACTAGATTCAAATACTGTAGTTAAATCCTTTAAAGATGGGAAGTCTAAGATCTAAACAGCTGGAAGTAAGAAGCCTATATTATCTTACTTTAAACCAACCTGTCTCACACGTAGCAAAATGTATTCTTCGGGTCTCAGATATTGCCTACCTGCTGGTTTGAAAACACTGCTGTCTTTAAATGCTTTCTTCTCAAATTCCTACAGGGTCTAAAACTCCTTTCCATTTTAGAAATGTCAACCATCCTTACATGTGCCAGTGTTAATAATTAGTATTTGAGAGAGAGAGAGGTCTTTGATTGGTTACTTCTAGAACTCATTTTGGTGTTTATTTTTCCATCAAAAACTTATTAAGCCTGTGGGTGAGCTGTGCCCAGGAAATGCAATCAGAAGATAATCAGATTGGATTTGAATTTTGTCACGACCTATCTCTGATTTTTTCCCCAATCTTATAACTATAATTCAGATGGTTGGGAAAATAATTTGAAGAATCTGGAGCTCAGTAATGAGATCTTTTTGAAGTCTGGAAGCTCTGCATGTATGTGTGACTCATTTGTAAATAATTACAGCTTTTCACCAAGAAGCCAGGCAAAAGGGAGTTCCAACTTGTTATTCAATTAATTAAAGATCAGCTTTCTAACCTTAAAAAGGTGAAGGAAGGGAGAATACCATATAAAGCCTTTATCTCATTTTCAAGAGGTACATTTTACACATTTGGCTGAACCAGGAATTCAGGAAGATCCGTTAGTACTGTTGAGGAAGAGTACTACCTGTATTTGTTTATCAGTCTCAAGCTGCAATCCTGTCCACTCCACTTATGGTAATACTTCGTATTTGACTAGAAGGCCATAGGCTGTCTTTTGTAAGGTAAAGGTATAGGTCGCCCTTCTGTGAGAGCCAGTCATATCTGTCTCTAGGGTTCAGTGCTCATCTCTATTTATAGCCAAAGAACCAGCACTGTCTGCATCTGCAGACATTGCCATGGACATGTGGAAATAGAGTACATGGAACAGTTTTTATCCCCACCAAAGTGGGACCTATTTATCTACTTGCAATTTCTTGCTTTCAAATTGCTAGGTTGGCAGGAGCTGGGACAGAGACAGGAGCTCACTCCATTGTACAAAACTCGGGTCTCAAACTTCTGACCTGCTGACCTTCCAGTCATCAAGTTCAGCATCATCTTGTCTTTTGTAGGGAATAGGAATTGGGTACTTCTGCCTTTTCCTCATTGTCTATTATCATTTTTCCATCTCCAATGAGTAGCTATGCCACTATTTCTTTTTTCTGTCTTTTGCTACACATTCACCAGAAGAATACTTTTTTGTTGTTGTTTCAGCATCTCTCCCAAACTTCAGATCATTCTCAGCTTCTCCCTTCCTAGTGCCATCACTGCAAATCCTTTGCTTCTTGCTTGTACTCTTCATCCTGGCCTGGCCTTCTTTCCACTTCCTATATACAGTATGTCCTTTTTTAGTCTCATGTCCTTTCTGAGCTTTTCCTGGGGGCTACATTGCCCTTTTTGCTGTCTTCCATCTTTTTTCCTCTTGGAATTGTTTGTAATTGTGCCTCCAAGATTACCTTTTTAGGAAGCTCCCACACATCTTAGACCTGTGGGGGCAATTTAATTTTTAAGGGGGCAATTTGAGAATAAGTTAGACCAAGTTAATAGCCTTTTAGGCTTCCTCCATATGAATAGGACTTTGCTTTTGAATAATAAGAATTATATGTCACAGGGTGGGGGGAGCATCAAGATTATAGAGATGCTTAGGTGGGGCATGGCCAAAAAAAGGGAACCACTGTCATAGACTCTTTTTCTTGTTAGGATCTCCTACTATAAGGCTGTACCAATATAAATTGCTCTGAGTTTATTAAAATTGGTTTTCTTAAAGTACAGTGTATATATGCAGCTACACTCTGCTTTTGCTTCCCTTGAAATAAAGAACTCAAGTAGAACTTGGTCATCCCCCCCCCCCCCCCAAGTTTGTCTTACTGCTACTTCTTCCACCAAGTCTCTATTGGTTAGAGTCAAGTCAGTGATAGCTAATCCTCTAGTTTCTTCCCCCACTTTTTATAGGAGTAAATTATCAGCTACACAAGCTAGACATTTCTCAGAAGGGCAATATTTGGCAGAATTTACCTCCCAGAAGATATCAGGATAACTGGAATCTCCCATTAGTAGTACTGTACCTCGTGTCTCTCTGAAATTCTTGCAACTTGGTTTTCAAAGGCATCTCCTTGGTGGGTGGTTGATAGTAGACTACAATCACTACCTTTCTTTTGTTTTTCACTATAGTTATGTTAATCCAGATGATCATGATGGGACAACCAAGCTCATTCTCCTGTATTTCTGTGCAGGAATATGTATTTTTAACATACACTGAAACTCTACCTTCTTTTCTATTCTTTCCATTCTTTTTGAACAATTTATATTGTTCAATTGCTGTATTCCTATTCATAGGAGTCATCCCACCAATTTTCAGTTATCTCTGTCAAGTCATGTATGCCCTCCTGCACTAAGATTTCCAGTTCTTCTTGTTTGTTTCCCATGCTCCTGGGATTCATAGGAGATTGAGCTTCAGATTTGTGTTTGGGGTGGGTGGGTTGGTTGGTTGGTTGAATTTTTATTGAATTATTTTATTTTATTTTATTATTTTTCCTTTGGCTCCACCCACAATGTCATGACATTGGTTCCGCTCATGACATCATGATGTCATGACGTTGGCTCCACCCATGACGTCAGCTCCGCTCACGGTGGGGTAGTAAAAATTTTAACAGCCCAGCACTGTCTATATCTGTTCCCTCCTCAGCAGTCTTCTACTCTGCTTTGGCATGCTGTCTTTCCATCTCCAGTGGTCAACACTTCATGAAAGACATTCCAACAATTTACAAATGCAACATCTCTATGTGAAAGTGGAAATGAAGCTACACAGCTAAACCCTGGTGATATATGTCTTAAATTAGACTCCATAGCTAGGATAAGCAAATTTGCCAGGGCCAAGGGATGTTTTTCAGACTGTATAACAGTGCAAAGACTACATTTCCAAGGAGAGTGGGCAAAGGGGAGGGGCATACCTAAAATACTAATTGGTTTATTAAAATTTGCCTGTTGTGATGTAAGTTCTACAGTGATTTTCACCATATTACAAGGTGTTGTATTGTAATTTCCTTATTTAGTTTCTTTTGTAAAATGTGTTGGTGGCACTATGTAAAAAATGTAAAAAAAATATACAACGGCATCATTTGAAAGAAGGATCTATTTCTAGATGTAACCATATTTCCTTTTTTCTTTTCTTTTGACACTCTCATATTCTTAGCATCCATCCAAAGCAGTAGTTCTTGACCTTTTTAAGCTGGGGGCCAGGCAGTGGTGGGATGTCAAAAATTTTACTACCCCACCGTGACATCATCACAGTGTGGGCGGAGCTAACATCATGACAACATGACATCATGGGCAGGGCCAAAGAAAAATTAAATTAAATTAAAATAAGCATGCACACACACACACACCTCAACCCACCCATCCACAAAACAAACCCGTAAATAAATTAAATAAATTAATAAATAAAATAAAAATTACATTGAAATACACCCACCCACCCCAAACATAAATCAACCCACCCACCCTAAAATCAAACCCGTCACTTACTTGTTAGTATAAGTGCCTGGGCAGCACCATGTTGCAAGATGGATATGGTCATCATACCGGTTCTCTAGGATAATATGCCTTAACAGCTGTACCTCCTTAAGGGTTCTCCTATTGGAAGAGCAATTGGAACAGCACAGGTGTAGCTTATTGATGAGGTAACTCCAAGACTTAGCTTAAAAACCCCAAGCCAGGCCACCAGGCCTGCTGGCCGTCAGGCCTTTCTAGGAACTGTGGTAGTACGTCAATATAGGTAAAGGTATTAAATACACATTAAAATACACACAGACACACCACATCCAAAGGTGAGTCACTTACCCTGAGGAGCAAGCTATAGGGAGCTTCAGGCTAGCAGCTTCCCTTCCTCCTCCCCACTTGGGAGGACAGTAAGGAGGCCGTGCATATGCACCAAGCACTGTAGGCATGCATGCACACCAAGTGCTTGGCTCGCATGCGCAGTGGGGGAACCAGTAAAAAGGTAAGCCCCTGGCAAACTGGTGCGAACCTGTTACATCTCATCACTGGGGCCAGGTCAGACATCTCTGGGGGCCAGATGGCCATTTTGCCCTTCCTCCACCACATGGCACTTCCTAGTATGGTAGAGGTGGGGGGGCACACAAAATGGTGTCGTGGGCTGCATCCAGCCCACAGGCCGTAGGTTGAGAATCCCTGAACTAAAGATTCAGAATCAGATTTAGAACTCAACCATTGAATAATATAGGCCACATGACTGTAACAGTATTGTGTGATCTGCCATGCTGCTACAAGATAAAGCAACATATAACTGTTAAAGCCAAATTAAACACAATAAGTGAGTATTCCTTCTCTTCTCCCTTTGTTTAGAAAGAAGTCAAAATTTGAAAAATGCTGTTGTTCACAGGTAAGAAGATATGCCATCCTTTAGTAGTATTACTTTACAAACAGCTAATGATACTAAGTTATATTAATAAAACAGAAAAGAATAGGAACAGAAAATAATACAAAGGTTTAGGCTGAAATCCTATGCACCTTTAGCCAAGCATAAGACCCATGTAACTCAACAAGGTTTGGTCTAAACAAACAATTGTACTGTCAGCTGTTTATTCTTTTATTCAGAAGCATACTGCTGTTAAACACAAAGTGGATATTTAATCAATAGACAATGCCCAAAATTCAATATGCCTCATGCTTGTAACTTAATGACTTTAGAAGAAATGTATATTTGAAAGGAAGATCTGTGCACAGTGATCAAGTTATTTCTTTTTTAAAAGACAGGACAGATGTATAAGCAGAAAAGATAGTGTCACTGAGAATAAATTATATATCATGTGAGGAGAAAATATATCTTATTGGATGAGGACAGTATGCTACACAGAAACACCCACATAGATATACAAATGTAATCGATGCTTCTTGTACCAGAAGAATATGTGACAGTTGCTTCTGGTTAACAAATAAAGCTTATTGTTCTGCCTAAAATGATTGTCTGGATATTTATGTTCCTTACCTGATATATGTTGGTATATTTTTAATTTATAATATTATGAATTAAATATTATGGCAGAAGCCTACTAAAATCTCATGAGAGACAATGCTTCGATCCACCATGTCAAAGTAGACATGTGAAGTAGGGATCAACCAAGTGAGTATAGAATATAAAGCATATATAACAGAACTAAATTCTTCAATTTGCCCTTAAAATTAATTATCCTCCACTTTTTAGAGAATTGAGGGGCCCCAGTAAATATTCATTATTTCTGTGTGCTTGTGGGTATGTTTGTGTGTTTTCTCTTGCAGACTGCAACAGCTCTTGACAGAAGTAAGAGTAGAAGATACAGTATTTGAATATTTGGGTTAGGAAACAATAGCAATTACACTTATAAATTGCTCCATGGTGCTTATAGATCACTCCCTGGGTGGATCACAAGGTAATTAGCATTTTGCCCCATGCTGGGTACCAACACTGAAAGAATGGAAGGCTGAGTCAACTTTGAACCTGTCAGATATGAACTCAGAATCTGGGCAGTTTTGGCTGTAGTACTTTAATTTAACTACTGTGCTGGAAGGTAATTCTAATCCATAAAGTATCCAGGTGCCAAAGAAGGGGTAATGCTAAATGAATAGGATGCGGCCAAGAATGAAGTAGGCAGGGGTTGGGTCTGTTGTGGTTCTTACCAATTTGGATATTTTCAACCAAACACATAATTCATTTCCATGTGTCTAATCTCCTGCCTATAAAGACTACCTCCATTCTATGTCAGGTGTTTAAAGTTAAGATGAAAATAACATCCAACCTGAAGATACAGGCTCAAATTTCACCTGAGAGCCAATCCATTGAGATTTATTGGCTGTCCTCATTCGATAAATGAAGTCAGCTGGTTTCCTACCTTAAAACTGAAGCAATAGGGATAGGCTTCCACAGTGAAGATAAAGATTACACTAGCAAATTTCACGATTTCTGTGTAATGCAGGAGTTCTCAACCTTTTTAAGCCGGAGGCTGGGTCACACTCCCTCAGACAGTTTCAGTGGCAGGATGGCCATTTTGCCCTTCCTCCACCACATGGCACTTCCTATTGTGGTGGTAGTGGGCCACATGAAATGCCATCATGGCCCACACCCAGCCCATCGACCACAGGTTGAGAATCCCTGGTGTGTTGCATCTAAGAGCAGTTTGTATCTTTCCACCTATCCTGGCTAACTTTTATGATTAAAAAAAAGTAGTCCTGATCTTGTAAACATTACTTTTTTAGACTGCCATTCCCCCAGAATCCCAACTACAATGGAAAAAGATGTGCCCCCCCCCCCAAGCTCTGGAAAATGCTTTGCAACTGCAAAAATAAAATTTCTTTCCTGATATAGAGAGGTAAAGGGCATGTCATCTTCTGTTATTATTTGGAAATGTTATCTCCTTGGATTCTATTTTCCAAGTGTACCCAGTGTTAAAAGCAGGGACATTTCCTTCTTGGCCAGCTCTCCCAGCCTGCAACATGAGCCAGAATGCCACGCAGGTGCAGCTCACCTGTTGTTTGCTTAGCAACCTAGAGGACATTCTGCTGAAGTGAAACAAAAGCTGCCAGAATCATTTCTCTCATAAGACACGCACCAAAACAAAGCATATGTTTTCAGTTTAGACCACAGATAGAGTGACTGAAGGATGCTTAATGCATTTTTATAACTTTTCATAATTCAATAAATATTCTTGGCCTGCATCCTGTATTCTTTTCCACAGAGATTTTTGATCATCAAAGGCAGTTTAAGAAATGCACCCACAGCTGGTACACAGATGGAGGCCCAGCAACTGAAACAACTTGAGCTCCTCAAATAAACACCAAATTGCTGTGTCTAAGAACTACCATTTTAATGTTATTCCTAATCCTGGAGTCATATTATGTCAAAAGGATTATGGGAAATTAAAATAGCCATTTTCTAGGCCCACTATCTTTCAGATTGTGGCAGCTGTTTCTGATTTCTATTGTGGCTCCATTATCTGTTGCATGCTTACTAATGCTGGGTATAAATCAGAGGGACTTTCCATGGGATAAAGTGACTTATCTGGTTGCTGTTGTTTTTTAGCCTCTTAGAAGAAATCAACCCTGACTGCTCCTTAGAAGGTCAAATAATAAAGATGAAGCTAAAATACTTTGGACATCAAATGAGAAGAGAAGATTCACTTGAGAGGTTGGTAATTTGATTTCCTACTGTGCTTCCTTGACTAGGCTTCGACTCTGCAGTTCTAAGATGACGACGACGACGACTACTACTACTACCACCTGTGGTATAAAAACGATTTTGCAGAAAAATCAGTTTCCTGAGACTCTGAGGTATCCTGGAGAAGAAAGAAAACAATTTCTCAAGAATGTTTCTCATATCTTTCTCGTTGGTTTCCCAGTAAACATCTCACTGTCCATGGTAGGAAATAGATGGCTAAATTGAATGGGTTCTTGGTCTGATCTAGTAGGGGATTTCTTGAGTTTTTATCCTCGTAACCCTTGGGAAACTTTTCTGATACACAACATATTAGCCCAGTGGTGGGATTCAGCCGGTATGCCCCGGTATGCATGTACCGGTAGTAGAAATTGCTGGAGCCTTGGGGCTGCTGAGCCAGGAAGACGGAGCATCCTGCAGCTTCTTGAACTTCAATTCCCAGAAGCTAGTGGGAACCCAGGCATTGGGCAGAGTTTCGTTCAAAGAGGCGTGAAAACAATCCCAAATGAAACATTTTTGCTCCTGATGCCCTGGAAGTGGGGACTGTGCAAGCAGATGGGGGAAAAGGTGTGATTACCACCACTGGATCCACGACACCTGGCTCTGAGTAAGGTGTTTCTTTTTTCCTGTTGCTTGACAGGGGCCATCCAAGCCAAGGGGGGAGGGGGATGCCTTTGGGGTGGGGAGGGAGAAAAACCCCTATCCATGGGCACATTGCTTCTCTCTTTCTTTTGGGTACAAAAGGTGTGGATGGAAAAAGCCCCCACCACATTCTGATACCCCTTCAGTTTATTTCTAAAATCCATATTAGACTTGGCAACTCTGAACTCTTTCACCAAGTTTAGTACATGGCTATTTTTAAAAACTGGGACTGGGGTAGCTCAAGTGGTTAAGATGCTGAACTCAATGACTGAAAGGTCAGAGTTCAATTCTCAGGTAATGCATGACAGAGTGAGCGCCTGTTGTCTGTCCCAGCTCCTGGCAACCTAGCAGTTTGAAAGCAAGAAATTGCAAGTAAATGAATAGGTGCCACTTCAGTGGGTTGGTAAACAGTGTTCTGTGCACTCCAGTGTCTAGGCATGCCTGCCACATGACCACAGAAACAGAGATGAGCACAAAACCCTATAGTTGGACTGGCTTCTGAAAAAGGACGACACCCAGCAAGTGTCACAGACACTTCACAGAGTAGGTAGTAAAAAAAATGAATCCCATCACTGTGTTAGCCTATGACCACTAGCCTAGTTGTCTGGGCTTTCATCCCACAACTTGCTATCCTCATTCAATTTTTTTTCTTCTTAAAAACATCTCAGGCCTGGAAGTCTGTGATACATACACACAGGAATGCAGTAATCCCTTTAGTTCTAAAGTAGAACTTTGCATGCACACACGCCCGATCTTCTTATTTGATCTATGTTCAAATAAAGATACAGATGGAAACCCATTTTGCCCTGTGCCATTTTGGAGATAGTCCTACAAGCTTTGTATCACGCCAAATTATTGTTTGTTACTGATCTCCAAGACGCGCAAGATTCCAACAAATAGAGAAACACAGACAGCTACAACTTGTGGAGTTGGAGTTATACAGCATCATAAAATTCTTTTTTGTAGACTTATTTTCCTACCTGCAACACAGAAAACAAAAGTAATGGAGAAGCAAGGAGATAGCTGGTATGAAGTTTAGTACTGAGACTACTGTACTACCAAAAAAAAAAGAATCAAAGGGGGTGCGAAAGAAATGACAGATCCTGATTTCTAATAGCAAAGTTCTTCCCTAAATATCCAAACTCCAAATAAGAATGTAGGCATTAATACACATGCACACTCAGTCCTAGCAATTTATGTAACAATAATAAGAAAATTTGAGAATGCAACTCTAAGGCCAAATATACACTCGGGGGGGGGGGGGGGATGAATCAACAGTGACTCTTGGCATACTACACAACAGTATGTATGTTATGTGCATGTTCCCATTCAAAATGACACCAAACCAGAAGAAACCTTCTCTACTATGGAAAACAGACATCTGCTGGACAAACAGAAAAACCAAAAACAAGGCAATTACTGTATCTTCCATCAGGGTGAAATGTGTATTAATCTATCATATATTCTAGTAGATACAATGGCTGCACCAACTGCTAGTAGGTTTAGGCATAACAGAGCCAGAAACCATAAGGACTGTAGAAGACAAGAAAGTATACAATGCACACAGACAGTAGTAAATTCATGTATGAGGAACATTAATGTGGAGCACCACAATGTGAGAGCTATATAAATCAAAGGACTTCTAGAACTGTCTAACTGAAAAAAATGACAGCATGAAAAATGAAGTTAGGCAAGATTTGAGAACAGAAGTTGCAAGACAGAATAAAATTTGTAGAGAGAGTGCAAGGTGGGTGTTGGAGGTGACCTGGAGACCTCAGTTTACACCCAAGAAGACATGTGTTTCTGTATGGAACGAGTACATAGAGAAGAACCTCCTCAGATTTCCCAGACTATTGTTCATTGTGCTAATCTGTGATGACTTTCCTGTGTCAAACTGATATTCTTAGTGTTGATGCATATCACAAAACAAAAAATAAAATCACTTCAGCACTTTAAAGTCTCACTGCTATATTTTTACTGAGAGTTTTCATGGATCAAGTCCACTTCTTCAAACAAAGGAGTAAAATTTCCAGGTATGGTTTATATGTACACCAGATACAGAGGTAAAGAGGTTACAAGGTAAAGAGTAATCATGCAGAAACACAGATAAGCACACATATCAATACAGCTTCCTACAACTAGCATAACAAATGATCCATGGTTTGTTATTCATATTGGATGATGTCACTTCTTTCCTCCTCACATTTCATTTCTGACTGTCTCCAAGAGAAGGCAGGAGTTTTACCTTTGTTTTCAAGAGGTAAAGAGATTTATTTATTTATTTATTTATTTATTTATATTTGTTTATCGCCCTCCTCCCCGAAGGGACCCAGGGCAATTCCCAACACAATCAGCATGATAACAATTTAAAACCAATTTAGGAATTAAAAGTTTTAAAAGATAGCCAGGATTCTAAATGTGGGTGAATATTTTTTCAGGAGGGGCAACAATGGTGCGCGCACATGCGGCGCGCACCAAGGTGGTCCATCAACCCTATTTATCTATTTGCAATTTCTTGCTTTCAAACTGCTAGGTTGGCAGGAACTGGGACAGACGACGGGAACTCTTGCACCCTGCCTGCCTCCTCGGTGTGGCAAGTCCTGTCGTGGGTCCCTCTCCAGGTTTCCTCTGTATCTCTCCCTCCCCTGGGGCCACAGGTTCGGTCCCTGATCCTTCAGCTGGCCACCCTCCTCTCCTCCCCTCCCCCCAGCAGGCAATTGGAGAAAGGTGGAGGAAAAGGAAGCCATGAGAGGCTGAAAGGGAGACTTTGCAGTCTTTTCCCCCTCAGACGGAAGAGGGCTGGAGCTGCGTAATTGCATGCTACACCTTGATGGGAGGGGAGCATGCTGTTAGCTCAGGGAGGTTTTTGGGCTGCCCCCCCCCCCCTCTAGCTACAGCCCTGTAGAGTAGCAACTATGACTCCTTGCATTTCCACCTTAGCTAGATTTAAGATTCTAATTATGGTTTCTATCTCAATATATTATTCAAATAAACACTAGCTTTCTTATTTTTGTAGAATAAGAAGTTTGTTGTGATTTCTTTCCATAGGGTTTGTGTGTGTTTGTGTACTCTGCTAACACTGAATTCATATTTCAATTTGCCTGCTGCTTGCTTCACTAAGCAGATGAGCTGACATGGACACCACTGACCTTATTGCACTTTTATCTTTCAGAGCAACACCACAATACTCTAAAATGTTTAGTTTTGTGCTGGTACCATATGGTTTGTTTGCACTTGGAATAAGCTGCCATCTGGTACATACAGAGCAATGCCCTGGAGAGGACATTGTCATAAACCAATTTATATTATAGTTTAGAGTCAAGCCATACGGTCTAAGTTTCACCATATGATTGACCTCTGACTTTATCATCTGAGAAGCTGTGGAACATACTGTAGTTCTTCAGACAGGCAGACACACTCACAGAGAGAGAGAGAGAGAGATCAGGATTGTTGGATCTGCTCAATATCTTCTGAAAACAAGGAAATGTGGTTAATTTACTCTAGAGGAGACTCCACATCTGGATATTTTGGCCATAGCTGTTCAAATTATTCTCAAATATTGCTCTGGTACAATAAATATTAACATGTTTTATAGCAAGAGTTTTCATGGAATGTAGATCTTTCATTAGATTACGGATTATCCAGCATTGACATGGGAACTGTGGAGTGATGGGATGTCAAAAAAATTTCTACCCCACCATGACGTCATCACAGTGGGGGCGGAGCTAACGTCATGATGTTGTAGGCAGGGCCAAATAAAAAAATAAAAAAATTAAAATTAATAAAATTAAATTAAAATAAACACACATACACACACCTCAACCCAACCAAACAACCAAACAACCACAACACAAACCCGTAAATAACTTAAAGAAATAAAATAAATAAAGAAATAAAATAAAAATTAAATAAAAATACACCCACCCATTCAAAACACAAATAAACTAACCACCCACCCCAAACACTAAACCCTCACTTACTTATCCTTGGGGCTGACAAGCCCCCATGGCCTGGGGCCGCCCAGCAAGGTGCACCGCCCCCGACTGCGGCCTCCTCCTCCAAAGGCCGGTGCCAGCTGCCAAGGCCGCCACTGCCTGACGAGACCACCGGAGTCGTGGCCGCCGGAGCTGCTGTCGGAGCCACCACCACCGGAGCCGGCTGCCGCCGCCGCTGTTGGAGCCGGCATCAGAGCTGCTGGAGCTGTCGGAGCCGCCGCCAGGGCCGCCGGAGACGCTCCAAAAAGATGGCTGCCTCTTAATGTGCATGCACAGAAACTCAATCTGACACATGTGTGACTCACAATTGCAGCACGCATGCGTCACATTGATTTCTGTGCATGCGCAGTAAATTGGAGCCATTTTGGCTCCAATTTAAAAAAAATTCTTTCTTTCGGTGAGGAGTCGGAACCAGACACCTCAAAAAATGGACTACCCTCCTGGAGAACCCTCCGGGATTGTTCCTACCAGTTCTGGGGAACCGGTTGGAACCGGCAACATCACATCACTGGGACTGTGCCTATATACATGTACATACAGTACATGCATTCATACAAGGCACACAAAATAAATATGTTGTGGGAGGGGACTGCTGTAATAAATCCTATTCAATTAGTTGTTGTTACTTAGGGCTACGGTGGGTCAGTGGTTAAGAACCCTGCCTTGTTAGCTGGAAGGCTGGCAAGTTGGTACTGAGTGATGGATTCAGTGCCTGTCTCTGTCCCAGCTCTCGGGGACGTGAAAGTAACCTTATTTGGGCATTCCCTAAGCAGAGTTTTCTTCCGCAAAAAACCTTTCAACCCAGAATAATTTCTGACACAAAATTATTATTATTATTACTTAGATGGATATAATATCTGAGGCTGCAGCAGAAGCTGCCTGTTTCCTGCCCTGATGGTTCTACCCTCACCTCTACAGAGCCAGAAAAATGGGCAGGGAGGGATATCAGGGTTCCCCTTTCCTTTAACCTCATCATATGGGACTCTGGGCAACACTAAAGGAAACCAATAAATGATCCTGACAGCTTCTGCTTAAGCACCACCAAGTCACAATTTCTAGGCCAAGACTTTTTCCTAGCCCCTTCCCAGGGCTAAAAGTGGAAAGAATTAGATGGGATGCCTTCTCTCCAGGGCTCTTTGAATAAGTCATGTGGCAGGCATGGCTAGACGCCA
Source organism: Furcifer pardalis (assembly GCA_030440675.1). Taxonomy (NCBI): domain Eukaryota; kingdom Metazoa; phylum Chordata; class Lepidosauria; order Squamata; family Chamaeleonidae; genus Furcifer; species Furcifer pardalis. Next base: position 77,887,963 of record CP126896.1, read on the forward strand.
GAGTGCACAGAATGCTGTTATCTTCCCACTGAAAAGATACCTGTTTATCTACCTGCAATTTCTTGCTTTTGAACTGCTAGGTTGGCAGAAACCAGGAGAGATGACAGAAGCTCACTCTGTCATCCAGCATTCAGGTCTTGAATTGCTGATCTGCTGACCTTCCGGTCATCAAGCTCAGTGTCCTAACCACTAAGACACTCCAGTCCCCTCACATAGACTGCCCTTTCTTCACAGAAGCATGCTCCCATATTCATTGCATGCGGGCCTAATGGAGTTCTATTTCCCCCCCTATTTTTCTATTTTCAGCAGCAACTATAATTCTTTCCATACATCTTTTGTGTACTTCATTGCAAAGTATTAATGCTCCTGCTTAGCAACACATACACAGCTGAAATTGCTTAGTAGCAAAAAAAAAAAAAAAAGCAAAAGAGATTACTTCTTGATCATTTATCTAATTGCTTGAGGTGTTTGTTGTGCTAAAAGCAGTAACTGTAAACATCACCCTGTGGAACTCAGTTTAGCCTGTACTGTACTTTCTACAGTCATTTTTCTTCTGCTAGTCTTGCATGATTTATTTTTACATTGAATCCAAAAACCAGTTTGTACAAGAGTATCCTTGATCTTCACCCGTTGCATCATGGAAAAGGAAGAACATACATCTCCCCGTCGTGCAAGAAATGTGTGCATTTTAAAAAACTACTGGGGGCGCAATATTGGATAGTTTTTATTTCTTGCATTAAAAAATTCATTTAGAGCAGATTCTCACCAGTGTTTTCTCAGAGTCATTTGGAATATATAGCATAGGCCAAAATTCAATTAGTAATTTCTGCTTGTATACATTGTTGCTTCTTAAGAAGTCACCTGTTTCATTTCTGGTCATGCTGATCACATAATTGGGTATGCACACTATAGAACAGCCAGCACCTGATTAATTGCTACATCTGATGCGATTTCACTTATGATAGTGTAAATTGCCAGTTTGATTTTAGCTATACACTTTCCAAGTTCCTGGGTCAGAATTAATATCCACACAAATGTTTGGTGTTAGTCTAGATATCATAGCAAATAGATACAGTAAAACCTCGGATAACGTTAAAACCTGGTTCCACAAGTCTTGGTGTTATCCAATTTTTAGTGTTATCCGATGCATGTTAAAATCCTATGGGATCCATAGAGATACATTGTAACCACACAGACTTTAGCGGTTGTTATCCGATGCATCCCATAGGATCTTAATGTTATCCGATGCAATTCTCCCCCCAGATTGCTTAATGTTATGCGATTTTAGTGTTATTCGATACTAATGTTATATGAGGTATTACTGTATGACCAATGGATTGGGTGAAAAATGCAACCTTGCCACTATATCTTATATTGTATTTTATTAATTTTCAAAGACGACTAGTTCCATGAGATTCATTATTTAGGAAAAAGAGAAGTGAGTAGTTAATAGTCATTAGCAATAGCAATTATACCTATATGCCACCCCATAGAGCTTAGTGCATTCTTTGGGCAGTTCACAAGGTAATTAACATTTTGCTCCCAACATGCTGGATACTCATTTTACAGACCTCAGAAGGATGGAAGGGTGAACCAACCTTGGTCCTGGTCAGGATCAAACTCACAATGTTCTGGTTGCAGTACAGCAGTTTAATTACGGCACCAGCAGGGCTCTTGGTTAAGGTTTGACAATATCAAATTAATGGACAGCAAAGTGATTAACTAGCCCAATCTTAGTCTGGAAGATATGGGAACAGTGGTGGCTTCCATACTTTTATTATTTTTATTTTATTAATAATATTTATTTTATTATCAATATTTTTAAATAGTAATAATATTGTTAATTATATATTGATAATATAGTTATTATTTTATCTTCCTGCTACAAAGAACCTATAGTCATGATGGTGAACCTTGGCACTCCAGGTGTTCTTGAATTTCAGTTCCCCAAAGCCCAAGTCTCTGTAAATCCACACGTACACGCAGTAAACCCATTCATGTGGATTCACAGAGACTTGGGCTTCTGGGAATTGAAGTCCAAGAATACTTGGAGTGCCAAGGTTCACCATCACGGAACTATAGAAATGTAAAAGCAGGAGAAATGGAAATCTTCCTTCTGGCGGTGCCCATGACCAGTTTCCTCCATAAGAGGTGGAACAGATGTTACAGAAAATCCATCAAAAGAAGGGCAAACTCCCTAAACCTAAATTGTGTGGGAGATTCACTCACCTCCTGCAGCTTCCCTGGTGGCTTAGTGGTTAAGGTGGTAGGATTGGAGACTAGAAAGACAGGTTTGATTCCCGAGAGGTCCCCTGCAAAAATCCTTTCAGTCCAAAGTGTAATCTCTGACATGAAAATGAATGATTCACCTCCTACAATCTGATAAATAAGCTTGCTCATCTTGAGATTGGTCTTCAAGACTGAATTACAAGGCATATTTAAATTATGATTTTCTCAAACATCAGACATGCCCTGCACACTGCCTCCATCACAGCTCTACAACGTGAATTCCCTTTAGTTCTAAGGGTACATTTCTGTCTGTTTCTGTCCTTAAGTGCCCTCAGTACCAGAGGGAGAGGTTTAGCTTGGCCACAACTAGATATGAATGCATTTTCAACTTTCTACTTTGTTCTGAGACTTTCAGACTTCTTTAATTCAACCACTTTCCCCCTTGTTCTGCCTACCTCATGAGACCTCTTGTTTTAGTTTGACTTGGAAGCTGAACTTGGGAGTGGTGACCTGGTCTTAAATGGTTAAGCTAAGCTGAACTGTATTTGGAACCTATACTTATATGAAAAGTAGGTTAAAAATAGACTTCGTGTCATTTAATTTAAACTGGGGAAGACTCTGAACTAGAAGAACAGGGTGTTTGTTTTTTTAAAAGCCCATTGATTCCTGCAAGTACACTAGGGATAGAGATGGGTGTGGAAGCTGAAATGCAGTTTGTATGCATCAATCCTCTTGCACAGTTATCTTGTTCAAATTAGAGGCTGTGTTTTGCTTGGACACTGTAGAACAGTTTCAAATGCATTTCTAGTTGCAAATGTAGAAGCCTTGGTATAGCAGAATACTATGCATATGTACCAATTTTTTGCATATAATGTTAAACAGCAGGAAGCATCTGTGTCTGGTGACAGATCCTGGGGGTGGACAAAGCAGAACAGTGACAAGATGTTGGACAACAAAGCTATAATGGACAGGCAGCACTGCATCTAAAGTGAGCCTGTTGCCCAGAGCAAAAAACTGCCCTTTCATCAGTATCAAAATAAGAAAACCAATTAGTTCCTGGTCATATAATGAGAAGAAACTTTGTGTTGTCTCAGGACTATGACTTCACTCCTCAGGCCACCTCACAGAACAAAGGAAGGACTTGGTGCTCTGCCTGGGTCACTCACACCACTGTCTACTATCACATAGCATGGTCAATAGACGCTAGGTCTGAAGAGTAAAATCATTAGCAAATGTGTAGTGCCACAATGTTTGTTTTGCACCCATCTTCAGAGTGGTTTGGAATAGGAAAAGGAGTAAGACAAGGCTGCATTTTGTCACCCTGCTTATTCAACTTATACACAGAGCACATAATGTGCAATGCAGGGATGGAGGAATCACAATTTGAGATCAAAATTGCTGGGAGAAACATCAACAATTTGAGATATGCAGATGATACCACCCTAATGGCAGAAAGTGAGGAGGACTTTAAAAAGCTCCTGATTAGGTTGAAAGAAGAAAGTGCAAAAGCTAGCTTGAGACTCAATATCAAGAAAACTAAAATAATGGGAACAGACCCTATCAGTCCCTGGAAAATAGATGGGGAAGAAGTAGAAGCAGTGACAGATTTTTACTTTCTTAGGATCAAAGCTCACTGCAGATGGTGATTGCAGCCATGAAATAAAAGGGTGACTGATTCTTGGGAGGCAAGCTATGAGAAACCTGGGGAACATAGTGAAAAGTAGAGAAATCACATTGCAAACAAAAATTCATCTAGTCAAAGCAATGGTATTCCCGGTGGCAATGTATGGTTGTGAGAGCTGGACCATTAGGAAAGTTGAGCGCAGAAGAATAGATGCCTTTGAGATGTGGTGCTGGATGAGAGTTTTGAGAGTCCCCTGGATAGCAAGGAGAACAAATAGGTCAGTATTAGAAGAAATTAACCCTGACTGCTCCTTAGAAGGTCAAATAGTAAAGAAGAAGCTCAAGTACTTTGGACATCAAATGAGAAAAGAGGATTTGCTTGAGAAAGCCTTGATGCTGGGAAGGGTGGAGGGCAAAAGAAGGAGGCGGCCCAAAATGAGATGGCTAGATGGTATTGTAGATACAATGGGCACAAAGCTGAGTGAGTTGAGGAGGATGGTGGAGGACAGAAGTGCCTGGCGGACAGTGGTCCATGGGGTCGCAAAGGGTCAGAATCGACTGTGCAACTGAACAACAAACTAACTATTTGCCAGTCAGAGATCTTGTTATTACCAGTCGTAAAAAGCCACACTGATTTGTAAACTCATCTGTTTTACTTGCCAACTATTGTGTGCCTCTGTACCTGATGTGTATAAATTGATACCATGAAGTCTCACCCTTATGTCTGATGAAGTGGACTTGATCCATGAAAGCTAACATTAAAGTATTGCCTCCCTCCTGCATTCTTTGCATTTTTTTATGATTTGAAAATGGATCACATGACTAATTCTCTTTGTTTACCTATTAAATTATAGCAGTTAGTCTTTAAGGTGCCACAACATTTTTTACTTTTTGTTTTGTTTACTCTCTGATATGACTATGTGCTTTACTCTACAGTTTTGCCAGGATTATCTTCCATAATGTAATGGGAAATGAAGTGTCCTGAAATTATCTCATGAGTCTGTTCACACACAAATACATTCACATAACCCACCTGGAATGTAAGATTTGGATTCCTGCTCTTCTCAGTAGGCAAGGAACAGGGGAAAAACGAAAGTACTCACTTCACAAGCCAAGGCCACTTTATTTCTTAATTTCACAGTGGAATTGAAAAATGTAGAGACATCTCTGACCTTAACAATGCAAATCACTAACTTCACTCATGTAAGGGTGTACAGAACAGTAACCTACCAGCCAAAATTATAATAACTAGCATGCCTGATGTTTGACCACCCATTCTCACCTTTTTAGGTTTATCATGTCCTATTTATACATGATCATAGTAATATAGGGACAGATTCATGGCATTTCAGAACTGAAATTGCTCAACTGCTTGAACTTAACAGATAATATCCAACAACATAAGGCTGTAATGAATAATGACATTTTCCTTTACCCACAACAAAAGAGGGTGCCGTGATACATTGAGACATCCCATGGAAGCAGCAGAGAACAAAACTGCTATACAAAAACTAAAAGGCCAGGAACCCTTTTTCCAATAATATATATATTATTTTGCATTAAGAAAAATTTATTGTGTGCAAAAGAAATGTGAATTTTGTACAAAAAAATGCAAATAATAATATTATTATTTTTTGCCAAAACAGTTTGAAAATATGAAAAATTCATCAAAACTCTTGTAAAGGAGTGCTGTTTTCCTTTCCCACTTGCAAAAATGAAATAAGTGAAGCTTTATATCCCTTTATTGCAATAAAGTAAAAAATGAGGACATCAAGTAACGATCGCTGCTAAAAGACGTAGTAACAGAATAACTGACAAACAAATTAAGGTAGGCTGGCCATGTTGCACGCACAAGTTATAGTAGATGGAGCACCAGAATAATGAACTGGTATCTGTTTTTTATATTGTATTTTCATTGTTGCTGAGTGGCCAGTGAGGTGTTTGCTGGACTGTGTACACCACCCAGAGTCTACTGATTGGGGCGGTATATAAATCTACTGTAAATAAATAAATCTGAGAGAGCACAAAAGACCTAGGAGAAGACCATTCAGGCAGATGGGAAGATTTTCTCAAGAAAAATGTTGGAACAGCATGGAGATGAACTGCCAGGGACAGATCGTTATGGATAGAAGTTGTATGGAATGTCATCATGGAGAGGTCTACTCATAGAAGGACTCCTTGATGAATAATGACTCCAAGGTACCAAGGTTTATATCACTACAAGAGGTATATGTGCATATTATACACCATCATTTTGCCTCTGAAGTTGTGGTGATACCGTACTACTGCAGGTTTCATGTCATGCGGTATATTTAAAAAGTGACTGCATGGGGATTTGAACACAATTTTTTAAAATCTACACTGCCACACTGTCCACTATCCCACACAGACTCCCTACAATTACATTTCCCACTATTATGGTACTGTACACTATTGGAAAGTCCCTGATTGGTGTTTTATATGTTCCATGGGTTTATATATGCTATATATGTTTTATATGTTCTCACCCCAAGGCTCTGAAGGAAGCTGACACATCATATACATATTATGCACTATAACAGAGTGGCCATTTTATTTTATTTTTAAATGCTGATTAATGAGCAATCCATCTGTTGCTAAATTTTCCCCAGTCGAGCTTTCCAAAAGGTAATGGAAAGAAAAGCAGAATTCTATGTTGTACCAAGGACATTAGGAATACTTTGGAAGCACCAGTGAATGGTTTAATCAAAAGTGTCAAAATCTTGAGTGGCCTGAGATGTAAAACAAAGTCTTGTGCTAAGAGTTCATAACAGCTTTATTTACTTATACAGAAGACACTGTAGTTCCACTCTTTTCTACTGACGCATGGCCTCACTCCATTTGTTGAATAAGTAGCAAAGGGATTGTCTGGAGCAGCGGTGCCCAAACTTTTTGGGTCGTGGGCCGATCATGTGGTTCAGGGAGCTGGTCACTAAGGCTCGGGGGCTGGGTGTGGCCCCTGATGCCAATTCATCTGGCCTGCGAAGCCCTCGTTGCTCCTAGAAGCGGAAGTAAAACGCATCCATATGGGCATGTTTTACTTCAGTTTCCAGGAGCGATGAGCGCTTCATGGGCTGGATAAATTGGCATCAGGGGCCGCACCTGGCCCCCGGGCCTTAGTTCGGGCACCACTGGTCTGGAGTGTCTGACACTAAGCAGCAAAAAAAGTTTTTAAAAAATCAATATTTATGGTTATTTTATTACTCCAGAAATCTTAGAAATCGATGGTGCACTGCTTAGGCTCCAATTTTGTGAGCCAGAGAGGGTCACAAGTGCTTTATTTTGGGAATCATCCCAAGCTGCTAATGAAAAAGTAATAGCTCAGGATTCTCTCCTTCTAATTCTCTCAGGAAAAACAGCTACTGTATTTGCTGGCGTATAAGACTACTTTCCCCCCCTGAAAAACATGCCTCCAAGTGGGGGGGTCGTCTTATACACCAGGTGCACTTCAGTTGGGATAGACATAGCTGCCCATAGTGGCCTCCTGATGCTCGCCCGGTGTCCATAGTGGCCTCCCGATGTCCGCCTGGTGCCCATAGTGGCCTCCCGATGCCCACCCACCTCATTCTACATACCATCCAGTATCACGCAGTATCCAGCGTGGCTGCGGCGAGCATCAGCAGCGAGACAGGGGTTCCAGCCTTTTTGGCATGACTGGCCCGTTCTGCTCAGTGGGAATCAGCGGTGCTCCACCCCGCCCCGCCCCTTGTCTACGCAGAGCTCGCACATGCGCACTTGCGCACTAGTGCCAGCCACAGGGAGATGTTGAAATCAAATCTGATGTTCTTTTGTTTTATTTGGTGTGTGGAACGTGTGCGGAAGAGGGGGTAGTCTTATACAGTGAGTATATAACAAACTCTATATTTTGAGTGGAAATGTTGGGGGGGTTGTCTTATAAGCCCAGTCATCTTATATGCCGGCATATACGGTAGATAAAGTTCCTGATTGAAATAGGGAAATCTTATAGTTGGCTGCATGTGAGCATCTTTCAACTTCCCAAATTTGCAAATTAGTTTTGTTTGGCTTGTGATTGATCTTCAAGACTTAAGCATAGCGTTCTTTGACATCTGATTTCTCAAACAGGAAGGGCTGACTAAAATATGTAATGCTTTTGCTTTAATTATAGGATCTCTATAATGTCTGTTTCTCCCTTGAGTTTCTCCCCAGGTGGGAATTGTGTAAGCAACAATTAGAGAAAGAATGTTGTTCTTCTCATATTCAAAAGGTATATACAGTATTCTACATTTCAATAAAACTCCCTTATCAACATCTTGAATTTCAAAACAATAAAACCATTTAAATATGTACAAAGACATTGTAAACAGTAACATCATACAGAACTGAACTGAGACAGTAAGCCCAACTGAGATAAAACAGATCAAATACAATTGAAACTTCTAGAGAAGAAGTTTGCCTAGCTTCAAAATGACATCAGAGGAAGAACATGGTAAGCCTCAATGGAGAAGGAATTGCTGGAGCCTGTCCTTCATTGGTGTACTGGCTGTGAAATTGGCACCAAACTAGTCACACAACTGATCATACAAATTATAGCTAGGGATGAGGGGGAGACTGCTAGTGTGACTAATCTTGTGTGTTTGTGTTTTTCCCGACAGGACTCTGACCATAGACATCAGCACTTGCACAGTAGGCTGAGATGTGTTAGTACAAAAATATGATCCATTTATGTCAATGAATCTACTCTAGGTAAAAGTTAAGGTCGGTCTTGCTCAAAAGCCAGTCGTATCCGACTCTAGGGTTTGATACTCATCTCCTTTTATAGCCAAAGAGCCAGCGCTGACTGTGTCTGCAAACGTTTCCGTGGACATGTGGCATGACTTATAGTTTTTATTTCTAAGTGTGCATTATACATTTAAATTAGCAGATTTTGGGGGGAGTACACAGAAAGCTCCTCCTTGAAGATTGTGGTATCTTTGAACCACAGTTGGGGATATCCCAGGGCAACAGCAACCTTGTGCTGGCTAATCTTTCTTACACTAGGTCAGTGGTGGGCTCAGAAAAATGTACTACCACACTGTGACCATGGTATAGTGGGCATGGCCAGGGGGAAAGCCCTACATTGCAGCCGAATTAGGATTACAGTAATACCTCGGATAACGTTTACCTCGGATAACGCTAAAATTGCATAACGTTAAGTAATCTGGGGAGGAGAAGTGGCTCGAATAATGTTAAGGTCCTATGGGATGGATCGGATAACAACCGCTAAAGCCTGTGCGGCTACAATCTATCTCTATGGAGCTTTAACGTTATCCGATCCATCCCATAGGATTTTAACATGCATCGGATAACACTAAAAATCAGATAACATCAAGACTTGTGGAACCAAGTCTTAGCGTTATCCGAGGTATTACTGTACTTTATTTCAAAACTTGGATGGGCAGGACCAGCCAGAATTTCTGCTACCGGTTCTGGCGAACTGGTGCGAACCTGCTGATGCCCACCACTGTACTAGGTCAAGCGAAAGTAACTGCGGAAATGAATTCATCAAAAGGTGGATTCGTTTTGGAAGTTTCACTTCTGGCCTAGACGAGGAGGAGGAGGAAGAGGGAGGAGGAGAAGGAGAAGATGATTTTTTAAAAAATATTTTATTTCATTTATAAGACATTAGTCATGATCAGGATGGATTAGGAAAAGGAGTCATTTAACACTTTCAAAAGAGGCATCCAATCCAAACTCAGAGATAAGTCAGCTGTTTGGTTTTGATACGCAAATAGGCCAATCAAAACATAGCTAGAATTTCCTCTTTACCTTCGCATGCCCCCCTTCCTCTACAAGAAATCTCTCTTTTTTTTAATCCATCCATTCTTGCCAACTGTACTGCAAAGCAAAGTACAGTACAGTACATTGTTTGGAAACCATAATCATCCACGTAACAAAAAAGGCAACAAAACACTGGAACTTTTCTAAGAAAAAAAATTGGCAGCTTATGAACCTTTATTTAAAAAGTAATCACAGGATCAAATGCACAGTAAAGTGGATTATCCCAGCATGGAACTGGGCTTAACATATGGCTGGTGCATGATTTCAGTAAGAAGCAAATCAGCAGCTGCTCCGGCTGCAATAAAATTAAAATCTGATGTAGCTGTCATAAACCTTCAGGCATAGAACATGGGCACTTTATCAGAGTTAGCATTCCATGGGCAAGAGTTTCTGTCCAGCCTCATGGTTTATCTCTAAGATTCTTGATGACGTGAATGCTTTAAAGTTTACTTGTAAATGTAATTTCCTATGTGGAGGGTTTTTTAAAAATAATAATAATAATCAAATTGTCATGCTGGCTTTTGTCTCATTAATGCCTTTCATGAATCAGCACATGGAATTTTTGCCCTGCTGCTAAAGGTGTAGCCTGGAATCTTTGGGCATGGACTGTTTGCTATGTAAACTTCAAGATCAATGTCTCCCTTGCTTGAAAGCCAATCATATCTGACTCTAGGGTGCATTAATTACCACAGAAATTCAAGGTTTTGCTTGACCAGGATTTAGCTCTAAAGTCATGCATAAATAGCATTTCTACTAGCATGGAAACCAGGAATGAGTCTGCCTGGAAATTAGAGGTATTGTATATTATATATAAGGGGAGGTTTCTATTACAGTAATACCCCGGATAACGTTATGACTTGGTTCCACAAGTCATGACGTTATCTGATTTTTAGCGTTGTCCGATGCATGCATCGAACAATGCTAAAAAAAAAAAAGCCGACTTCAGGGACAAACCGCTTTAAAGGCAGGCAGGGAAAGAACTTTTCCTCCCTGCCTTTAAAGCCACCCCCCTCCCGCAGCGGTTAAATTTAAACTACAGGAAGAGAGAGGCTTGTGTTTTTTTCTTCCCCTCCCTGTATTTAAAACACAAGCCTCTCTCTTCCTGTAGTTTAAATACAGGGAGGAAAAAAGAACTGCTTCCGTCTTTCTCTCCCTCCCTTTCCCTCCCTGTATTTAAACTACAGGGAGGGGGAAAGAGAAAGATGTGATTGGTTCTCTAGAGAACCAATCACGTCTCTCTCTTTCACCCTTCCCTGTAGTTTAAATACAGGGAGGGAAAGAGACAAGGAGGCTTTGCGACTGCAGTAGGGTCGGGGAAAGGCGGGTGCTTTTCCCTGACCCTACTGCAGTGGCAGAGACCGCTGCGGGTGGGGGGTGGATTGGGTAGTTCTACCCAAACCACCCCACACCTGCAGACCATTGCATTGGACAACGCTAAAAGAATTGCTATCCGATGCAAGTTCTTTCCAAAAAACTTGCATCGTTATCCGATTCTAGCGTTATCCGATGCAATCGTTATCTGGGGTATTGCTGTATTGCAGTTCTATAATATAGTAATTTCAGTTACTTTGGCCACAGGTTCCTATGACCTTGGAAACCTTTCAAAGAAGGAGCTATTCACTCATTTCAGATTTATGATTCAACACTCCTTGAGCTTTTATCTGAAGCTATAAGACACCTTGGTTAAGTTGCGGCTTGCACATAAAATTATTACCATACTAAATATCCACCTTCTCTAGAAGTTTAACTTAGGGTAATAACATGAAACTGCTGATGTAACACTATAAATAAATGAAGGGAGGAAATGGGGACACAGAATAAATGGAACTGTCAGAAGATATGAGTGTTCATATATAGCTTAAGACCCAATCTCTATTGGTATAGGAATTTCCTTAGCTCTAAAGCAGTATACTGAGAAGAGGAACTACTGACCTTCCAAATGAAATAGCATATCAGACTCACAAATGTGAAGGAGATTTGAAAGCAAAAGAGGAAATTGTAAAAAGTTATATTTATGACCAAAGATAAGGGCTGGCAGGCTTATAAAAATGTCTTCTACAATCAAGGGAGAGATATCTTTATCTGCTTACTGCAAGAAACACATTCTGGGTTCTTAAACCCATGCAACCTCATTAATTTCCACAGAAATTCAGGGTTTTGCTTGAGCAGGATTTAGCTCTAAAGTCAAGCAAAATAGCATTTCTACCAGCATGGAAACCAAGAATGAGTCTGCCTGCAAATTAGAGGTACCATATATTATATATAAGGGTGATTTCTATTATTGCAGTTCAATAATAATGTTTTAGTATCCAGGGAAGATAAACGTTGGAGAAGTTTTCAGCCTTTTTAGTCTGTTTCAGCATCAAGAGAAACAACAAAGACATTGTAGCACCATTGAAACTAATAAATCCACATTGCTGTGAGCTTTCACGGATTACAACCTATATCTTCAGAAATTGAGATGTTTCCGGGGGAGGGGGTGTCTCTGTTCCAGCTCCTGTCAATCTAGCAGTTCAAAAGCAAGAAATTGTAAGTAGATAAATAGGGACCACTTTGATGAGAAGGTAAACAGCATTCCATGCACTCCGGTGCATGCATTCCATGCATCCCTGTGACATGTCCACAGAAAAGTCTGCAGACACAGCGCTGGCTCTTTGGCCATAAACAGAGATGTAGTACTGAACCCTAGAGTTGGATACGACTGGCTTTCAAGCAAGGGCGACCTTTACCTTTACCTATTACAACTTCCAAACTTCCCTTGCACTAATTAATATGCTGTATCTTTGACTTAACACATGGGGTTGTTTCATAAAAGCAATTTTGAATTACATCTGCTAGCTGAGAGGCATTTTTACTCATGAGTAGATTGGCTGGCAAGGAGAAAGACACTGTTGCTCAAAGCACATTATTTTCCAGCCAACCACCTGCTCTAATCTTTGGGGGATGTAGATTTTCTGGTTGGAGTAGTCTCTTTTCAAGGAGCAAGCTGGGACAGTTTGCTGATAAATAGATCCGTTGGCTAAGAGGGCTTCAGCCTTCTGGCTATAAAGCCAATCTGGGGACTCCTCAAGCAGCCGTTCTGAACCTGATGGTCTTCTGCAGCCTGAAGTTAGTTGGGCAGAGCAGTCAGGAAAGATTCCAACCTCAAGTAGAGAAATGTTAGGCTCCCTAGTATCTGATGGGCTTGAGGTTAACCAGCCAGCTGGAGGCTGTGTATGGACCGGTGGGATCACAGATGGGAAGAGCTGGTCTGCCATTTGAATCTTGTGCGTCGACTCTTATTGTTTGCATGTGTACATCATATGGCTATACATAGTAAACATCAAAGGTTCTGGAAGTGTGAGAAACAGAGAGAAAGATGAGCAAAAATAGTTTTTCTTGCTCCTTGGAGACACCTACATTGTGCAAAAAATAATTGGCTCAAATAAAAATGGGAAATATTGAACCTTAATTTTTTATGTTTTGGACTTTTTTCACAAACCCCTACCTACCATGACCACCAGGCAGATCAGCCTATTGGTATGTCAGCCAAACCTAATGACCATCAAGCAAACTTGCTGCAATTATAGCCCAACAGATCCAGAAGGGTAGCAGTTAGTTTGTTTTGGAGGAGGGGTTGGGTTTTTCTCCCAGTGAGCTCATAGAATCAAAGAGCTCCTCCCCCATTCCCACTCTTGTCCTCACAACAACACCCCTGTAATGGTTAGACTGTGAGAGGCAGCAGTAGTATTTTCAGGTTTAGGGGAGATCAGTAGGTCACCCTTCCTCAAAAGCCAGTAGTATCTGACTCTAGGGTTCAGTGATCCTCTCTATTCACAGCCAAAGACCCAGCGCTGCCTGCAGATGTTTCCATTGACATGTGGCAAGCATGACTAGACAACAGAGTGCATGGAATGCTGTTTTCCTTCTCACTGAAATGGTCCCTATTTATCTACTTTCCATTTCTTGCTTTCGAACTGCTAGGTTGGCAGGAGCTGGGACATTCCATCATGCAGTACTCAGGTTTCAGTCCTCAACTTCAGCGTCTTAACCACTTGAGCCACTGCAGTCCACAGCATTCCATGCACTCTGGTGTCAAGACATGCCTGCCACATGTCCATGGAAACGTCTGCAGACACAGACAGTGCTGGCTCTTTGGATGTAAACAGAGATGGACACAGAACCCTGGGGTCAGATATGACCAGTGATGAGATGTAGCAGTTTTGCACCAGTTTGCCAGAACCAGTAGTAACTTTTCCCAGTGTCCCGGAGAACCGGTAGCAGCTTTTGGAGGGAACCACCATCAGGGCTTACCTTTTCATTGGTTCCCCCACAGCGCATGCGCCCCAAGTACATGGTGTGCATGCATGCCTACAGTGCTTGGCGCATATGCACGGCCTCCTTGCTGTCCTCCCAAGTGGGGAGGAGGAAGATAAGCTAGCCTAAAGCTCTCTATAGCCTGCTCCCCAGGGTAAGTGACTCACCTTTGAATGTGGTGTGTCTGTGTGTATTTTAACGTGTATTTAATACCTTTACCTATATTGACGTACTACCACAGTTCCTAAAAAGGCCTGGCGGCCGGCAGGCCTAGCAGACTGGCTTGGGGTTTTTAAGCAAAGTCTTTGAGTTACCTCATCAATAAGCATCACCTGTGCTGTTCCAATTGCTGTTCCAATTGGAGAAGCCTTAAGGAGGTACAGCTGTTTTACATTTACATTAAGGCATATTATCCTAGAGAACTGGTTAGGCAAAAACTTAGTACTGTACCGAACTTTTTTAACTGTTGAAAAGTTGAAAAGTGCCAAAATGAAGCCATCTTGTGTTGAGTTCATTCTGTAGTTCCTTCCATCTGACCTAGTGTGAGAAAGATTGGTTGATTTGTGTTTGAGGTGGGTGTGTGTGTGTTTGGGTGGGTGGGTATATTTTAATGTATTTTTATTTTATTTATTTATTTTATTTACGGGTTTGTGTTGCGGGTGGGTGGGTGGTTTGAGGTGTGTGTGTGCGCGCGCATGCGCTTATTATTCTTTTATTTTTAATTTTTCTTTGGCTCCGCCCATGACATCATGATGTCATGGGATTAGCTCTGCCCACACTGTGATGACATCACGGTGGGGTAGTCAAAATTCTGACATCCCACCACTGGATACAACTGGCTTTTGAGCAAGGGTGACATTTGCTCTAAGAAAAAAATAAAACTGCACATATACATTCACACCCACCCAAAATCGCACCCATACATATAAAATATTTCATTTTCTGCCCATTTCCTCTTAATTATTCTACTAAATCATAAACAGCTACCTATCCACTATGAGCAACCTGCTCAGTTTAAAATGTCTGCAATTTGCCAAGGATTGCTTTTATTTTGTTTAAAAGGCTAAAATGTGGCTAGAATGTAAGTCTTTGACACTGAGAAGTTCACCCATGCTGTTTTGAATGCCTCTTTCTTCCCCCTCTGTGTTCAAGTTCTGCTTCTGAATACTAATGGAGATCAGGTTAATTATGTAAGTGCACCAGAATTTTGGGGTGAGGCAGGTACAGCATGTCTCTTGCCTCTCCTTTTTAATCAGTTCACTTTCACGTTGTCTATAAGAGCATTTCCCTTTGTTCCGGACCACTTTCACAGCATGTAATCCACTGAATGGCTCATAGCTGTAAGATGCAAAAGGGTTCGAGAGTGTGGTGCTGATTTTGCACATTAGCAACCTTTCTCCCTCCAAGTGCCACATGGGAAAATTTCTTCTTGCACTTAAAAGAAAGGTCAAGTCATTCAAAAACAAACATCTGCTAAAGGGCACTGTTTTGCATAAACGAATTAAGCAAATTATTTCAGAGATTAATCAGGCATCATTTCCTTTCTGGAAAATATGGGAGGTGGGGTGGAAATTATCTCTTTCTTCTAATGATGCTGAACAGAAAGTATGTGTGATGATTCAAAAAAGAACATGACTAAGTTTGCCTGTATCGAACCAATCAAGAATGATGGGGTTCTGGACAGACAGATTAATCCTGCTAAACAGATACAGTGTCTAAAATAAATATTGGGCCTTAGCTGTATAAAGCAGGGCAGTGGTGGGCATCGGCAGGTTCACCCCAGTTCACCAGAACCTGTAGCAAAAATTCTGGTTGCCCCCCGCCCATCCAAGTTTTGAAATAAAGTACAGTAGTCCTAATTCGGGTGCAATGCAGGACTTTCCCCCTGGCCACGCCCACCATACAACACCCACAGAGTAGGTAGTAAAAAAAAATCGAATCCCACCACTGAAGCAGGGGTTCCCAAACTACAGCCTGTGGGCCAGATCTGGCACCTGATGCCAATTCATCTGGCCCCTGATGCCAATTCATCTGGCCCCAAACGCCTGCACCACTCCCGGAAATTGAAGTAAAACGTGTCCATGCTTGCTTAGAACAATTGCCATAAATGCAGCCATGACTGTTGTAAAAAGTTTGAGCACCTCTGGTATAAAGGAAAATCTTCTGCTCTTTCTCTATGCAAAGCCATGTATCTTTCTGAGTATAAGATGAGTTGCACCCAGTTACATCCAACACTTGCATTATCTGTTTCTCTTTAAACTTTCCTGAATTACTTCCAATCTTCTGATTAATCCATTTCCATTTGCTTTTTAACCCGTCACTCCCAAACAAGAATCCCCAGATGTTGTTCGACTTCCACTTCTATAAATCCCAGGGAGCCAGCACAGTCAATTGTCATGGCCATGACTGAGGAGAGCAAGTATTAACACAGAACTTGGAAAATTAACATTTCAAGAGCATAACTCCCAGAATCTTTGTGCCCGCATGGTCTGATAGGGATCATGGGAATTAGAGCCCAAAAGCAGTTTTTTCCTCATCTTGATCCAACAACATCTGGAGACTCCCATTGGTATAGATCAATCATCGAACTGTATCACAAAGCCTGGTCAGCTTACTTCTACTGCATCATCCATCACAATGAGTGCAGGGATGATTTCTCCTTTTCCAGTCTTCTTCCTCTCCCTTCATTTCCCTCATAGTTCTCTCCCCTCTCTTTTTTTATCTTTCTATGCAGCACTCAGGTAGTCATGCTCGCTTTCGGTCTGTATGTATGTATGAATGGGTGTGGGGATGCTGTCAAATCCACCCACACCCACTAACAAAAACAACCCTTTTGGGTGTTTTGTGGAAGAACAGCCAAATGCATTAACTCCCCAATGGGCAACACAATGGAAATCAGCCAAGATGTAACATATTTTCACCTGACTGGTTTAGCACAATAGCATCTTTGTACAAGTGTAGCAAAAATTATGCTGAAAAGTCGGAATGCAAACAATCTTGGTGTGAGCAGATGCAGTCTAGACATTATCACAGGGGGATCACTATCCTCGTGTACACCTTGTCGACACTATTTATCAAGAATCATTACATGAATTAGGCCAATCAGTGTGTGAGTTCTCCTGCCTGTATAAACTATGGATAACATTGGCATTGGCTCATTGAGTGAAGATTTAAATCCATGTGTGTAATGGCCCAAAAGCCTGTAGTCAGTTGTCAATGTGGTTGAGATGCAGACAATTCACCAAAAAGGCCAACTGAATAATGAATAAATCGCTATGAGCTTGGTAATAATGTAAAGTGCTCAAACTTTTCAGGCTGTGGGCCGGTCACTTCAGCTGGCCAATCACGTGGTTCCTCCCACTGGAAGCGGAAGTAAAACACACCTTGCAATCTGTTTTGCAACAGGATGAGATAGATTTCAGGCTGCCATTTTCTCTGCTTAAAGCAGGGGTGCTCAAACTACAGCCCACAGGCTAGATCCGGCCCCTGATGACAATTCATCTGGCCCGTGTATGGTCGTGTTTTACTTCCGCTTCCAGGAGCGATGAGGGCAGCACAGGCTGCGTGAATTGGCATTGGGGGCTGGATTTGGCCCACGGGCCATAGTTTGGACACTCCTATAATAATGTATTAAACCTAACAACATTGGTGGATGGGTGGACATAATACTGTTAAGAGAATAATGCAGGGGGGTTATGTAAAAGTTTATTAATGCTACTTTTAATGGTACTGAGAGAAAAAATATCAATTATTTCTAAAATGTTGTTTATGTGGGCTATTTCCAACTTTTAAGTATATTTTCTTAAAACCACTTTTAAGCATGATCACCTGGCACCAAATTGCACTGGACTGCTAGCAGAAGTGGTCCATAAAGCTATCTGTTTCCTTGTGTGATTATACTTTAGATAATTAAAATGAGGAGACCTGTCATCTTTTCTGTAATAAATATTATGATGATGTAGTAGTAGTAGTGGTGGTGGTGGTGGTGGTGGTGGTGGTAGTAGTGGTAGTGGTGGTGGTAGTAGTAGTGGTGGTGGTGGTGGTGGTAGTGGTAGTAGTAGTGGTGGTGGTGGTAGTGGTGGTGGTGGTAGTAGTAGTGGTAGTAGTGGTAGTGGTGGTGGTGGTGGTGGTGGTGGTGGTGGTGGTGGTGGTGGTAGTAGTAGTAGTAGTAGTAGTAGTAGTATAGACTAACCAATGAACTGCTAATAAATGGAATAAAAGAAATTAAAGAAAGTGTGTCAGGAAAGGAGTGGAGAAACTCCAGCTGGATTTCTGAGAATTTCAATGGAGGTGTAAATTCCAGTAATTACTGGTAATGTCTGAAATAACAGGAAGGAGTAAATAATAGTAATTAGAGGAGCAAATGCATAGTCTTGAAGAGCCCTAAGGTGTCATAGCTGCAACCTAAACATTAATCTATAACATCTGTCACTAAAAACCCATTAAAATCAGTGGGGAAATCCTTGCCTTCCCAACTAAACATTTGAAGTCTTGTGATGGCTCATTTTATTAAGCTGGCAGCAAATGAGTATTGAGGTCACAATGAGACATAAAGTTGAGACATAGGAAAATGTCCTTTACTTGTCCTTTACTGATATTTACCAAAGTCCAAAGAAGAACATTACATTTCCGTTTGGAGTCATTAATAGAACCATGTAAACACTGACTTAGTTGATCCTCACTTCTGTGTTTGCTTCTACACACAAATAATGGGTTTGAGTTACAGAAGCATTTCATTAAATTATCCACTTTGCACCCAGTTCTGTATTTATATATATATACTTGAACCAGTGTGCCAGGATATCTATAGGAGTTCTTAACCTTTTAAAGCCTGGGGCTGGGTCACGCTTCCTCAGACAACTTCAGGGGCCGGATGACCATTTTGCCCTTCCTCCACCACATGGCACTTGTGTGTGGTGGAGGCGGTGGGGAGCCACATGAAACGGCACCAAGGGCCACATATCAGCCCATGGGCCACAGGTTGAAAATCCCTGCTATAGAATCAAGTCATGTAAGTTTCCCCATAAATCCTAGTTCAGGGAAGATAGCAAATTGTGCACTCACCACCACAGGAGAAACCCCACCAGCCCCACTGGTTGCTGTCTTGCTGGGGCAGATGCCACAAGAGCTGCCAGTGAACTTCAGAAGAGCAGGAACCTACTCGAAACCTCACTTTGAGGAGGTCTTGTCTCAGAACAAAGCATTGTCAGGGAGGTGACTACAAAGGTGGTCTCTTCTGGAGCACCACAGGCAATCTCTGTAGCCACATCACTACAAGTCTTGATTTTGATGATCAGATCAGACACTGGGCAGTGGCAACAGCAGTAGGAGCAGTGGACCTTGTGCTGCCTCTCCAAAACACCATGTGTTTTGCACCTGTCCTCTGAGGCTCTGTGAACTAACAAGTGCTACAAACCTGATTTCTTCAAAGTCCAGCAGAAACGACAAGATGTTCATATCTTTGATTCCATGTAAGCACCCAACCAATTATCTCTTCCTTCTTTTCTCAGAAATGTCCTCAGTTCTAGTTTTCACCAACCTGTAGTAAAACAAGCAGCTGGAATTCAGGAATCATAATTAGGATATATACACACCATAAACATTGCCTTCCCTGCCTATATGCTATTCTTCACATAAACTATTTTTATTGCTAGCTTTTGTGGATCAAGTCCACTTCTTCAGACAAGGAGAAAAACTTACAGGCATGGTTTATATACACCAAATGCAAGGGTTACAGGGAGAAGGGTTTGCTCAAGCAGAATGACAGACAAGCAAGCATAACAATACAGCTTCCTACAGCAATCAGTAACAACAGATTATTCAGATTTGTTTTAAATGTCTCCCTTTCAATCTCAAAGGTGTGGAGAAAGCCCATTCTGGTTTCTGATTAACCTCTTACTTGCATGTCAGAAAACAAACAAATATACTGTACAGTACTTGGTTACTTCCTGTTATGCTAAAGATAATTGGCAGGAAGGTTGTAATATACCAAAATATAATATATAAAATATCTAGCAGCATATAGCAATTTGTGTATCAAATTTGATAATGTCCCAGAAACCCTTTGCTAATATTTAATCCCCTGCGGTGGATGTCTAACAGATGGATGTACTGTATTTGATTTCTGCTGTCTCTCTTTCAATTTCACAAAAGCATTTCACAAAAATGCTTCTCTGCAGTAAGTCAGTCAAATCCTTTTAGCAATATGTAATAAATCTATGGTTTCTTATCTAAATTTGTGGTTGTTTCCTCGCTAATCTGAAACTAACTGAGAATTCCCCATTACTTCATGGTGCTAAACAATATCACTTGTAACAAGCCATGGGACAATATAAACGACACAAAAAAACATGGGTAAACATGGATTTTTCCCAGTGTTGTAATTAGGAGAAGGCTTGTGTCATATGTATGGTGAGAAAAATCCCATAACGTCAGTGATAAATCAGATACAGTACAGTACTGTATATGACAAAGTACAGATGCTCCATCTGGAACAGCAGTATTCTTGCATTAATGTAACTCTTATAAGGAGCTGGCATATAGATGAATACTCATGTTTCTGTCTATTTCATCAATGCCTGTGTAGCCAATCTCTATCTCACAGACATAAAGGTTCTCATTCAAGTCACATAAAATGTATGGCTCACACAAATCACAGTTGGTATAGTAACAAGAAGATTAGCACCAATTGCACAATATACAATTTCTGCAATACTGTACAGTATTTTGCATTGGCTCAATTGGTGTATTGGTGGAATGTCACAGTACAAAACCATTACACCACATTCAACTACAGTGTCTGTCACATTTTATTCGAAATACAGTTTGCCAGATTCTTAGACCATTGATTTCTTCCAGCATTCTCCAAGAAAATAATCATAAATCCTAACTCAACACACATGAAAAGCTTTATTTCTTTTTAATTGTCAATACTGTGAGATTATTTTTGGCCAGAAAGATGCAATAATCAATCCTTCCTGTTGTCTTTAGAAGAATCAATTTACGTAGTTTTAATATCCCACAGACTTTTTTGAACATGTGTTGCCTTTGCCTGATACTAAACATTTAATTTTATTGCTTGGAAGTCAAATTAAATTAATTTAATTTAAAGAGATAATTCAATAAATAAATTGGCTATGAAAGCCTTTGATAGAAATAATAAACGCATGACTTGCTTTAACATCACTTGGGAGATCTAATATGTTCTTGATTCTTTCATTCCACAGATGTGAAATGCTTTCTCAGGATGCTCTTATGGTCATAACTAATCAAATCAATGAGACCTGAACATGTCAGTAAACCTATATAATTCTCTTTTCATCAGCTGAAAAGCACTATAATTTAATATTACTTTTTAGTACAATTCCCAGCTATTGGTACTTTTAAAAGATAACATTAGGAGTTGGTTTAGCTGCAACTCAATCTTCAAAGCTGCTTGAAAATATAATCCCCACAAAATCTGAACCAAGTAACTGTTCCATGAGCTTTAAGAGTGGCCTTGAACCAAAACTTCTGTCTGTATATATTAACTTAAGGAGGACTGCAGACAAATGTTATAAAATTGTGATGTGTTCTTATAGATTGTTTTATATGTTTCATTAACATATAGGATACTGCAGCAATGATGTTAGTCAGAACCCTGTTGGATCTTTCTACACACATACTGTATAAGGATATCAGACAAGCAGTTTTATCTAACGTGTGTAACCAGGGAATGACTGCGCCTGCAATTGAGAGTCCACAAAATAATGGCACCACTTGTGGTAACTGCTCTTTCAACTTTATGACAACAACAGAAACTGACAGTTGTTGTCATACTTTCTAAAAAAAAAAGTTCAGCAAAATCTGTGAATATATTTATTCCCTACTATTCAAAATTTGTGGGCCAGCTGCCTCCCAAAGGAAAACATGTTATACTTTTGGCATTATTGGTTTATATAAAATCACCTGATACATCATTGTTCTGTAATGTTTCTTGTGTTAGAAATCTTGATCCTGACATTCTAGATGAAGTAGTACTTTGGATCTGTTCCAACCTCAAGAGTACTTACAATGTTTTTGTATCGTAATGCAACACAATATTACACTCTCACTATGCTTGCTCCTGTACACTACTAATCTTCAAGACTTAAGAAAAATGTGTGGATTGGCCAAAGCAACATGCTTTCGCACAGAAACATCATACGTCTAGTTGCTCAGAATACAAATAATTCTGCACCAAAATGTCATGAAATGGACGGCTAGATGCATTTCTGGTACCATAACAAGTAACAGAGCAAGGCATTAGATTAGGAATAATTGTTCCATATCTTCAGAAAATGATACGTTAGCATCAGACAGCTGTTTCATGTGACAATTCAAATTGGATTTAATATATGGAACTGTTCATATTTCAGTCATTAAACTAAAATGATTTAGAAACAATATACTATGGTTAACAGAATGCCAGATGGGCATTATCTGTAATACAGCTAACGTAATTGAACAACTATTAGCCCCTCACCCACCTTCTTGGGATCAGAGGTTATTTAGATCTTTATATGGTCATAAACCAATAGTTATATGGTCATATGTTTTTCATTCTGAAGCCAGAAAAAGTGCATGAAACAGAACACCTCATTCATTCATATATGACATTCAAATTTCTAGCCAGCTAAAGGTCAAAGTGTGTTACAATTTTTCAGTATATATCCCTTGCTAGGATAGATGCCTCTGAATCCAACTTCATTTTATTCATGTGAGCAAATATTCAGAAGCAAAAATCAGGAAAGCCAGAAGGTTTGTAGAGGGTTCAATGTGTAAGAACTCTACAACGTTTAGGTCCCATAAAGCTCAAAAATTATACAGAGAGTGCCCAAAAAATATATACACATTTCAAGAGATGTTATCTATATCTTACTTTTCAAAGTGCAGCTCCCCCAGTGGCTTAGTGGTTAAGATGCTGAGCTGAAGACTGGAAGGTTGGGTTTCGATACCTGAGGGCTGCACTTGGGGATATGAAAGGAGCTTCATTCAGGCTTCCCCTGAGTGGAGTTTCTCCAGCAAAAATCCTTTCAACACAGAGTAATTTCTGACACAAAATTATTATTACTTTTCAAAGCTGAATTGAATTACGGTAGCAATTGGTAGTACTGTATGACCATTGCTCAAAAGAATAACGCTAGCATCACCATACAACAGGCAGGACAGTAAAAGAAAAAGGTGGAAACATACTTGACATTCAATCAATACTACTCATTGCTACCATGTTATTGTGTTATCTGATACATCATTAACAAATGTTAATAACAACAATAGAAATGTCTTGCCATTTTGTAATACTGTATGTTGGTTCATTCCCATTTTATTTATTTGTTTTTCAAATTTCTATTGCCGCCCAACTCGGCAACGACTCTGGGCAACTAACAGCAATTAAAAGTAACATCAAAAACGAACTAAAAGCCCTTTAAAATCCCATTAAAAATTCTAAATAATTTACCCACTCACCTCATCCATTAAAAGAGAGAGCGAAATCTTAATTATATAAGCCAGCAGGCTGGAGTCACCCCTCCATCAGTGCACCCACACCTGCCCTGCCAGCCAGGTTTTCAGTTCTTTCCTAAAGGGCAACAATTCCATATGCAGCCATAACTCTGTTGGCAAGAGATTCCATAGGGCCGGTGTGTACACAGAGAAGGCCCTCCTTCTTGTGCTAGAGAGACGAGCCCCTCTAGCAGTTGGTACAATTAGAGAGCCCCTCCGGTCCGCTCTGGTTGGATGGACAGATGTTCTTGAGGTGGCGCGGTTTCTTACATATCCTGGCCCACTACCATGTAGGGCCTTAAAGGTCATATCACCACCCAAGCAGCCGCATTCTGGACCAGTTGCAGCCTCAGAATGGTTGTCAAGGGCAGCTCCATGTAGAGCACATTATAGTAGTCTAGTCTAGAGGTGACCAAAGCAAGCATTACCATGAGCAAGGAGTCCCGGTCCAGGAGTTGTCACAACTGGCAGATCACATGAAGTTGCGCAAAAGCCCTCCTGGCCACGACTGCCACCTGCTCTTCAAGCAGTAGTTGCAAGTCCAGGAGGACCCCCAAGTTACGCACCGGGTCTGTCTGGGCCAAAATAGCCCCATCCAGAACTAAAGATGGTAGCTCCCGAGATAACGCAGAGCCCCTGATCCATAGCCACTCAGTCTTGCCGGGATTCAGTTGTAACCGTTGTCCACCATCCAGACCCCAACAGCCTCCAGATACCTGGATAGGAATTTGACAGCATCGCTTGGATCACCATGGGATGAGATGTACCTTCAAATTATTTTTACAGATAGAATTAACTTTACAGTTTATTATTATTCCGAGCTTGTGAAAGTATGTAGAAATTGTTTTTTATTTGATTCGTGTTTTGTTGCATTATTTGATATTTGTATTTATACTGCCCAGAGTTGGGAATTTCCCAAATGGGCAGTATAAAGATGTAATAAAATATAAAATATGTGTAACTGTTGCTCCATGTATTTGTTTCTATGGGTATACTATAGCCCATCATTATCAAGAAGTTGGTGAAGATATTGGTATAGTTTACTTGAAAATGTGAGTTTGATAAAACAAACATTTCATAACCCTAAATATCCCAACAATTTGGCATTCAAGATCCAAGTCAGAATGCTGAAATAATCAGAATGATGATCTTATGTGTTCAGATTTATAACCTTCCTTTTGGAGTTCAACAATACCTAATTTCACTGCCCATTTGCTTGTCTTAAAAGCTTTATTATCCTTACAAACTCTGAGGCAGGTCAAAATTTAAAATGAATGAAAGAATAATGGGGTTGGCTGTAGCCCAAAGGCTGTGATAGCTGCAACAGAGCAATTGCAGATACATTAATGGAAAATCACCTAACAAAAATCAAGAACACATATCTGAAATGCTCCTGCTTCTTAATAAAAGCCTGACAATGGCCAATGGCCTCACATAACACAGCTTTAAACATTCTTCCTTAAGAATGGACAAGTGAGAAAGTGTTTCAGGGGACCCAAGAGACACTAATATTTCAAAGATATTGTATGACTCAAATGTCTTAGGGAGGTGGGGAAGCACTATCAAAATGTTCATAAACTGGAAAAAAGAAAGCCATAAAAATCATAATTCTTTCAACATTTTATTCTCATTTTCTGAAAAGAGACCGCTTACCTATTTTTAAAGTGTCTATTTTGTATGCTTTGATGCCCACCTTTCTCCCAATGAAGGCGGTTCACAATGTTAAATTTATAACACAATAAATTACACATTAAAAAGCAATGAAACTATAATAACAATTAAGAACACATTAAGTGATTTAAAAGATTTAAAACTTTAAAACCAAATGTGCTTAACAAAACATCAGCATCCAGGACTCAGTTATGGTTCTTAAAAACCAGCCTAAAGAGTTGGATCTTCAACTGTAAGCAGAAGGGTCAAAAGTGGAGAGGGCTAACCTAGGCTGCTGATGGAGCACATGACACACCCTGGGAGCAACCACAGAGAAGGCCCTGTCTTGTGTCCCCATCAAATGAATCTGCAATGGCAATGAGACCGAGAAGAGGGCCTCCTCTGAAGATCTTAAGAGCTGAGTCAGCTCATATTGGAAAATATAGTCCTTCAGATAGCCGGGACCCAAAGCATATATGACTTTATAGATAATACACTGCACTTTGAATTGGAAAGGTACTGCTAGTAGGGGCAATATATGCTCCTTGTAATGTAACTGACCTGAAATCTGTAACCAAATCAGACATTTCAAGGAATGGCTGCAGCTTACACACTAGTTTTAACAGTACAAGTGCATTCCTCGCCACCACTTAAACCCTAGCATCTAGGCTCAGGATTAAGTCCAGCAGTACACACAAACTGCAGACCTGAGTTTTCAGAAATAATGTAACCCCATTCAGCACAAGCTGCATCCAATTGGGCACATTCCAGATCCCATTATCCTCTCTCAACATAGTCACACTTACTAGACTGGGGGAGTTTGCCGCCTTCCCCCCCCTTCTTCTGCCATATCTGAATCCGAGTCCAAATTTAGGCGGTCATCATGGTGATCAGCCATGAAGGCTGTCCTGAGAATATAATGAAGTGGCCTTTCATCTGCCTTCCACATTGCAGTATGACCCCATATCACGGATCCAGTTTCATGAGCCACTTTCTGGTCCTGAGCCCTTTTGGCACACAAAGTCCTCATTAGTCCCAGGCCAGTAGTGATGAAGCTGCTGCCCTCCATCAAGAGGGATTCAAGAGGGATTTAATCCACTTGGGGACCATCACTCTTCCCTGTAGTCTTCAGGACCCAAGTCCATTAGTCCTCAGGGTGGTCAGGTTAGTTAACCGCCACCTGAAATTTGGCATTGAGTCACTGGCAGTATGGTCTACTCTATTACCATAGCATGATAACCCGATCAGACTGGGGAGTTTGCCTTAAGGTTCTTCCATTTCAGTCATCGAAGGTTTGATATAAGAGTCTCAGAAATGATGTTGTTTTCAAGATGCTTTCATGAGGCATCTAATGGCAGTCTGTGGTTCCCAGCCTCAGCTAACTATGATTTGTTCATCTAGGCCTCATACATATCTTCCCCACTTGGGGAGAGTATTTATGACCTCAAGTTTGGCACAACAAAAGGAAACAACTACCTTATACAGTAAAACCTCGAGTTATGAATAAAGTCAGTTCCATGGCCTTGTTCGTAAGTCAAATTTGTTTGTAACTCAAGGCATCTCCATTCGGATAAAGAAAAAGCCCCACCCACCCCTCCAAAAATCAAAACACCCCCCCACGCTCCAAAAACCAATCAAACCACCCAAAAACAACAGCAGCATTGAAAAGAAAGCATGCATAAGCAAAAACGCTATTCCTTACCTTAAAAAAGCTTTGAAAATGGACAGAAAACTCAGAAAAATTCCGCAAGAAACAGCAACCGGCAGCCATTTTGGCACCGAAACTCCAGACAAAGAAATAACTCCGAACACTCTACTGTCACTTGCCGGGCTCAAAAAGTCTGCATATGCGCAATGCATTCTGGGGAATCAGATTGTAAACCTGAAGCAAACCCATTGGGGAAACACAGAGGAAAAAGAATCAATTCGTAAATCGGGGCATGTTCGTAACTCGAGGCATGGATTTCAGTGCAGAACCAATTCATAAGTTGAATTATTCGTAAGTAGGGACATTCATAAATCAGGGGTTTACTGTATAACCAATGTGGGGGTTAAACCATTGTTAATTGTTTAATCTATTATTACTGTATTTTTATTGTCAGAGATAAGGACAGTTGACTGTGGTCTACTTTGTCTTCTGTATCAAAATCACATATTATGCATCTTGACTTAGATGAACGGGTAGCATTTGGAACTTTACTCCAGGCAGCTCAGTACTTTGAACTGACCTCATATACCAGAGTCCCCAACCTGTAGTCCATCTCCATTCTTTCTGTGCGGATCTCCAACCTGCTTGTTTACTGCTGCCAGCCTCAAGGCATTTTCCCTCAGATCCACATTGTCCTTCTAGCCTCAAGCAAACCATCTTCTGCTGTTTTTCTTGTCCCTTTCTTACACAAAACACAATAGCAGCATTGTTTCTTCCGGTCTCCATAGTTCCTTCTGCCAGCCATCTCTTGGTCTTATCCTCCACACAGTATTAGGATTTTAGCCATTCTAGATGCATTGCTAAGCCAGCAGCAGAGTTTAGGTACCCCTAACATAAACATCCCTTCATTGATCTCTGAATGTTTACTTTTTATCTAAATCAGTATGTTAAAAATGTTATTACATTTTGATTTAAGATGTGGCCCTATTTAGGCATTAGGCCAGTGATGGTGAACCTTTTAGAGACCGAGTGCCCAAGAAGGAAGAAGTGGCACACAGGCAGGCACCCCGAGTGTCCCCACACCCATGTGATGTTGCCAGCATGCTTCCAGCAAAGTCACATGGGGGCATGCACACGCACCTCCTATGGGTGTTCCTGCCCCCTGCTGTGGGTGCTCCATACCCTCCATGGGTGCACCCCCACAGGTGTGCCCGCCTCCTAGGAGGGGTGGGGGGTGTCTGTTTGCCTCACCTCGCCCTGCCACAGCCTCCCAGAGAGATCTCAGCCTCCTGTTTGGCAGAGAGAGGGGGAAGTGGGGAAGTGGTGCTGCCCGGGATCTTCCCTAGATGGCACACATGCCATCAGAAAGGCCTCCACATGCCACTTCTGGTACATGTGCCATAGGTTCACCACCACTGCACTAGGCATTCTAATGCAGCCCCCATGCCCCAAAAGGTTGGGAACCACTGTCATGCACTGTATATTCTAAATTCTTTCTCCTAGCTGTTTTTTGTTTTGTTTTGTTCTGATGCTTGATGTTCTTTCCTGGCAATTTCCTCTTTCTCTCTAATAATGAAATGACTCTCAAAAAAATTAATAGTAAATGTTATTGGTTCCATTGATCACATGAGGACTTCTCGCAAAACTAGGCAGCTGATAGCTATCCTTGAAGAGTAAATGAAGATAATTTTAGGTAGATCATGATATTCATTCTACTTTCTTTCATTCATAAGGAATGGAAAGCTGTTTCCATATTATGTTGCAAGAACCTACATTGCATGAAAGAAAATGAAATCCATCCAAGAAAGAAAAGAGACAGACATATGGAGCTTATTTTGCTTCTGTCGTTCTCTCTGCATCGTATCTACCCGACCCATTGTACATAATTTTTAGAGGCCTGGAAGGCTTAGAGCCATCTACTTTTCCTAGTATACTTGCTTACACTTGCATAACCTAACTCTGGGTTCAATCCATTATTGAGAATTTCTCATTAAAGCCATTGTTTACCAATATGTTACAGCCACAAATAGATTTGCTTGGGTTAATGGATGCTGCCATTCAGGAAGTAGGGGCATCACAAAAGACATCAGTCAAGCCACACAGCTTTGAGTGGGCTGTAATGTTAATTTATAAATCAATGAGCTGTCACATTAACATACCCAGAGCAATAAGTTGATGCCATAATGCCACTTTGCTCTCTTCCACCACCCACATTTAAGTTTTTGCTGCCATTCTAGATACCATTCTAGTACTGTATAAACATTCATCAAATCATTCTGCCATCTGCAGTTTAGTCATGCATCCTAGACCTCTTCCCCTTCCCCATAATTGTGCCATCACTTTCTTCCATAGGTTGACATTTGGTGGAGGGGGGGGGGATAGGTAAAGGTAACCCTTGCTCGAAAGCCAGTTGTATCCAACACTAGGGTTTAGTGCTCATCTCTATTTATAGCCAGGTCTCAGGTCTCGAACTGCCAACCCGTTGACCTTCGAGTTGTCAAGTTCAACTTTATAAATTCCTTAGCCAGCTTGTCCTCCTCTCAAACAATCATTTTCCCCCAAGATCTGCCTCCAAAATATGTACAGTACAGTGTCTGTATATTCTTGGCTTTTCACATTCATTCTCCTCTGATTCATTTAAAATTTGCTTCAATAAAAATCCAGCATTGGGACTCCCTTCCCCTCCTTCTTCCAGCCCCACACACTATCTAAAAACTTATTTCAGAGGGTTTCCCAGCCCTCTGCAGCATGTTTGGAGGCACATGGGTGTGTATGGGGAGAGAAAGACTCCTTCCCCTATTCAATCCATTGACCAAAAAAAGAGTTCCATCTGTGGAAGAACCCTTGGTGTCCTGTTTGAAGAGTTGCACAATGTCATGAAGAATAATGGGTAGCAGAGTCCTTATTATTATTATTTCAATTTATTAATAATAAATTGAAATAATAATAGTAGTAGTAGTAGTAGTAGTAGTAGTAGTAGTAGTAGTAGTAGTAGTAGTAGTAGTAGTAGTAGTAGTAGTAGAGACCTTGAAGTTAACCCATGAAAAACAGCCAGTTTGACAGCAGGCTGAGTAAGCAAACAGTCTTTGTAGTCTTTGCACAAAGGTTAAGAACATTGTTTTTCTCCTTAAATTATATTGATGATTTCAAGATTTGCATATCTGCATACAAATTAGCATCCCCCCCCCAACCAACATCCTTTCCTGTTCTCTCTCCCTCTCTTTGTGATGCTTTTTATTTGCTTGACAATGCAAACTGGCCACCCGTTTAAACCCTCTCCTTCTCAACAAATGATATAGCTGACAGTTATAATGTTTGTAGCTCCCTACACTATTCTTTTCCATCTGAAAGCTGGATAGTATTAAGAACATGAAATTCAAAACAAAAAAAACTAGCTGGCTTTGTAATCCTTTGGTGATTCTTACCCACTAATGCTCATGTACAAACACTTGCACACAGAGGTATCTGTTTCCACTGACTGGAATTAAACAGCTTCTAATCCTAATTGCCTTCCTAACAATGCTTTCTTTTTCTTTTTTGCCCTTCAAACGAGGAAACGAAATCCCTTGCACATATGTACACAATCTTTTGCTCATTACTTTTCTTGGAGAACGTACAGCATTCTTTTTATTTAAGAACCCTTAAAATATAAATATTTAGTGTGTATTCTGTTGTGGCTAGAACTGATTAAGTAAGCATCGAAAGCTTCAAACCAGTGACCAGCACAGATCTGTTCTGCATGAAATGAGGGAAATAGAGACTGCCTCTAATTTACATATGGTCATTTTCATACACAAGCTTTCATGCACACTAAATACCTAATTATTTTCCAGGAGTCTGTACATTTTTCTCATGGCCAAAGCCATGTGATTCCCATTTTTTTTGGCAGCTCTCACCTACAGACAGCCTGACCCTCTGCTTGTGTCTGATCTCTTTGCAGTCAATGGAAGCATGCCAGCCCTGAGGGTTCCCTTGGTGCCAGACGTTGTCAGACAGATAGCTTGTTTGCACATCCTGAATATCTTTCTCCATTGGATGGAGCTGCATTTAAACATTTTTTTAAAAAAAATAGCAAAAATGTAAGCAACACTTCTCAGACTTCCTCACTCTGGCCAAATGTCATTAAAACCCAGACTATTCTGGAGTAAGCAAACTAAAATGCAGGCTGCCAGAAACAGAATTACTGTATGTGGATTTGTATCTGTTAGTTATGCAGATTGCATTGTAGTGTGTATATGTTCAGGCACTACCACTTCAACAATTCTTTTTAGCCTTACTCAGTGCAGGACGGGGTGCACCCAATTTTCACAGATCCTTTTCATACTTTTAAGGGGCAGGAATAATAATCTTATATGAAAAAGAAGAGAATAACAGGAACTGTATTTCATCTCTGCGAACATTTTGATAATCGGTGTCCTCTTTTGAGATCTTTTTAAATGTCTGATTTCCTGTTGCATTCAGTGGCTAACGCAGAAGTTCTCAACCTTTTTAAGCCAGAGGCCGAGTCATGCTCCCTCAAATAGCTTTGGGGGCTGGATGGCCATTTTGCCCTTCCTCCACTACATGGCACTTTCTGGTGTGGTGGAGGTGGTGCGGGGCCATGGGCCGCATCCGGCCTGCAGGCCACAGGATGAGAATCACTGGGCTACTGCTTTGGCTCTATATTTGTCAAGAAACAGTCATGCTTCCTCCACATTGTCTGAAAGCTGACTGTGGATTTTAAAATATGATTTTAACATGGATTTTAAAACATGAAATTTCAGTTAGTCTCTTAATACCTTTAGAGGAGAGGAATCATTTTATATGGGAGGAATAACAGCATCAATCAACACAAAATGGAGGCTGTATTTAGTCTAGGGACATCAATTGATCAAAACATCTCCTAAAGCAAAAGTCAAAATCATTTCCCCTGTACTATTTACTTTAAGTCAATCTTTTCTAGCCTAATGCCCTCTAGATTTGTGGGATCGCTACTTCATGAAATTATAGTTACTTATTAACATATAGTTTTTGTCTTTTCTCTTTTGTACTGTCAGGAAGGAAAAGACGTTTGAGTGGGAATTTTCGCTTCACATACCAAAAAAAATAATTGATTGGCTTTAGATACTACAACTTTAACTGTGGGAATAAGTGGGTGTCATTTTGCTGCTCCACCTCAGACAATGCAAAGGTCATGGCCCAGCCCTGAAAATTGCTCAATTCTCTCCTTTGAGTAACCAAAAACTGCTGAGGACCTGCCAAAGGCACATTAAGAGTGCATTCCACTGCTTGGGTTTGCAAATGTTGGTTAATACACAAAATAGCAAGATGCAAAATCAAGACCAAAGACCAGACAAGACTGTATAGTTTAATGAGCAGAAATCCTACCTTCCAGGTTAGCAGGCCAAATGAGAAGACAGGAGGGGTCATGAGAATGAACAAGGCTCAGACTGCTTCGTGACTGCAACAGAAGATGAGGGAAATCCCATAGACCATGGGTTCCCAACCTAAGGCCCATGGGCCATATTTGGCCCACAATGCCATTTCATTTAGCTCCCACCCCCTCAAAGGGCATTAGAGAAACAAAATGGCTGCCATTTGAAGCTGTTGGGACAAAATGTTTTTTTTAAAAAACCCATCATGCAGCCAGGGCAAAATGGCTGTCCAGCCCTCAAAGATGACTGAGAGAACATGACCTGGCCCCCGGCTTGAAAAGGTTGGGACCTCTGCCGTAGACTCTCTGTCTAGCAGTCCTAGTTGACAGTTATAGTGGAGGGACTGACATCTCTGGATTAGCCAAAAAAAAGTTGTTTAGCAATTATATAACTAAGTTTATGTATTTGTTATATTTATTCCCCCATCTAGCATGAGCATCTCAGGGTGATATTCTAAAGCTGAAGTTTCCACCAAGCGTGGGGAATGGCTGCTTCATAAGAAAGCTTACTACAGTAAAACCTCAGGTAACATTAAAACCTGGTTCCACAAGTCTTGGTGTTATCCGATTTTTAGTGTTATCCGATGCATGTTAAAATCCTATGGGATCCATAGAGATACATTGTAACCACACAGGCTTTAGCGGTTGTTATCTGATGCATCCCATAGGATCTTAATGTTATCCGATGCAATTCTCCCCCCCAGATTGCTTAATGTTATGCGATTTTAGTGTTATCCGATACTAATGTTATCTGAGGTATTACTGTACTGTATTTCCATTACTAAATGATAGCATAATGTGATTCCTTGCACACGTCAGAGAAATAATGTTAGTGTTTTATTTGCTTGGTCAGTAGGTTTTATTTATTTGGGTCAGAGTACGCTATTGGTTTTCTATGACAGATTTAAATGGTTATAAAAACTACTGATTGAAAAAGATGCTCCAGCAGTTTCTTACCCCATTAGTTGAGTTAATTAAATCTATATTTTCAATGCCTATTCTGTATTAAACTTGTCATATTGCTATTGGCTAAACTCTTCAATGATTTGGAGTTTGCATATTAAGTATGTAAGACAAAGTGTTTCCTGGCATCATTAATCTTGGCCAGAAAGAAGGGGGAATATTGTATCATTAAATTAGGTTTGTTTTCTTATATCCCTCTCTCTTTCTCTCTTCCAATAAAAATACTAAGCATCCCAGGGTATGCACGCTTTCCACCAAAAATAAACAACAATTGGTGCCAAAAGCTCTATGATAAATATTGTAATAAAATGTATTTGAGGTGATAATGATTACCTTAAGGACATTGTTATAACGTATTAGACCAAATAATCCTTCATGTAATACAATTGAATTTTATACAAATTGAACTGGGAGTGAACCTGCTTGATGTATTAAACTAAGTTTATTATTGTACTAAGTCCTTACATCCTACTGAGCATTTCTAATTTGATCAGTGCCCATTTGCATTTTAGGCCTCCAAATGACTGGGGGTGAGGAAGAAACAGTATTTTATTATCTAGGAAACAAAGAAGACCTTGCATGGAAGCTACTAGTAAGAACAGCAGACGCACCAAGGTTAGCCATCCCTACATTACACCAATAGAATATCAGGTAGTTGCTATACTCCAAGTAGGAACAAGACTCTCACAATGAACTATGCTGGAGGAAAGTTTGGTTTTGGTACCAAGGGTCTATTTCGATGGTGTTTGTATAGGTGTAGTATTTCTTTAAGAGATGGTGCAGGAAACCCACATCTCCTGCCTCACACACTTTGACACACATAAACACATACATTATTTTGCAATTACTACACAAAAGCCAATTTCCTGTAATATTACAAGGCCCTGCCCTCTAGTTTTAGATTTTGGCCCTGAAATTTCAGGAAATTGTAAGCCCCTGACCTGATAATCCTGCTTAAGAAAACACATGAGCCTTCTGCAAATGAATAGCCCATAGTTTCTTCAGCAGTTAACAAAAGTTACTTCCCAGGATCAGTAGTAACAATTAGAAATAAACCGAGTTAGCCAAATGAATTAGTTTTCTTTATATGGGAGAATAGCACAGTTTGAACTTCATGTTAACGTACATTAAACAAAGATTGCAGGAAGGGGGGGCAATGTGCAAGTACAGTAATACCTCAGATAACGCTAAGACTTGGTTCCAGAAGTCTTGGTGTTATCCAATTTTTAGTGTTATCCGATGCATGTTAAAATCCTATGGGATGTATTGGATAACGTTAAAGCTCCATAGAGATACATTGTAACCACACAGGCTTTAGTGGTTGTTATCCGATCCATCCCATAGGAACTTAACATTATTCGATCCAATTCTCCTTCCCCGATTACTTAACGTTAAGCGATTTTAGCGTTATCCAAGGTATTACTATACCTGGTCCTCTGTTTTTGTTGGATAACGGTGCATCCTGCTGTTTTTACCAACTTGCCTCTAAGAAACAAAGCCTGGCACAACATCTTGCCATGAACTTTTGAGACTCCCATTGATAATTTTCCTGCACTATCCACAAGAAATTGGTGCATGCCTGAAGAGGTGGTCTTGAATCTCAAAACCTGCACAAGGACTGGCTTCTTTTTAGTGCTCCAATAAAGATATTGCTTTCCTCCTGCATTTGTTTTAAATTAAGCACTATCTGTTAGAAATAAGTTGGCACTTAAACTGGCTTATGTTACCCTAACACAAAAATGGAAGAAGTAGATCTGAAAAGCAGCACTGAGGGATACAAGGTTCCCTGTGCTGTAATTCCCATCAAACCATGGCTAACCTTGGTATTCCAATAACCTCAACACCCAATATTTTTTCATACTCTTATTTCCATATGTAAATGACTCAAATCAGTACCCAATTAAGCATGTGCATGTAGAAAACTTCCATTTTTGGCACATTTGTCTTATGTTTTGAAATAGGGATATGAAATTGGGAATCAGGTCTGTTTCAGAAAACAGAAACAAAAATAATTCACATGTATTCAGTTGAGTGAGGGGACTGGACATCTTCTTTACACGGCTGTTCACAGTCACATGAAACTCAGGCACTCCAGACAAAGAAATAATGTTTTAAAAGTCCTGGATGTCAGAGCCCAAGGCATGGGCCGCTGACTAACAAAACAGGCACCAGGGACCTGGCCAAGTAGGCTAAAGTCCAATCGGAAATCCTATCCAAGTCCAAATCCAAGTCAAGGCTGGAGCAGACATGGAAAAAAGGCAAGTACAGTCCAATAGACAAAACATAGTCCAGGCGGGCTAGAAGTCAGACAACTGAGGAATCAGTATGAACAGGAGCAAGGTACCTTAGGGATGAAATTGAAGCAAGAGTGGAAACAGAAACCAGGGACAGGAATGGAGTCAAGAAGAGAAGCAGGAACTGGTCCAGAAGGCAGGGTCCTCAGAGAGCCAGGCCAGACAAAGCCAGAAGAAGTCAAGAGACCTTCATTGCTGAGGCAGCTTCTGGAGCGAGAGAAGAGCCAGATTTTATATAGTTCTTTCCTTAAAGCTCCCCAGTGGTACTCATGAGGGCCTTGGCCACAGCAGTAAATTTCTGGTCTGCTTTTTTTTTTTTTTTAACTGATCTTCTCATTTTTTAAAAAATGTACCTAAACAACATGAAATCCAAAGTACAGAACTATGGGCCCATTCAAAAATGCATATGTGGAACCATAGCAGTACAATCACAGGGGTACACAGAAGATTGTGGTATTTTTTAAACATAATCGGGCATACCCTGGTAATGGCAACCTTGTATTGCTGGCTAATCCTTCTCACGTTAGGTCAGGCAAAAAGAACTGTAGAATGAACTCACCAAAAGGTGCCTTCATTTTGGCAGTTTCGTGTCTGGTCTAGACACAGAAGAAGTACAATCACATGGAGGATGTTTTGCTCTCCTGTAGGCTCCCTCAAGCAGATTCTTTATCGTGCTGCTACATGTCCAGCTGAGCTTGACAACCAGAAGGTTGTGATGGAGTGAGCATCTGTCATCTGTCCCAGCCAACCTAGCAGTTCGAAAGCAAGAAATTGCAAGTAGATAGATACCACTTTGGTGGGAAAGATAACAGCATTCTGTGTACGATGACACCTAGTCATGCATGCCACATAACCATGGAAACCTCTGTAGACGCAGACAGCACTGGCTCTTCAGCTGTAAACAGATGAGCACCACCCCCTAGAGTCGGACACAATTGCCTTTTGAGCAAGGGAGGCCTTTACCTTTGTCCATCCTGCTGGGAACAACTTTCAGTTTAGAACCTTCCCTTTTAAAAGCTGCTCGTATAGGATGAGACCTCTCTTTTTCTTTAAATCAAAGATATATTCTATCCGATCTAGAAGCCCAACTACCATCATACAGAAGGAACTGGCAGAGCAATGTTCGAGCCCTGCCTTGAATACAGATCATGATGTGGTTGTGTGCCTGCATGAATCATTACACAAAGGCTCAAATCACAGGGATTTTTCATTTTACAAAGAATGTGTCAGAGCTCAAAGTTATATGAATATTCGAGATTAGCTAGATTGAAATGTGTGGACTATTTGGAGTTTAGAAAAGTTGCTTTTTAGATTACAATTTAGCAATCAACTAGCCTTGAAATCTGTAGATTAAAAAAGTAACTTTTCTCTTGAGTTCTTTTAACTTTTAAAAATAAATTAAGCAATGCTTGTGAAAATAGCATAAACAAAAACATGTCCTTCTTGTACCTGTGATGTTTCTGGACCCCGTTCTCATGCTTTCCATCTTGTTGGCTTCCTCCTACTTCATGCCTGCAGTAGTCCTTTTTCTTCCTGTCCTTCACCCTGGTCCCACATAGACATCTGACCTCAGTTTTGCCTAATCTCCTTGGATTCTCACATATAACCCTATCCTTCTGGCTCTTGACCCGGTACAGCTCTTCAGCATTGACTATGATCTCTCTCACGATTCCTGACCTTTTGGTTTCTGACCTAGCTTGACCCTGATTAATGTCCTGACCTGGGCTTCTGACACTCAAGCCACAGGTCAGTGGCTCAGCAGGGAGGAGAGGAGTCATCTCCAGGCTAAAGTCAATACCCTTATATGTTTACACTAAACTGGATTACTCCTTGCATAGATCTAGTCATTTCTCCAAAGCACTGATGAAGCTGGACCACTAGGTTCAAATTCTTATCACTGTGACTCTTGTTTCATAGTATATCAGACAACAGTATCAAACAAGTCATACAGTATCTGAAATTTTAAGAGCTGCATCATTATAGGCATATAAATGGTCAACCATTGGCGCTAATGTGATTATAATCTTCACATTGATTTACAATACTTGAGATCATCACCACTTATTCTTAGATTCTTGCTACCACTCAAGCTTTCCAGACCCTCAGAAGTAAATTTCTAGTAGACCTTTTGAGTAAGTAAAGTGAAGGGGGGAAACTGCTGTGCTTTAAACACAGCCCCTATTTGGAGAAGAACTTCAAAATCCAATGGAACACTAAGGCATGGGACTGCATCTCTGATGTGATGTAATCAGCACAGCCATTGGTGAACGATTAATGGTCCCTGCCATGTAACAATATCTGGAGCTGTACATCTATTTCATCTCCTTACCACTCCCTTACTACAATCACAGTGTAGTACAATGGCAAATCATACTGATATATCCAGATCCAAGACTGATTTTGCCCATAAAGGCAAAGCAAAAAACTAGAAAAGCTCAGCACAAATAACTGTACATTACCACACATGTAGCACAGAGATCTCTCCAACATTTTCTGAGAAATAAGAGTATATCTTCACTATAGATACTATCTGCTATGGCTCCACCCTGAGGGGTCCTGGGATTTATCATTTGGTGAAGGGTTTCAATTCTCTGTAGAGAGCTTTTGTACTGTGGCAAATATAAACTCGATTTGAAAAAATCCATATAAGCAAACAACTTGAGGAAATGAACCACTTATTGTCCGACAGATCAGGTGCATCTCTGAGAACTCAGAATCCATGTACAGCAGGAAAATTCACAAAAGCTACAGACAACACAAAATGCATTTTATAGCCAATGAACTGATAACTAGAAAATATATCCAGTCTGTTCCCTCCCTCTTTTCATAAAGCAGGGGTTCCTAACCTACAGCCCATGGGCTGGCGCTGGGCCATGGCACCATTTCATGTGGCCCGCACCATTTCCACCACCGCTGCCACTGCACCTGGAAGTGGAAGCAGACACATGCATGCATAAATGCACCC
Source organism: Furcifer pardalis (assembly GCA_030440675.1). Classification (NCBI taxonomy): domain Eukaryota; kingdom Metazoa; phylum Chordata; class Lepidosauria; order Squamata; family Chamaeleonidae; genus Furcifer; species Furcifer pardalis. Next base: position 77,926,362 of record CP126896.1, read on the forward strand.
ACAACTGTCATAAACGTGGAGGCCACATTTAGAACAGCCATACATGAACCTGCTTCCAGGGTCATGGTCTGGCCCATTCAGCTGTCTGGGGAGCATGGTCAGACCTATAGCATATAAAAGGTTGCGAACCCCTGTCATAAAGGGACATATACTCTTTCATGCTACATACACAGAAGTCTGCACACATTATAGTGAGGGGTTCCAGTCCAGACATAACAAACTAATAGACTATGATTTTATATCACTGTTAAGTTTATTTGTGCCTGTACATTCCAACTTTACCTTCCTGAGGTACACCACCTTCAAGGTTCCTCTCATAACTTAGCAAACAATAATCCCATTACATCCAAACTAGAATATGAGTTTTAATCTCTGTTTGCAAATTAATAGACATACAGTACCTGTATCTAGGAACTGATCTTCATGGTGGTTTAAACAGAAGTTAAATCACACCAGCTAAGGGATGATCTATGATGGCAATGGAAAGAAGGATGCAAGGGGGAGGAGGGACTGCAAGTAGTACACATTTGAAAGAGAACACTTTGTCATGATCCCATGTACATATATCTACTGTGTGTACTATTCCTTTAAGAGAACAGTAGGAAATGTTTGCTCAAACAATGTGAAAGTAAAACTAACCCACCCACCTCCTCTTGATTTTTGCAGTTCTGGTCTCAAGATGTGTGTTGATTTTTGCCCTGTCTGGATCATATCAATAAATGTTAGTGTTTACAGAAGACATAAGTATGATGACACTTATCCAACCACATACACAAGCAACAAACATCAGATGTTAAAAATAACCCACTTACATACTCCTCTTCACGTGGCAACATATGGAAAACTATTCTCTGGCAAACTGTCTTTAATACCTTCATACAGTACACCTCATAATACTGTATACATACACTGTACATAGATGGGATACATACATAACCCTTATGTGCTGTTGCACTTTTGGCATTAAAAGCAAGTTATCCAGCCTGCCTACAGTCATTAAGCACAAGGTAATGTCCTTCTCCCTGCCTCCATTATCTTTCCCCCCCCCAAGTTAGCTGCTGAGAAGAACTCCTCAAGTGGGCTAGCTGAGTTTGGAAGTTTTCCCTGTGGTTTAGTTCAGCCCAGGAGGGAGGAAGCCATTCCAGAGGAGTAAAGGAAGCCTGCAGCATTTACTAATCTGTTGGCTTGTAAGACCCAAAAACAGAGAGACAGGTTTTCTTGAGGGACATTTTCAAGACCCAGACTAACTAGCAGACATACTTTGACTTTTGTTCAACATTTTGTTGTTCTGAGTGTGACCTGCCGACCTTCTGGTTGTCAAGTTCAGGATTTTAACCACAAAGCCACTGCAGTCCCCAATATATATGCGCACGAACGCACACACACACATGCACACACACACACGAGCAACGAGGGTGGCGTGGCACAGGCCCGATGAATCGCAGCAAACCCATTTGTATGGATTCACGGGGGCTTGGGCTTCTGGGAATTGAAGTCCCAGAACATCTGGAGTGCCAAAGTTCGCCATCATGGTTATAGGCCATCCTTTTAGGTCAGCCGTGAGCGGGTAAGAGTAAGGAAAAGAGTCTTCAGCTGGAAACAAAAGGCCATTGAGCTTCTGACAGCAGGATGTTCCCTCCCAAATGGCAATTTCTGTCTCAGTGGCCTGAACACAATCACTTTCGGCAATGTCATGACCTATATCAGCTCTCTACTCTGCCCAACCTCCGAACAATAGCTGTCTCAGAGGGTAAAACCTCCCCCAGGGGGGAATAATCTCACAAAGCCTAAGGCATAATGGGTGACAAACCCTTGCTGCAGAAGAAAGCCCATCTCCCTTCCTCACTTAGGAAAAACAACTAAGACTGACTGGCTGACAACCTGCAATAGCTCCAGATTACTACTGTGCAAGGGGGGGGGGGGTAATGGGTGAACAGAATCCTTATTCACACTGCTGTTGGGTTATTAAATAATTGGTTTTGTATTGGCAGAAAGTGAAGAGGACCTAAACAAGCTCCTGATTAGGTTGAAAGAAGAGAGCGAAAAAGCCGGCTTGAGACTCAATATAAAGAAAACCAAGATAATGGCAACAAGCCCTGTCAGTCCCTGGAAAATAGCTGGGGAAGAAGTAGAAGCAGTGACAGATTTTACTTTCTTAGGATCAAAACTCACTGCAGATGGTGACTGCAGCCATGAAATAAAAAGGCGGCTGATTCTTGGGAGGCAAGCAATGAGAAACCTGGGGAGCATAGTGAAAAGTAGAGACATCACATTGCAAACAAAAATTTGAATAGTCAAAGCAATGGTATTTCCCGTGGCAATGTATGGTTGTGAGAGCTGGACCATTAGGAAAGCTGAGCGCAGAAGAATAGATGCCTTTGAGATGTGGTGTTGGAGGAGAGTTTTGAGAGTCCCCTGGACAGCAAGGAGAACAAATAGGTCAATCTTAGAAGAAATTAACCCTGACTGCTCCTTAGAAGGTCAAATTGTAAAGATGAAGCTAAAGTACTTTCGACATCAAATGAGAAAAGAGGATTCGCTTGAGAAAGCCTTGATGCTGGGAAGAGTGGAGGGCAAAAGAAGAAGGGGCGGCCCAAAATGAGATGGCTAGATGGTATTGTAGACACAATGGGCACAAAGCTGAGCGAGTTGAAGAGGATGGTGGAGGACAGAAGTGCCTGGCGGACAGTGGTCCATGGGGTCGCAGAGGGTCGGAATCGACTGTGCGACTGAACAACAAAATTGTAACATTAAAGCTAGAAAGTGGTAAAACTTACACACCCTGAATCAGTGGTGGGCTGCCCAAAAATTTACTACCACACTGTGGGCGGAGCCGATGTCGTGGGCACAGCCAACGTCATGACATCATGGGCAGAGCTGATGTCATGTGACATCACCTAGTACTAGAAAAAAAGGTAGTTTAGAAGGTATATAAGGGAGAAGGAAAGACAGGCAATTTGGGCATTGCAAACACGGGATCCTAGGGAAACCTGTCTTTGTCTTGTTCCAAATTTCTATATTATTGGCCAATCTTAATATTACTTGCATCTCTTTAATATTAAGGTACAGTATTGTACTTTATAGAATGTGTTCTGATTTTATTTGGCTTATGCATGCAATAAATTAATTAATAATATTTTAAGATATTGTGCCTAGAGTCCTTTTGTGTGTAGCAGCTGGGGAAAATAGAAATAAAATTTCCCCGACAGTCATAATGTCGTGGGTGGAACCAAATTAAAAAATAAATAAAATAAAATAAAAATAAACACTCAGTACACATAAAAATAACATAAACACACACTACATAAAATACCCTCCACCCACCCGAAACACAAAGAAAACAAACCCTAGTTCCTTACCTTTGCTGGGGTCAGGCCGTTGGGGACTTGGGGAGCAGCAGGTAGGTGGCGGCGGCACGGCAGTGTGGCCGCACGGTGGTGCGGCCTAGCCTGACCTGGTGTGGCCAGGCCCAGCAGCGTAGCCAGGCCCGGCCTGGCCTGGCGGTGCCGCCGTGAGAGCAGTGTTGGCGGTCAGTGGTGAAGGGAAGACCACCGCCACTACCCCAAGGACACCACTGCGTCCTTTCAGGGCAGCCGAAAATGGCTGCTCGGAACTGCGCATGTGTCAAAATACCATTTGATGCATGTGCACTTCTATTTTTCAGTGTGCATGTGTCAAATGGAGTCACCTGAGGGTTTACTCCCCCCCCCCCCGGGTGAACTCCTCCGGATTTCTGTTACCAGTTCAGCTGAACCGGTCCAAACCGGCAGCAGCCCACCACTGCCCTGAATCAATACAAGGCAAGAGATTTTGCTGCCTCAGGTAAGAGGGAAGGCACCCCCTTCCATCAACAGAAAAGAATTAGAATGGCAATAGACTCTTATCTCCACCACACCAGAGGGCAGCATTAATAGTTGAGAGGGCCAAACGGTGGGTAGAGCATATAATTCTGTCGTCCAACAATGGAAAGCGAGTGAGTGAGGCTCTTGAGAACCAAGCCTGCCACTTGAGGCAGTTTTTGCACTCTGCCTAATAGTAGGGCCAGTTCTACATAGCTCTGAGAAGCATTACCAGTCCCACAAATTGACATGAAACAACTGCAGTATTCAATGTGGTATAGTAAAATGACAAACTAGGATTCAGGAGATAAAGGCAAAGATCTCCCTTTCTTGAAAGCCAGTTGTATCAGACTCTAGGGTTCAGTGCTCATCTCCATTTATAGCCAAAGAACCAGCACTGTCTGCGTTTGCAGACATTTCCATGGACATGTTTCAAGCATGACTAGACACCGGAGTACACAGAACACTGTTTACCTTCCCACCAAAGTGGGACCTATTTATCAACTTGCAATTTCTTGCTTTCAAACTACTTGGTTGGCAGAAGCTGGGACAAAGATGGGAGCTCACTCCATCATGCATCATTCGGATCTTGAACTGCTGACCTCCCAACCTTCCAGTCATCAAGTTCAGCATCATAACCACTAATCCACCACAGTTTTTGAACTCAGGAGACCAGAGTTCAAATCCTTACTTGGCTAAGGAAACTTATTGAGGGTGTGGAATGGTAAAACCATTCCCTAAATATCTCACCTTGAAAAAAGCCTTATCAGGGTCCAATGAGTGGGTTCCAACCTGACAGGACATAAAAACAGCAACAAATTCAACTGTGCATAAATGTTTGCACCCTCAAGGAGAGCTGTTGCCACAAACATGCCGGTGGGTGTAGCATGGCCAATTTCTTGCTGATGGGATTGTTAATAGCACCAAACTCCAGTTTCAAAAGCCCTTCCTTGTTAAAGCTTATTTTTTCTGATTGTTTCTTTGATCCTTTTAATTCCCCGTGAAACCCCATTTGTGATGAAAGCCAATAACTCCCAAGTGTGTCCTCAAGGGAGTAAATCTCATTTGCCTTTCATACAAACCCCTCTGTTACTCAAAATGCAAAGGAGCCATTCTGTGAATTCTCCAAAGTATTCTCATCTCATGGGGGTAAATTCATCCCTGATGAAACCTCATTGACCTCTAGGGAGAGATTAGCTGCTACTAAGGCTGTTTCCCTATGTGTCTTAAAAAAGGAAATTACCCATAAATTATTCAGAGATACTCCAATTATTCCCCCCTTCATGCAGTCAGGTGAAATAAAAAGTAGTCATTTCCTGCTAATATCCCTATAAATCCCATTATTTCTTTTAAAATAGACTTTTAAAGATTTTCATGATTAGAAATTATTGCACTACTCTAGCTGAAAGAGAAAAACACATTAATAAAAATTTTTACAGTAAAAAGCCCTCTAAAAGCAAAGTACTGTAGTGTTTTTTTTTTTAATGGAGCTGAGTTGACCCCCCATTCCACCCCTTCCTCTTTAAGTTAAAAAAAAAACCAGGAACCCACTGGGACTTTTGCTGATTACAAAAGCTCTTTTATTTTTATTTTTTCAAAGAAAATGCCTTCTGTTTTGCTACCATTCATATATTAATTTCTAAAAAATAAATAAGATTTTAAAAAATAAAATAGATATTTTTTGTTGTTCAGTCGCACAGTCGATTCCAACCCTTTGCAACCCCATGGACCACTATCAAGGAGATAAATGTTTCTAACCACTGTTCTGGTTGTGTAGCCAAAGATCGGCTTTTCAAAATCCACGGTTGATCTTCTGTCCTTAACTGCTTTCCCTGCTTCAACAAAAGCACATACCAGGCCCAAGGTGTTATTCAAGCTCACCAGGAAGTATCCATTTCCTGGCTTTTGTCAGTTTATGTCAAAACATTTGCATTAGCTAAACACAGTTTTTCTTCCCTTATACTGGCCTTGTAGTAGGTACCGGAGTTGTGGTGGTCACTTCAAAGGATCTTAGATGGGCAGTAAAACAACAGGACAAAAAGCAGGGGAGAACTGGAGCACTTCTCAATGCCTGCTGAATTAGGACCTTCTTCTTCTGCCATATCTGAATCTGAATACAGTACTGGCGTTCCTCCTGGTGATCAGCCATGAAGACCGTCCTGAGAATATAATGCAATGGCCTTTCATCTGCCTTCCACATTGCAGCATGACCCCCACACCACTGATCCAGTTCTGTGAGCCACTTTCTGGTTCTGAACCCTTTTGGCACACAAAGTCCTCCTCAGCCCCAGGCCAGTATTGATGGAGTTGCGGCCTTCCATCAAGATGGATTCAAGTGAGATTTAATCCGCTTGAGTATCATCACCCTTCCCTGTGGACTTTGTTACCCAAAGCCATTAGTCCTCAGGGTTGTCAGGCGTTGAGTTGCTGGCAGTGTTTTCTACTCTATTACCATAGAGTAATAGGGTAGACCATACTGGACAGACTGTTAGGTCTTAAGTAGGACCATTCTCCAAAATTTGAAAAAAGAACATCCAGACTAACTCACTACCAATGCAGGAAATCTGTAACTACAGAAATCCTGACAGATGGACATATAGGCACAGCTTAGACCTCACTATTGAAGGAGATCTGGCCACCTTATAAGCAAGACTTTGCTACAACTGAATCCTGGCATGATTGAGTGGCTGTGGGTCAGGCCCCCATGTTATCCCGGGAGCTACCATCTTTGGAGGCTTTTTTTGCTGCAGACAGACCCAGTGGTAAAACCCTGGGTGACTGGTTCAGTCGCCTCTCCACCCCCCTCCAAAAATGTATTTCCAGGCATCAAAAATGGCTGCCCGGAACTGCACATGCGTCAACCCTCTGTTTGATGCATGCACAGTTCTATTTTTTTAGTGTGCATGCGTCAAATAGAGGTTTGATGCATGCACACTAAAAAAAGAACTGTGCATGCATCAAACGGAGGTTTGACACATGCACAGACTTTTTAATTTATTTATTTATTGCTCCACCCACGACGTCATGACGTCATGATGTTGGCTACGCCCACGACATCCATGACAGCATGGTGGGGTAGCGGCGATTTTGACAACTCACCACTGCCCCTCCCCCCTAAAATGGTCACGTGGTATTTGAAAGACCCCTAAACAAGTAACCTACAAAATCTCCTGCCATTAACGTTAAATTGGGAATATTTAATTTTTAATTCTATAAGCTGAAATCTATAGTATGCTGAGGGGGGTAATAATTAAACAAATCAATGCCAATAATATTTAGCTAATTGGTTTCAAAATGAACAAGGTAATGCAAGACACTCTAAGCAGCCTCCTTAAACTAACTGGAGACTTGATATAAACCAGGGCTGCCCAAACTTTTCGGGCCATGGGCCGGTCACATGGTTGAGCATGCCGGTCATGTGGGTCCTCCCACTCAGAAGCAGAATTAAAACATGCATGTGCGTGTGTCAAATGTGCCCATGCATGCACAGAACACTGCTGTAAATAACCCGTGGCTGTTGTAAATGAATTTATGACAGCCACAGGTAATTTATAGCAGTGTTCTGTGCTTGCGTGGGTGCGTTCAGCACCCACACATGCACATTTTACTTCTGCTCCCAGAAGCATCAAGGGCTGCATAGGCTGGATTAAATGGCACTGCGGGCTGGATCTGGCCCATGGGCAGTATGTAGTTTGGGCACCCCTGATATAAATGGTATCAGCTGAGCTGTGATCCTCCCTCCCCTGTGAAAAATGCCTCTGATGGACCTGCTGAGACAGCAATCAGCTATCCTATAGAAGGGCAAACTGAATAGGTTGCTAAAACCCCTTCATCATTTGAGAGGAGGTGTTTCTCCCTTTTGTTAGCTTAGCGTTTGTAATGTTCACACCCCTGCCCACTAGCTTGTGCTAAAATATTAGCTATCCTTTGCAGGGGAGAAAGAAAGAGACCTTAGATTCTTAGAGCCTTTTTTATCAGAGGGAATTTAGGTTTTGTGTAATTATTTGTTCTAGATGTTCTTTGATCTCCACTTCCCTTACAAACAATAACATCACTTTTTTAAAAAACAGAAGAAAGCCATGCAGTCTTTACTCAATGCATTTGCAAGAGAGGTGATGCCTTTACTACTAATAATAATAATAATTGGATGCCATCAAGTCAATTCTGAGTTATGGTGACCATTTCTAGAATTTCCTAAGTAGAGAATACACAGAAGTGGTTACTGTTCCCTTCTTCCAGGCAGACCCTGAGACTGTGCAGCTTGCCCACTACTACACAGGCTGGCTCTTCTCCTGGGAGACACAGTGGGACTCAAACTCCCAATCTCTGGCTTAAATCACTGAACTGTACAGCAGCTTGATATTTTTATTAGAATACTAAAAAAAGTCAAACAATTGGCAATAGCAATTACACTTATATACAGTCCCATAACACTTTTTCATTCTCTGCAGGTCACATGGTAATTAGCATTTAGTTTCCAAAATGCTTGGTCCTCATTTTACTGACCTTGGAAAAATGGAAGGCTGAGTCAACCTTGATCCCCTCAGGATCAAATTCACAACTTCAGCAGAGTTTTGGCTGCAGTCCAGCAGTTTTAACCACTGTTCCATGAGAACTCCTATTAGCAAAAGAAACAATAGGTAATGAGAAATTCTATCTCTTCCCTCCCAGGAAGAACAAATGGTGAGTTCAAATGCTGGTTGCAAAGAACTTTAGGAGGTGTGGTTTCACACTTTACCCCAATAGCATCTGGATGGAATTTTTCACCCAACTCTCCAAACAAAAGAGCTACCCAAAAATCTGCATTTATCCCCTTCCCTCAGAACTCGCATCTAATTGTGAATTGCAAGCTTCCTGTTTTGCTGTGGGATTGGGGGAAAGGCAACACAGAAATAGGAGACCCTAATTAAAATTAATAGTGTTATTTAATCAGTGGTTTCAAAGGAACTTTGTTAGAAGCATTTGAGGGAGATGACTTTGGAAGAAGTTCTGAGGCTATAGTGAGGGAACTGACAGCCTACCCTCTTGAAGTTATTCAATGTTTTAAAGTCATTTCATCATCTGTTAACTATTAATAAAATTTGTTACGCGCCCAGAGGCTCTGCATTTAAGACAGAGGACTGTGAACAGGCTACACACCAGTTGCATAACTCATGTGTGACAGCAAAGGCCTGTACTGACTTCTTAAATTGTAGCAATTTACCTCTGGAAAACACACTGATAACATTGCATTAATGGGTGTAGCAATGGGATTTTACTCAACATATCTCTCTCCAAGTCATTTTACTGTCTCTGACAAAATACAATACAGTGACCCTTCCCCAACCCCAAAAATCAGGTACACTACCAGCTGGACTCACCACACCTGAGAAAGCAAGTGAGTTTAGGGAGCTTATAGGAGGTTGTGTGAGATATATAGCTCAAGTGGTTAAGACGCTGAACTTGATGACTGGAAGGTTGGCAGGTCAGAAGTTTGAGACCCGAGTACTGCACGACAGAATGAGCTCCCATCTCTGTCCCAGCTCTTGCCAACCTAATACAGTAAAACCCTGACTTACATAGGCCTTGAGTTACATAAAATTCAAAATACATAATGATTTTGTGCTAAAACCCAATTTACACGATTTCCTATGGGTTTGCTTCAAGTTACATAAATATTCTTTTTCCTATGGGTTTGCTTCGAGTTATGTAAAAATTCATTTCCCTATGGGTTTACTTCGATTTGCATAAAAATTTCATTCCCCCCCCCCCCATGGGTTTGCTTCAAGTTACATAAAAATATTTTTTCCTATGGGTTTGCTTTGAATTACATAAAAACCCGATTTAAACAAAAGCCTACAGAACAGACTATTTTCATAAGTCGGGGTTTTACTGTAGTTCTAAAGCAAGAAGTTGCAAGTAGATAAATAGGTACCACTTCAGTGGGAAGGTAAACAACATCCCATGCACTCGGGTGTCAAGGCATGCCTGCCACATGTCCATGCAAATGTCTGCAGATACAGACCGCACTGGTTCTTTGGCTGTAAACAGAGATGAGCACTGAAACCTAGAATTGGATAAGACTGGCTTTCAAGCAAGGGCAACCTTTACGATCAAGCACAGGGCAGCTGTGCTTGATGTTACAGAGTTCTGGATCCCCAGCATCTCCTACCTGAGATAATTCTTTCACAAAGCCTAACGGTAGGGCCAGCCCTGATCTATATCATCTTTAAAGGAAGATATCTAATGTCTGTCCCTTTGCTAATTACTCATCTCAGAATAAATGCCACTCGTAGAAAGAACGTATGGCCAGGTTATCCTGCTACAGTAAGAGTAGACCATAATGCAAGCGACTCAACGCCGATCATCAGGCGGCAGTTAAGTAACCTGGCAATCCTGAGGACTAATGGTGACAAAGTCCACAGGGAAGGGTGGTGGATTAAATCCCACTTGAATCCATCTTGATGGAGAGCAGGGAGTTCATCAATTCTGACCAGGGGCTCATCAATTCTGACCAGGGGCTGATGAGGACTTTGTGTGCTAAAAGGGTTCAGGACCAGAAAGTGATGCGTGGAACTTGATCAGTTGTGCGGGTGTCACACTGTGATGTGGAAGGCAAATGGAAGGCCACTGCATTATATTCTCAGGACAATCTTCATGGCCGATCACCATGATGATTGCCAATGCAGTACTGTATTTAGAATCGTATAAGGCACTTGAAGAAGAAAGAAAGACTGACTGACTTTTCACTCCCTGCTTATTTGTGGAGAAAAAACAACAATCTTGTGGCATCTTAAACATAAACAAGTTTTATTCGGCAGAAGATCTCCTGGATTTAAAAAAAATCCTTTTCTGTGATGCTAAAATGTCATGGTAAGAATGCATTAAGGAAAGAGTAACATAAGACTTTCCATATAGTGCTTCTATAATGGACTGAGTCAGAGTTTGGGTGCTTGCCTAAAAATATTGCTTAGAGTTTGCATCCAATCTGTATGGGAAAAGCAACAATTTGCTTGAAAACTATAAAGAAAGGGTTTGTTGTTTTGTTTCCTTTTTTCTGTTGCTTATAACATTGTTTGCCAAGGTTGGACTAATCTCAGTAGATAATTTAACGTGCTATCACACGCTACAGGAAGCTTGGCTCCAGGGAAATGGGCTATTAATGGAGAATGAATGCTTGACTCTTGTGAGGCAGGATGTGGGATACACTCGATGCATTCTTGCATTTAGTCTGATAGACAAACTGAAAATCCTTCTTCTTTCCACGTCCTTTGAAATTTGTCCCTCATGTCATATGCATAGGGAAAATGTGGTTAAAAAAAGATTCACACACATAAAAATGAGATAGGATTCTCAGCGCCTTACTATTTTAAAAAAATAAACCAGTATTTTTTTAAAGTGGGGAAAATGTACATGCTAGTTTACATGTACACTTGAAAAATTATTCCACATGAGGGTTACTTTTCGTGTGGTAAGCTATTTATGCGCAGCTGTCCACAGCTTTTTGTTCGACTTTTGCACTGATGTGGATAAATTCTGCTCAGTCAGGTGCTCTCAGACTAGTGCCAGCACATGTGCAGCTTGTTTACTGTCTAATATTAGCTTGCCATAGCATTTTTAAGCAGAGCTTGGTCACATGAGTTGTTTGAGAAGGCAGCTCCCCAAACTCTCAGCCAGCATTATCCCTTTTCGAAACTCTTCCTCAGCATGTATGCAAAATGAGTGTGAATCAGGTGAGAATGTCAGGAAGTGTGGGAAACAATAAATGTGGGGTGCAACACTGTGGTAAGAACTCCTAAGCTTCTAACTTATATGCATGCTCCATATTGTCTGTCTGGCTTCTATCTGGACCAGTACAAGACTTATTGGGACTTCTGGTTCCATGTCCAAGTTACAGTACATAAGACCAAAGGCCTGGCAAATGTTTTTAGCACCTGAAACAGAATATCCCACAAATACTCCTCTAAATTTCTGTCTGTGGTTCTTCTTTCATGTCTAGGCCAGAGGTGAAACTACCAAAATGAAGCCACCTTTTGGTGAGTTCATTCTGCAGTTCCCTCCGCTAGACCTAGTGTGAGAAAGATTAGCCAGCAACACAAGGTTGCCGTTACCAGGGTACATCTGATTGTGGTTCAAAAATAGCACAATCTTGGAGGAGACTCTTTCTGTGTGCCCTTCTGTCTGTGGTAAAAATATGATAATGATATATAGTACAGTATTAGCAACTGTTGGTGTCTTCTTTGCCTGGTGGTTGCTTACCTAAGGGGTCATTCAAATACCATGCGACCATTGGGGGGGGGGTGACCCAAAGTCACAGAAAGTTGCAGGGGGAGGAGGTTCTACCACGTGAAGTCATGTGACTCCAAAATTATCATTTGCTTTTCACATCCAGCTTGCCATAGATCTATCTTCAGAACATGTGATTTAGGGGGGTCAGTCAAAGGTCACAAAAAGTCACAGAGGGAGAGAGGGGTCAAAAAGTGGCCTATTTTAGGTCACAGTGGTACTGTATTTGAAAGAGTCCTAATGGTAGGTCTGGCCCTGGTTCTTATACACATATAAAATATGCAGATACAGGTTCTTTGAGCATTTGTTTGGGAGTAAAGGTCAATTAGATTTCTTCAGGGAACAGCAGGAAAAGGCAAGGCACATCTCTAATACTATTTTTAGTTGTGACATCTGCAAATTTCATAGAAGACGTAAGACAGGAAATAAAGACAATTCTCCTCCTCCATTACTTGTCTCCAACATCTAGCCTTCCATTCGGTTCTTTTAGTTTCGGGGTGCCCAAACTACGGCCCACGGGCCATAGTTTGGACATCTCGGGCAGTGGCATAGGGCAGTTTTAGGCACCCTGGGCCCCAGGCCAAACTTGCTGTCCCCCATGCCCCCCCCCCCGCTCCTAGGTAGGAAACTCCTACCTTCAGGCAGTTCGCTGGGTTAGATGCGGCGCAGCACGGGCCCAATGGGGAGCTCAACGTCGGGGTTGCAGGCACACGGCCACCCCACCTCTAAGCCCAGCAGTGGCAGCTCATCCGTCTTCGGTGGCAGCAGCACCCAGGAAGCGAGCCCGGCGGTCGCCGTGGCCCAACACGCGTGGCCGGAGGACCTCGCCTCCAGAAGGTCTGGCCGGTGCTGCTCCAGCCTTGGGGCCACAAAGACCACCGGCCTCGCCCCTCTGGGCGCCAGTGCCCCCAAAGGCAGACGAGCTGCCACTGCTGGGCTAGAAGGCGGGGCGACCACGTGCCTGGGATGCTGACGGTGGACTCACATAGTAATGTAGAACAAATTGGCATCAGGGTGGATCCGAGCCCCGGGCTGTAGTTTGGGGAGATTCACAATCCATGAAAGGCACTGGGACATCAAAACAGCCCTGAGCCACCCCTCCAGGTGGCTTGTATTGTCAGCTATTCAGAAATGAGGATGGGTCTCCATCTCCTTTTATTACTGCCACTGGTATTCCTGTTGGCACTTGCATCTCCTGTGCCTCTTCTGTGTAGGGTGGGGGCTACGTGCTGCATTGGTTCCCAAAATCTCCACAGGGTTGGCAATGGTGGCAGACTTAAAATGGGAACTCCTTGCCCACCATTTCTCCTCTTAGCTACCTAAGTCTCTGTCCAGGACGCTGTCCAAGTGTCCTGAATATACTTGTATTCCACATCCCTGATAGCATGCAGGACTAGTCTAACTCCTCCTCTGTTTCACTCCACTCTTCATCTGCTGAATCCACTTAATATCTTCTCTTCTTCCCCAATTGTCCTTCCTCTGACCCAGCCTCCAGCCTCTCACCCAGATGTGCGGTTTTGTCTTTCTCTTCTTCACTTCCTCCTGTCAGATCTCCTCCCAGGGACCAGGAGCTGTGGCTTCCTCTGGGCCTTTGTGAAGGCATGGACAGACAGCCAACCAGCAGTACACATCACAAAACACACACACGCACAGTCTTACTATCAATTTCACCTACAAATCAGTATACGCCTGCTGCCCTAACCAGCATTCGTTAGCCTTTAAGGCAGGGATGCAGCCAAAAGCACCATTTCATGTGCCGCCGCCGCCGCCGCCGCCGCCGCCGCCGCCGCCGCCGCCGCCGCCGCCGCCGCCACACCAGGTAGTGCCATGCAGTGGAGACATGACGAAATGGCCGTCCAGCCCTAGAAGCTGTCTGAGGGAGCATGACCCAGCCCCCAGCTCTAAAAGGTTGAGAAATCCTGCTTTAAGGAGCTACAAGACTTATCTTTTTGCAGAGCAGATTAACATGGCTGCCCTCCAAAAGCCCTAGGAATAAGACTTCTTGTTGTTCCCAATGAACATTTTTTAAAAAAAATTAGCTCTGGCCTGTTTTGTGTTCATGAGGGATGTCCAACTCATCTCAGATGGTCACCTTGTATCTGTGATGAATTTCCAATTTTGTAGGATAAACGTTATGGAGCTTTGTTTAATTGCAGCAGCTGTTGTTCTTGCAGTAATGGAGTGTAAGGCTGAGAGTTTTCCCAAATAGTGATAAGGTTTACGGTTCATGCTGTTCTCATGCCGAGAAGCAAAGAGTCACAACAAATGCTGCTGGTTCTCACAGACTTGTTTTGAATCAGTGCCTCTTTCCTCCAGCTCTGATTTCTTCACTTCTGATCTCTTGCCAGCAGATAAGTAAACAGTATGATAAAGAAAGATTTATCTTATTTATTTTTGCTGTTCTCTGTGACACAAGAAAGTTGTTGAGGAAGTTTTTCAAAATAAATATCACAAGGTCTCTCCTCATGACAAGGAGTCCAGCAAAAAAACAAGAGATATAAATAACAGCAGTGTAGGATGCTAACTATACGATGAAATCTTACATAATTACAGCTGTTACAAAAGGAAAATTAAAATATATGGCATGACTGTGCATTCCTCGATTTCTTATTACAAAGTATGCCTGCAGAACATAAAATTGAAAGGTCAGTAGCATAGCCCTGTCCCTATTTTGCAGTCCTTTGGGAGAATTTGTAATGCTCACCATGTATGACTCCTTTACATAGTGGGAATATGCAAGAGAACATAATGGTAATATAGAAGGGAATATCTAAGGTTTGCCAAAACAAAGATAAAACTAGTGGTTTTGGTACTTATGGCAAATGCCACAGTCTCTCAACCAATGCACCTTGAATCAAAGGTGAGAATTCATATTCTAAGAAAAAAGGATGAGAATGGAATATCCCCAACAAAAACAAACGTTTATGGACTCAACAGCAAAGAGAGAGAGAGAGAGAGAATAGGGCTGGGAGAGGTTCCCATTTGTTTTAGTAACACTCACAGAATGTTTTACTTACATTCACCTCTAGATTTTGGCACCCTCTAAATTTTTGTGCTCTGGGACAAAACCCCAGTTGACCAGTATAGACAAACCTATGGCACATATGCCAGAGGTGGCACACAGAGCCTTCACTGTGGGCAAGCATGGCATCACGGGTAGTCCCCACCCTGCGCTGCTGACAGCAATGGCAATGCCGCTTACCCACTCACCCTTCTCCCTCTGCCAATGTGGAGACGAGAGGGGAGGCTGAAATCCCACCCAGGAGGCAGCAGCCGGGACGAGGTGAGGTGACCATACATCCCCATACACCCCTCCTAGGAGACGGAGGCAGTGGCACACTCACAGGGGGTGCACCCACAGGGGGTGCACACCTGTGGGTGGGTGTGCGCGGGCACACGTGACGTTGCCAGATGAGCGCCAGCAATGTCACGTGGGTATGTAGGCACACACTGTGCCTGCCCACACACCTCCTCCTCCTCGGGCACTCAGTCTCTAAAAGTTTTGCCCTCACTGAGTCTAGCCAGAGCCCTGTGCTGGTGTCATGAAAAATTGGGAGTGGGGTGAGACGACAGTTCTGTTTCCTGTCTGCATTTTCTCTGTTCTCCCTGGATTTTTGCCTAATCTATTTATGTAGCACAATGATGTGAGCATTTAGTGGTATTTTAAAGTAAACATGGACTATACAACTTCAGAACATAGATAAGATCAAAGGGTCAGTAATGTTGCCCTGCCCCATGGTGAGCATTGGAGTATCTAACCTTTAAAAACACTCTGTGAAAACTGGGACAGCAAAACCAAGAAAATAGAGAACATTCTGTTCAATATGTCAGTGTGTTGTGTTGCATTATATAGACAGTATATTTATATTATTGCAGTGTAGTTTTTTATATGGGAAATATAAAAAAATTATATCTCTAGCTCAAAACAAACAGTGGTACAGTCCATCCAAACACTGCAAGATTTTTCATTCTTTTGCTGCATTAGGTTTCCAAAGTTTAACACAGTAGAGCTGGTATTAGTGTTACAACCTGCCATCTAGTTTCCATTTGTCCTGTGGTTCAGGTATATAATTTTAGATTCTGTTTTTAAATAGTCTTATCTCTTCCCTTTAGAAGATACCATGTATTACTTCCCTTAGTGTAATATGCCAACTCTGCTACTGTTGAACAAATGATGTGGCCAAACAGTGCAGGTACAGAGGTAGAGAAAAACCATTTGAGGCAAAAATAATAATGAATCAATTATCTTCTTTGGCATACAGATTTATTTTCTTTGCTTCAAAAACTACAAGCCTGCTGATTTTCAAAACGTCTTCCTCAGGACTATGGTATAGTTTTCTCTTATATCTATTAAACAATAAGATTATACATGTTAGGACATTAAGTCTTCACCTAACCAGTTGGGAAGGATAATACTGTACTGTATATCTGTTTTAGTGCTTTAAAAATACAGTAAAACCTCGCATAAAGAGCGCTTCGCTTAGAGAGTAAATAAAACCAACCAAAAACTTGCTTAACAACTATATCGGGGTCACAATCCCCCCTACCAGAAGTCACAATTGGTCACTTACAATGGTGTTTCACTTAAAGAGCAAACTCACTTAAAGAGCAATCCTGTGGAACACATTATGCTCTTTAAGCGAGGCACATTTTACTTCTGCTTCCGGAAGCAACAAGGGCTTCATGGGCCGGATGAATTGGCATCGGGGGCCAGATCCAGCCCATCGGCCATAGTTTGGGCACCCCTGCTTTAAATCAAGATGGCCAGATCTGGCCCGTGGGCCATAGTGACCTGAACCATGTGACCAGCCCGCAGCCCAAACGGTTTGGGCACCCCTGATTTAAAGTCTTCACTCCCTATGAAAAGGGTGGAAACTTTTAGCATTCTAAGACCTCTAGATATAAGAGAAAACTATACCATAGTCCTGAGGAAGACACTTTGAAAATCAGCAGGCTTGTATGGCAACGAAGATAATTGATTGATTTTTTGCCTCAAATGGTTTTTCTCTACCTCTGTAACTCTGTTACTGTTGGGTTATCCTACTTCTGGGCCCTCCTAATTATTATACTGAATAGAAGCCTGGACTTCAGCCACAAAGCCCTGCCTTGAGAATCCACCCACAATCCTGGCCGCATCTGAGACGACTTCACTTCTTCCTGTTGCCAAAGCAAACCACAGCATTCATTCCTGAGGTGTTGTGTAAATATGTTATTGACTAAATAGTCCTATTCAGTAGGTTTCCAACCAGAGAGAATCACTTCAGTCCCCATAAAGCTCAGTTCTGCTGCATGGCTCTTTGTGAAACCTGTAGAACAAGTTGCAACAGTAAAAATCCAATTGATTTCAATAAGACATGTGTGTTACCTGTCTACTATAAGGTACCCAAGAGTTGTTTGTTATTATATGGTAACTGCAAACAAACTGTCAAGGATTTTGGCCATATGTGTGTTCAACGTTAGCAGACTAGCAGTTAGCTAATGCAACAGCAGAAGGTTTGGGTGCAAACACACACATACAGTCTCAGTGAATATTGCAGTTTACTTCTGGGTGAGGGAAACACTCAAACAATAGACACAGAACTATATACACAGGTACCAGTCTGATTTCAAGCCCTACAGTAGAGACAGGGCTTGGAATCCTGAAGGCTCAAGTCCACTGAGCATACACAGAGTCCTGCCAGCAAACACTGACTGCAGTTTGCCCAAGGCCTTAGTCAGTGTGCTCTTCTCAGTAGTGTAGAGTACCTGATAGTTCTTAGTAGTAGCAGAGCTTCCTGCAGCACTTCTTCGTCCCTCGTCTGTCAGATGTCATCTCAGTCTCTTCCTCAGTCAGAATCTCCTCCTTATCAGTTCCTCCTCTTATCCTCCTCAGAGTAGCCCAACTCAGGTGGCCTATAGTTATACTGTAATTCTGCTGACTCACCCCCAAAGTGGCCACAGCTGTGCTCAGTCCTGCATCACATCCCCAAGCAGTTATAGCTGTGTAATCAGTCTGTGCCTCAACAGCTAACAGCTGTTAGAGACCCCTAAAGGTCCCTTAAAGGTACAGTTACACAGTGGGCAGGAATCTTACTACAATACCCATTAAAATGCCCTAACACAAACATCTGTACCACATAGTTCTTTTTTTCTGCAAGAGAACTGTATTGCACTTCCTTGAGCTGCATCACTAGAACCCTCCTGGAAGCAAATTCTAAATATGTCACACAATTATAAACCCCTTGATTCCATAGCATAGAGCCATGGCTGGCTGTCAAAGAAGCATTTACCTTATATAGTTGTGTAGTGTTGATGATGGCCTGCAGTGGCTTAGTGGTTAAGATGCTGAGCTTGTCAACTGGAATGTTGACAGGTCAGCAGTTGAAGAGCTGAGTATTGCACGATGACGTGAACTCCTGTCTCTGTACCCAACTCTTACCATTGCCAACCTAGCAGTTTGAAAGGAAGAAATTACAAGTAGATAAATAGGTACCGCTTTGGTGGGAAAGCTAACAATGTTCCATCTGCTTCGGCATTTAGGCATGCCTCTCACATGACCCTGGAAACATCTGCAGATGCAGACAGTACTGGCTGAAAAGGAAGATGAGCACCACCCAACAGATTCAGGCATGACTGGCTTTTGAACAAAGGAGACCTTTACCTAAGTGTAGATATAGCCTAAATAATGGCCAGTTTAGGGGCAATATCTATGAAGTTGTCCCTCATCACAACTTAACTGTGTCTTGTCCACAATACAGTCTTATTGAGAAAAATGAAAATAAAACAATTCCTTAGTAGTTTAAATGAGTACTAAATGTCTCACTTGGCCCTCTGAGAACTATGGTTCCTTGAGTAAGAGGAAATTATACACTATGGGTATGGTCTTCAGACAACTGTGTAAAACTGTTTGTGCATCAGCCCTACTCCTTGAAAGGAGTAAGCTAAAAATAAGGGAAGTAAATTGTGGGAATGTGATTGGGGGACTGAAGAGGGCAGCTTTTGGGGATAGAGTGACCTCATAAGGATAGTCAGGAAGGGCCATGGAGTCTTTTCTGTTTTTGATTTTGATTAAAATCCATGGGGGAAAATATGAATTCATTGATAGAAAATACCTTATGCAATAAGCAAGGACAGGAATTGACAGGACAAATTTGTTATGGTATTAAATGTGTACTCCAATATTGACAGCTACTCTTTTAACAAGGCTTTCACAGCTGCAGCTACTGAGTACAGTGACTCAGCATTCTTGCTATATAAATCAAGAGGCTCTGAAAGCCCACACCTTGAGGAGAGTCACCAAGGACAGCTTGCAAGGAGAGTAAACCAAGGAGTGTCAACCAAGAAGAGTTTACCAGGACTGTCTGTGTAACATTTTGGCTGCTGTTGCTGGTGAGTGTTGAGGGCTGTATCACCAAGAAGCAAGCAGTGTGTCCTGGCCTGAAGGGGTTTGCTGGTTGTCTGTTGCCAGCAGCACTCTGTGCAAGCTCTCAACCCTAAGGACTATCAGCAACTGTTACCTACTGTTGTCTACTGTACTCTGCTGTAAGTAGACTGTGTTTTGCTCAGTGGTGGGTTGTCAAAAAATTTACTACCCCATCGTGATGTCATCACAGTGTGGGCAGAGCTAATGTCATAATGCCATGACATTGTGGGTGGGGCCAAATAAAAAATAAGCACACACACACCTTTCAACCCACCCACCCACAACACAAACCTGTAAATAAATTAAATAAATAAAATAAAAATTACATTAAAATCAACCCACTCACCCACCCCAAACACAAACCCATCATTTACCTGTTAGTATAAGTGCTTGGGCAGCACCATGTTGCACAATGGATATGGTCATCATGCCAGTTCTCTAGGATAATATGCTTTAATGTAAATGTAAAACAGCTGTACCTCCTTAAGGGTTCTCCAATTGGAACAGCACTTGGAACAGCACAGGTGTGGCTTATTGATGAGGTAACTCCAAGACTTTGTTTAAAAACCCCAAGCCAGGCCACCAGGCCTTTTTAGGAACTGTGGTAGTGTTTCAGTATAGGTAAAGGTATTAAACACACATTAAAATACACACAGAGACACCACATCCAAAGGTGAGTCACCCTGGGGAGCAGGCTATAGGGAGCTCCAGGCTAGCAGCTTCTCTTCCTCCTCCCCGCATGGGAGGACAGCAAGGAGGCCGTGCATACACACCAAGCACTGTAGGCGTGCATGCACACCAAGTGCTTGGCGCGCATGCGCAGTGGGGGAACCAGTGAAAAGGTAAGCCCCGATGGTGGCTCTCCCCAAAAGCTGCTACCGGTTCTCCGGGACACTGGGGAAAGTTACTACCGGTTCTGGCAAACTGGTGCGAACCTGTTGCATCCCATTACTGGTTTTGCTGTTCAGCTATCTGCTGGCCAAAGCTACAAAGACTTGAACCAAAGACTGTTCTGCTGCACATAGTTTTGTTGCTCCAGAGAAGTAATCTGTTTGCCTTGTTTTCATCCTTAAGTAAAAGACTTTGTTTTGTATAAACTACTATCCAGTGGTGCTAGCGGTTATTCAAGCACATCTTTTCAACTGCTGTGCTCTGCACGATAGCCAAAGCGGTCTATCATATTCAATCACTGGGTTTTGGGCCCAGGTGTGCCTTGCTGCAATGCCCATCTACCACCTGCTATGACCAGAGCTGCAAACTGCTGTGACCGGTGCTGCTGAGCAGACACCAACACCTGTGGTGCCACGCCCTTCCATAGCTTTCCCTGCAGAGGCCTGCATTTGCTTCAGGGAGCCTGTGAGGACCTCCGGCCGGCACCCACACAGCTGTGTCCTTCGGTGAGAAAGCATGGCTGTCTCCGTCCCATTGTTAGTGCCACTCCTTGATGGCATAAACTATCAAGCCTGGTCAACTGAATGTAGCCTCCTGCTCAGGAAGGAGGGTCTGTGGGGAGTTGTGGAAAATCCTCCTAACACGGATGCCTATGACCCAGCAAATGCTGAAGATGCCGAAAAGCTTGCCAAGTTTTATGGGCGATTGTTTTAATTGGTCTCAGTGTGAATGATGCACAATTGGTAAATATTAGGGGTAAGCAGACTGCTGCAGCCTGTTGGCAGGCACTCAAAGAAATCTATGTCAGGGATTCTGTGGGGTCGCAGATTCACCTAACCAGTGATGGGATGTCACCGGTTCCAGACGGTTCCCTGGAACCGGTAAGAACAATTTCGGAGGGTTCTCCGAGAGGGTAATCTATTTTTAAGGCGTCCGGTTCCGGACGCCTGAAAAAAAGAAAAAAAAAATTTTTAAATTGGAGTCAAAATGGCTCCAATTCAGTGCGCATGCGCAGAAGTCAATCTGACGCATGCGTGCTGCAATTTTAAATTGCGCATGCGTCAGATTCTGTTTCTGCGCATGCGCACTTGTTTTTGCCGGAGCCGGACCATTTTGAAGTGGCTCTGGCAGTGGCGGAGGGCTTAGGAGGAGGAGCCGTGCCTAGCCGGGCGGCCCAGCGTTCCCGGCCGCAACGCTCCACGGGCGCCCCAAGCCTCGCCGCCCGGCGGTGTGCCTAGCCGGGCGGCCCACGCTCCCGGCCGCAATGCTCCACGGGCGCCCCAAGCCACACACCTCCGTCCGCTCGCACCTCCATCCGCTCGCTCACCCGGCTGGCCGTCGGGGGCTCTCCGCCGCCTGTTGCCCCTGGCAGCGGCTTTCAGGGGGAGGCAAAATGTCCCCTCCCCACCCTTTTGCTGGCGAGGAGGAGAAAAAGGCGGACAATTCAAGGAGGGGCACACCCGGTCGCCCGCCCAGCTCTCTCGTCGGGGGTGGGTGGCGCCGTGGCGGGGAGCCCCTGGGGGCTGGCTGGGCAGGAGGAGGTGGGCAGCGTGTGCGCGCACGCGGGCCGCCCGCCAGGAGAGCCCCCGACCGACAGCCAGCCCGGCGGACGGGCCCCTCCTTGAATTGTCCGCCTAAAAAAAAACACTTTTTCTCCTCCTCGCCAGCAAAAGGGTGGGGAGGGGACATTTTGCCGCCCCCTGAAAGCCGCTGCCAGGGGCAACAGGCGGCGGAGAGCCCCCGACGGCCAGCCGGGCGGGCGAGCGGACGGAGGTGCGAGTGGTCGGGGCCGCCCATGGAGCGTTGCGGCCGGGAGCGTGGGCCGCCCGGCTAGGCACACCGCGGAGCGCCGAGGGTCGGGGCCGCCCATGGAGCGTTGCGGCCGGGAGCGTGGGCCGCCCGGCTAGGCGCGGCGCCGGGCACCAAGGCTGGGGGCCAGCCCCAACGGTCCCCATTGTAAGTGGGGTTTGTGTTTGGGGTGGGTGGGTGTTTGGGTGTATTTTTATTTAATTATTATTTTATTTATTTATTTTATTAACGGTTTTGTGGGGGGGGGGTTGAGGGGTGTGTGTGTGTGTGTTTTATTTTTATTTTATTTATTTTATTTTTGGCCCCGCCTACAACGTCATGATGTCATGACGTTGGCTCCACCCATGACGTCATGACGTTAGCTCCGCCCCCACTGTGATGACGTCAGGGTGGGGTATAAAATTTTTTATCATCCCATCACTGCACCTAACTAGTACTAGACGCTTGTTTAGGCTGTGTCTGCAACCAGGTGGAGACATGCTACTCCATCTGCAAGCCCTAAAAGACCTGTTGAACCAATTGGCAGAGACTAGGCTGCATTTTACTGAAATACAGCAGTCTTGCATATTGCTCTCATTATTAGACAAGTTGTATGACTCCTCATTTGAAATACTGCCAAGGAGGGGACTTTCCTTCAACTTAGTTTATGCTCCTTTGTTGGAGCAATATAGGTTGCGAAACGAGCTAAAGCAATCTAGAGCAGATAAGACTCCTCCAGCTGCAGCTAATGACTCTCCTCCGTCTTGTCTTTGCAGCTAGGAAATTCCTAGCGCAGACCCTGCCTCCATCCTGATTTCTGCAAGACCACCCTAGGAAAGGAAGTTTCTTTCAACCTCAGATTTTCATATGCCATGTTGAGAATATATGCTCTGTTTTATAAAGTTGCTGCAATATTGTTGTGTAGTTCTGTATATATAAATCACTTGAGCTCTCTAAACAATATTATTACAAGCAGTTCTTAAGACAATCTGTATAGTACTATGCATACCCAAGATCTCATGGAGACAGTGTTATGTTGACCATACCATTATTAAGATAAAAGGATTTTGTTTTATTGTCCATTTAAAATAATTTTAGTGCTATTTTTTAGTTTTAAATTATGAATGACAAAAGAATCAGAGGGCAAAATGGTTTCTCAATAGTCAAATGAGGGTGTGATACAAATGTTTCAGAACGAGTGGTACAGCATATTTCCTGGATTTTTTGTTTTGTCTGTTTAAAATTTCTTTTTAAAAACTTGGTTATACTATTAGGACCAAAACTGCATATGCATACCCTCATTCCTGTATGAATTTTGACTAGCTCACTTTAGGGCAATGGGTTCTGTTTTTCTCCCTTTCAAATTCAGTTTCTCTTTTATTGTTCATGCAGTGGTGTCTTTGCCAAAATCCCCCTTACTTGTTTCCTCATTTCTCTTTGTCCTATGTTTTTTGCAAGGGAGATGGGCAATATGAGTGTGTTCCTTTAGGTGAGTGGTGGGACTGTTGTTGTTATTTTGGACTCCAGTTCGCAGAATTCTCCAGGGCATTCTCCTGGGAGTCCTAGTTGGGAGGCACCCTTAGTCTATATCAGTGATGGTGAACCTATGGCACACATGCCAGAAGGGGCACGCAGACCCCTTTCTGTTGCCATGCACACCATTGCCCCAGCACAGAGTTCATCCCACCCCTCTGCCCAGCAGCCGAATGGGAGCAGTTCCTCTCCCCAGCACAGAGTTTGCCCTGCCCCTCTGCCCATCAGCCCAATGGGAGTGCTTCCTCCCTCTCCCAGCAGTGTTGGCCATGCTACTCTATTTGGACACTTGGTCTCTAAAAGGTTCACCATCATTAGAATCTAATGAGCAATAGGACTACAAATCCCAGGAGACACCAATGCAGCTTCCCTTTTAAAAAAAAACATTAACAGCAGGAAGCAACAGCCAAACCCCCCAAACATACAACCTTGGAGGTAGACCCTTCCACAGGTAAACAAAATGTAGGTGCCATTAACAGTATTTGTGCACCAAAACTCTCACAACTCCGCCTGGGAAATCTTTGGAGAAATCCACAAGATAGAGCCTATCCATAGCAGGAAACTCTTTTTGCTAAGAACAATCCCAAATCATAGCCATCTGCATTTCCCACATTTAAAGAAATTGTGTTTTTCATAGAGACCTACAAATACAGTACAGCATAAACCCAGACAATGATCAGTCTGAGATGTCTCTGAAAGGACAGTGAGCGGGTCAGGATCTAATCTGTGCTCTCTTACCCAGGCACGGATTGGGCTGAGCGACCAATGTGCCCCTCTAGTATATGTTCTTCATGGCCATATAATAATTTGATTACACAACCCAAACATTACAGATTTTAGCAACCACCAGCACACACATCCTCAAAAAAAAAAAAAAAAAAAAAAGGCTGGCTGCCCAAGGGCTCATGCCTGAATTGTTTCCTTTAAAAAGTCTTTTAAAATTAATTTATTATCTTTACTGCAGTTTGTAACTGTGGCAGGAATAGCCCAGGGCTCATCACCATCTGTTTAAACGTTTTCTTTTCCATTTAGGGCTTGCCCAATTCAACTAAATTGGTTAATCTACTCTCTGCCTTTTCTCTCCCCCCCCCCCCCTTCACAGTAATTTCGTGAGTTATGGAATATCAACTAGCATTTAGCATCTCCTGTAGTTTTCCAAAATAGTCTCTTTTGACTCACAAAGACATCCATGTTTTTCTACAAGATACCCTCTATGAATGACAATAAACCTGCCATGTTACAGTGGCTGAAGAATTGGTAGTAATAAGAACAGTTGAGGGGAGGAGTTTAAAATATTCAGAATGGGAATGTGAAATCACAAATAATTAGGTAAAGGTTTCCCTTGCTCGAAAGCCAGTCGTATCCGACTGTAGGGTTCAGTGCTCATCTCTGTTTCAAACCCAAAGAGCCAGCACTGTCTGCTTCTGCAGATGTTTCTGTGGTCATGTGGCAAGCATGATTAGACGCTGGAGCACATGGGATGCTGTTTACCTTCCCACAGAAGTGGTCCCTATTTATCTACTTGCAATTTCTTGCTTTTGAACTGCTAAGTTGGCAGGAGCTGGGACAAAGACGGGAGCTGATTCCATTGTGCAGTACTTGGGAATCGAACTGCTGACCTCCCACTTTCCAGTCAGCATTTTAGCCACTTGAGCCACTCCAGTCAGACAATCTGCAACTCTTTCCGTAATTTCAGAAGACCTCTATAGGCAATCAATTTGGATGCATGACAAGAATGACCTGACCCTCCTTGGCCACATGTTGGGGAGGGTGGAAATGCAGGAAAGAGAGAAATGGGGAGTCAGAAAAAGAGGGAAGACAGAAAGACTGCTTCTATGTTAATGTCAATATGCCTATTAAAACATGTACATAAAAGTATGCCCAAGCTAGGTTAGAGCCTTGTTGAGGCGTGGGGGTTTGAGCAGTTTAACTAGGCAGTGTTGCCCATCACTTGTCAATGATGTTAGGCCAGGAATAAAGCTCATCAAAGCATCCTCTGTCATATCCCTTGGGCAAGGTGAAAGTGGAGGGCACATGTCATGGTCCGCCTAGCCAGCAGGTGACATGATATCCAAATGGCTAAAAAAACGCATACAGGTCCATTTCCCAGGTCTATTTGCATATGTGGAATGTCATCACGGAGATGTCTACCAATATGTGGACTCCTCACTGAATGAATCCAAGATATCCAAGGTAAGGTACATAATAATAATTTCATGTCAGAAATTATTTTGGGATGAAAGGGTTTTTGCGGAGGAAACTTCGCTCAGAGTGCCCTAATGAGGCTCCTTTCATGTCCCCAAGAGCTGGGACAGAGACAGGCACTCAATCCATCATGCAGTACCCAAGTCTTGAACTGCCAACTTGTCAGCCTTCCAGCTAACAAGGCGAGCTTCTTAACAACTGAGCTACTGCACCATAAGGTACATAAAAGTATGTATATAAGGTACATAAAATATGTTTATTTTGTATTTGGATAATGAGCTAGTTAGGGCCATAACTTCCTTCAGAATGGCAGACTCATTTCTAAAGTGATGGAAGATAGCCCCACTGGTCTTTTAAAAATTGACAGAAGAACATTATGAATTTGGGGGGGAAATATCTCAGAAATAACATCACAACGGCTGCAGTTGTACACACACTTATCTGAAAGTAAGAATTATCTGGCATCAGATCACAGAAAGTTTGGCTGGACTTACTTCTGAAGAGATATATATAGGATCGCATTGGCAGATGAGCAAAGGGGGCAGGGAGAGAAACTTCACTTTTAAGGGAAGACTTTTTGAAATAGTGGCTGTTGTTTGCAAAATCAACTGTCCAGGGGAGTGCTTTGGTATTTTAATCACATTTCATGGCTGTTGAGTGACAATCTTGAGAGGGTGTGAATCTTCCCTGGAAAGCAACCAGGAGGTGGGAAAATCAAGCCTTGTCAAAAGGACCTCACACAATGGACCATCCTACAAGTAAGGTAACAAAGCCTAGGAAGGATCAAAGAAAAGGAGGAGATCTGAGCTTGCAGTTCCAACACCTCTCAATAAAAAAGTAGAATACATACTGTGAAGGTCTGTGATTAAAACAAGTAAATTACTGAACTGAAAATAACAAGGGGGTGGAGAAGCAGCTAAACTTTTAAGAGGAGCAGGAGAAAGGGAAATACTAGTGGGATAATGGTTGGTACTGTGTTTTTGGTTTTTTTAAAAAAAGATATACAGTAAGTCTATTTGAAAAGGCAAAGCATCACCAAAGCAAAACAATCACACTTACGGTAACTACTGCCCCACAGGGCTTAGTGCTATCTCTGGGCAGATCACAAGGTAATTATCATTTTGTCCCCAACATGCTTGCTACTCAGTTTACTGACCTAGGAAGGCTAGGAGGCTGAGTCAACCATGATCCATAGTCAGGATTGAATTCACAACCTTTTGGCTGCAATGCAGCAGTTTAAACACTGCACCACTAGGACACAAAGTCCTTTTTATATATGGAAATATGGACAGAAGTGAGTATTTAAAAGACCACAGAGAGCCTTCTCTTATTCTCCTCTTTCTTTCCAAAATCATGGGCTGGGGAGGGGGAGCAAAAGAGGTGTATAGAAGTTTAAAATACTGTAATGCTGTTTTAAAATAGAAAGAAAAAATCCTGCCTGGGCATAACAGATCTTCAAAAATGTTGCTTTTTGTGTCTCTAACTGAAAGCATCACCCAGGCGGTATGACTCCTGGGAAATTGTGGGAGATGTAGTACAAGAAAAGTAATTTTAGAACTCATCAGAGGACATAAAGTTCCTGCAAGCTTCAGTATTCCAGTTTTGTCAATAACTGCCTTTGGCCGATTCACACCTTGCCTTCCTATCATTCAATCTTGTCTTCACTTCCTGATGACTGGCAGCTGAAGATTTGGATTGGCTCCAGTGAAAAGCAATTAACTTGATCTGGCATATGGTAATGTTTTATGCCACAGTCTGAACTTTTCACACATGCAAGTCATTGCTTCAGGATGAAGTCATTTAGTAAGAAATTGGCACAGGTGACCAGCCTCTATCAATACGTAGTGTCAAAACAGGTAGGGATAGAAAAATCTGTCAGGTTCACTTTCTTTATATATTCAAAATATGAAAAGGTCAAGTTCTTTCCATTTTTCCATCCTGATTTTTTTTCAGACATTGATACTGTACATTTCTTATCAAAACTGAACTGAACAGAAATTCTCACTTATCTACTTTAGTCATGGATTCTCACACAGCTTTCAGTGACAGAGCAATCACACTTTATATGCCACCCCATAGTGCACTCTCTGGGGAGGTCACAAGTTAATTAGCATTTTATCGACCTTGGAAAGATGGAAGGGTGAGTCAACCTTGAGTCCTGGTCAGGATCAAACTCACAACCTTTTGGTTGCAGGACAGCAGTTTTAACCATTGGGCCACCCTTTGTTTTTCTGATTCTGTAAATCTTTGTTACACAGCAAAATACAGCTGCTCCTCAGGTTCAATCAAGAATATGAAAATCTCACCCTCAATTCTATCACATCCCTCCAAATTTCCCTTGGATTTCCTCTCCTTTCTTTTTCATATCAGGGTGGGAGACCATTTTTCCCTTATGGCAATTTGCATGTGAGTTTGCTAATGTGCACATTTATACACTTTCCCTCATGTACACATTTCCTCATAGACTAAAGGGTGTCTGTGCATACCTTTTCTGTTGTATGTATTTTTAGATATTCACATTTTAAAATGTGTTGATTTATCCTTCTCCTGGGCCGTCCTAATTTTTATACTGAATGGAAGCCTGGGCTCTTAAAATGTGTCAGCTGTGGTCCAGAAAAGTAACTTGGCCAATTATTAAAGTAATTTTTATTTTCCCATTAGATAATACATCCAGTCTGTTATGATGCAACAGACTAACATGGCTATCTTGCTGAAAATAAGACAACACTGTGGCACCAAAATCAATGCAAAAAACATTAGGATAAACAAATCCTTAATGTTTCATTTATTTTTCAATATAGCCCCAATCATACTTATTTAGATTTAGGGTCCAAAGGTCAAAAATGACCAGAAAAGTTGTTTCATTTAAGTATATATACTTTTTAAAAAGTGGGAGTGATTGATATGACTGTGTTTCTAGGGAAAGTCATATTACAGGTTAAACCAGAACAGATTTTGTCCTGTGCAAGTAAATAGGAAACTGAAATCAAATACAGTAGCAAAGCAATCTGTCAAGGGAAAAGCTGTTCATTCTCTAGCAGGACTAACTTTAAAACTTATAAGTCACCAATAAGTAAATGACATTTTCATTTCTTACTTTCCTTATGTCATGGAGGTATAGGATCCAGTGTATAAAATATATCATTATAAATCAGGGAAATTACTGGGGAAATGAAAAGATTTATAGAATCGGAGAAACAAAGGTTGCTGTCACAGAAAATGGTATGAGAGCCTATGGCCCGATCCACCAATCAATGAAACTAACTGGTTGCACCTAATGTGTTGACTCTGCAGGGAGACTGGTATCCTTATGCACATTGTAAGAAATACCTACGGTAGTCATTATGACTGTTGGCCATACTGATTAAGACATAAGAGTTATAGTCTAACAACATCTATAGATCCCTGAACCGAATCGCAATAGCTTTTCAGAACTCCAGGCTGTTGCCTTTCCCAGCCTGGTGCAGATCAGACCAATGACCTTCTACATTCAAAGAATGTGCTCTGACCCTTCCTGTTCCAGCAGATATCTTTGGCTGCTATTGCTTTTCCTTTGTTCTTTCCAAGATGACTCTTCTCCTTAACCATTTTTTCCCTTGTCACTTTCATTCCCTTCTTGCTGCCTATGAAAGCTCTCTTCAACATCCCAAAGGGTATAGATTTCAACAAAGAAGGCTATGTAGGGTTAAGCAAATAGGAGACTTTTGCATAATTCAAACTGATATAGCCTAAATATACATCCCTCTGGAAAAGGGGTGCTTTATCTCTCAAAGCTTTTTCAAAAACATAAGCTGCAGGAACAGGAACTGCTAATTTGGTTGGGAAATGTTGCTTTTCTTAATTCAAATTCTTCCCCACTCCAAAATGCTATTTGCTTTAAGACAGGAGTTCTCATCCTTTTAAAGCTGGGGGCCGAGTCACGCTCCCTCAGACATCTTCAGGGGCCAGATGGCCATTTTGCCCTTCCTCCATCACATGACACTTCCTGGTGTGATGGAGGCAGTTGGGGGGGGCACATGAAATGGCGCTGTAAGCCACATCCAGCTCACGGGCCGCAGGTTGAGCATCCCAAGTGTGCCAGGGGCCTCTCTTAGTGCTGTGGAGTTTGACTCACAGGAGGCTCCGAAAATTTCCCCGAAGCGGCGATTGGCTTTAGCAAAGGCTGTTGAGGGGAAAGAATCGAGCAAGAGGTCCTCGGAGCAGCCTGGACAAAGCACGGTCGCTGCCTCCACTGCTGTGGGGCAGGGGCAGTCTGCGGTGATCACCGCTGGCCACATTAATGATATGTAGGGGCCTAATTGGGCCCATGGGCCGTAGTTTGGGCACCCCTGATCTAAAGTAACTGGAAGTGAACAGAAGTCTGCGGGAGGGGCAAAATGTGTCAAAATTGCTCTGCATCTCTAGAGATGTGAGGCAATATTTAGTCAAAGACAGGGATGGGGCATATTGGGAAGTTGCATGCAGGCCATAGGTCACACTGAAGCTACACAAGATTGTGCTGAATAGCATTGTGAACAGATGGTAGCTTGTGGCTCTCTCTAGCATAGTGGCTAAGAGGTAGGAGAGGTGGAGCCAAAACTTAATGGACTGATCCAAGAAGATGCCATAGCCAGTGGCATCAACAAGCATTAAGATAAGAAGTAAGATGAATGGCATTAAATTCCCTTCCCTGATAAATGTCATTCATTGGGAAAACTAAATCTGATGTGGTGCCAAACCCAGATTTAAAACAGGGCTATAAAAACCTAGTCAGGATTTGGAAGTATGGTCTGGTTTGCCAGTGAGTACAGTTTTGAAATATTTATTTTTAAATTATATGATATGTTTGAGTAAGCATCAGAAGCTGGGAATGGAATGTGGAAGAACAGAGAAGACAACTTCTGTCACTCTGGTCTCTCCAGCAATGTCCAAATGTAGCTGTGAAGCAATAACAGCAGCAGTAGCGCAAATCTAATCCATACTGCAATTAAAAAGTGATGAATGTAGCTCCTGGGAG
Organism: Furcifer pardalis; assembly: GCA_030440675.1. Taxonomy (NCBI): domain Eukaryota; kingdom Metazoa; phylum Chordata; class Lepidosauria; order Squamata; family Chamaeleonidae; genus Furcifer; species Furcifer pardalis. Next base: position 77,957,281 of record CP126896.1, read on the forward strand.
GCAGATTCCTCACCGTCCTCCTCCCAGACACAAAATGTAGCACTAGTTGGGTGAAATTAATTCAAACTAAATTGAAAACAAGTGTACACGAACTCGGAGGAGGATGAAATTGAGTATGTGAAAAGCTCTGTTGTCAACTAGCTAGAGCAAGGGAAATAACCAGTACCTGGCTCAGTAAATAACAAGCAGATGCTTGTTGCTCTTAAAAACCCTGCTTCTCTGAAATAGCTGTTGTTTGGCTTCCAAAAGGAAAATAAAAACCACTTTCGTCCTTTCCTGACATATTAAGAACTTCAGCAACCTTTTGACTTACAAGGGGCCCTCATTTCCCATTTCATGATACTGTATAAGTAACTGTGTGTTCTGTTCACCTCTCTCTCAATTTCCTTTGTTGCTTCTCTAACCACACAGGCAAACAGAAGAGGTAAAAAGGAAAGAAAAAGTCCTTCCTAATGCCTGATTCAGGTGATGACTAGAAGCCACACCTGAACAGACATAGGAAATGTATTGTTGCTACTGGCCCTTCTCCTCCCCCCCAAATTCTCCATCCATTAGTATTCCAGAAATTGTGGCACCCTCTTTAAAAAAAGTGTTTCCCCCCACTCATTTCTGTACTGAGAATAGTATTTGAAGAGTGATATCATGTCTTCCTTCAGTTTTTCTGAAGGCTGAACATGTCCAGTTCTTTCAGTCTTTTCTCATAAACTTGATTTCCTATCCTCTGATCATCTTTGATGCCCTACTCTGAACCTGTTGCAATTTACCTGAATCATTCTTAAAATGCAGTATTTAGAAGCAAACGTAGTACTGTACTGTATTCATGATGGATCCTAACCAGTGCCAAATAAAGGAGAACTACCACGATACAGGATTTGGAGACTACGTCTACTATTTATTAATGCTTTCTTTAAAATGTCTACCTTGGCCAACTTCCAAAACACAACAATAGATGGAATCTGATGGACATTTAATGGAAGAACATTCTATAATACTGGTGCCACTACCAAGAAGGCTTAATTCATTGTAGATGTCTTCCTTGCCTCTTAGGATAGGCACCCATAAGTATGAAAGGACCTGGTTGTCCAGGCAGAATTAATGCTAGAGAGATGCTTCACTAGGTACCGAGCTCCTAAACTGTTCAGGACTTTGTAGGTCAATTCCAGTTCTTTGACTTGGGCCTAGAAGTCTAAAGATAACAAATGTGCCTGTGCCCATGTAGAGAACATCCAATCATAGCATCACATCCCTGCCACCAGCCAAGTAATACATTCTGGACCTTTCAATTTGCCCTCCAGTTATCTGACACTTCACCCATCCTCCATGGTTTCAACAAAATAATAGTACAGTAAAGTGTTGTATAAAGAGCGCCTCACTTTGAGACTAACTCTCTTAAAGAGCAGAATTTTCTCTGAAACCAACCAAAAACTCGCTTAACAACTTAATCGAGGTTCGCAATCCCCCCCCCACCAGAAGTCACAATTGGTCACTTACAATGGTGTTTTGCTTAAAGAGCAAACTTGTTTAAAGAGCAATCCCGTGGAATGCATTATGCTCTTTAAGTGAGGTACCACTGTAGTTCTGAGAGCTCTTCAGCCAGTTCTTTCAATATTCTGGGACGTAGTTCATCCAGCCCTGAAAATGTTAACTTGTTCAAAGTAACAAGGCATTTCTTGTTTACTTGTTTATCAACCTCAAGCTGCAGTCCTTGTACTGGAGAGTCATAAACTGTCTTTGGGAAAAGATGGAGCAAAAGTAGAAATTCGGCACTTCTGTTTTTTCTTTATACAGGATCTGCTATCATTTTCCATCTCCACTGAGTAGTTGGGCTGCTATTTCTTTGCTATTTCTTTTGCTATTTTCATACTGAAATAATGTGTTGTTATTGTTGTTGTTGCTTTTAGCATCTTTTGCTAATCTCAGCTCATTCTCAGCTTCTGCTTTCCTAATGCTCATCCATGCAATTCTTTGCTCCTTGTCACGGCTGGCCTTCCTTTCACTTCCTATATGTGTCATTTCTTGTTTTTAGCTCCACTCTGAGCTTTTTGTGAAGCCCCACTGACCTTTTTTGCTGTCTCCCATCTTTTTTTTCTTGTTGATAGTGTTTGTTGTTGTTCCTTAAAATTTCATTTTTTAATGAAACTCCCACCCATCTTGGATTCCTTTTCCAGTTAGGATCTCCTGTCATTGGACTTTATTTATCAGCTTGAACTCACAGAAAGAATGACCTTTCAGTATTTGGGTGGTTTTTTTATAACAAGGACAAAAGATCATCTGGACACAGCACTGGCTCAAGACATTATGCTCCCTGAAAGCAGCAGCAAATGGTGCTTTTCTCCCCAAAGTCATAATACATAGTCTCCAATGACAGTCAATATATCATAGCATCTAAGACAGAAAACCAGTATAATACAATGGTGCTAAATCCACTGAAGCAATGGGATTGGTGTTGGAATGTAATTGCAATGTTAGTGTTTAATAAAGTAGCAAATCAGCAGTTAATTCAATGGCTTTCCTCTAGTTGAGACTAGCAAAGGAAAATAGGCCAATGATAATAAATTGTACCTAAATTAAATTGCAAGTGCCAATTAACATAGACCAATTGAATTGACTTCAACTTTAACATAAATCTGAGTAATTAAATTAATTTACTCTAGTTGAGTCTAATAATTAGATTTTCTTCTTCTTCTATACCATCAAGTGGCAACTGGTTTAAGATAACCGTACAAATATGTGTCCGTTAAAATGTCCTGATCCACTCTTGCAAACTCAAGGTCATGGCTTTCTATACTGAGTCAATCCATCACATATTTGGTCTTCCAAATTGCCTTTTTCAGGGAGTATTATCTTCTCATGAAGAAACTGGATCTAAGCCTATAATAAAAATACATTAAACTTAAATTCAGCTGCTAGGTCCTTAGAGTATGCCACTTTTATGTCCCATCAAGTGACTTCTGAGTTATGCCAAAGTAATAACAAAATATTCAAGGTATGGGAGCTGTACGAGGAGTGGTTTACCACTGCTATGCCATAGTGAGTTCCAAGGTTTAGCAGAGATTTTAATAATAGTCTCCAGAGTTCTAATCCAAACTCTCTCTGCTACACCACACTGGCTCTACTCTTTAAGTTGGCTAGACCCATTCAATTAACTGAAATGCTTATATAAATCACACTCATTAATGAGTCTATGTTAGCTGGGACTAGTAATCTGCTTTAGGCCTTAATAACTCTATTTTGCATGTTTGGAAGAGTGGGGGAGGGAATCAATCACTAAAGTAGGGGTGGCAAAATTTTATGGGTTGCAGGTTGGTCATGTGGTTGAGCAAGGCCATTCACATGGTTCATCCTACCAAAACCAGAATTAAAACGTACCCATGCATGTGCAAAATGCTGCTGTAAATGCACCCATGGCTGTCATAAACGCATTTATGATAGCCGTGGGTGTTTTACGGCAGCATTTTGTGCATGCGTGGGTGCATTTAACTTCCGCTTCTGGGAGCAGCAAGGGCGGTGTGGACCAGATTATGGAAACTCCTGCACAAAAGAAATGGAATCACAAAAAGAAATGGATACAACTCTAGACGAGAGCTGGAAAATTTAACACAAGAAATCCCCAAGTGTATGACTCATTCCTTTACATATGGCCTCTCAACTTTGCAAACGGCCATAGTAACTTGGATTTCCCACTATTCTTTTTTTCTTATATTAAGCTCTTGATTTGATACAGATTACTTTTAAAAAATTTAACCCTTATGTATTTCTATATTTGGCAACATTCTTATTTCATGTCCCAATCAAACCCTGGTCTGCCAAAATGAAGCCACATTCTTGTCTTTGTTGTTGGTCAAACTTACAGTAAGTCCTCATCAGTGCATGTTGACAGTTATTGTCAGACCAGTAAATGAGATGGATTCTGTATCTCTCCACATTCACACAGCGTGTTGTTGCCTACCAGCAGCCCCCACTTGAGCACGTTAGTCTTACATTTAGGGACTCCAGCCCTCAGCCTATTTAGGGTCCTCCAAGTGAGGTAGAGTTACTCAGCTATATCCTCCTTTATTGATGTCACTTGCCCAGTGAGCTCCTTCCTCCATCTTTTAATTTGGTTTTGCTCTTGTGTACCCTCAAGAATGTTTGTTCTTGCCATAAGTTCTTCCTGGATCTGAGCTGGTGGACTTGAGCTTCGTATCCATTCAGAGGATGTTGAGGGTCATTCTCTTGCTTAGTTCTCAGATAATATTGGCATATATGTTGCACATTTTTATTTTAATGTAATGTACCCTGAAGTACATTACATTATTTTGTTGTAATTTTTTGTTTATTAAATTAAAATACATTTTTAAAAGGAAAAAGAAAAATGTTGCTACCTTTTTGTGATATCCCAAATCT